>CM061750.1:45866154-46556153 GCA_030979885.1 Lolium multiflorum | reverse complement strand
AGCCAGAAGAGTCAGTTACAGGAACACGATGCGGAGAACCGCGAGGGTGGTCTGTCCGAAATCCAGTCACCTACTGCAGAGCAAACAGTATCTGAAGATTATCCCCATGATGATCATAATTTGGGGAGCGAGATAATACATCAACCAAATCTGTTGTGGCCTAGCAATACAAATAAATATCTTGGTGGCCTTGGTGATGGTAGCTATACACAAGCTGAGCAGCCACCTGTAGTGGGATGGACTGTGGGACCTCAGATGCTTCATCCTAATTATGGAATATCAATGGAAGGGATCCAATTTGAACCAGAGATCACAGATCATCGCTTAACCAGGAAGCCAATTTCAATTAGAAACATCCCAAGAAATCCATTGGTTGATGCTGTTGCTGCGCATGACAGAAGCACGGTATCTTCCACTTCCCTCATGAACATCCTCATGCGTCGCGCTTATGTTTCTTGTGTTTAACACCTAACCCCGTTTACGTGCAGATGCGCAAGGTTTCAGAACTTGCCCCCACAACTGATAAGCCGAATACCAATGATAGAAACTTATGGCTAGAGCAGATAAGGAACAAGGTTGGTACATAGAAATTTCTTCCTTTTCCTAGAGTCCCCTCACCATCTCCCTGACTGGTTTGCTGTTTGCTCTCAATCAGACATTTGACCTGAAACCTGTGGGTTCTGCTAAACCGGCATCCATGAGAGCCCCTGCTAGAGCCTCATCCGGGAACCTGAGAGTTGCTGCAATAATAGAGAAAGCAAATGCCATACGCCAGGTTTGCACCCTCTGCAGTTAACTTCCATGTTGATGTCAACGTCTTTCAGTTACTTCTCTCTTACATAATGTTCTTTTATGGAGCAGGCGGTGGGAAGTGATGACGAAGACGATGATAATTGGAGCGACACATAACACACCCATTATCTTTGCCATATTGGTGTTTTTTCATCGCCCCATGGCAGAGGTGCCAACCCAGCAAGAAGATCTTGGACAGGGTGCACAACCATTGTCATCTTTTGGTCCTAGAATTATTAGTCTTGTCTTTTGTATATATAGTATATGCCCAAATGTGTATGTCCTTTCGCCGTTCTTCTCTGCATTCTTTTCTGGCCTCATTGTATGTATACTTGCCTCCCCCAGCAGCAAAGGCTGTTGGTGGTAGCATGTTCGTAGAAGACCACATTCTCTGGTCTCATGTAAATTGTTAACCTTTGATTGTATTATTAGCATAGAAGATTAATTTATCTTGAAATGGAAACATGGTTAGTATGCTGTGATTATCCCCTATGTAGACATTGTCTTGCAATAATCCGAGTGTTTCTTTCATCAGTTACAGTTTACAGGTGCTTTTCCCCAAGTGGATATGAGGGAAGAATCATGTGCCCTGCTGCTATACAAGAGCTTCTAAGGAAAGGCTGTACCCGGAGACGAGGGCAGAGAGGCCGATAGCCACGAAGGCGAAGAAGGCCATGCTAATGGCAGCCGCTGCAGAGTCGTTGAACAGGTTATCGGTGCCTTGTCGCATGTAGTCCGTCACCGGCGCTGCTGCGGACAGGCCCGATATCAGAAAGTAGGCCACCACCTGTCACAGTTTCAGAGCGAGGAAGATGTTCAGGTAGTTGGATCGAACAACCAGACGTGGGTCAGGTTGGTGGTTAGACGGTTGGGGAATGTGCTCGCCGCGAGTGCGTGTCGCGCCTACCTGATCTCCGGTGAAGTCAACGATGGCCGCCACCTTCCTCCCGGCGACGAGGTCCCGGCCGGAGCTGAGCCTGTGGAGGTCGCGCAGCAGCTGCGCCGTTGCGTAGAGCAGCGCGATGATCGACACGCCCAGGCAGTAGCTGCACGACAGGCGAAAGGATCGGTTCAGATGATGCAGATGGACAGCGGCAGATCGTGATGCAGTGGTGTATGGGCATTTGCGTGAAACTCGACAACGCACTTGTATTCGGGGTAGGTGCTGAAGTCGTTGCCGCCGCCGCGGCCGTGCACGTCGGTGGCCATGACGACGAGGGCGAGGAAGGAGAAGAGCCACGCGGCCGCCCGCAGCAGCAGCCGCGCCCGCGCCGGCGCGGCCTCCATCTTCCACCGCTCCGCGATCGACCTCGACGCCGGCACGCCGCCAGTGGCCGGCGCGTGGCTGGCCGCGGTGTCGGGTGCTGGCGCGTCATGCGGCGGTGCGCCGCCGTCTGGGGCGGACGACATGGGTGAACGGGCTGTCGGAATGAAAGGCGACGCCGACGAGGTAAACTGGTAGTAGGCGGCGGAAACGACGTGGTATATGAATGGGCTGAGTTTTGCCGGCCGCGCGCCGCTGTTTCCCGCGCGTTAGTTAATATAACCGTCTGGGTCACTTCGACGTTGTGAGCTGGATATGATAATTTTGGCCGTGCTTTTCCCTTCCTCGCTGAACGTAGTTGCGTCTTACTGTTTTTGCAAAAAAAAAGAGGTTATTTGAACCTCCGGAAAATTCCTTTGGAAACACACGCTGCATAATTCATGTAAGTGTTCTTATATGGATAATCAAACAGGTGACGCACGTAGTTGGCCCGATAAAAGTTTGTGTATATAGCTGGGAACCCACATCTCTGATTATCTAAGCTTACAGCTAGGGGCAAACTTTCGTTAGCTTTCAGATTAAGGAGTAAACCTATTCAAGATGTCAGGAAGTGTTTTCAAAAAAATGCTCTTCTTAACCAGTGGAAATCGTCCAATTTACAGTCTCAGTCGCCAACAACCCTGGGAGGTGTTGTCTCTGAAGAATTCATAAGATTAGATGTCAACTGGGCATATCCTGAGGGTGTCCTTCAGCGCTCCACAGTAGAGCAGGTCAGAGTCAGACAGCTCTTTCTGCACTCCCCGGACCCGGTAGCCAAGCCACTGGTCTATCCTCTTGGACTAAGATCACAGAAAAACTAGATTAGTCACCACTCACCACATCAGGAACACCGTAACAAATTAACAGAAAAAAAAACAGGTTACTGAAGGAACAATGCACAGGTCAGTCAGTCATTTCAACTGATGCTGAAGGGCTAAAATAGCAGTGTAATTCTCCATGTCACCAGTTTGATTACATAATAGGAGGTTTGCATTTTGACTGAACTTGGGACGGAACCCATCATATAAAGTATCTCAAAAGGGGCTTGTGGCCCTGAAGCCCTTCCCAGAGTCTCAATCTAGTCAACCCAAACACCATCAAATGGTCTGCATTGGAACTTGGAAGCTTAGATGCATCCAAAAGTGGCATTACACTACACATTCTACACTAATAAACAACACGTACTAATGACCAAACATACACGAACTAGAAATTTAACCACAGAAAATAAAAATTCAGTAAACTATCAGGTGTCAACTCCCATACAGAGACTAGAGAAAAATGTGCTTCTTGTCTGAAGGCATCTAAAGATATCCACTCAAATAATCAAGTATACATCATCGTTAAACAAGTATGTGGTGGGCATTACGTTGATTTTGCGCTGCCGCTTAGAACAAGGTATGGCGTCTTGCTGCGAGCTTGAGCCTCTCTCATCTTCTCCGCGGACATTAAGGGTGTGTCGGAGGATTTCATCCGCTTGGTTTTCAGCTCATCCTGGTACTTCCTCTGCCGTTTTTCCTGCTTCGTTTTGCCCGGGCCCTTGCCATGGAATTTGTGCGAAAGCTCCCGAAATGCCTCCTTCATTGTCATCTGACGAAAAAACAGTAGTCACTTACATCTATTCCAGATGACAAACAAATGCAGGAAAACCTGAACTGATCCATAATTATCATGTTGAGGAAGAAAAGGTGGTATTTAAAAGCTAATCATACAGCAGTTCATCATTTATACTTCATTGTTCCTATTATACTCTGCAGTGGATGGGTAGGGCAAGGGTTTAGTACTTACCACTCGACCGAATTCGTCAGTTCTTTCTATGTGAATCTCTTTTGGTCCATCCTTGATGCTAGGCTTGCTTTTCTTCCTGTCAGTGGTTTTATCACCACCCTCATTAAGCGTCCCCCTGTCCTGAAGAAGCCTCAAAGCACCAGCCAAACCCTTGCCAACTGCAGCCTCACGTAGAACATCATCCGGTTTGACTACTCCCTCCTCTCCTCCATCCTTCTTTACTTGCTCTCCAATGACAGCCGCCTCTTTGATCACCGCCAACCTGCTCGCGTCATCCTTTGCTAGAGCACCTTTCGACGCGGCATCTCCATCTGAAACCGTAAACACATCTTGACCCTCCAGCTTTCGTGTCTCTACACAAAGATTACTGAACTTCAATATCAATTGATATATCAGTTAGCTCCAGTTCAGTCGGAAAAATACTTCAAGCAGGTTACCTCCATTCAGTTCCATGCCCAGCACGAACTCGTCCATCTCTGTGATAACAATCTTGTTCTGCCGCGCATCTCCTTGGCCCTTGTTTGCCATACCTGATTCCCTTCCCTGAAAACAAGTGTTAGTAGTTTTTTTTTGGCGAGGAAATTAGTGCTAATTTAGGTCATTAGGGCAATAATAACAAAATCGATGCATCAATGCAATTTGATGGCGCCAACTTATCTTCTAAGTAAAATCATCAAAGAGCAAAACAAACAACAGGCAAAACGAATCGGGCTAGGGTTTGCGTACCAACAGGAGGGATCGCGTCGCAGGTTCGGAAAAAGAGGATCGGGATCGCGCCCGGGGATGCTTGTCCAGTGCAGGGGAGGGGACAATATACGGGCGGAGGCCGCGACCCGCGCAGTCTCTGGCCCTGACGAAGAGGATTTGTTCGTAGCTCCGGCGAAGAAGGCTCGACCCTTTTTTTCTGAAGACGAAATCAAATCACGGGCGAAAGGGTCGGTTTAAGAGCATCTCCAACAGGCGCGCTACATAGGCCGCGCGGCATAAAAACGTCCGATATAGCGCGGACAGACAGAATGCCCAGCAGGCGCGGTAAACGGCGCGGTGTAAAATTTTAGGCGCGCGGCGTTTTGCACAATCCGGAGGCATATCGGCGCGTCGGCTACAGGCGGCATCGTCCAACCGCGAAAAATCCCCGCGCTGAAACTTCCTCCTCCGTCGCGCCCGAGCCCAATCCGTCGCGGCGATCCCGACGATGGACGACCCTCCCGCAACCCGGCGACCCTCCCTACTCCACACCTCCGCCGCCGCCGCACAGCCGCGCCGGCCGCAAACCCTATGCGGCGCCACGCGGAACAACGCCGCGCGTGGCGCTGCTCGCCCGCCGCGGGCACCACGGCGCTGCCGCGCGGATGCGCGCAGGCACCGGCAACGCGCCCGCGCCGAGGGGGGAAGGCGCCGTCAACGAAACGGCCTCACGTCGGCCCCGCCGCCGTCGCGGCACCGAAGAAAGCGAAGGCACCCGTCCCCCGCCGACAGCCTCCTCCTCCGGCGCCGAACCAGGCGCCTTCTCCTCCTCCTCCTCCGCCGACCCAGACGCCTCCGTCCGGCAACCGCGCGGGCGCACATATGGTGGATGGTGAAATGCCCGAGAGGTAAAAACACTTCTTTTTTGTCGAATTGTGGTTTAGATGCATACCTAGCCGATGGTAATGAATTTCATTGCAATGTAGAGTGGATGATGCGGCATTCATGGAGACAATGAATGTTGGATCCTCGTTCTTGCATGACGATGAAGCCGCCGATGGGGAGGAGGAATATGAGGATGTAGATGAGGAAGGAGAAGGGTTGATTGAACCTCGCCATCCCGGCCGTGCCGCCAACTACACCATAGCGGAGGACAAGTTGCTTTGCAAGACGTGGTTGACAATTGGAATGGATCCAACAACCGGTACCGATCAAACAAGAGAAACCTATTGGGTGAGGATGACGGAGTACTTCAACACAAACACAAGTGGGATCGAGCGAACCATGCGCTCACTTCGGTCCCGTTGGTCCGGTATCAACACCGATTGCCAAAAATGGGCGGGCGTGCAAGCCAACATCGATGTTCTCAATCCAAGTGGCACTAATGAGAATGATAGGGTAAGTCATTCTACTATGTTCACCATATGGCTCATATGATAGGGTTGTACTTCATGGCTCATCTATTTTCTTTTCCGCATATGTGTAGAACTCCATGGCTCAAGGATTGTTTAGGGATGTGGGAAAGAAGAACAAAAAAGGCAATAAGATTCTTGGCAAGCCATTCACCTTGCATCATTGCTATGAAGTGCTAGGGAATGAAGAGAAGTGGAAGACGCGCGGCAAGTTGGATGCGGCAACTATGGCGGCCAATGCTACCGGTGATGCAACAATCATCGATGATGATGATTCAAGTGATGAAGGGAAGAAGAGAAGCTCCACTCCTCACTCCATCAACAATGGGCGGAGGAATGTGCCCGGTAGGAAGACCGCCAAGGAAATGAAGGGAAGGAAGGCCGGAGATGATGACATTGCCATGGCTATGGAGAGGATTGCAAATGCAAGGTTGCAAGCAAATGAAGATAGAAAGATGCAACGAAACTTGGAGAAAGAGGCTATGGATGCTATTGAAGCTAGGAGAGCCGCTTTGGAGGAGAGGATTGCCGCCAACGAGGAGAGGAAGTTGGCTTTGGAGGAGAAGAGGCAAGCCACCGAGGAGCATGCACGCCTAGCGGAGGAGGAGAGGAAGCTTTTCTTGATGGATACTTCCCATATGGATGAGAGGCAAAAGGAGTACGTCAACCTTCTTCGCGATGAAGTGTTGGCCAAAAAGAGATTGTTGGTAGCCAACATGAACACTTCCACCACCGGCATGTTTGGAGGAGGCATGTTTGGAGGAGGCATGGGAGGCATGGGCGGCATGGGAAGCATGCCCATGCCCACCATGGGAGGCATGGGCGGCATGGGAAGCATGCCCATGCCCTCCATGGGAGGCATGGCCGGCATGGGAGGCTATGGAGGCATGGCCGGCATGGGAGGATCAAGCTATGGAGGAGTGTTTGGAGGGACCATGGGAGGCTCCGTGAGTGGTGTGTACGGGAGTATGGGGGCATCACCGGGAGGTTTCGTGTCTTCCATGAATGCTACTATTCCTCCTTCAACCCAAGATGACGAGGACGAAGAAGAAGGTGTTGACTTGGAAAATGCGGAAGTGTGATATGCATTTGTGATATGCATTGTTTCACTTTGTCATTTGAACCATATGTCGTGTGTCATTGTTGAACTACGTCATTTTGTGTGTCCTTGTTGAACTATGTGATGTTGTTGCACTTTGTGTCATTTGTTTCATGAATTGTGTCATTTTTTTCATGAATTGTGAATGCAAAATAGACTAGGAATCTGTTTTCCGCGCCCGCGCGCGCTGTATTTTGCCGCGCCCGGCGGAGGACCATTTTTCCTGCGCGCGCACGCGCTGTATTTTGCCGCGCCCGGCGGAGGAAAAAACGGCACCGCGCGCCATATCTGTTTACCGCGCGCGGATTCTTGGTTTTAGCGCGCCGCGATATAGCGCACCTGTTGGAGATGCTCTAAGTTCATATATCCGAACCGACTGATCCGCCCAAGAGGCGGTCGAGTGGACCGGTCGTGCGTCGCTAGAAGATTATTTGTTGACCCAACCAGGCCCGGTCTAGTCCAGTCCAGCAGCAAATGCTCAAAGACTGTGTCCCCTGGAAAAAAAATCCACATCATGCTACGTGTAAAACCTCCCTTTCTGCTAAACGAAATGCAAAAAAAACCCTACAAGAACTCTACTTATAAAAAAATATTCTATTCCGGAAATTTACAATTTTTTCAATAAAGAAGGTTGTTGGAGATGCACGCCCTCTCGACGGCCATCCCATTTTCAATATCGAGCTCATTTGTTTTTTTGTTATTCTTAATTACAATCAATAAAGATAATTGACTAAAAGTATCAACCTAGCTTTTATAAGGACTTTCTCTTACTTGGTGTTGTATTGTTGTTTGCAACCCCTCCACCTAACTTGTCATCATGGAGCAGGGCGGATCTAGGATGATAGAACTAGGGGTGCCAAATTTTACGTGAACCACATAACTTCAATATATGGGTTCACATTTTGTGATCTATAGATAATATATTTAGTCTATAAATATCACCCTAAATCTAGCAAATTGTCCCAAAGTATGTTTTAAATTATTAGAATAAGATATTTTGAATATTTAGACAATTTTCATAGGGCTTAAGTCGCGAGAGGCAGAAACAACATCATTGTTGTAGCTAATCATGGATTTCTAGCACCATTGTGTTCTTTATTGGATTATAGGATGACTTTGGGTTCCCTATTAGGAAGGTGACTGATGCAAAAAAGAACGAGTCTTTGACCTTTTTTTCTCACTCCAGCCACAATCGAGCATCAAAACACAAAAGTAAGAATAAGAGAGAGAACAATATGTGTTGCTAACTTGCTACTAATGCAAATGTTAATTTCGCTAGGAATCTTTAACATGCATATATGTTTAGTTAAGTAACGAAGTCAGCTAGGTTATTTAAAAGGGAATTGTTAATTCTCAACTAGGTGAGATTTAACATAGGGCTCAGTAAACTTCCTAACCATCCAATTTAATCTGGCTAAGATTCGTTTTACGCCCAACCAACTGGTGTGTCTCTCGTAGTCTCTTTGCCTACCCATACCGCTCTCAGTCTGGCCATAGTGGTAAGTATCATGTTGTAGTATCATGCATATGATACTTGTGTATGGTACTATCTCCATAGTGGTTAGTATTATGAAGTAGTATCATAGTTGTGCTATATTTGTTTCTTTTTAGAATCTCAATGCAAATGTGTGCATAAAATTTGTTTGACATTAACTTTTCTCGTGACATGCGCTATGATGCAGTATCAACATATGTTCTCTAATCTCCTCTTTCCCATCAGCATTTTTGTGAGACCAATGTGTATGATACTAGTTATGATACTAACATTATGGCTAGCCTCATATGCCTACAACCATTCAAGCCAGCTGACTAGTCGCAAAGGTGGGGCGACTGGCCGTAACAGAGAATTAGTTGACCATTTGAGGGTCCTGTTTAAAACGTTTTGAGTAGGATGTAACCGCCTCTACGTTGAAACTGATCTAATGGAGGTTGTATCCAGACCTGGCGAATATAGTGAGCATGGCCTTTTTGGATAAGTGTAGAACAATCGTGGCAGGATTGGGTCGCCTGTGGCACACTGTCCAAGGAAAAGCAAACCAAGTGCCATACTAGTAGCGAAATCTTTGGATGTTTCTAAAAATGAATGGCTTGAGGAGCCGTTTTTGTTTCTAGTTCCACAATTGGTGAAAAAGGTATAAGAGAAATCCAACTCTCCCATGCACGGGCCCACCCCTCTCTCCTTCTGTTTCATTGTTATTTTGAATTAGATTTCCTACTACCTACACTAGATGTAAAACTTAAAATTATTGTATATTTTCAACCGAATAATTTAATTTATGAACTGTTTTAATATTTGAGTTTCTAGTGATTGCTTCGAAGTGAGAAAAAAATCCAAATTTAAAAGTTTTTGAAAAATGAATTTTGAAACCTGGTGATACTTCATGAAACTTGGTGAATGTTTTTTTAAAACATTATGTTTTACTCCATTTTGGATAATATTTGGAAATTGTATTAGAGTCTAATTTGGAGATACAATTTTTGTATCAAATTTTATTGTGTAGTGTGTTCGGATTTCGAATTTTGAATTTTGTCGAAACAAACCTTTTAGGCTTGTTTAAAATACTATTGAAAAATACACATATTTAAACATATTGTTAATCGGATATATTCCAACAAAAAAGACTATTTCAAATTCAACACTAGAAATTAAATTCATGTATTAAAAATAGAGAAAAAGTACTATTATAGGGCAGCCTTGCACGCAAAGATTCTCTTCATATCTTAATCTTAAAGCAAACACAATAAAATGGAGGGTGGATTCCCAAAAATGTAACCATTATTGTTAGACACTTGCTAAAAAAAAGTCCAAACCTGATAAGGGCATGTACAATGGTGATATCTTAGCAGTGTCACGTAGGATAAACGCTGATATGGAGGAAAGAGAAAGATGAAAAAAGACTTTGTCTTCTCTTAGCTAAGAGATGATCTCTTAGCACAATCTCTCTCACCACAAATTTAGGATGTCTCGTTATCAAAGATAAGACTAAAAAATAACCCATTATACATCATATTATATTGTTATATCTAAATTACGTGGCAGCATTAAGATAAAGCAGCCTTATCAACGCACATGCCCTAAGGCGAGAGAACGTTATCAAAGTGCCACGCTTGCTTGTTTGTACACCTCCAGAAGTCACAAACGGAGAAGTGCACGTTCCATGATTCCCTAACCTTACGTCTCTAAAGGCATAAACCACGGTTTCGTTCACTTAGCTAATCAACCTATGTTTTGGTTTCTAATATTCTGCATTTGGTCCCTACACTCTTAAAAGTATGGTAAGATTTTATAGTTCCAATTTTCCTGTGTGGATTTTGTCACTCTAAAGTCTGAAACTTTGAAGAGAAAAAGGAGACTGTTTTTCTGCTACCACTTGGCACAAACTTATGTTCCTTCCACGTTGGATTTGCTAATCTTTGACTGCTAGATATGTCATATGTATGGTCGACCGTTTCACATGAAATAGATGTTTTAAAAACTCAAAAAATAATATTTCAAAGTTTTGGTGGTCGTGACCGATATGGAGGGCCTAAGGGCATCTCCAACGGGGCAGATCCAAATACAAAAAATCGTCCGTTTGGGTCTTTCCGGACAAAACCTGCTCCCAACGGGGCGACCCAACTTAAAAACGGACAGGTGCAGCGTCCGGTCTGACCCAAAACTGACGCAAATTTTGGAGACTTTTCGGGCGAGCCGGACGCACGCGGATGTCCATTATATCCGCCTATGTCCGCGTCCTGGCCCATCTGACAGTGACACAAAATACAACCACATGCGCCCCCACCCTTCTCTCTCCTCTGGTTGCTTTTTTCCATGGAAAAGACCATCGCTCCACGCCGGAATCGATGTCGACTAGCCAAGCTCCGCCGCCACCCTCGCCTGGAGGCCGCCGCCGCCGCCTCCTCCTTTTTTCCAGCCCTGGCCGGAAGTCGCCGGAGCAGCGCGGGCGCCGCCGCCGCCTCGACGCGCCGAGCAGCGCCCCCGCGCGCGGCGCGGCGGCCCCGCGTCGGGCGCCGTGCAGCGCGGCGCGCGGCGGCGCGCCCTCGCGCCCGCCGAGGCCGTGTCGAGGGCGCCCGGCGCCGCGCCCGCGAGCCGCGCGCCGCCCGGCCCGCGTGCGGCCGCGCGCGGCGGGAGCGCGCGGAGCTTTCGAGGCGGCGAAGGGCAGAGGAGGGGCTCGCGCCGCCACGCCGCGCCGCGCGTCGCCGCGGCAGCCGCCGCCGTCGCCGCCTCGCGCCGCACCGCCCCGCCCCGCCTGTACGCTGCTCGATGTCGAGGTCCTGGAGCGCCGCGCGGGTCGGCCTCTTCGCCTTCCGCGGTGGGTGCTGGAACAGGGCGCGCACGGCGGCCTCCTCCGGCGACGGGGCCGGCACTGCAGCCTCCTCCGGCGTTGGCTACAGAGTAGTACTACTAGAGAATTTTTACCAAGAAAAAAAAGGAGAAAGAAATAGGAGATGGGTCACACCGTTGGGGAGCAAAACGAGTCACGACCGTCCGTGCGTGTCCGCATGTCCGGAGCCTGACCCAAACGACCAAAATCGGATGTCCAGCCGTGTTCGTTTGGGTTGTAGGGTTGGAGATGCCCTAATAGTGTTTCGCGATCACGTCTCGGTCAGGGGAGTTGTCTTCTGACATTACTTGGTGGTGGTGGGACTGGTGGGGGCGTCTGGAATGGATGGTCGTTAGGTGTCATGTTTTGTTCGTTTGGGCTACTCTTTTCTTCGTACAGGCAAAGAGGTGACAATTCAACACCACGATGACTTGCAAGAGGTTTATCCGTATTCACATTAATCTATTCAAGTTTACTGGGGGAGGAACTACTGCAACTTTAAAAAACCTTTTTTCAGTTAATGAATTTTTTAGATTTAAAAGTGTCTAAACATTATAGATATGAGAACAATAGAAATAGCTAGCGGAGCATGGGTTTAGGTGCACCCAGTTTTTTTAAAAAATTGAAGAAAAATGCTATTTTAAAGTTTCAAAAAGAATTGATTATTTTGCATGTAGTACATATTTTGTTGATACTTATTCATGTAAATTTTTAAGGAAAATTATGATTGTATAGGGGCTACACGAAAATGACAAAATGTGTACATGATACTCAATGATTGGATTCTACCTTTAAAAGAAATACAAATTGTTATTTTCTCTTTTGTGTGTGTGTAGGCCATGAATGGTCGTATTTTGCCTTAAAAATTTGCACGGGTAAGTATCAAGATAATATACGCATGCCTGAATTATTTTAATTTTCCGAGACTTTGAAATATTATTTTTTGAGTTTTTTAAAAACAGGCGAGGAGAATATTCGGATTTTCGGATAAAACTCTTACTTGATAAGATAATATCACAGCATCCATGCCAATCTTAGAGCATCTCCACTCGTTGGCGCTCCCCACGCCCAAATCCGGCGAAAGTTTCGTCCGGATTGGAGGAAAATTTGGCCTGGGGAGCGCCGAAGTTCCAGCCGTCCCCCCGGCAGGACACCCCCAACTTGGAGCATTTGACATATTTCAAACAAATTCGACATAAAATTTAACAAGTTCGGCAAACAAGATTCAGAAAATTGACGGGCGTGGTCGACGCAACCCGAGCCGCGAGCGACGAGGAGTAGGCCAAAGTCGGAAAACAGTGGAAGCACCAATAGGCCTTCGTCGACGACCGGAATATAGGCAGGAGAAGGAGGACGACGGAACGGGGCGGCTGGGGTGGTGCCGGCGGCGAGAGAGATACGAGGGGTGGGGGAGATTTTGAGCGAGGTGGCGGTGGGGTTCGTGTGTCGAGTCGCCGACAGATCGGGCTCTTCCCCGCTTTTCACTCGTCCGGAGTCCCTGATAGATCCCCGGGGGACCGGGGATGGCGTGGGCTCGCCGGATGGATGAAAGGCCAAATCCGAACAAAAACGAAAAATCAGGGACGCAACTAGACCGAATTTCACCGTCCGGATGAAATAACATCGCTCGGGGGCTCGTCGGGGAGACGAGGGAGATGCTCTTACACTCACTTGTGCAGTCGCACTACTCCGGATTCCGGAAGTGACAAACGGACACGTGCACGGTGCACGTTCCATGATCCTCTAGCCTATTGTTAAACCATTTTCCTCCAAAAAATCGTTGACGATCTGATATGATGATGATCCACACACACAATCCGATCTGACGCCCATCCAGCCAAGAACACTTGGAAAGCTCTGCACCGCGTGCACAATGTTTTCAATTTTTTTATTTGAAACAATGTTTTTCAATTTCCTCCCGACACAAACCGACAGCATCCAGCGCAACACACTCCCCTATGCCACCCACCCTCGCAGTCATCCTCATCCTCCAAGAACATCGCGAGAGCTCGATGCCTTCTGTAGCTAAGCACTCTGATCAGTCTTAAGCTGCAGCTCAGAGATTGGAGCTGCTGTTGATCCATCGATGGCGCCAGAGCTGAAGGTGCCGCTGCTGGAAGGGAGGGTAGGGGGCGCGACGCCCACGCAGACGTTGGGGAACATCGTCGTGTCCATCGTCGGCACCGGGGTGCTCGGCCTGCCCTACGCCTTCCGCACCGCGGGGTGGCTCGCCGGCGCCCTCGGAGTCGCTGGCGCTGGCGCCGCCACCTTCTACTGCATGCTCCTCCTTGTCAGTACACTTGCTCCATGCCCCCTTCCATGTTCAATCTCCACTGCTTCGATTTCTAAAGATTCAATCAGCTTCACCGATCCTATACTGTTATTATTCAGCTTAATCTAAGTTTAATCATACATACGCAGTAGAATTTACTAGCTGTTCGTTCTGAAGCTGGATTGCAGAGACAAGCTGCGGGAGCAAGAAGAAACAGAGGAGGAGGAGGGCCACGAAACAGGGCACCGCCCTGCCGGCGGCAACTACACTTACGGCGATCTGGGCGAGCGGTGCTTCGGCCCCACCGGCAGGTACTTCACGGAGGCGATCATCATCCTCTGCCAGACGGGCGGCACGGTGGCGTACCTCGTCTTCATCGGCCAGAACATCAGCTCCGTGCTCCCCTCCCTCGCGCCGGCCACCGTGGTGCTCGCGCTCCTGCTGCCGGCGCAGGTCGCGCTCTCCTTCGTCCGCTCCCTCTCCGCGCTCGCGCCCTTCAGCATCGTCGCCGACGCGTGCACGGTCCTCGCCGTGGCCGCCGTGGTCAAGGAGGACGTCCGGCTCCTGGTCGAGCGCGGGGGGCATCCGTTCGACGGCCGGAGCGCGTTCGCGGGGCTCTGGGGCGTCCCGTTCGCGTGCGGCGTCGCCGTGTTCTGCTTCGAGGGGTTCTGCCTCACGCTGGCGCTGGAGGCGTCCATGGCCGACAGGTGGAAGTTCAGGTCCGTGCTCCTCCAGGCCATCGCCGGCGTCACCGTCGTCTACGTCGGCTTCGGCGTCTGCGGCTACCTCGCCTACGGCGACGCCACCAGGGACATCGTCACGCTGAACCTTCCGAGCAACTGGTCCACCGCCGCGGTCAAGGTCGTGCTGTGCATCGCGCTGGCGCTCACGTTCGCGGTGATGATGCACCCGATCCACGAGATCGTCGAGGCGCGGCTGTTCGGGCCGGACGGGTGGGTGAGGAAGCGATGCCGCGGCGAGGGCATCGTCGAGCGGGCGGCGCTACACCTGAGCCGCGTGGCGGTCGTGGCGGCGCTGGCCGCGATAGCGTGCTTCGTGCCGGCGTTCGGGGAGTTCGCGGCATTCGTCGGGAGCACGGTGTGCGCGCTGCTCTCCTTCGTGCTGCCGGCGCTGTTCCACCTCCGCGTCGTCGGTCCGACGGCAGGCCCGTGGGTGCGTACCGTGGATTACTTCTTCTTGCTCTCCGGGCTGGTGTTCGCCGCGCATGGCATGTACACAGTCTTGTCACCACAATGACACCTACTCATAAACATCAATTTCTTATTTTCTTACACACACAAAAACAGCGCGATACAACACCTCCAGTTCATGACTTCATGTTCTTGCTAAAAGAAGTGATTACGGCACCTTTTGTTTTCAAGAGCACGTCTAGGTAGGTTTAAAATTCGAGCGAAGCCAAACAAGCTCGGTCAACTAGCGAGTCAGCTGAACTCAACTCGTTTAACAACCAAATTTAGATTTGAAACTTGGCTTGACTCATAAAGCTCGCAAGTTGCTCACGAGTAGCTCGTTAAACATTATCAGAAAGAACATATATGCTGTATTTTTTCTGATTATTTTGGGCATACATTATACACGCCAATCATTAGAAATATGGTAGCAAATTATATCACAAGAATAATATTGGTGGATCATTAGACAAGGCGTAAACCATATTAACAAAAAAAATTACAAGGCAAGCCAACAAACAACAACTATACTTGAGTTATCACATAAAACAAGTGAGTTTGGGCTAGATGGACTTGGCTACTTGGGCTGGATTAGCTTCTTCGACTAGATTGTACCGCCAAATGTTGATTTTTAACAACCTAAGTGGGCTACTAGCGAGCTAGGTGAACTGGGCTCATTTAGCTTGAATTTGTTTAACGATAAAAGTTGAAACTCAGCACGACTCATGATATGTCAAGTTCGAGTCAAGGCTAGTCGACTCACGAGTTACTCGTTTAGCCCGCGAGATTCGAGTTTTAATTCTAAACCTTATCCTAGGGAGCAGTGAGACATTTATTTTCATACAAGAAAGATCTACACGGGAACTACACTTGGGAGATCGTCCAAATCCTGATAACATGCTTGCTTTAGTTAACTTGGGAGTCGCAACAGTATTGAACTCGCTTAATGTTGTTCCAAAATATGTCACTGGCTTAATTCCATACTTTACACGCAAAACTCGCTAGGTTGACAATTCTGATAACTTTAAGCCTGCAACATCTGATGAAGTATGGTATGCCATAATAGCATCAATCATCAGGTGATGTTGAAATGGCAAGTTTTGTACTTGCCCATTGTTAGATAGAACTTGATTTATTTAATATTATGCTTCAATTGGTTTAGTGAATCGTTAACATAACTTGGGAGACCCTACAAGTTCTGTGAATGTGCTTGCTTTGAGATTCAATGGCAAGAAGCAACATTATTGAACTTGCTGAACTTTTCTTCAGGTATATTGAACTAGAGTAGCTTAATTTGAATTTCCACGCACAAAACTGGTCAGATTGATTTTTTTGTGTTAGAATCATTATCAGTTGCAGATATAGACTCATCCCGTACACTGCTTTTAGCTACATAGGCATAGTCCCTTAATACAGCATGTCAAACAGAATTATCGGTAATGCAATTTTCTTTCACGATGATATTATCTATATGTTCACACAGTACTAACAATTGATGAATGTACTGCATATGCCTCTTTTTTCAACACAATTTTGTAAACATTAAATACTAACATGGCTTATTTGCAGTGATCAGTTAGAGGACAATATGCTGCTTGGAAGATTTTCCATTCAAATGGATAGCATGTCGGGAAGTTTAATCAAAAGCTATAACACTGAGAGGCACGAAGTGGAGTACCATTCTGTGGCACGATTTAACCCTAAGTACCTCCGTCCTGATGCAAGCTTGAATCTTGTGGTCTTGAATGACTACATAAGTACTGACCCTGACCTGTAAGGAGGTTTCCTGAACAACCAGATTGGGATGAAAGGATACATCCCTACAATGGCTCGAAAGATATGGCGGCGATGTTATCTCGACTGAATTACTTACTTTTCATGTATAGGTTTTTTATACCATTTTTTCAATTTATTCACATTGTTTTGAAGAAAAAAAATTCAGGTCCGTGCACTAGCCTTCAGCCCCAGTTCACCCAATTACCTCGCTTCAGGGTCATCTGCAGGAAAAAATGGTTATTTGGGATGTTGCCAAGACATATGATGCTGAAGTTCCAACACTGGAGGTAGACAAATGAATATTTTGCTTTGCAAACTGTACATACCACCCTGAAAGGATTTTGTCCTGTTAACTAGAGAGAATAAAACTGTACAGTATATCAAATCTGCGTAGTTCAACACAGTACTAGATCGTCACTGCGCTTAGTTGACATATCACATATGTAACAGATCGGAACATCAATGTCGTGTAACTGATTATCCTTCAAATATTTTGCAGATTATTGTATCCAGAGGAGACTTATCATCAATATTTTGGAGCCCGCCTATGGTAATGTAATTGCGACGTGCTCATTCATTGGGGAGACAGTTTTGACTGATCTGCGTTGTAAAGATGTAGTAATGAGGTACGACAAGAATCTTCCCTGCCTTTTAAGTGAGAAAGAACAAGAAATGCATATAACATGGATTTTCCTTATGTAGTCATTCTAAAGAGATGCAGTACTTTCATACTGTAAATGGGCTGCATTCAATCCAAGTTCTCTCTTGACTGCAACTGAAAGTTGCTCCAATCTCTCCCATTTATCCTATGGGACATCAGAAAGATGGGCCAGCCCATAAAAACCTTTGGGAATGAAATCTCAGGTAAATCGTTTGATCAGTGTACATGAGGCAATTTCATTTCTAGGTTTTATTTGTTCCTTTGTTCGTTGAAGTGTTTGGCGTTAGTCAGTCATGGTTTACTGTGTATAGAACAATCTTTAATGCAAACATCAATCATTTCTGCTTCCATGTTATATGTTGCATTCAAAATATTATAAAAACAGATGATATAAGGCATGAATATCAGTTCTGGAGTGATAAATTGAATGTCAATTGACCAAAACCCACTTTACGCAAACTTATACATCTTGCATTCAGAATATAATACATGTAACTTCATGTGAAAATAGATGCTCTAAGAGGCTACAGGTAGACATTATGTTGTCTACCCCATTGTTTCTGAACATCTGTTTCATGAATGTACTGCTAGGTGCCAACTCTATCACGGTCTGCCCGCTTTACAGCGACACATTCTTAGCTGCAACAAATGATGACATCCACTCATGGAGCATTAATGATGGGCAGGTACAGTCCTTGATACATTTCTTGCAAGATGTTTTCTGGCATACTGATTTCTACTGCAATATATTTCTACTTAGTTAAAAAATGTTGATCGGTAAATGAACATATTGAAATTAGATTGTTGGCCGCCTATTGTGTGGGACAAGCTATGGCGAGGTCTACTACCAAGGCAAATCACATGAGGAGCTCGTTGCTTCAACTGAGGATGGTATAAGTATTTACCGCTGGGAGGTGATTGATAACATCGGTTTGTCCGACTCCATCTCCATGTAAGAGTGTTGTAAATGTGTCCAGTGATCGACATGAGCGATCTGATACGGTGGATCCAAGCCGATCCACCTAGATTGATGCCCGATCTTTCACAGCGAGAACCTGGGGTAGAGAATCCTCCCAACAACGCGATGAACGCAGCCTGGAGAAGAGGGAACGAATCCAGCAAGCAACGGATCGATGAACGATACGCCTCAAACCAAAAGCTAGATAATCCTTGATGAACACAAGAACCTTCGCAGCGGATAATAGTATAGATAAACGGCAGCGCCGTACCCCCGGAGGGATGATACACGTGAACACACGCAACTAGGTATAACCTAACTTTTAGACTAAACTTGAACTACCCTAAACCCTAGCCGTGCCATCTCCTTATATGAGAGGGAGAGCTGGCCGGCCGGCCCCCCTTATTGGGCCTAACCTAGTTCGACTTGGACAGGCCCAAGTCAAACAGACTCTATTAAAACCCTAGATGGCCCACAGCATGACCTGGCTACATTATTATCTCCTAATAAAAAGATTATAATAAACTACTGGTACAACCTTAGACCCAAATATCATATCAATGGCTGTCCTAGAGTACCAGGCCCGGATATCCATATCATCTCTCCCCCTCTTCAAGAAGCGTTGTCCCCAACGCGTGAGGGTCTTCTGGAAAAGGTGACGTGATATGAACATGACACGTCCTCGCCGTCTTCAAGTCTTGCTTGCCTTCCACACCACATCCTCCCTCGCGGCCTTGTCGACTTGATACAACACTTGGCGCCTCCTTTCTTCTCCACATGAGCTTGGACTTCGGCGCCAATTCCTTCTTCTTGCGAGGTTTTGATGGACCCCTGTGTCGCTGCACATGACCCTGCACAAGATGTGTAATTCCTGGGCCACATAGATGTCTCACACGTCCATCCTTGCCTCGATGCATCCGCGGCGTCGCGGAAAACCGGACAGTACTAGCACGGTAGTGCCGCTGCCCACGTCTCCACCGACGCGTCGTCCACAGCCGGTCTAGGCACCGGTTGACCGGACGGTTGACCGGCCCGGCCGGTCCCTGGAGCCGGTCGGCCGGCCCCGGCACCGGGCTGAAACACCATCGCAATGGCTTCTCTAACCTGCTCGCCTCCCACTCCTCCCACGCGCATCTGCGCCATATGCACCGAAACAACATCGCACCCATCATCGTACCGACATCAACACAACCGGAACCGTAGCACATGGTGCAACATCCACATCAACAACTAGTGTAGCTTCATCCTGCTTGTCACCAACAAGAACTGGCTTGTCATCTACAGGCTTGGCTGAAACATCACCAACAACAATGTTCGGAACATCATGCACCTTATGCTGCACATTAGGCTTGTGCAACTTCTCCTTACGCATCACTAACTCCACATCGGACTTGATATGATCATCACCCAAAGGCTTCAAAGTCCGCTGTTTGCCACCATGCATAAAAGAATATGTATTTGCTCGCCCAGCATGTCTCACATTGCGATCATACCGCCAAGGACGCCCAAGTAGCAATCCACACACCCCCAATGGCAACACATCGCAATCTATCTCATCAACATAATCACCAACTGTAAATGGCACACGCACCTTGTGAGTAATCTTCAGCATACCACTAAATCTGGAACTGGATTTGTGAAATCCATGGGCTTTGGACCTAAACTAACGTGGACCCACCTGGACTGGGCTTCGTTGGACTGTGGATGTGAACTGGACGTCAGGTCCAATAACACTAGATACGTATGGACACACGAGTTTGACCATCCAGTATCCATTGGACCTCGACACAACGAGCACACGCCGCGTATACGTGCAAACAGACGCAGGAACCCTATCCCTGCCCTCAAATCCCCAAGGCTCCTCCGTCGCCGGCAACTGCCCCCTCCGCCACCGCCCTTTATCCCTGCCCGCCGGAGACCGCGATGGCGACCCGGACCTTCTTTCCCCGACTATGCTGCCCTCCCCTATCCCGAGTAGCCAACGGCGCCTGAAGAGGAGCCTAGCAGCCACCGCCGCCTCCTCCTCCTCAGGACGTCTTCGACTCCGACGAGCCTCTCCGCCGCCGCTTGCACACCCCGAAGCATCTGTTCCTGGCCACCAATACCAGCACCCTGATGCCCACCACTTCCCGTAGCTCAAGGTGAGATTCCCTTTCCCCTACCTCTCTCTCTATGAAGGTGTCCTCTTTCCTGTTCTTGATTTGGTAGTACGGTGAGAGCTAGTGTTTACAGATGCCTCAATTGAACTATGGATTTCCGGCCGTGCTTGTTAATTTGGAATATGTTCTCAGTTTAATTGCTTGACTAGAACATAGGAACTGATGGTCAATCCGTAGTGCCAATGCAAATGTGTGTGCCAAGTTCTGTACAGACTCATGAGTCCAAACATGATTACAACTAAGCTATTTGTCCAACTCAGATTGCTTATGTATGATACAGTATGAGCTTACCTTCTCGATGAATATATATCATGGACTTTAGCCCTACAGCTAGCACACACCGGATTGCTTATGTATGATACAACTAGCTTCACCTGTTCTTCTATTGCTGGCGTTCCTGCTAGCCGTGTGCTGAATATTTCTGCCTACTACTCTCTGACAATTTTGAGTAATGTAGAATGGTGTTGTTTGCTAAATTTTAGTAAGGTCGAACGTTTGGGTAGGTTTCAGTAGAAATGATATATTTTATGATGAGCAAATGGATACCGGATATATCTTGTTTCCCCGATAAACTGTACATTACTTTTGCTCGGTAAAAGATATGCACAGTTCCATTAAGGTTTGGGCTCTGTGACTCTGTGAGGCTTCATTTTGTTCATATGTATTTATATCATTTATATAGTTTAGTGTTTGATCAGCTAAGATTTTTTATATACCTTTTCCTTACATATATTGGTCTTTATAATACCTGATGATTTGCGAGCATAACTGATACGTCCCCGACGTATCGATAATTTCTTATGTTCCATGCTACATTATTGATGATATCTACATGTTTTATACACATTATATGTCGTATTTACGCATTTTCCGGCACTAACCTATTAACAAGACGCCGAAGAGCCCTGTTTTCTGCTGTTTTTGGTTTCAGAAATCCTAGTAAGGAAATATTCTCGGAATTGGACGAAATCAACGCCGGTCCTATTTTTGCACGAAGCTTCCAGAAGACCGAGGGGAAAGGAAGTGGGGCCACGAGGCGCCACACTAGGGCGGCGCGTGCCCCGGCCCTAGCGTGTGGGGCCCTTGTGTGGCCCCCGCGTTGCCCTTCCGCCTACTTAAAGTCTTCGTCGCGAAACCCTCCGTACCGAGAGCCACGATACGGAAAACCTTCCAGACGCCGCCGCCGCCAATCCCATCTCGGGGATTCAGGAGATCGGCACCTGCCGGAGAGGGAATCATCTCCGGAGGACTCTTCATCGCCATGATCGCCTCCGGAGTGATGAGTGAGTAGTTCACCCTGGACTATGGGTCCATAGCAGTAGCTAGATCGTCTTCTCCTAATTGTGCTTCATTGTTGGATCTTGTGAGCTGCCTAACATGATCAAGATCATCTATCTGTAATACTATATGTTGTGTTTGTCGGGATCCGATGGATAGAGAATACTATGTTATGGTGATTATCAATCTATTACCTATGTGTTGTTTATGATCTTGCATGCTCTCCGTTATTAGTAGAGGCTCTGGCCAAGTTTTTGCTCTTAACTCCAAGAGGGAGTATTTATGCTCGATAGTGGGTTCATGCCTCCATTAAATCTGGGACAGTGACGAAAGTTCTAAGGTTGTGGATGTGCTGTTGCCACTAGGGATAAAACATTGATGCTATGTCTAAGGATGTAGTTGTTGATTACATTACGCACCATACTTAATGCAATTGTCTTGCTTGCAACTTAATACTGGAAGGGGTTCGGATGATAACCTGAAGGTGGACTTTTTAGGCATAGATGCATGCCGGATGGCGGTCTATGTACTTTGTCGTAATGCCCTAAATCTCACTATATTTATCATATCATGTATGTGCATTGTTATGCCCTTTTCTATTTGTTAATTGCCCGACTGTAATTTGTTCACCCAACATGCTTTTATCTTATGGGAGAGACACCTCTAGTGAACTGTGGACCCGGTCCTATTCTTTACATCGCATACAATCTACTGCAATTGTTTTTACTGTTTTCTTCGCAAACAATCATCTTCCACACAATACGGTTAATCCTTTGTTAAGCAAGTGAGATTGACAACCTCACTGCTTCGTTGGGGCAAAGTACTTTGGTTGTGTTGTGCAAGTTCCACGTTGGCGCCGGAATCCCCGGTGTTGCGCCACATCACATTTCGCCACCATCAACCTTCAACGTGCTTCTTGGCTCCTCCTGGTTCGATTAAACCTTGGTTTTTTCTGAGGGAAAACTTGCCACTGTGCGCATCATACCTTCCTCTTGGGCTTCCCAACGGACATGTACATCTACGCGCATCAAGCCTGTTTTCTGGCGCCGTTGCCGGGGAAATCAAGACACGCTGCAAGGGGAGTCTCCACTTCCCAATCTCTTTACTTTGTTTTTGTCTTGCTTTATTTTATTTACTACTTTGTTTGCTGCACCTAAACAAAACACAAAAATTAGTTGCTAGTTTTACTTTATTTACTGTCTTGTTCTCTATATCAAAAACACACAAAAATTAGTTACTTGCATTGACTTTAGCTAGTTTGCTTTATTTATTGCTAAAATGAATACCCCTGAAAATACTAAGTTGTGTGACTTCACAAACACAAATAATAATGATTTCCTATGCACACCTATTGCTCCACCTGCTACTACAGCAGAATTCTTTGAAATTAAACTTGCTTTATGAATCTTGTTATGAGAGAGCAATTTTCTGGTGTTAGTTCTGATGATGCTGCTGCCCATCTTAATAATTTTGTTGAACTTTGTGAAATGCAAAAGTATAAGGATGTAGATGGTGATATTATTAAATTAAAATTGTTTCCTTTCTCATTAAGAGGAAGAGCTAAAGATTGGTTGCTATCTTTGCCTAAGAATAGTATTGATTCATGGACTAAATGTAAGGATGCTTTTATTGGTAGATATTATCCTCCCGCTAAAATTATATCTTTGAGAAGTAGTATAATGAATTTTAAGCAATTAGATACTGAACATGTTGCTCAAGCATGGGAGAGAATGAAATCTTTGGTAAAGAATTGTCCAACCCATGGACTGACTACTTGGATGATCATCCAAACCTTCTATGCAGGACTAAATTTTTCTTCGCGGAATTTATTGGATTCAGCTGCTGGAGGTACCTTTATGTCCATCACTTTGGGGGCGGCTACAAAGCTTCTTGATGATATGATGATAAATTAATCTGAATGGCACACGGAAAGAGCTCCACAAGGTAAGAAGGTAAATTCTGTTGAAGAAACCTCTTCCTTGAGTGATAAGATTGATGTGATTATGTCTATGCTAAATCTAATGTTGATCCAAATAATGTTCCTTTAGCTTCATTGGTTGCTCAAGAAGAAAATGTTGATGTGAATTTCATTAAAAATAATAATTTCAACAACAATGCTTATAGGAACAATTCTGGTAATAACTATAGACCATATCCTTCTGCTAATGGTAATGGTTATGGTAATTCTTATGGGAATTCTTACAACAATAATAGGAGTGTACCCCTGGTCTTGAAGCCATGCTTAAAGAATTTATTAGTACACAAACTACTTTTAACAAATCTGTTGAGGAAAAGCTTGATAAAATTGATATTATTGCTTCTAGAGTTGATAGACTTGCCTCCGATGTTGATCTATTAAAATTGAAAGTTATGCCTAATGAGGATATTGATAATAAGATTACTACTATAGCAAATGCCATCCAAGTTAGAATTAATGAGAATATAAGATTAATGGCTGAATTGTGCTAAGTGGGATAGAGAAGAAAATGAAAAACTAGCTAAAGAGAATAATGTAGCTAAAGTTTGGACTATTACCACCACTAGTAATGTTAATTCTTCACATGTTGCTGCACCTCCTACTATCAATGGTAAAATAATTGGTGTTGGCAATGTTTCTACTCCTAGTGCAAAGCGTACAAAACTGCCTGAAACTGCTGTTTGTGATAAAACTGCTGAAATTTTTCAAAATATTGGTGACAATGATTCTATTGCTGTAGCTCATAATGATTTAGATTTTGATGATTGCCACATCTCTGAAGTTATAAAGTTCTTACAAAAACTTGCTAAAAGTCCTAATGCTAGTGCTATAAATTTGGCCTTTACAAAACATATTACAAATGCTCTCATTAAAGCTCGGGAAGAGAAATTGAAACTTGAAACTTCTATTCCTAGGAAGTTAGAAGATGGTTGGGAGCCCATCATTAAAACGAAATTCAATGACTTTGATTGTAATGCTTTATGTGATCTTGGTGCAAGTATTTCTGTTATGCCTAAGAAGATTTATGATATGCTTGACTTGCCACCATTGAAGAATTGTTATTTGGATGTTAATCTTGCCGATAATGTTAAAAAGAAACCTTTGGGGAGGATTGATAATGTGCGCATTACGGTTAACAATAACCTTGTCCCCGTTGATTTTGTTGTCTTGGATATCGAATGCAATGCATCTTGTCCTATTGTGTTGGGAAGACCTTTTCTTCGAACCGTTGGTGCTGTTATTGATATGAAGGAAGGTAATATTAAATATCAATTTCCTCTCAAGAAAGGTATGGAACACTTCCCTAGAAAGAGAATGAAGTTGCATTTTGATTCTATTATTAGAACGAGTTATGATGTTGATGCTTCTACTCTTGATGTTACTTGATTTGCACTTTCTGCGCCTAGCTGAAAGGCGTTAAAGAAAAGCGCTTATGGAAGACAACTCATGTTTTTACTACAGCAATTTTTGTTTTGTAGAGTCTTGGAAGTTGTTTTCTACTGTAGCAACCTCTCCTTATCATGTTTTTGTGCCAAGTAAAGTTTCTATGCTAAAGTTGATGTTATATTTGGGATCGCTGCGCAGAAACAGCATTGCTGTCTGTCACGAATTCTGGCATAAGTCTCTGTAAAAATTCGAAAAAATCTGCAAATTTACGAGCGTGATCCTCAGATATGTACGCAACTTTCATTAGTTTTGAGTTTTTCCATTTGAGCAAGTCTAGTGCCCCTTTCAGGTTCGTCTTTACGGACTGTTCTGTTTTTGACAGATTCTGCCTTTTATTTCGCATTGCCGTATTTGCTATGTTGGATGAATTTCTTTGACCCATTAATGTCCAGTAGCTTTGTGCAATGTCCAGAAGTGTTAAGAATGATTGTGTCACCTCTGAATATGTGAATTTTAATTGTGCACTAACCCTCTAATGAGTTTGCTTGAAGTTTGGTGTGAAGGAAGTTTTCAAGGGTCAAGAGGAGTATGATATACTATGATCAAGAGGAGTGAAAGCTCTAAGCTTGGGGATGCCCCGTGGTTCATCCCTGCATATTTTAAGAAGACTCAAGCGTCTAAGCTTGGGGATGCCCAAGGCATCCCCTTCTTCATCAACAACATCATCGGTTCCTCCCCCGGAACTATATTTTTATTCAGTCACATCTTATGTTCTTTACTTGGAGCGTCGGTTTATTTTGTTTTTGTTTTTGTTTGAATAAAATGGATCCTAGCATTCACTGTATGGGAGTGAGACACTCTCCGCTGTTGCATATGGACAAATATGTCCTTAGGCTTTACTCATAATGTTCAAGGCGAAGGTTGAAATTTCTTCGTTAAATTGTTATATGGTTGGAATCAGAAAATGCTACATGTAGTAATTCTAAAATGTCTTGGATAATGTGATACTTGGCAATTGTTGTGCTCATGTTTAAGCTCTTGCATCATATACTTTGCACCCATTAATGAAGAAATACATAGAGCTTGCTAAAATTTGGTTTGCATATTTGGTCTCTCTAAGGTCTAGATAATTTCTAGTATTGAGTTTTGAACAACAAGGAAGACGGTGTAGAGTCTTATAATGTTTACAATATGTCTTTCATGTGAGTTTTGCTGCACCGGTTCATCCTTGAGTTTGCTTCAAATAACCTTGCTAGCCTAAGCCTTGTATCGAGAGGGAATACTTCTCATGCATCCAAAATCCTTGAGCTAACCACTATGCCATTCGTGTCCACCATACCTACCTACTACATGGTATTTCTCCGCCATTCCAAAGTAAATTGCTTGAGTGCTACCTTTAAAATTCCATCATTCGCCTTTGCAATATATATCTCATGGGACAAAATAGCCTTAAAAACTATTGTGGTATTGAATATGTACTTATGCACTTTATCTCTTATTAAGTTGCTTGTTGTGCGATAACCATGCTTCTGGGGACGCCATCAACTATTCTTTCACAGCGAGAACCTGGGGTAGAGAATCCTCCCAACAACACGATGAACGCAGCCTGGAGAAGAGGGAACGAATCCAGCAAGCAACGGATCGATGAACGATACGCCTCAAACCAAAAGCTAGATAATCCTTGATGAACACAAGAACCTTCGCAGCGGATAATAGTATAGATAAACGGCAGCGCCGTACCCCCGGAGGGATGATACACGTGAACACACGCAACTAGGTATAACCTAACTTTTAGACTAAACTTGAACTACTCCTAAACCCTAGCCGTGCCATCTCCTTATATGAGAGGGAGAGGCCGGCCGGCCCCCTTATTGGGCCTAACCTAGTTCGACTTGGACAGGCCCAAGTCAAACAGACTCTATTAAAACCCTAGATGGCCCACAGCATGACCTGGCTACATTATTATCTCCTAATAACAAGATTATAATAAACTACTGGTACAACCTTAGACCCAAATATCATATCAATGGCTGTCCTAGAGTACCAGGCCCGGATATCCATATCACGATCTCTCCGCCTCCCATGAGAGATGTAAAAGTTTGACCCAAGTCCTAACAGCTGAGTGAGTGAGGTGACATTAGATGCTACCTACGTTGTTTCGAAGTGGACCATATAATTAATCCCTTAGGTGCTGCAAAATCAAAAGAGGTGGCTATGGCTACCATACAAATAGTGTACGATGTATGTTTTGAAGTGGGCCAGAAGTGATAACTTTGGAATCATATACTTTAGTAGATAGTGTACTCATGTTAAACTCACGTTCCAGTAGCATCATATTGATAGTAAGCCTTCTTTTGTGTCCCTATCCATATCATGTTTCGCATCGTATGATGCACCATGTCCTGAGCATAAGTCAAAAGTGCTAAACAGGAAGGTTGGCTGGTGGTTGTTGTCATCTTCAAACAGTTCAGCCTCCAACCGCAAAGGAAAAATGGGAGGAACTCAGAAAAGTAACTTAAACCTCCGCAAAAGAAAAATGTAAGCCAATGGTGAGCATACCATATATACCGTGGGCTAATTACTTCGCCTACCGCGTGTTCCTTACCCTGCGCTCATTAGAGGCTAGGGGACCAAGTTGATTGTAAGACATGACTTCTTTTTTTGAAACACAATACAATCGTAGAGCCTCATAAATATGTACCTACAATCACACTATGAATGTATACATGCACACTCTACCTATATGAGCATCTCCGTGTGTTTTGGTGTGGTTCGGAAATGTTTGTCGTGAGGGTGCCGGCGCCGACCACCGCTGCTGGCCACTCCGGCGCAGTGTGCCAGTGGTCACCTCTCTTAGAATTGTCGTTTCCCCCTTCTCCCACATTAGGGTTGGCTTCAGGGACTTGTGCAGTTCTGCGTCTGCTTCCCCGACAACGCACATAAGGTGTTCGTCCCCTGCTTTGGGCGTTGTTGACGCCGGCGGGGAGTCGCGCGTCTGCTCCTTCTGGTGTTGTGCTTGTGTGTACAATACACCCCGCCGCAGTATCCGACAACACACCTTCGCCTAGATTCGCGTTTTCTTTGTGTTTCAGTTTTCCAGTTCCTGCATATTCTTGGAGAAATTTTGTTTACAATGCAATTAGATCTTAAGTTAAAACTTGAAAAACTAGACCACATGTGGTTATATGTTCTACAGTATTTCTGATTTGACGACCATATCAAGCAACGAATTAAGATGAAATAGCTAGTTTTCTATGTAAAATCGTGAGGTACTCTGCTTTCGGCTATATTGGCAGAGTCGGTTAGTACAACAAGTCAAACTGAATAACTACAGTCTAATCGAGGGGAAATCAAATTTACGATGCAATTATATGGTGAAAATAAGACGAGCTCTGGTAGACGATGCTATTCAGACCTTGGTCTCGCCACTGCTGATCATCGACTGATGTAAAATATTGTCTCATTCATTGGTGTAATATGTAATGCTTTTCTCTATTTCGCTCTGTACTCCTTGCACTGGCATTTGTTGTTAATATAGTTTTGAGGCTGGCCTCGCCCCGCCGTAGTTGCAGTAAAAGAAAATCTCATGACAAATCAGCTTATGTAGAATTACTAGTATTGTTGTCATCAGGTATTTGTTGCATTTTTTTAGTGTAGGAAGTTAAATTTTACAACTAGGCTTTTGTAAGTTCATGATGCAATTGCCTTGGTAAATGGTTAACTTGGGAGATCTTCCAAATCCTGATAACGTTCTTGCTTTGGTTAACTTGGGAGTCGCAACAGTATTGAACTCGCTCAATTTTCCAAAATATTTTACTGGCTTAATTCCATACTTTACACGCAAAACTTGCTAGGTTGACAATTCTGATAATTTTAAGCCTACAACATCTAATGAAGTCTGGTAATATGCCATAATAGCATCAATCATTAGGTGATGTTGAAATGGCAAGTTTTGTGCTTGCCCACCGTCAGATAGAACTTGATTTATTTAATCTTATGCTTCAATTGGTTTAGTGAATCGTTAACATAACTTGGGAGACCCTACAAGTTCTGTCAATCTGCTTGCTTTTAGATTCAATGGCAAGAAACAACGTTATTGAATTTGCTGAACTTCTCTTCGGGAATATTGAACTAGAGTAGCTTAATTTGATTTTTCACGCACAAAACTGGTCAAATTGATTTTTTTGTGCTACGAATCATTATCAGTTGCATATACAGACTCATTCGGTACACTGCTTTGGCTACATAGGCATAGTCCCTTAATACATCATGTCAAACTGAATTATCGGTTAATGAAATTTTCTTTCATGATGATATTATCTATATGTTCACACAGTACTAACAATTGATGAATATATTGCATATGCCTCTTTTTGCACAACGCAATTTTGTAAACATTAAATACTAACATGGCTTATCTGCAGTGATCAGCTAGAGCACAATATGCTGCATGGAAGATTTTCCATTCAAATGGACAACATGTCGCGAAATTTAATCAAAACCTATAACACTGAGAGGCAAGAAGTGGAGTACCATCCCGTGTCACGATTTAACCCTGATGCAAGCTAGAATGTTGAGGTCTTGAATGACTACCTAAGTTTCGACCCTGAGCCTGTAAGGTGGTTTCCTGCACAACCAGATTGGGCTGAGAGGATACATCCCTACAATGGCTCAAAAGATATGGTGGAGATGTTATCTCGGCACAGTGGACCAGTGAATAACTTACTTTTTTATGTATAGGTTTTTATACCTTTTTTCAATTTATTCACATTGTTTTGAAAATAAAAATGCAGGTCCGTGCACTAGCCTTCAGCCCCAGTTCGCCCAATTACCTCGCTTCAGGGTCATTTGCAGGAAAAATGGTTATTTGGGATGTTGCCAAGACATATGATGCTGAAATTCCAACACTGGAGGTAGACAACTGAATACTTTGCTTTGCAAACTGTGCATACCACCCTGAAAGGATTTTGTCCTGTTAACTAGAGAGAACAAAACTGTACAGTATATCAAATCCGCTTAGTTCAACACAGTACTAGATCATCACTGCGCTTCGTTGACATATCACATATGTAACAGATCGGAACATCAATGTTGTGTAACTGATTCTCCTTCAAATATTTTGCGGATTATTGTATTCAGATGAGACTTATCATCAATATATTGGAGCCTGTCTATGGCTAATGTAATTGCGCCGTGCTCATCCATTGGGGAGACAATTTTGACTGATCTGCGTTGTAAGGATGCAGTAATGAGGTACGGCAAGAATCTTCCCTGCCTTTTAAGTGAGAAAGAACAAGAAATGCATATAGCATGGATTTTCCTTATGCAGTCATTCTCAAGGAGACGCAGTACTTTTAGACTGTAAATGGGCTGCATTCAATCCAAGTTCTCTCTTTACTGCAAGTGAAAGCTGCTCCAAGTCTCTCCCACTTATCCTATGGGACGTCAGAAAGATGGGCCAACCCATAAAAACGTCTGGTAAGGAAATCTCAGGTAAAATCGTTTGATAAGTGTACATGAGGCAATTTCATTTCTAGGTATTATGTGTTCCTTTGTTCGTTGAAGTGCTTGGCGTTAGTCAGACATGGTTTACGGCGTATAGAACAATCTTTAATGCAAACAAAGATCATTAATTTCTGCTTCCATGTTATTTGTTGCATTCAAAATATTATAAAAACAGATGATATAAGACATGAATATCAGTTCTGGAGTGATAAATTGAATGTCAACTGAACAAAACTCACTTTACACAAACTTATACATCTTGCATTCAGAATATAATACATGTAACTTCATGTGAAAATAGATGCTCTAAGAGGTTACAGAAAGACATTATGTTGTCTGCCCTATTGTTTCTAAACATCTTTTTCATGAATGTACTGCTACGTGCCAACTCTATCGTGGTCTGCCCGCTTTACAACGACACATTCTTAGCTGCAACAAATGATGACATCTACTCATGGAGCATTAATGATGGGCAGGTACAGTCCTTGATACATTTCTTGCAAGATGTTTTTTGGCATACTGATTTCTATTGCGCAATATGTTGCTACTTAGTTGAAAAAATTGCTGATCAGTAAATGAACATATTGAAATTAGATTATTGGCCGCCTATTGTGTGGGACAAGCTGTGGCGAGGTCTACTCCAAGGCAAATCACATGAGGAGCTCGTCAACTGAGGATGGTATAAGTATTTACCGCTGGGAGGTGATTGATAACACCGGTTTGTCCGACTCCATCTCCATGTAAGAGTGATGTAAAAGTGTCCAGTGATCGACATGAGCGATCTCTTCGCCTCCCAAGAGAGATGTAAAAGTTTGATCCAAGTCTAGATGAGTGAGTGAGGTGACATTAGATGCTACCTACGTTGTTTCGAAGTGGACCTAAATTAATCCCTTAGGTGCTGCAAAATCAAAAGAGGTGGCTATGGCTACCATACAGATAGTGTACGATGTATGTTTTGAAGTGGGCCAGAAGTGATAACTTTGGAATCATATACTTTAGTAGATAGTGCACTCATGTTAAACTCACGTTCCAGTAGCATCATATTGATAGTAAACCTTCTTTTGTGTCCCTATCCATATCATGTTTCGCATCGTATGATGCACCTGTCCCGAGCATAAGTCAAAAATGCTACACGGGAAGGTTGGCTGGTGGTTGTTGTCATCTTCAAACAGTTCAGCCTCCAACCGCAAAGGAAAACTGGGAGGAACTCAGAAAAGTAACTTAAACCTCCGCAAAAGAAAAATGTAAGCCAATGGTGAGCATACCATACTGTGGGCTAATTACTTCGCCTACCGCGTGTTCCTTATGCTGCGCTCATTAGAGGCTAGGGGACTGATGACCCACAAGTATATGATGGGGTTCGTTGCATGGAAAACAAAAATTTTCTACCGCAAACAAACAAAACCAAGATCCAATCTAGGAAAAACGCCAGATCTAATCTACTAGATTGAAGCAATGAGACGGATTGGATCTACATACCCTTGTAGATCGCGCGAAACGAGAAGATCTTGATTTGTGCCAAGATCTGGAGCACCTCGTGCTCGGTCACACCGGCTCGATGAAGACACCTCCTCCTTGTTCCAAAGCGGGGAGATGTGGGGATCTAGTCCAGCAGCACGACGGCGTGGTGGGGTGGAGAGTTTCGGACAGGGCTTCGCCACGCGTTGGGTGGAAGAAACTAGACAAAAGTTGGAGCAAACGGAGCAAACGCCGCGACCCAAAAAATCTGATCTTCTTGCGCCGGCCGGCGTGCTCCTTTTATATGCACCCAAGGCGGTTTCCAATCAATCAACTTGCAAGCCACGCAAAAGAAGTCCCGATCGAATTGATCGGCCGATCGGAAGAATTCACAAGGCAACGTATTGGCTTGCATCTCTTGCCGTGCACGCGTGCACATGGTCGGCCCAAGTGCTGCGCCCCTTGCACGATTAAGTGGCCAAGGCTGGCCTTTGCCTGTGCGTGGCCGGCAGGCCGGCCTAGCAGGCCGAGCCTTGCCTCCTTTTTTTTCCTTTTGTTTTGCCTCTTTTCTTTGATAGTTTGTCTACATGAGCTACTTAATTGGCCCATTAGCAAAACTTCTCATAGACTACTTTTAGCCCCGCATTTATTTCTAATAAATAAATTAATATTAATATTTACTAATTCAATTAATTAATAAATCATTAATCATCTTTCCGGAACAATTCCGTAACTTTCCAAAACTATTTCTTTAATCCCGAAACTACCCCTAGCAACATCGCAACCTTAAGTGTGTCACCCTACGGTTCGAGAATGTGCAGACATGACCGAGACGCCTCTCCGATCAATAATCATCAGCGGGATCTGGAGATCCGTAATGACTCCTACATATTCAACGATGAACTATGTGATCGAATGAACCATATACATACGATACCGATTCCCTTTGTCTCGCGATATATTACTTGTCCGAGGTTTGATCATTGGTATCTCGATACCTTGTTCTACCTCGTCTCCTGACAAGTACTCTTTACTCGTACCGTGGTATGTGGTCTCTTATGAACTATTCATATGTTTGCAAGCCATTTAGACGACATTCCACCGAGAGGGCCCAGAGTATATCTATCCGTCATCGGGATGGACAAATCCCACTGTTGATCCATATGCCTCAAGGTCATACTTTCCGGATACCTAATCCCACCTTTATAACCACCCATTTACGCATGGCGTTTGATGTAATCAAAGTACCCTTCCGGCATAAGTGATTTACACGATCTCATGGTCGAAAGGACTTGGTAACTATGTATCGAAAGCTTATAGCAAATGAACTTAATGACGTGATCTCATGCTACGCTTAATTGGGTGTGTCCATTACATCATTCACATAATGACATAACCTTGTTATTAATAACATCCAATGTTCATGATCATGAAACTATGATCATCTATTAATCAACAAGCTAGTTATACAAGAGGCTTACTAGGGACTCCTTGTTGTTTACATAACACACATGTATCAATGTTTCGGTTAATACAATTATAGCATGGTATATAAACATTTATCATAAACACAAAGATATATAATAACCATTTTATTATTGCCTCTTGGGCATATCTCCAACAGTCTCCCACTTGCACTAGAGTCAATAATCTAGATTACATTGTAAGGTACCTAACACCCATGGCATTCGGTGTTGGTCATGCTTTGCCCTAGGGAGAGCTTTAGTCAACGGATCTGCTACATTCAGATCAGTGTGTACTTTGCAAATATTTACTTCTCCATCTTCGATGTACTCGCGAATCGAATGAAAACGCAGCTTGATATGCCAGCCTTGTGTGACCTTGGTTCTTGTGCATTGGCGATGGCACCCATGTTGTCACAATAAATGACTAGTGGGTCCAATGCACTAGAACCACACCAAGCTCAACAATGAACCTCTTCATCCATACCGCCGATGAAGCCTCGAAGCCGCTATGTATTCCGATTCAGTTGAAGACTTCGCACTGCACTGCTTGGAGCTGCACCAGCCTGCAGACCATTCAATATAAACACGTACCTGATGAGACTTAGAGTCATCAGGATCAGTGTTCCAACTTGCATCGGTGTAACTTGTTACAACGAGCTCTTGGTCACCGCCATAACAAAGAAACATATCCTTAGTTCTTTTCAAGTACTTCAGGATATTCTTGACCGCTGTCCAGTGTTCCATTCCTGGATCACTTTGATATCTGCTAGTCAAACTAACAAGCATGTGCTATATCCGGTCTAGTACACAACATGGCATACATGATAGAGCCTGCCGAGGCATAGGGGATCCGATTCATCCTCTCTCTTTCTTCCGCCGTACCTTGATTTGAGTACTTAGACCTGCAACATCGGTAAGAATCCTTTCTTACTTTCATCCATTCTAAACTTCTTTAGAATCTTGTCAGGTATGTACTACTGAAAGCCCTATTAGGCGTCTTGATCTATCTCGATAAATCTTGATGCCTAAAATGTACGCTGCTCACCAAGGTCCTTCATTGAAAAACACTTATTCAAATAACCTTTTACACTGCTTAATAGTTCTATATCATTCCCAATCAACAATATGTCATCTACATATAATATCGGGAATGCTACAGAGCTCCCACTCACTTTCTTGTAAATACAGGCCTCTCCATGACACCGTATAAACCCGAAGTCTTTGATCACCTTATCAAAGCGGTTCCAACTCGGATGCTTGCTTCAGTCCGTAAATTGAACGCTGAAGTTTGCATACCATGTTAGCATTTTAGGATCGACAAAACCTTTGGGTTGTACCATATACAACTCTTCCTCAATGTCACCATTAAGGAACGCCGTTTTGACATCCATCTGCCAAATCTCATAATCGAAAAATGCAGCTATTGCTAACAAAATCCTCACAGATTTTAGCTTCGCTACAGGTGAGAAAGTCTCATCGTAGTCAACACCTTGAATTTGTCGGAAACCCTTTGCGACAAGTCGAGCTTTATAGACAGTAACATTACCATCAGCATCTGTTTTTCTCTTGAAGATCCATTTATTCTCAACAGCCTTGCGGCTATCAGGTAGATCTACCAAAGTCCACACTTTGTTATCATACATGGATCCCATTTCGGATTTCATGGCTTCTTGCCATTTGTTGGAATCTGGGCTCATCATCGCTTCTTCATACGTGGTCCTCATCATTGTTGTCCACAATCATGAGATTTAGACAAGGATCATACCAATCAGGAGTGGTACGTTCCCTTGTCGATCTGCGAGGTTCAGTAGCTACCTCGCTCGAAGTTTCATGATCATTATCATTAGTTTCCTCTGTTACCGGTGCGGGCGGCACAGAACATCTTCCGGTACTGCGCTACTCGATCAACGAGAGAAGGTTCAGAACCTCGTCGAGTTCTACTTTTCTTCCGGTCACTTCTTTAGTGAGAAACTCCTTCTCAAGAAAGGTTCCGTTCTTAGCAACAAAGATTTTGCCTTCGGATCTGTGATAGAAAGTATACCCTATAGTTTCCTTAGGGTATCCTATGAAGACGCATTTCTCGCTTTGGGTTCTAGCTTGTCCGGTTGTAACCTTTTTACATAGGCTTCGCAACCCCAAACTTTAAGGAACGACAACTTAGGTTTCTTATTAAACCACAATTCATACGGTGTCGTTGCAACGGATTTCGATGGTGCCCTATTTAAAGTGAATGTGCTGTCTCTAATGCATAACCCCAAAATGATAACGGCAAATCAGAAGAGACATCATAGAACGAACCATATCTAAGAGAGTTCGATTACGACGTTCGGACACACCATTGCGTGTGGTGTTCGGTGTCAATGTGAAAGTATTCCGCATTTCTTTAAATGCATGCCAAACTCATAACTCAGATATTCACCTCCGCGATCGAACAGAAACTTGATCTTCTTGTTACGTTGATTTTCTACTTCACTTTGGAATTCCTTGAACTTCTGGAAAGTCTCGGATTTATGTTTCATGAAATAGATATACCCATATCTACTCGATCATCTGTGAAGGTTAGAACATAACGATAACCACCGCGTGCTACACTCATTGGTCCGCACACATCGGTATGTATGATTTCCAATAAGTCCGTAGCTCGCTCCATAATACAGAGAATGGAGTCTTAGTCATTTTTCCCATTAGACATGCTTCGCATCTGTCAAGTGACTGAAAATCAAGTGACTCAAGTAGTCCATCTGTATGGAGTTTCTTCATGCGTTTCACTCCAATATGACCAAGACGACAGTGCCACATGTAAGTAGAATTATCATTCAATTTAATTCGCTTAGCATCAATGTTATGAACATGTGTATCGCTACTATCGAGATTTAATAGAAATAAACCATTCTTCTCAGGCGCATGACCATAAAAGATATTATTCATAAAAATAGAACAACCATTATTCTCAGACTTGAATGAATAACCGTCTTGCATTAAACACGATCCAGATATAATGTTCATGCTCAACGCAGGCACCAAATAACAATTATTAAGGTCTAAAACTAATCCCGATGGTAGATGTAGAGGGAGCGTGCCGAAGCGATCACATCGACCTTGGATCCGTTTCCAACGCGCATCGTCACTTCATCCCTCGCTAGGCTTCGTTTATTCCGTAGTTCCTGTTTCGAGTTACAAATGTGAGCAACCGAACCAGTATCAAATACCATGGCACTAGTACGAGAACCAGTGAGATAAACATCTATAACATGTATATCAGATATACCTTTCTTCTTCTTGACAAGGCCGCTCTTCAGATCAGCCAAGTACTTGGGGCAATTCGCAAAGTGCCCCTTCCCATTGCAGTAATAGCACAGATCAGGTTTAGGGCCACCCTTAGGCTTCTCAGGAGGCGCGGCAGCTTTCTTGCCGCCCTTCTTGAGGTCCTTCTTAGGTTTACCCTGCTTCTTGAACTTGGTGGTCTTATTGATCATCAACACTTGGTGCTCTTTCGTATCTCAACCTCAGCAGATTTCAGCATGGAGAAGAGTTCAGGTAACTCCTTGTTCATGTTCTGCATATTGTAGTTCATCACGAAGTTCTTGTAACTTGGTGGCAGTGATTGGAGAACACGATGAATACCAGCTGGTTAGGGATCACAATCCCCAAGTCACTGAGCTTCCTCGCATGTCCGGACATAGCGAACATGTGCTCACTAACGGAGCTGCCCTCTTCCATCATGCAGCCAAAGAACTGCTTCGAGGCCTCATAGCTTTCCACGGCCGCATGAGTTTCAAAGATAACTTTTAAGCTTTTCTTTCTCTAGGAACTGGTTAAAATTGATTGATGGGGACGCCATGATCTACAACACATATTTGCAATAGTTTAGACTAAGTTTATGACAAATTGAGTTCAAATTTTAATTTAACAAAATTAAAACTAGGTGAACTCCCACTCAAAACAATATCCCTCGCATTGTCTTAGTGATTACACGAACCAAATCCACCACACCAAGTCCGATCATCACGAACAAGATGTAATTTCAATGGCGAACACCCAAGTGTTCATCATATCAATCATATGACTCATGCTCTACCTTTCGGTATCCCGTGTTCCGAGACCATGTCTGTACATGCTAGGCTCGTCAAGGCAACCTTAGTACCCGCGTGTACAAAACTGGCTTGTACCCGTTGTATGCACATGTAGAATCTATCACACCCGATCATCACGAGATGCTTCGAAACGACAAGTCTTAGCAACGGTGCATACTAAGGATGAACACTTTATTATCTTGATATTTAGTGAGAGGGATCATCTTATAATGCTACCGTCGCGATCTAAGCAAAATAAGATACATAATAGGATTAACATCACATGCAATTCATATGTGATATGATATGGCCCTTTTGTCTTTGCGCCTTTGATCTTCATCTCCAAAGCACGGACATGATCCTCCATCATCAAAGAGCATGATCTCCATCATCGTCGGCGAAGCACCAAGGTCAATGGCGCCGTCTTCATGATTGTCCTCCATGTAGCAACTATTACAACCTCTTTGAAATACTACTCAACATGAAATTTAAAGACAACCATAAGGCTCCTGCCGGTTGCCACAATACAATAATGATCATCTCATACATATTCATCATCACATTATGGCCATATCACATCACCAAACCCTGCAAAAACAAGTTAGACGGTTCTAATTTGGTTTGCATATTTTACGTGGTTTAGGGTTTTCGCATAAGATCCAATCTACCTACGAACATGAACCACAACGGTGATACTAATGTTGTCAATAGCAAGAGTAAGTTGGATCTTTACTATAGTAGGAGAGAGACACCCGCAAAGCCACTTATGCAATACAAGTTGCATGTCGAGCGTGGAGCAAATCTCATGAACGCGGTCATGTAAAGTTAGCCCGAGCCGCTTCATCCCACTATGCCACAAAGATGCAAAGTACTCGAACTAAAGACAACAAATCATCAACGCCCACAAACAATTGTGTTCTACTCGTGCAACCAATCTATGCATAGACACGGCTCTGATACCACTGATGGGGTTCGTTGCATGGAAAACAAAAATTTTCTACCGCAAACAAACAAAACCAAGATCCAATCTAGAAAAACGCCAGATCTAATCTACTAGATTGAAGCAACGAGACGGATTGGATCTACATACCCTTGTAGATCGCTAAGCGGAAACGAGATTGAATCTCGTGGTGGATGTAGTCGATCACTTGCCGCTTGCAAAAGCGCGTAGAAGATCTTGATCTTGACGGTGCCACAATCGGGCAGCACCTCCGTACTCGGTCACACGTTCGGCTCGATGAAGACACCTCCTCCTTGTTCCAGCAAGCGGGGAGATGTGGTAGATGGGATCTAGTCCAGCAGCACGACGGCGTGGTGGTGGTGGAGAGTTTCCGCGGACAGGGCTTCGCCTGTACGCGTTGGGTGGAAGAAACTAGACAAAAGTTGGAGCAAACGGAGCAAACGGCCGCGACCCAAAAAATCTGATATTTTTGCGCCGGCCGGCGTGCTCCTTTTATAGGCAACCAAGGCGGTTTCCAATCAATCAACTTGCAAGCCACGCAAAAGAAGTCCTGATCGAATTGATCGGCCGATCGGAAGAATTCACAAGGCAACGTATTGACTTGCATCTCTTGCCGTGCACGCGTGCACATGGTCGGCCCAAGTGCTGCGCCCCTTGCACGATTAAGTGGCCAAGGCTGGCCTTTGCCTGTGCGTGGCCGGCAGGCCGGCCTAGCAGGCCGAGCCTTGCCTCCTTTTTTTTCCTTTTGTTTTGCCTCTTTTCTTTGATAGTTTGTCTACATGAGCTACTTAATTGGCCCATTAGCAAAACTTCTCATAGACTACTTTTAGCCCCGCATTTATTTCTAATAAATAAATTAATATTAATATTTACTAATTCAATTAATTAATAAATCATTAATCATCTTTCCGGAACAATTCCGTAACTTTCCAAAACTATTTCTTTAATCCCGAAACTACCCCTAGCAACATCGCAACCTTAAGTGTGTCACCCTACGGTTCGAGAATGTGCAGACATGACCGAGACGCCTCTCCGATCAATAATCATCAGCGGGATCTGGAGATCCGTAATGACTCCTACATATTCAACGATGAACTATGTGATCGAATGAACCATATACATACGATACCGATTCCCTTTGTCTCGCGATATATTACTTGTCCGAGGTTTGATCATTGGTATCTCGATACCTTGTTCTACCTCGTCTCCTGACAAGTACTCTTTACTCGTGGTATGGTCTCTTATGAACTATTCATATGCTTGCAAGCCATTTAGACGACATTCCACCGAGAGGGCCCAGAGTATATCTATCCGTCATCGGGATGGACAAATCCCACCGTTGATCCATATGCCTCAAGCTCATACTTTCCGGATACCTAATCCCACCTTTATAACCACCCATTTACGCAGTGGCGTTTGATGTAATCAAAGTACCCTTCCGGCATAAGTGATTTACATGATCTCATGGTCGAAAGGACTTGGTAACTATGTATCGAAAGCTTATAGCAAATGAACTTAATGACGTGATCTCATGCTACGCTTAATTGGGTGTGTCCATTACATCATTCACATAATGACATAACCTTGTTATTAATAACATCCAATGTTCATGATCATGAAACTATGATCATCTATTAATCAACAAGCTAGTTATACAAGAGGCTTACTAGGGACTCCTTGTTGTTTACATAACACACATGTATCAATGTTTCGGTTAATACAATTATAGCATGGTATATAAACATTTATCATAAACACAAAGATATATAATAACCATTTTATTATTGCCTCTTGGGCATATCTCCAACAAGATAGGGATCGCAACAGTCTTCGAGGGAAGTATTACCCAATTTATTGATTCGACACAAGGGGAGACAAAGAATACTTGTAAGCCTTAACAGGAGTTGTCAATTCAGCTGCACCTGGAAACAGACTTGCTCGCAAGAGTTTATCAGTAGTAACAGTTTTATGGCGAATAGTGAAATAACAGGTGAAACAAAGACAGCAGTGATTATAGTAAACAGCAGGATTAAAATACTGTAGGCACAGGGACGGATTTAACGGGCGTTGCATGGATGAGAGAAACTCATGTAACAATCAAAGCATGGGCATTTGCAGATAATAATAAAACGGTATCCAAGTACTAATCAATCAATAGGCATGTGTTCCATATTTAGTCGTACGTGCTCGCAATGAGAAACTTGCACAACATCTTCTGTCCTCCCAGCCGGTGGCAGCCGGGCCTCTAGGGAAACTACTGGATATTAAGGTACTCCTTTTAATAGAGTACCGGAGCAAAGCATTAACACTCCGTGAACACATGTGATCCTCACATCACTACCATCCCCTCCGGTTGTCCCGATTCTTGTCACTTCGGGGCCATTGGTTCCGGACAACGACATGTGTATACAACTTGCAGGTAAGATCATAAACAACGAATATCTTCATGAATCAATAACATGTTCAGATCTGAGATCATGGCACTCGGGCCCTAGTGACAAGCATTAAGCATAACAAGTTGCAACAATATCATAAAAGTGACATCTACGGATACTAGGCACTATGCCCTAACAATCTTATGACTATTACATGACCAATCTCATCCAATCCCTACCATCCCCTTCAGCCTACAGGGGGAATTACTCACACATGGATGGGGGAAACATGGCTGGTCGATGGAGAGGCGTTGGCGGTGATGGCGGTGAAGATCTCCTCCAATTCCCCGTCCCGCGAGTGCCGAACGGAGACTTCTGGCTCCCGAGACGGAGTTTCGCGATGTGGCGGCTCTCTGGAGGGTTTCTGGCGACTTCGACTTCTTCCCGTGCGTTTTCAGGTCGAACCCAATAAGTAGTCCGAAGGGGGCGTCGGAGGCCGGCCGAGGGGGCCACACCACATGGCCGCGCGGGCCCCCCGCCGCGCCGCCATGTGGTGTGGGGCCCTCGGGCCTCCACTCTTGCCCTTCGGCTCCGTCAATATTCTGGTAAAATAGGGCCTTCGCATAAATTCCGAGGATTTTCCGAAAGTTGGATTTCGCACAAAAACGAGACACAGAGCAGTCTTGAAAACAGCGTTAGTCCGTGTTAGTTGTATCCAAAATACACAAATTAGAGGCAAAACAATAGCAAAAGTGTTAGTAGATACGTTTTGGACGTATCAACTCCCCCAAGCTTAGCTTATTGCTTGTCCTCAAGCAATTCAGTTAACAACTGAGCGATAAAAGAACTTTCACGAACACATTTGCTCATATGATGTATATATTCTCATGCTATGGCTAATACTTAAGCAGTTCATAATGAGATACATGCAAATAAGATCATCCAACAGCTATGTCAATCATGGAGAAGTACCAACAATTAATAATAAGCACCATGAATCATGTATATAAGCAGGATTGCAATGTTCATAAGAGAATATGATAAAGTGGTATCTCGCTTGCCCGTATTTGATTGGCAAAACATAAATGCCGAGGCACCTCTTGAGTTCATAGAAAGACTAGAAGTAGTGATTGTCAAAGATAAAAGCATCAAAGTTATACCACAATCAATCATATTTTGAGACAAGCATATTATACTAAGAATGACAGTTCAAGATAGTGCTCAAAGAAAGAATGGAGACACAACATAAAAGTAAAAGATTGACCCTTCGCAGAGAAGGGGATTAACATGCGCTAGAGCTTTTCATTTGTAAAACAGAGTAAAATTATTTTGAGAGGTGTTTGTTGTTGTCAACGAATGGTAATGGGTACACTAACTACCTCATCAACCGGACTCACAAGAGCGGCTCCCATTTTATTTATTTTTGGTTGGCACTCCTTCCAACCTTTCTTTCACAAACCATGGCTAACCGAATCCTCGGGTGCCTGCCAACAATCACATACCATGAAGGAGTGCCTTTTTATTTAAGTTTTATTATGATGATGACACTCCCCCAACCTTTGCTCACACAAGCCATGGCTAACCGAATCGGGTGCCGTCCAACAATCACAAACCATGGAGGAGTGTCTATTTAAGTTAATTAATTCGGGACTGGGAATCCCATTGCCAGCTCTTTTTGCAAAATTATTGGATAAGCGGATGTGCCACTAGTCCATATGAGAGTCCGTCAAAAGTAAATGACAAGGTTGAAAGCTAAACACCACATACTTCCTCATGAGCTATGAAACATTAACACAAATTGAGAAGCATTTTGAAGGTTTTAAAGGTAGCACATGAGAATTTACTTGGAATGGTTTGAAATGCCATGCATAGGTATTTATGGTGGACACCTTTGGAACAACTTGGTTTTCAGGTGTTTGGAAGCACGAGCGGCGTTCCCGCTCAGTACAAGTGAAGGCTAGCAAAAGACTAGGGAGCGGCAAATCAAGAGAGCAAGTAATCATAATCATGCTTGCGGCAAAATAAATTAACGGAGGCATAAAAGTGATACAAGAACTCTGAAGCAATATAAATCATCGAGGCTTAATTGACTTTTTGTTCAGTCATATGCATGCGTGAGCATGTGCCAAGTCGATATAAATGAATTATTCAGAGGAGGATACCACAATGCCATACTTACTTATGAATAAAACAATGCAAGCGAACATCCATGACATGCTACTCATATTAATAAATTGGAGCTAAACATGAGAGATCATGAACTACTAGACTTTCTCAAATAACATATACCTCACATGAACCAACTAAGCATGCTCATATGGATGAGTATATGTACAAAAATGAAAGCAAATAGAGTTCATACCAGCCTCTCACCACAATCAGATTGTCGTAGATCGTCATTATTGCCTTTTCACTTGTGTAGCTTGGATAATATGAAATGAAAACCACGCTCCAGCCACCGAAGACCATTGAACTCATGATGAACTTTACAAACCAAAGAAGAACAGCAAATATTTTTGGTGTTTTCGAATTAGAAACAAGAACGAAAGAAAACAAGCAAACAAAGCAAAATCTTTTTGGGTTTTCTTATAGCAAACTAACGATAGCAAATAAAGTAAACTAAGAGCAAGGAACCAAATAACCAAATGGTGAAGAGAAACAACAGAAATATTTTTGGTGTTTTTGTGTTTTAGGAAAGAAACAAAGCGAAAACAAAAGAATGCAAACTAACAAACACAGAAAAGCAGGATGACAGAAATCTGCCAAATCCTGACAGCAGTACAGAAATCGAAATTAACAAAAATCTTTCATTGCTCAGACCAAAAAGTGTTCAACTAATGAAAGTTAGATAACAACCTGGGGAACATGCTCAAAAATTGGCAACTCAAAATAACGTTCTGGCTGTGCGTACGAATTTTTTTGGTAACAGCACAGAATCTGTTTTTGGACAGCACTTCCCCAAATATCATCTCCCTCTCATTAGAAAACCACTCTAAAGACTAAACAAGTATGTACAAGTATCCAGCAACCATAATATGCAAAGAATGAGTGATGCCGGTATACTCTCCCCCAAGCTTAGGCTTTTGGCCTAAGTGGAGTTCATTCCCATGGTCCCCATGAAGTGGTGTCTCCGTAATATTACGAAGAACGACCAGGTTCCATGTATGTGCTGGAGGAAACGTCGGGGTACGTGACGGTGTAGTCGTAGGAGGGCTCGGCGTTCTCGGAGTCATGTTGCTGGTGGAATTCTTGTATCTTCATATGTTCCTCCACCACCTCCTTAGTGAGCGACCATGATTGCCTGTCAATATTAAACAAACCTGGCTGGGGAAGAGGGATTTCCTTCTCATTCCCATCAGCAAACAACATTCTATAGACCATATTATCTATAGTGGAGTCAGTAGTAACAAAATGATGGCTCTTCATAGCAGCAATATCTAGTTTCCTAGGGGTTAATGGTACATCATTAGAATCAAGAGGAATATCTAGATGTGTTAAAATGCGCAGTGCAATAGTTCCTCCAAAAATAGGCCCCCTGCTAGACAGGCGGCGAGCAATAAGAGAGCCAAGATGATAAGGTGTCTCTCCAGTAAGTGCAACATTCAAGAAAGCAAGATGGTAGCTAGAGATGTTGCTAGTATTTTCTCTACCCAAAATGCTAGTAGCAATGTAATATGCGAAATATTTAATAGCGGGGAGTTGAATGTTTCTTATCTTCCCTCGCTGGATGGTGCGGCATCCCCGGTGATCCCTCGGTAGAGCTCCAACAAGTCCCGGGGTTGTCATCAATCCTCCTTGCTGTACCTACAGGGGCAATACCCAATGCACGACAAAATTCTTCCAATTTCATAGTAACAGGAATATCATAGATCTTGAATGCAACTGTCGGCTCATATTCCGTGTTGTGGAACTTGAAGCTCTCAACGAAAACTTTGGTGAGCCTGTAGTATTGTTCCCTCTCGTCTCCCACATAGGTGGCTAAGCCTGCCCTGTTGACAAGGGTGAAGAAATCATCCAATATCCCTGCATTTGTCAGAAACTCATAACATGGGAAGGATGAAGCATTAGGAGCCCCATTGTCCTCCTCGGGCGCGAAGCTAGGCGCGATGACATCCTCATTGTAGGATCGCCTAATCTGAGTAGACGCCCTTGAGGGCCTACCGGTGCTGGTTGTTGCTTTCTTGAACAATTCTCCAAATTTGAATTTCTTCATCTTCCCCTTCTGAAATTTTCAACAATCATTATAAAATTTGATTTCAAGGTATGTAATTGAAGGGAACTACTATAGGAACTTGCTAGAGTACTAAACATGCATCAAAACTAATTTCTTCCACTTAGAACAAGCATGCAAGCTCACTAAACATGTTATCTACAGCAGCAAAATATTCAAGATATACTCAACCAAATGAAATTCTAATTGGACAATCAAAGGAGTCACATACCAAGGAGTAAATGTGCCAAATTTCAAACAGAAATCTGGGCTGAGCAAGGAGATCGAAAAATCGCGAGTTCTTGAGCAGAAACACGAGTGAGAGAAACGAGCTTTTTCGGGAGAGAGAAGATGCTGGGAGGAAGAGATGATGTAGTGGGGTAAGGGGTGGCCCACACCACAAGGTGGCGCGCCCCTTGCTGGCCGCGCCGGCCTATGGTGTGGCACCCCTGGTGCCCCACAGGTCATCCTCTGGTGCTCCCAGGTGCCTCGTCGAAAAATAGGACCAACGGTGTAATTTTTGTAATTTTTAGAGAACTTCGAAAAATGCACATTTCTGGGTATTAAATTAATGATTACTGCGCAGGAAAATGATTTCCAAAATCTTAAATGACTAAAGCATATTGCAAAACAAAAAGTGCTACAGCAAGTAAAATAAGTGGAGGGAGAAAGAAAGAAAGAAATGTTGTTTAGCTCTCTTATGCATTAAAATATACTTGTTAACAAGGTTGATCAAGTCTTGCTACCAAATAAATTTTATATGACATAAGAAGAAATAAACCTCAAATCAATCATGTTACCTTATATTGAATTGATATGGATCCAATCACAAGAGTTTGATATTCTTCTTTAGGCTCATATATAGGACAATCAATGGATCCCACTTTGATAGTTTTCACATTAAAAATTGTATTGACTCCACATACTTTATCAATCCTCTTGGGAAAATAGACAGTGTGTTCCTTATCATCAACATTGAAAGTAACCATGCCTTTATTGCAATCAATAACAGCCCCTGCATTAAGAAAGGGTCTTCCAAGAATAATGGACATATTATCATCTTGCATTTCCAACACAACGAAATCAGTTAATATCAAGCAATGTGAGTAACTTGAACAGGAACATTTTCACATAAACCAACAGGAATAATAGATTTATCAGCCATTTGCAAAGATATATCAGTTGGTATCAATTTATCTAAATCAAGTCTCTTATAAAGAGAAAAAGGCATCACACTAACACCTGCTCCCAAATCACATAGAGGAGTTCTAACATAATTATTCTTGATGGAACAAGGAATAGTCGGTATACCTGGGTCGCCCAACTTCTTTAGAATCTTACCATTGAAGGAGTAATTAGGGAGCATAGTGGAAATTTCCTCATTGGGGATTTTCCTTTTGTTAGTAACAATATCTTTCATATACTTTGAATAAGGAGGCAATTTAATAGCATCAGTCAAAGGGATTTGCAAAAATAAAGGTTTCATCCAATCACAAAATTTATTATAATGTTCCTCCTCCTTTGTTTCTTAACAGGAAAAGGCATTTGCTTTTGAACCCAAGGTTCTCTTTCATTACCATGTTTCTCAGTAATAAAATCTTCTTTAGTGTACTTTTTATTTTTAGCATGCTTTTCAGGTTCTTTTTCAATTTCTTCTTTATCAGGAGTATCATTCTTATCATTATCTTCCTCATGTTCATTACCACTTTCAGTTTCAGAATCAGAAATAGAAATACTATTAGGATCATTAACAGGTTCAGAGGATTCTACAACATTTTTATGTTTCTTTTTCTTTTTCTTAGATGGAGCACTAGTTTTAATTAGTTGAGAATCTTGTTCAACTCTTTTGGGATGCCCTTCAGGATATAGAGGATCCTGGGTAGAAACACCACCTCTAGTTGTTACTTCATAAGCATGTTTTTCTTTAGAATTATTTCCCAACAAGTCATTTTGCACTTTAGTAAGTTGATCAATTTGAGTTTGAACCATTTGAAAATGTTTAACAAGTATCTTAACATCATTGGAGGTTCTCTCCACAATACCATGCAATTCACTAATAGCTCGGAATTTTCCATTAAATGATTCTCTACTCTCATATTAAAGTTTTCTTGCTTAACAATATAATTATCAAATTCATCTAAGCATTGAGCAGGAGGTTTTGAATACGGAATATCTTCCCTAGTAAAGTGTTGAAGCGAGTGTACCTCAATCATGGATGAAGGGGGAATTATCTCACATAAATCTTCTATAGGAGGTAAATTCTTCACATCTTCAGGTTTAATACCCTTCTCTTTAAGAGACTTCTTGGCTTCCCTCATATCTTCATCATTTAATTTAATCATACCCTCTTCTTCACTATCGGTGTCGGGGTTGGTTCAGGTGTAGACCAATCATCATGATTCCGGCCTATTTTAGCCAATAATTCTTCAGCTTCGTCCGGAGTTCTTTTCCTGAAAACACAACCAGCACAACTATCCGTATGCCCTAGACTCAATGGTTAGTCCACTATAAAATATATCAAGTAAATCATGCTTTTCCAAATCATGGTCAGGCTGAGCTCTAATAAGAGAACAAAATCTCGCCCAAGCCTCAGGCTTTCTCTCCATCTTCCTGGTCAAAATTATAAATTCTCTGCAAAGCAGCATGTTGAGCACTAGCAGGAAAGTATTTTCGAAAGAAAACATCACGCAAGTCAATTGGACTTTTAATAGAACCAGGAGGCAAATTATTATACCAAGTTTTAGCATCATCCTTTAATGAGAAAGGAAAAATTTTAGCGACAAAATAAGTACGCATCTTGACATCATCAGAAAACACGCCACTAAGAGTAGATAACTCAGTCAAGTGTTCAACAGCACTTTCTTTTTCAGTACCACAAAAGGGTGTTTTCTCAACAATAGCTATATGAGATAGATCAAGAGAAAAATCATAATTTTTATCCCTAATGTTTATAGGAGATGTGGCAAATTTAGGATCAGGAGATGGTTTATATCTAACAACATGTTCTGCAAGCAACTTTTTAATTTTTCTTGCATCCGTAGTAGCATTGCATTTTTCAATAAAATCATCATCAAGCTCTACATAATCTTCATCAAGATCATCACTAGAATATTCAACAGACTCAGGTGAATTAACAGGTGTAGCAGCATTTTCATTAGGAGTTTCAGTATTTTCAATTTGTCTAGACTTAGCAATTGTAGCATCTAGAAAAGATCCTAACGAACCATCATTATCAAGCACAGCAGAAGCATCATCACAATTATGAGAGGAAATTTCAGATTCAGCAGAAGTACCAGCATTTGAAGCTTGTGGTGGTGAAACAAGTTTACTTATCACAGATGGTGAATCAAGAGCAGAGGTACAGTTGTACCTTTTCTTGTAGTGGATGGTAATATGGCGATCTTAGTATCGCGAGGTTTACCCATGATGGAGAATTTGCAGCGAACAATATCAATCCAAGTGAACTTCCAAATAAAGCTATGCTCCCCGGCAACGGCGCCAGAAAATAGTCTTGATGACCCACAAGTATAGGGGATCGCAACAGTCTTCGAGGGAAGTATTACCCAATTTATTGATTCGACACAAGGGGAGACAAAGAATACTTGTAAGCCTTAGGAGTTGTCAATTCAGCACCTGGAAACAGACTTGCTCGCAAGAGTTTATCAGTAGTAACTTTATGGCAGTAGGAATAGTGAAATAACGCGGTGAAACTAAGACAGTAGTAGTGATTATAGTAAACAGGATTAAAATACTGTAGGCACGGGACGGATTTAACGGGCGTTGCATGGATGAGAGAAACTCATGTAACAATCAAAGCATGGGCATTTGCAGATAATAATAAAACGGTATCCAAGTACTAATCAATCAATAGGCATGTGTTCCATATTTAGTCGTACGTGCTCGCAATGAGAAACTTGCACAACATCTTCTGTCCTACCAGCCGGTGGCAGCCGGGCCTCTAGGGAAACTACTGGATATTAAGGTACTCCTTTGAATAGAGTACCGGAGCAAAGCATTAACACTCCGTGAACACATGTGATCCTCACATCACTACCATCCCCTCCGGTTGTCCCGATTCTTGTCACTTCGGGGCCATTGGTTCCGACACGACATGTGTATACAACTTGCAGGTAAGATCATAAACAACGAATATCTTCATGAATCAATAACATGTTCAGATCCTAGATCATGGCACTCGGCCCTAGTGACAAGCATTAAGCATAACAAGTTGCAACAATATCATAAAAGTGACATCTACGGATACTAGGCACTATGCCCTAACAATCTTATGACTATTACATGACCAATCTCATCCAATCCCTACCATCCCCTTCAGCCTACAGCGGGGGAATTACTCACACATGGATGGGGGAAACATGGCTGGTCGATGGAGAGGCGTTGGCGGTGATGGCGGTGAAGATCTCCCCCCCGTAGTGCCAGAACGGAGACTTCGGCTCCCGAGACGGAGTTTCGCGATGTGGCGGCTCTCTGGAGGGTTTCGGCTTCGACTTCTTCCGTGCGTTTTGTCGAAACCAATAAGTAGTCCGAAGGGGGCGTCGGAGGAGGCCGAGGGGGCCACACCACATGGCCGCGCGGCCCCCGGGCCGCGCCGCCATGTGGTGTGGGGCCCTCGGGCCTCCACCTCTCTTGCCCTTCTGCTCCGTCAATATTCTGGTAAAATAGGGCCTTCTGCATAAATTCCGAGGATTTTCCGAAAGTTGGATTTCTGCACAAAAACGAGACACCAGAGCTCTGAAAACAGCGTTAGTCCGTGTTAGTTGTATCCAAAATACACAAATTAGAGGCAAAACAATAGCAAAAGTGTTCGGGAAAGTAGATACGTTTTGGACGTATCAGGGACCAAGTTGATTGTAAGACATGACTTCTTTTTTTAAAACGCAATACAATCGTAGAGCCTCATAAATACGTACCTACAATCACACTATGAATGTATACATGCACACCCTACCTCTATGATCCTCTCCGTCTGTTTTGGTGTGGTTCGGAAATGTTTGTCATGAGGATGCCAGCGCCGACCACCACTGCTGGCCACTCCGGCGTAGTGTGCCAGTGGTCACCTCTCTTAGAATTGTCGTTTCCCCACTTCTCCCACATTACGGTTGGCTTCAGGGACTTGTGCAGTTCTGCGTCTGCTTCCCCGACAACGCACATAAGGTGTTCGTCCCCTGGTTTGGGCGTTGTTGACGCCGGCGGGGAGTCGCGTATCTGCTCCTTCCGGTGTTGTGCTTGTGTGTACAATACTCCCCGCCGCAATATCCGAAAACACAGCTTCGCCTTGATTCACGTTTTCTTGGTGTTTTTGTTTTCCAGTTACTGCACATTCTTGGAGAAATTTTGTTTACAATGAAACTAGATGTTAAGTTAAAACCTGAAAAACTAGACCACCTGTGGTTATATGTTCTACAGTATTTCTGATTTGACGACCGTATCAAGCAACGAATTAAGATGAAATAGCTAGTTTTCTATGTAAAATCATGAGGTACTCTGCTTTCGGCTATATTGGCAGAGTCGGTTAGTACAGCAAGTCAAACTGAATAACTACAGTCTAATCGAGGGGAAATCAAATTTACGATGCAATTATATGGTGAAAATAAGTCGAGCTCTGGTAGACGATGCTATTCAGACCTTGGTCTCGCCAATGCTGATCATCGACTGATTTAAAATACTGTCTCATTCATTGGTGTAATATGTAATGATTTTCTCTATTTCGCTCAGCACTCCTTGTACTAGCATTTGCTGTTAATATAGTTTTGAGGCTGGCCTCGCCCCGCCGTAGTTGCAGTAAAAAAATCAATCGCATGACACATCAGCTTGTGAAGAATTACTAGTATTGTTGTCATCAGGTATTGGTTGCATTTTTTTAGTGTTGGAAGTTAAATTTTACAACTAGGCTTTTGTAAGTCCATGCTGCAATTGCGTTGGTAAATGGTTAACTTGGGAGATCGTCCAAATCCTGATAACGTGCTTGCTTTGGTTAACTTGGGAGTCACAACAGTATTGAACTCGCTCAATTTTGTTCCAAAATATTTTACTGGCTTAATTCCATACTTTACACGCAAAACTCGCTAGGTTGACAATTCTGATAACTTTAAGCCTGCAACATCTAATGAAGTCTGGTAATATGCCATAATAGCATCAATCATCAGGTGATGTTGAAATGGCAAGTTTTGTACTTGCCCATCGCCAGATAAAACTTGATTTATTTAATCTTATGCTTCAATTGGTTTAGTGAATTGTTAACATAACTTGGGAGACCCTACAAGTTCTGTCAATGTTCTTGCTTTGAGATTCAATGGCAAGAAGCAACATTATTGAATTTGCTGAACTTCTCTTCAGGAATATTGAACTAGAGTAGCTTAATTTGAATTTTCATGCACAAAACTGGTCAGATTGATTTTTTTATGCTACGAATCATTATCAGTTGCAGATATAGACTCATCTGGTACACTGCTTTTGGCTACATAGGCATAGTCCCTTAATACCGCATGCCAAACTGAATTATCGGTTAATGAAATTTTCTTTCACGATCATATTATGTATATGTTCACACATTACTAGGAATTTATGAATGTATTGCATATGCCTCTTTTTTCCCAATGCAATTTTGTAAACATTAAATTCTAACATGGCTTATTTGCAGTGATTAGCTAGAGCACAATATGCTGCATGGAAGATTTTCCATTCAAATAGCATGTCGGGAAATTTAATCAAAAGCTATAACAGTGAGAGGCAGGAAGTGGAGTACCATCATGTGGCACGATTTAACCCTGATGCAAGCTGGAATGTTGAGGTCTTGAATGACTACCTAAGTTCTGACCCTGACCCTGTAAGGAGGTCTCCTGCACAACCAGATTGGGCTGAAAGGATACATCCCTACAATGGCTCAAAAGATATGGTGGAGATGTTATCTCGGCACCGTGGACCGGTGAATAACTTACTTTTTATGTATAGGTTTTTATACCTTTTTTCAATTTATTCACATTGTTTTGAAAACAAAAATGCAGGTCCGTGCACTAGCCTTCAACCCCAGTTCGCCCAATTACCTCGCTTCAGGGTCATCTGCAGGAAAAATGGTTATTTGGGATGTTGCCAAGACATATGATGCTGAAATTCCAACACTGGAGGTAGACAACTTAGACAACTGAATACTTTTCTTTGCAAACTGTACATACCACCCTGAAAGGATTTTGTTCTGTTAACTAGAGAGATCAAAACTGTACAGTATATCAAATCTGCGTACTTCAACACAGTACTAGATCATCACTGCGCTTAGTTGACATATCACATATGTAACAGATCGGAACATCAATGCCGTGTAACTGATTCTCCTTCAAATATTTTGCGGTTTATTGTATCTAGAGGAGACTTATCATCAATATCTTGGAGCCCGTCTATGGCTAATGTAATTGTGACGTGCTCATTCATTGGGGAGACAGTTTTGACTGATCTGCATTGTAAGGATGCAGTAATGAGGTACGACAAGAATGTTCCCTGACTTTTAAGTGAGAAAGAACAAGAAATGCATACAACATGGATTTTCCTTATGCAGTCATTCTCAAAGAGACACAGTACTTTCAAACTGTAAATGGACTGCATTCAATCCAGTTCTCTATTGACTGCAATAGAAAGCTGCTCCAAGTCTCTCCCATTTATCCTATGGGACATCAGAAAGATGGGCCAGCCCATAAAAACCTTTGGGAAGGAAATCTCAGGTAAAATTGTTTGATCAGTGTACATGAGGAAATTTCATTTCTAGGTATTATGTGTTCCTTTGTTCGTTGAAGTGCTTGGCCTTAGTCAGTCATGGTTTACTGCGTATAGAACAATCTTTAATGCAAACATAGATCATTTCTGCTTCCATGTTATCAGTTGCATTCAAAATATTATAAAAACAGATGATATAAGACATGAATATCAGTTCTGGAGTGATAAATTGAATGTCAACTAAACAAAACTCACTTTACGCAAACTTATACATCTTGTATTCAAAATATAATACCTGTAACTTCATGTGAAAATAGATGCTCTAAGAGGTTACAGATAGACATTATGTTGTGTACCCCATTGTTTCTGAACATCTTTTTCATGAATGTACTGCTAGGTGCCAACTCTATCGCGGTCTGCCCGCTTTACAACGACACATTCTTAGCTGCAACAAATGATGACATCTACTCATGGAGCATTAATGATGGGCAGGTACAATACTTGATACATTTCTTGCAAGATGTTTTTTGGCATACTGATTTCTATTGCAATATGTTGCTACTTAGTTAAAAAATGTTGATCAGTAAATGAACATATTGAAATAAGATTGTTGGCCGCCTATTGTGTGGGACAAGCTGTGGCGAGGTCTACTACCAAGGCAAATCACATGAGGAGCTCGTTGCTTCAACTGAGGATGGTATAAGTATTTACCGCTGGGAGGTGATTGATAACAGCGGTTTCTCCGACTCCATCTCCCTGTAAGAGTGTTGTAAAAGTGTCCAGTGATCGACATGAGAGATCTCTCCGCCTCCCAAGAGAGATGTAAAAGTTTGACCCAAGTCCTAACAGATGAGTGAGTGAGGTGACATTAGATGCTACCTACGTTGTTTCGAAGTGGACCATATAATTAATCCTTTAGGTGCTGCAAAATCAAAAGGGGGTGCTATGGCTACCATACAGATAGTGTACGATATATGTTTTGAAGTGGGCCAGAAGTGATAACTTTGGAATCATATACTTTAGTAGATAGTGCACTCATGTTAAACTCACATTCCAGTAGCATCATATTGATAGTAAGCTTTCTTTTCTGTCCCTATCCATATCATGTTTCGCATCGTATGATGCACCTATCCTGAGCATAAGTCAAAAATGCTAAACGGGAAGGTTGGCTGGTGGTTGTCATCATCTTCAAACAGTTCAGCCTCCAACCGCAAAGGAAAACTCGGAGGAACTCAGAAAAGTAACTTAAATCTCCGCAAAAGAAAAAATGTAAGCCAATGGTAAGCATACCATACCGTGGGATAATTACTTCTTCTACCGCGTGTTCCTTACCCTGCGCTCATTATAGGCTAGGGGACCAAGTTGATTGTAAGACATGACTTCTTGTTTTAAAACACAATACAATCGTAGAGCCTCATAAATACGTACCTACAATCACACTATGAATGTATATATGCACACCCTACCTCTATGAGCATCTCCGTGTGTTTTGGTGTGGTTCGGAAATGTTTGTCGTGAGGGTGCCGATGCTGACCACCGCTGCTGGCCACTCCGGCGCAGTGTACCAGTGGTCACCTCTCTTAGAATTGTCGTTTCCCCCCTTCACCCACATTTGGGTTGGCTTCAGGGACTTGTGCAGTTCTGCGTCTGCTTCCCCGACAACGCACATAAGGTGTTCGTCCCCTGGTTTGGGCGCTGTTGACGTCGGATAGAACTTGATTTATTTAATCTTATGCTTCAATTGGTTTAGTGAATCGTTAACATAACTTGGGAGATCCTACAAGTTCTGTCAATGTGCTTGCTTTGGGATTCAATGGCAAGAAGCAACATTATTGAATTTTCTGAACTTCTCTTTAGGAATATTGAACTAGAGTAGCTTAATTTGATTTTTCACGCACAAAACTGGTCAGATTGATTTTCTTTGTGCTACGAATCATTATCAGTTGCAGAAATAGACTCATCTGGTACACTACTTTTGGCTACATAGGCATAATACAGCATGTCAAACTGAATTATCCGTTAATGAAATTTTGTTTCACGATGATATTATCTATATGTTCACACAGTACTAACAATTGATGAATGTACTGCATATGCCTCTTTTTGCCCAACACAATTTTGTAAACATTAAATACTAACATGGCTTATTTGCAGTGATTAGCTAGAGGACAATATGCTGCATGGAAGATTTTCCATTCAAATTGATAGCATGTCGGGAAATTTAATCAAAAGTTATAACACTGAGAGGCAGGAAGTGGAGTACCATCCTGTGGCACGATTTAACCCTGATGCAAGTTGGAATGTTGAGATCTTGAATGACTACCTAAGTTCTGACCCTGACCCTGTAAGGAGGTTTCATGCACAACCAGATTGGGTCGAAAGGATACATCCCTACAATGGCTCAAAAGATATGCTGGCGATGTTATCTCGGCACAGTGGACCGGTGAATAACTTACTTTCTATGTATAGATTTTTATATCTTTTTTCAATTTATTCACATTGTTTTGAAAATAAAAATGCAGGTCCGCGCACTAGCCTTCAGCCCCAGTTCGCCCAATTACCTCGCTTCAGGGTCATCTGCAGACAAAATGCTGAAATTCCAACACTGGAGGTAGACAACTGAATACTTTGATTTGCAAACTGTACATACCACCCTAAAAGGATTTTGTCCTATTAACTAGAGAGAACAAAACTGTAGAGTATATCAAATCTGCGTAGTTCAACACAGTACTAGATCATCACTGCGCTTAGTTGACATATCACATATGTAACAGATCGAAACATCAATGCCGTGTAACTGATTCTCCTTCAAATATTTTGCAGAATATTGTATCTAGAGGAGACTTATCATCAATATCTTGGAGCCCGTCTATGGATAATATAATTGCAACGTGCTCATCCATTGGGGAGACAGTTTTGACTGATCTGCGTTGTAAGGATGCATTAATGAGGTAGGCGACGAATCTCCCTTGCCTTTTAAGTGAGAAAGAATAGAAAATGCATATAACATGGATTTTCCTTATGCAGTCATTCTCAAGGAGACGCAGACTGTAAATAGGCTTCATTCAATCCAAGTTCTCTCTTGACTGCAAGTGAAAGCTGCTCCAAGTCTCTCCCATTTATCCTATGGAACATCAGAAAGATGGGTCAGCCCGTAAAAACCTTTGGGAAGGAAATCTCAGGTAAAAACGTTTGATCAGTGTGCATGAGGCAATTTCATTTCTAGGTATTATGTGTTCCTTTGTTCGTTGAAATGCTTGGTGTTAGTTAGTCATGGTTTATTGCGTATAGAACAATCTTTAATGCAAACATAGATCATTTCTGGTTCCATGTTATCTGTTGCATTCAAACTATTATAAAAACATATGATATAGGACATGAATATCAGTTTTGGAGTGATAAATTGAATGTCAACTGAACATAACTCACTTGACGCAAACTTATACATCTTGCATTCAGAATATAATACGTGTAACTTCGTGTGAAAATAGATGCTCTAAGAGGTTACAGATAGACATTATGTTGTCTGCCCCATTGTTTCTGAACATCTTTTTCATTAATGTACTGCTAGGTGCCAACTCTATCGCGGTCTACCCGCTTTACAGCGACACATTCTTAGCTGCAACAAATGATGAGATCTACTCATGGAGCATTAATGATGGGCAGGTACAGTCCTTGATACATTTCTTGCAAGATGTTTTCTGGCATACTGATTTCTATTGCAATATGTTGCTACTTAGTTATAAAAAAAATGTTGATCAGTAAATGAACATATTGAAATTAGATTGTTGGCCGCCTATTGTGTGGGACAAGTTGTGGCGAGGTCTACTACCGAGGCAAATCACATAAGGAGCTCGTTGCTTCAACTGAGGATGGTATAAGTATTTATCGCTGGGAGGCGATTGATAACAGCGGTTTGTCCTACTCCATCTCCATGTAAGAGTGTTGTAAAAGTGTCCAGTAATCGACATGAGCGATCACTCCGCCTCCCAAGAGAGATGTAAAAGTATGACCGAAGTCCTTACAGATGAGTGAGTGAGGTGACATTATATACTACATACGATTGTTTCGAAGTGGAACATATAATTAATCCCTTAGGTTCTGCAAAATCAAAAGAGGTGGCTATGGCTACGATACAGATAGTGTACGATGTATGTTTTGAAGTGGGCCAGAAGTGATAATTTTGAAATCATATACTTTAGTAGACAGTGCACTCATGTTAAACTGTAGCATCATATTGATAGTAAGCCTTCTTTTGTGTCCCTATCCATATCATGTTTCACATCGTATGATGCACCTGTCCAAAGCATAAGTCAAAAATGCTAAACGGGAAGGTTGGCTGGTGGTTGTTGTCATCTTCAAACAGTTCAGCCTCCAACCGCAAAGGAAAACTGGGAGGAACTCAGAAAAGTAAATTAAACTTCCGCAAAAGAAAAATGTAAGCCAATGGTGAGCATACCATACTGTGGGCTAATTACTTCGCCTACCGCGTGTTCCTTACCCTGCGCTCATTAGAGGCTAGGGGACCAAGTTGATTGTAAGACGTGACTTTTTTTTTGAAGCACAATACAATCGTAGAGCCTCATAAATATGTACCTACAATCACACTATGAATGTATACATGCACACCCTACCTGTATGAGCATCTCCGAGAGTCTCACATTTGCGGTCTCTTTACGTCACCGTGAGTCAGCCCCGACCATCCTCGTCCCTGTCGCCACCGTGAGTCCGTGAGCCTATTCCTGGTATTCTTCCCTTAGTTGGGAGTTTTTCGTAGTACAAGGTGTCGAGCGATGGGGAACGATACCCTCTCCCTGGGTTTAGTTGTATATGTTAAAGATTTATGTGCTGTATTTTTAAGTGAAAGATTTTCCTAATTATTTTGGTAACTTCTAAAATCTTGATAAATTCATAGCAGTTGTAACTTTTCATCCCTCTATATGCATAAAAATTGGATAAAATTCCTAACATGTCTAAGTGGTCGAAAAAATTCAGTGTTGCTACTGCTAAATTTGTTGACAGATTCTTTTGAGTATCAAAATAATGTTACAACCATTCTTTTGAGTATCAAAATAATTTTTTTCTTAAATTTTTTGATATACTAGAATAAGTAGGACATTATGTTGTCTCTGGTTCATAAAGAAATAATTTTATCTTTGAAGAAAATGGCGGCAAGCATATTATTCTTGTACCACTAATATCACCACATAGAAAAGAAATGGAGAAAATTTTGTGTTGAAGTTTTTTCACAGGGAATAGAGAAACACCACAACAAGAGCTATCCAAGAATGGTGAAAACCATATGCTTGGGGATGCCTAAGGCAACCCACTGGAATCATCTTTAAACTCTCGGTTTGCACACCCCTAAACCTTGTTTTTTGAGCAAATATAGACTTATCGCAGAAACTTAGAGCATCTTTTATGTTTGTTGTGTCTAGTTTTCCTTTGAAATAAATGATACCATCGTAATAAATACTTTGCATACATATGAAAGAGCTACTGAAATAAATTATCACATTGTTGAATACCTCCATGAAAATAAGTTGAATGCCATGAAAAGAAGATGGGGATGAAAACAAAAGCTGAAAGTCAAGTATGCATGGGGAAGTGATATTAAATGTTTACTATTTTTTTTGTTCTCCTTGCTGTGTTTGATGCAAATGATATATTATTGAGGAACATTCCTTATACTTGATTGAGAGATAATAGCTAGAATAAAAGTATATGCATCCCATTATGTTTGTTATTCCGAACTTGGCACATATTAAATGATGAATAAATATATTCCGAAGTGTCTTTAAAATATGAAGGTTGATGTTTGTGTGACAGTCCTATCATTTAAATGGTGAACCGCATCGTTGAATCATATGTAAGTCGGTTGATAGTATCTTAAGTTGACCAACCAACCTCCTGCTAGCCTTTGAATCAATGAGCCACTACACGGAAAAGAAAGAAATGAGAAAAAAGGGATAAAGAAAAAGAAAAGGAGAAAGAGAAAGAAAAAATAAAAAGGAAAAAAGAAAAGAAAAGAAAGGGAAAGAGAAAGAGAAAGAATCCAATGAATCAGTGTTCAAAGGAAAATCAAAGGAGAAGTACCCAGCCACTCATATAAGGTGTTAAACCTAAGAAGCGAACACCTATTCCACTTCCACACTATCTTTTGGTCAACTAAAGATACTAGCTACTTACTCATGTATGAGTATTCTATGAGTGTTCAAATGCTAAAGGATTGGAAGAATACGACATCCTCCCGTTATTTCATTTGCAATGCAAGCATGATGAATTACTAGTCAACAATTGAAGGAATCAAAGTTCTCAAAAACCTTGCTCATGATTCAATCAAACGTGATGTGAGAAATTTGCTTGTTGCTACTATTAGTTAATCGTGTCCAACTAGTGTTGCCATATATTATCTCTTTTACACCATATATAGATAGCAGCACACCAACATAATGGATATTTAGTAACACTTTGCTATTCATTGACGAAGCTATGTATCAAATACTTGCCATGTTAAATTTATAATGCATGCATAGAGCAAAGTTCTTGTCGAAGTCTTTTAGAAGTAATGCAATAAACTTCAAAGTCCATGTTAGTTTTGTCACCTTTATGCTTGAGAGCGAGCATAGGTTAAGCTTGAGGATGTTGATGCATGGCATACATGAAATTTGTAGTTTATTGTACTAAAATCCTTATTATATTGCAACTTTATTATATTTATTAGAACTAAACTATTAGTAGTTGCAAAAGTGCACAAGTTCTTGTTTAACACTTTGTTGTGTAGGGAATAGGCAAATATGGAAGGAAACTAGCAGTATGACGAAATCTGGACTTTCTTGAAATCTTTCCCAGCAGTACTTTTTTCTAAGATGGCGATAGACCCCGAATAGAGCGTCAGATGGAAAAGTGTCAATTGATAATGTTGTGGGGAATTTTAGTCTCTTGATTTAGATATAAAATTCGCCCTAATTAATGGGACTCCGGATGCCCACTCTTTGGCCATATTACTGAAGTTGTTTAGGGAACCCAAAAATATGTGACGTGATTGACTTAAATGTTTCCATATTTGAGGATTTCGGATAAGGCAAGACTTGATAGACTTAGAAAGAACAGAGGGGAGCCCTATAAAAGTTCTAGTCAACAAACGCATCTAGTACATCCGTATCTAGACAGTGAAGTTAATTAATCTAAAACGGAGAGAGTAGTATTTTATTCTTTCTCGGCCAGAAATTTTACTAGATTAGAGAGGATCCAGGGTATTAGGCCATTTACAGGACAACATCCAGGCCCAAACCAGCTTAATTAGCACACCGTGGCAGCCTGTTCAGGATACAGTTTGGGAAACCAGCTCGTACGCACGCGCGATTGGATCAGATTGTCGTTTCTTTTACTGTGTTGTGCCTGTGTTCGACGCGACGACGGCTGCCCTGTTGCCGATTCGCCGGCCGCCACTGAGGGCTCCAATCTAGAAGACAGAAACTCTAGATAAATCGACAATTCAGTGCTGGGAAGGGGCGCCCATCAAGCCGGCCGGCCGCAATGTCTGTATGACTGCATGAGCAACGACGGAAGGACGAAAGATAGTCTCTAGTTTCCCATTCCGAACTTCTGATTTGATCTTTCTTTGAGTTATTTTTTGGCCCAACTCTCAACAGTCAACACTAGATCGATTACTAGATTAGTTTGTCTATTTTTTTAGGAAATTCGAAAATTAATTAGGAATTTTGGGATGTTTACTTGTGCTTGTCTAGTTTAGGGGAAATATCCTGCTGGTTTTCTTAGTGAAGAGAGACTCTTTCATATTGCAACAGTAGAACAAGCCTTTTATGCTATAAAACTAGCTAAGACACGCCTTTGCACTAAATTGGGATATAACTTTCGCGATTGTGTGGTAGTCTATATAGAGAGGGGAATTATTAAGATCTTTGATCTTGGTGCTTGTAAAACCGACATCAAGACCTTATAATATTTACCAAAAAAAATATATATATATATATTCATTCATATTGCAGAAAAACTGGCATATTTCGATGATCGAGACCTTATAATATTTACCGTGTTGTGCGAAAAAAATTCCTATGATTTTGGTGCTTCTACTCTCCGCCGCCCCCGTCTTCAACTCCTGGCCCCGTCCCTGAGAGGATCACCTTGCTGCTAGTTCAGATTAATTTAAAAGATCTTGCATGGGATGGATGGAGTATACATGTTTTTTATCAGGGTGGAGCCAAGGTGAGGGAGACGAGGCTCTCCCTGTAAATCCCTTGATGACACAGGGCAGAACTGTCCGCCGTCCTCGTGTCAAGCACGTGTAGCTTCCTCTCCCCATCCATGTGGTAGGAAATCACGAGACCGCCATACTGGACAACGAGCACGTTCCCCTCGAGGACACCAAGGGCCGTGGCCTTAAAGGGTGAGCCGAACATTGTCCGGACCTGAGGTATGGTGATCCTGAGGTGCCACGCCCAGCTTTCCCTGTTGTAGTCCTGGAGCACCCACACGTCCATGTGTGGCACGTCCCGCACCGCCGACGCGGCAAGCATCCCGTGCATCTCGAACAGGTGAGGGGCGCGGTAGCAGCTGCTGCCGGCGGCGGGCACCAGGGGCGGCGCCATCCGGCGAAACTTGTCTAACACCGTGTCGAAGGCTAGGATCATGTCGGGATCGCTGGATTTCTCTGCGCATATCAGCCAATGCAGGCTCCCGTGGAGAGCAACACCGGGGAAGGTCGGGAACGCAATGCTGTCCGCGAGCCGCCGCGGCTCACCTGCGCCGGCGCCGGCAGAGAGGATGTAGTGGATCTGCTCGACATGGCACAGCACCCGGTATTCGCCAGACGCCCTGTGGCGATAGAAGCCAACCGGCTGAACCGAAGCCCGTGGCGATGTTATGGGCAGCGACGGGAGGAACGTCACTTGCCTCGTTGCTGGGATGAAGATGAAGAGCCTTTCGTCTCCTCGACAGAAGAGCAAGAGCCCGTCGCAGAAGGCGTGGAGGTGCAGGGTGCCGCCGGGGTAGTGCACGATGGGTCGGCGCACCAGGTCCTCCTCCTGGGCAGCGAAGTTGATGGCGCCGACTGCTTGTCTGTACTTGCCGTCGATCGTTTTGTTGTCTGGGACTGGATTGCCGTCCTGGTCGAGCTCGTAGAACACGATGATCTCCGGTGGGCGGCGGACCGAGTAGGCGGCGACGAAACAAGGGCGGGTGGCGATGTGGCGCCACTGCTTGCTGACGGCGCGGGCACGGAGCACCGATTTAGACGGCAGCCGGAGGAGTATCTCCGTGAGGACGTCCTCATCCAGCTGGGTGATTCCTCCGGTCGCCATCCCGTCGGGCATATGCAGCAGATCGATCGATTTTTGGTTTCGATTTTGAGCCGCACGCTGCAACTTTTGAGGTGCGATGACTTGCAGTCCGGTTCGGGGTCATCCTGCTCGTGAGTACCAGCTTTTAAACTACTCGCTTACTCTGGATTTGTTACCACGACAGAATCCGATACAACCAACAACAACAAGTTTGTTACCTGCAGCTCGACTCCGATTGGCTTACTCAGGATTTGAATTACTAGGGTCTTTTTATCCCACATATATCTCATATCTGAATAAGTACTATACTATTTGGTAACAAACTTCTTTTTTGACAGAATTTTGAGTTTCTTTTTGGTTTAACAGCAGGTTGACACGTACTGATTTTGTGGTTCATTCCCGCAGTATTTTTTTTGTGTGCACTTCCGGTGTCCTGTTGCACTTTTCCTTGTTCTTTTCTTTGGTTTGTGCTTTGCTTCCTTTTGGACTGGGTGGATCTAGCATTTTAAGAGAACCGCTTTGACCACCGTAAAAACATACCACCGCCCTACCTCGATTTCTCCTCGCACGCCTCTCTATTATCTCCACCGCCTGGAAACTCCATCCTTGCCCAGGGCTGCCGCCCTCCTCCCCCTCCTGGCCACGTCCGGCGCCGCCTCCTCCTCCTTTTCCATTTCCGCACCACCGCAGTGCTCAGTCGCGCCCCTACGCGCTAGAGGCTAGGGTTCAACACGGTGGGCATGGCCACCGCATCCGCCGCGACGGACGATGTCCGGCGGCCGTGCAGGCCGAGTCCGGGCGCGCAGCTGTGCTCCGGATCCAAGAACCGAGCCCGAAGCCGCCGGTGGTGGTCGTACACGAGTGGCCGAGCGCGATGCGCGCCCACGTCGTGGAGGTTCCTGCCGGACGCGACGTGCTGTCGTGCGTGGCGCGCGTCGCGGGCGCCGTGGAGCGCTGGTTCTGGGCGCGACTAGGCGCGGCGCAGACGTCGTGCTCTGCAAGGAGCCCTCGCCGCTCGAGCTCCGGGGCACTACGGTGATCCTAGGACTGGCAGGGTGCTTCTTCCTGCCCTCTGCCTCGCCAGTGGGCGTGGTGGTGTTCTTAAACAGGCTGCGGGTCAAATCGCAGGTTCACTCCTCTGGTAGCATATGGGTCAAATCGTCCGCGGGTTCGTACGCCTCCTCTCGCTGACTCTTTCATTATGCGCAAGCGGCCGCAGCAGCAGGGGAACGAGGCCTTGCTTTACTCCGTCGTCAAGCCGAGCAGCAGACAAAGCAGGGGATCTCACCAAGGCCTGGCACGCTCCCGCTGTTGATGCCTGGGTCGTCTAGGCGGCGAGAGGCAGAGGGTAGACGGAGAACTGGAGAAGGGGATCCCAATTAGGCCTGTCGCACCAGGCAGGTCCTCCAGCGTCCCAGCAGCCCCCTCCTCCCCCAGGTTCACTTTCCCCTCCCCTTCGCTTCTTCCCTGCAAAATAGATCAATCATTCTCGCATAGATCAGTGGCAGCACAACAAAACAAATCAGACATGCACGATTTTGTGTGGTCAATATTAGCTAGCTTCTAACTGATAGTGTTTTGTTTTCTTCTGATATGATTATTGAAAAAATCCCTACCTTTCTGAAGTGCTTTCACTTAGTTGTCCAGATCAAATTGCATAAAGTGAACTGTTGGATGTCGTTGCCTGGATCATTTTTGCTGCATCATCGGCACAGCATCCGTACTCTGCTTCCAAGCTCGCCAATTTTGACGCTGAAGTCTGCAGCGTCGACGATGAACTAGCAGGTCACGTCTGCCTGCAACAGTGGAGCACGGCCTGAAGAAAAAATCTCGGTAATATTTTCATAGAGGATTATAGATTTTAACTATCTCTTTAAGATTAAACCAAGCTAAGTCAATGACTTTCCTAAGTTATTCTGTACTCCCCCCTTCCACGTACCAATTTCTATACATTATGTATTTTAGTTCTACAGCTGATAATTCTGTGCACATGTGTATATCAAGTTTGCAGCAGATAATTTTTTTCACTTCGATCGTTTCTATTCATATATGAAATCCCATGAAAGAACATGAACTAACATAGTTGTCATTTTCTTACACTTCTATTGCAACAGGTGGATATTAAGTTGACATCAACTTATGTCTTGCAACGTGTTCCAGTGGCCAGGGAATGGATGTATACGATGTGTTTGACTTTGATCCATAGCTTTGATGTAGAGTAAATGAAGAACATGCCATGACACTTGATTTTCAGTAAGAACTAAGAACTGAGCTGAGTACTGACACCAATATTTCCTTGCTTGCTTATGATGGATTTGCCATGGTCAGCTATAGTGCTTTTTTGATTCTTGGATTCTTGATGTGAGCCTAGACCAAATGTTCCTCCACCTTCTGCTCAATCATTTGTTCTTACAAAATAAGGTAATCATAGAAGCTCTTTAATATTAATGGAAGCTTCATGAAAAATTATGTTACGTATTTCAAACTCTTGAAATGCCAATTCCATTTTTAGGTGCTACTGAAGTTGATATGGGTTGACTCAAGCACCACAAAATCATAATAACATTGTCTTGCATGGTCAAGAACTGATGACCTTCAGGACCAACAACATCAGTCGTAGTAATCATCCTAAAGCGACTGTTCATAAGCCTATGATGTGGTCACCAGCCCCCAACATTTAATAGAACAATGCGCTAATGTTTCACTAGAGGTCCTCTATGGAAGGTTGGATGCAGCCGGGAATGCCTGAAACTGAGTTTAAGGATGTTAATTCTGTTAATCATTAATCTTTTGGTGATTCCCTGGGATATTTCATGTAGACCTTTGATGGGACCGCTAACTGTCTTAGTTCATTCAAAACCCAGTTCTAGGTTGATGCGAGCAAAGAATTATTCAAGCACTTGAGTTACCGAGAACGGTTGATTCGTGAAATGGAGATCTTATTTTATTGTAAGTAGTGTCCAAAACTTTCTGGGAGGTTAATCATGTAGTTGATGCTTTGTCGTGTATGTCTAAAAACATGGCCCCTGAGTTGAGAAATATATTGATTCTTTTCTGTAGTTTCAATATTGTTTTTTTGCATCACAGAAAGCTCTTTTTATCTTAGTGGAAACTTCATGAAAAATACATAGCTCTCCTGGCTCCCGGCGCAGCGGCCGGTTGGTCGTCTCTGCGTGCCCGGCTTGCTGGCCCTACGGGCTACCTTGACTGACGCCCCGCTTGCACGGGTGGAGAGGCTAGGCATTTTTTTTACCCGAGTCGGCGCATCGGCGGTTGCATCGAGGACCCTCTGTGTCAGTTCGTGGGGTACCCATACTACATCGCGTGCCATCTCCGGCATACTGTTTTGTGCCATGGGCTTGACCAGGAGGCATCTGGTGCAGACTAGGCTGAGCAAGTATCAGTTTTATGGAATTCTTTTTTCAAGGTATGCCAATTTTGTTTCCATTAAGAACCATCCATTGCCCCTACTATGCTTGAGACACCTTATGATATTTATGTGAGCTACTGTAGTGTCTACATATTTTCAAATGACTTCCCAATTTGATCAGCAGTTCAGACTTGGGGTGCTTTATATTGCATTCAAAGGATGTTTGAGGAAAAGTTATGTCCGCAGGGATGTATATAATAGCTCTAGGCGTCGGTGGCCAAATGTAGCAACAGAACCAAGGTATTTTGTTCAATAATTAGCACTGCTATTTAATAAGAAGCATATTCCTTTCTCATTTTTATTCGGCCCGCATTTGTACTCATGTCCCGTAGACCATGATATCAGTAGATGCCCTCCAACACCACAACTTCACTCTAATGGTGCCAAGTCTATTATCTCTTTTATCCAGGTTGTAACTGGTCCTACACATTAATGCTTGAAGATATCTCAAGATCAACCAAAAAATAGGAACTTACTTCCCCATGGTAAATTAGTTGACACCAGTGAACTGCTCACTCAGCTCATCTACCTGCACGAATATTTTATATTTGGTAGGCTACTTCTATTTTACCACATGCCATATTCGAAAACAGTTAAATAAGTGATTTGAGATTCAGTATATATATGTTCTTCTCTTCAGTTAGTTCTTAAAGAAGGGACAGATAGACGATTTTTTCTTCAGGCTGTGCATTTTTTTTACTTGCTAAATAGTTCCTGAATAACAGGAACCATCCTCAGTTCAAACATGAATACAAAAATAAGCTATTTACCTAATTTTTATGCCACGCCATTGCTCGCTACAGGTACCACCATACCATTTTTTTCTTTCAGTCCGCAGCCATATATTTCAGATTCTTTCAGTTAGTTTAGAAAATATAATGTAGTAAGGGATTTAGAATATTGAGCACGTAGGACCAAGTTGCGAATATAAATTGATGGATGACATTGATCTTTGGTTGGATGAGATGACTGAGTGCATGCATGTAGCTTTGAGAATAGAAGCTCAGGTGAGTTATTGCTCACAAGCGAGAAGTTAACAAGTAGGAATTGCTAAATCACTATTAACATTTGTGTTTTAGACTTCTACGTATGACCTATCTTTTGGAGGATTTTATGTTGATAGTTAAATTTTATTGTCTTCATCACTACTTAAATCATACATAGTAAAAAATAATCTCGAATATATTTGACTAATTGGATCTTCACAACGGCGGGAAGAAGCATGAACATCTTTGCAATGGCTAGAAAAGGCATGGATGTCGAGTGGGTAGTATGGATTTACAAGGCTGTTGCCGATTTGCTGAGATTTTGGAACTAAATCATTCCAAGATGAACACTAAGAATATGATGGAAGATAAGAATTTGCACATAATTTTGGCAACCCTGTGGCTCTGATTCTTTTCCCTTCTCGGATCCGCTTCGGACTCTCAAAATTACGGTCCACTTTACCACATCGTATCTGATCAGGTTTCTCAGGTAGTGCCACCTACTTCCTTTTCCATCTTTTTTTTAATCGTTTCTTTCCATGTGAAGGACCAGCCTGCGCTGATGCTGCTGGGCAACCTATGCCAGTCAGATGCACCACTGCCTCCTTCATCATCTCCCTTTCTGACTTTCCTGTGCCATTTCTGTGGTCAGCAAAGATCCTCTACTTAAAAAATTCTCTCTTATTTGATTTGGTGTTTGTTAACTGAAGTTTCATCTTCTCTTCTTAACTTTAAAAATGATTTAAGAATATTATTGACACACTGTAACAATTTTGAGCATCTTATGTATCAGAATTGTGATGACAATATGCAATGACTACCTACCTTACTAACGAGCATTGACCTATCTGATCACAATCTTCTGTACATTGTTTGTTCTTACCGTGTCATGAATTATTTTTGGGAGAGCATGGCTGAGAGATACATTTTTTGCAGGTTCAGGAAAATGCAGATTGGAGGTTGATACCACTTGCTGATAAAATTATCATATTCAGTGCCTTCAATGAAACCTCTTCGATTTTATGTTGATTGCAAATCTTTTTCGTTCACACCATTCCCTGTTGAACACTGTCATCAACTAAACCTGTAGGTAACAAAGACATATTCCTCTCTTTTTTGGTCAAAAAAGGTACCCAGTATATGATTGCATGGTTCGATTAGCTACATAAGGGACTATTGTTTTGACTACCAGTATGGTGTAAAAATATTTTCCCTCTTCCCCGGTGAAGCAAAGTTGAAATCCCTTTAGTGGTTTTTTGGTCGCATATAACCTTGCCAAAGTGCATGGTTCTCGCAGCACGGACATTACAATGGAATGTAAAATCAAGCTCACTAACTAGAAGTACCTTTGATATCATCCCTACCTTAGTTTGATGCATGATCGTAATAATATAATTTAGTGTGGTTCTATACTTCCATATATTGTTGTTACATTCCGCTGCGAAAGAATGTATCTTTGGGCAGGTTTAGATAGCAATTGAATCAGTCAACTGGTGAATTTGTTTTAGCTTATTTACTTTCTAAACTGTTCACCACAATACTTCTACAAAATTAATGAGTTATAGTTTTCCTTTGATCATGGGAGGGGTTATTGCATGTTTGTCCTCTTGAGTAGCCTAGGGATATGCATAGAAATTCTCATATATTACATTCTGTTCCAAATAAAAGATTGCATAAAAAATTTAACCTCTGGGACTGGTTCGTTTTGTTAATATAGTTTGTAAGTTAACTTAACGTTATTTCTCATACATCATCAATTATTTTTAGTTACATTCATCCCTCGGAATATGTTGATCAAGAAACGAGATGTATGAATGATCCATCTGTGTATACATACATTGTCCATTCTCAGAAACTGATAAGAATACCAGATGCTATTACAGAGTTCATGAGACATATGGTGTACCAGGGGCAGGGCCATCTCTGTTCTTGAACAACTACATTGTCATTCTATAGAAGCCACAATATCTCCATAGAATAACAAGGGATGTATAGATATGATACTGCACTTACTGTGTTTACGGCGCATGCGGTCCATGAAGATGAGTGCTATATTTCACCAGTGTTGTTTGCCAATGATGCTACCCGAAAGTACTCTTGGGCATTAGTTCTACACCCTAAACCTGATTAATACATGGCCGATCTCAAGCATGTCCTAATTTATCGAACAAAATAGTCATGTCCAGATCTCGAGCATGCCCTAATTTATTGAATCAAATAGTCATGTCCAGATTCAAGTTAAGCTGATAAATGGCGAAGGATGGATTATCCTTTTTTGTCATTGTATAAGATGCTATCTATTTCAATGGAAGATTGGTTTAGTATGGGGGAATTAGAGCTATTTAGTGGACACCTGAATATGGTTCAGTGGGGTGTGTCACTGAAATGGTTCAGCTACAAACAAGTGGTTTGCAATGTAACCTAGGTGCAGCACCCATGATTCAAACATATACTTGGGCCTTTTAGATCAGTAAAATCACATGGAGATGAAGGCTTTCAGCTGCCCGATCCTTGATATATCAATACAACATAATACAGTTTAAGTTGTTGATCACTTTGGTTGGTCATTGCATTATCCGCCCACTGGGTTGTTGAACGCTTTGTTTGGTCATCATTGCGATAGGTTCTTATTTGCCATGTACTAGCTAGATTTTATGCTTTGTTTGATAAAAATATTGTGTGGGACCCAAAAACATTGTAAAATATTATCCACCTATTTACTCGATATTGTTTCAAGTATTGTTTAGAACTCATGCTACACTCTTATGTCTTAAATCCAGTGTATAAAGGGACATCACTCAGTTTAACATACCGGTAATTATCTTTGTTTAAATAAGTATAGAGAAATTCCAATAACCATGCCTTACAAATATTACAAAGGAGCGAGAAAATAGGCACACCATGGACTCTCCCTTTGATAACGCCATTGAGCCATGAATCCCTTGTGGCGATGATGGAGCTCCCTTTGATAACGCCATCGAGACTTGAATCCCTTGCGGCGATGATGGAGAACTCAATCGAGCTCTCGGCCTTCCACGCTGCTCTCAATACCTTCCGGCGCCAAAGCAAAATTTGCTCCACTTATTGGCCTCCTCACATCAACATAGGAACTCATCATCATCATCTCCTTCAACGAAGAAGACAACAAGGCCAGCTCTGTAAAAGGAACACCAACACCACCTTTCAATATGTATGACCACTTACCACCAGGTAATCTACAAGTAACACGATCTATGAATTGTGTAATCACATAAGAGCATGCATCAATATGACTAATCCCTGCTTAATGGAAAAGATCGCCTCAAGCATTTACTACCACCAAAAATTACTATCAACTAGCCACCATATGGCGCGGCGTGCCGCCGCGCGATCATTGCTAGTATGTATATATAGGTGGTCCTCACAGAAAATTCCTATACATCATCCAGCAGCTATCAATGCGCGCACGCGTGGGAGACCAAGTTGGGCCGCGGCACATGAACATGTGTTTGGGTTCTTCCAGACATCTCTACTACTTAAAAAGACTCAATTAGTTCCTTATTCTGCCAAAGCCAATACGTTTGGTCGTTCCTGGTCTTCGTCGGTCGTCCTTCGTTGCACCCGCCTGGGCCAAGCATTAACATGGGCCGACCACGCATGGAATTTAATCAGGAATTAGGAAATAAATCAGGAAATCACGCATGACGTATGGTATGTAATCAGGAAATCACGCACGACCCAGTAATCACGCATGGAAATATCACGCACGACCCACTAATCACGCATGGAAATAAATCTCCACAAATCCCGTGGTTTACAGTAGTAGAGATAACTTTTCAAAAACTGTTCCAAACCGCATCTCCACAAATCATGAAACTGTTCCAATGATCCCGCTGCCGAGCGCTAGGGCTTTCTCTCCGCCGCCGCATCTCTGCCGACACACCGCGAGCCTGCCCGATGTCGCCGCCGCGTTCCATGCCATCACACGGCCCCAGACTCACGACCCCAGACTCACGACCCCAGACTGCAAAAAGGAATGAATCTCTACTACTTAAAAAGACTCAATTGGTTCCTTATTCTGCCAAAGCCAATACGTTTGGTCGTTCCTGGTCTTCGTCGGTCGTCCTTCGTTGCACCCGCCTGGGCCAAGCATTAACATGGGCCGACCACGCATGGAATTTAATCAGGAATCATGAAATAAATCAGGAAATCACGCATGACGTATGGTATGTAATCAGGAAATCACGCACGACCCAGTAATCACGCATGGAAATATCACGCACGACCCAGTAATCACGCATGGAAATAAATCTCCACAAATCCCGTGGTTTACAGTAGTAGAGATAACTTTCCAAAAACTGTTCCAAACCGCATCTCCACAAATCATGAAACTGTTCCAATGATCCCGCTGCCGAGCGCTAGGGCTTTCTCTCCGCCGCCGCATCTCTGCCGACACACCGCGAGCCTGCCCGATGTCGCCGCCGCGTTCCATGCCATCACACGGCCCCAGACTCACGACCCCAGACTCACGACCCCAGACTGCAAAAAGGAATGAAACCTGAACGATCTTAATTACAATAAATTACAATAAATTGCAAAAAGGAATGAACCATCTTACCATACCTCAGTTCTTTACCGAAACGTATACAAAACTCCAGGCTAAGGTCATCCATCTTCATCTCAGTCCAGCTGATCCATCTTCAATCTACCACCATGCTGAGTCAATACCTTCTCAGCCGCCACACCTCCAAGAGGGTAATGGCACCAAGGTAAGTTCTCAGTCGCCATACTCATGTTCTTAGCATCACATTTTACTCATGTTTCTCCGTTTATACTGCAGTCATGTTACATTCTGCAATGTGGAACAATTGCATATCTACAATAGATCCTGGGAGGCAACTGCGAAACTTATTTCTGGTCGAATAAAAAACAATAGAGGAGGTGATCTAATCTACCATGCTATCCTCGCCGATGAAAATGTAAGTATTCCAACCTGGTAAGATAAGTTACAGCCTGGTATGTGTTCAAACATTAAGAGGTGAAAAATGAATTGGCACCAAAGTATAAGGCATTCAAGTAATCAGTTTATGGTATGTGTGCATACTGGATTGGGTGCATAATGAACAACATCATAGTGCAGCACGGGACAGGAGAAAGACATAAGTTAAAATTTGGCACAGACAGTGATAAAGACATGATAACAAAACATAAGTTGGCAGAGATGGGGATCATACCACACACCAGCGAAAGCCGCCTTCCCTGTACCCATCCTCTGTAACCGATCAAACGATAACAATCTTTCCTGCTAGCAACCTCCAACACAATCTGGAGATCAAGTGCAAGCTGGCTTCCGTAGCCATGGCCACTTCGGCAATGGGTCGACACTGATGCTTAACTCCTTGAAATAAAATTAGCCTTTAATAGTTATCACTGAAATACAAAAGGAGCCGAAGATCACAGATTCACAAAAAGTTGCTCATCTACATCATCTAGATGATCCTATATAAGATGCAAATGAACCTGTTTAGAAGAAGCACATGATAGGATCTGTAGCACCAACAACACTATAAAGCATAGAGACCAACAACTTGTGTTTCCTTAGCCTCCCTTCCCGTTCCACCAAGCAGTAAGAACCAATCCTAAGGAAAGAAGACAAACACGATTATATCAATCTAATTTGATAAAGAACGAACTGAGAGGAGAGTCTAAAAATAAACACTCGCCTCAATCAGCTCTACCAGGCTCGAATGAAACAAGCCAGCACAAACACTGACAGTCATCCGTCCAAGCCGGAATCCGCATACTCCTCCTCCTGAGGAGGCCAGACCACCCGTCCTCCTTCCTCCTAGGCATCAAGCCGTCGGCTAGCAGGACCCCTCTGTCCGTGAGTCTCTCCAGAATCCTCATGCTCACCGTGCTCCTCATGTCGGCTTCATCAGCTGGATTTCCGTGCACCGCCTTGTCGATTGCACCGTGGGCGTCCTGGTCGTCGTCCCGAGCAGGAGGCGCCGCTGCTGGCCATCAGGGCCAGGCTTCTCTGCGGACGATGGGAGTGCCTTGGCGACTGACAAGACGTCGGAGGAGCTCGATGGAGGGAATAGCTTGAGAGGGGAAGAATTTTGGGTAAGCGCCGACTCTGGCCAGGAGGAGTTCTGGACGGAAATAAGAATTACTGATGTTAAGCTAAACACATCAGACCACTGATCATACTCAACTCACCTGAACACTTATTTGCACCTTGAGCATTATACTGATGTTAAGCTAGGAGCTAACAATAACTATGGAACAAAATCTTATTGGACAATTCTTAACAAAATTGTGCTTCTGATCATTATTTCAAAAACATTGTTTTGTCAAACCATTCTCTCTTACAAGACAGTATGGAAAACATTGGTATTCTTTCATATCGTTTGAACATTGCTATTATTTCTATCCGTTTGAACATTGGAATTTTCATAGGGCGATAAGATGGAAGCGATAGCATCTGGAGACACATTATTGCGTGTGAACAACGAGTTACGAACGGGCCATGTATACTACATCAGAGGTATTGGGTTCCAGCCGGCTGAAACACTGACAGAACGATTGTTACACAATGATTATTACACCACCATGCACTCTTGGACCCAAATTGATTTAGCTGGGCCTACCATTTCCATACCTATGCTGCCAGACCGGTTCATGACTTTCAGTTGTGTCGCAACACTGACAAACAGACAAATTACAGGTGCATAGAAATTTTTAGTAAAAAATTTGGTTCACACTTTCTTAGTTTTCAGGCTATTGAATTGATATTTTTAAGCATTTTCAGATGTAATTGGGATAGTCGTCTATGTTAGCCCCGTACGATTCCTCCCGTCAACCCATCGTAACACGCCATGCCGAGAAGTCGTGCTGATGAACAATAGGTATGATAAAATAAACTTGAGTAGTGTAGATTATCTGTTATCTAAATTACTGTTTCTTTACAAGGTGGGAGTTCATATGCCTGCGCATATGGGACAAGCACGTGTCGTGCCACATGATGAAATGGTGACGTGCCGAGCGGAATATGTCTATCTTATCTGCCATCCTTTTTGAAGTCAGCACAGCACAATGTAAGTTGGGATGTACCATTTGACATTATAATAAACTTACCTACATGACTATATTTACTCATATGTTGTTTTCACAAATTTTGTAGGGGCTTTGAAATCAACAGACAATAGCCAACTTGTTTTTGATCCGGACACTCTCCTAGCTTATTATGATCTTGCATCTTTTCGTCAAACACTTCGCCCAGCTTATAATGTGTCCACTCTAAAACGTGTCAGGGCCTTTGTGCGACAAAGGCTCAGAATGGGGTTGTATATGAACCTCCGAACATGGAGGGGCTTCAAATCCGGGCGGCTTGCTCTGGTGGACTCGAACATGTCTTTGGGCGCCCTTTGAAGGACAGAATATGAAGATGTAATATGTTGCCCTTTCAAAATTGTCTACTTAGAATCTTGATTACTACGTGAACTCTCTGTTCTCCATCTCATAATGCCCTCGCACATATCAATTGCTCTCTCAATGTGTCCAGTTTTTACATGATGGGTGATACGTCTCCAACGTATCGATAATTTCTTATGTTCCATGCTACATTATTGATGATATCTACATATTTTATACACATTATATGTCGTATTTACGCATTTTCTGGAACTAACCTATTAACAAGATGCCGAAGAGCTAGCTGTTTCTGCTGTTTTTGGTTTCAGAAATCCTAGTAACGAAATATTCTCGGAATTGGACGAAATCAACGCCCAGGGTCCTATTTTTGCACGAAGCTTCCGGAAGTCCGAAGAGGAGACGAAGGGGCCACGAGGTGGGGACACACCATGGCGGCGCGGCCCAAGCCCTGACCGCGCCGCCCTAGTGTGTGGGCCCCCCGTGACACCCTTTGACCTACCCTTTCGCCTACTTAAACCCTCCGTCGCGAAACCCCCAGTACCGAGAGCCAAGATACGGAAAACCTTCCAGAGACGCCGCCTCCGCGAATCCCATCTCGGGGGATTCAGGAGATCGCCTCCGGCACCCTGCCGGAGAGGGGATTCATCACCCGGAGGACTCTTCATCGCCATGATCGCCTCCGGAGTGTTGAGTGAGTAGTTCACCCCTGGACTATGGGTCCATAGCAGTAGCTAGATGGTCGTCTTCTCCTAATTGTGCTTCATTGTTGGATCTTGTGAGCTGCCTAACATGATCAAGATCATCTATCTATAATACTATATGTTGTGTTTGTCGGGATCCGATGGATAGAGAATACTATGTTATGGTGATTATCAATCTATTATTTATGTGTTGTTTATGATCTTGCATGCTCTCCGTTATTAGTAGAGGCTCTGGCCAAGTTTTTGCTCTTAACTCCAAGAGGGAGTATTTATGCTCGATAGTGGGTTCATGCCTCCATTGATATCTGGGATCGTGACAGAAGGTTCTAAGGTTGTGGATGTGCTTGTTGCCACTAGGGATAAAACATTGATGCTATGTCTAAGGATGTAGTTGTTGATTACATTACGCACCATACTTAATGCAATTGTCTGTTGCTTGCAACTTAATACTGAAAGGGGTTCGGATGATAACCTGAAGGTGGACTTTTTAGGCATAGATGCAGTTGGATGGCGGTCTATGTACTTTGTCGTAATGTCCTGATTAAATCTCACTAGATTTATCATATCATGTATATGCATTGTTATGTCCTTTTCTATTTGTCAATTGCCCGACTGTAATTTGTTCACCCAACATGCTTTTATCTTATGGGAGAGACACCTCTAGTGAACTGTGGACCCCGGTCCTATTCTTTACATCGCATACAATGCAATTGTTTCTTACTTTTTGCAAACAATCATCTTCCACACAATACGGTTAATCCTTTGTTACAACAAGCCGGTGAGATTGACAACCTCACTGTTTCGTTGGGGCAAAGTACTTTGGTTGTGTTGTGCAGGTTCCACGTTGGCGCGGAATCCCTGGTGTTGCGCCGCATCACATTTCGCCACCATCAACCTTCAACGTGCTTCTTGACTCCTACTGGTCCGATTAAACCTTGGTTTCTTACTGAGGGAAACTTGCCACTGTGTGCATCATACCTTCCTCTTGGGGTTCCCAACGGACGTGTACATCTACGCGCATCAAGCAAATTTAGCGTTGGGGGAGATCAAGACACGCTGCAAGGGGAGTCTCCACTTCCCAATCTCTTTACTTTGTTTTTGTCTTGCTTTATTTTATTTACTACTTTGTTTGCTGCACTTAAACAAAACACAAAAAAATTATTTGCTAGTTTTACTTTATTTACTGTCTTGCTCTCTATATCAAAAACACACAAAAAATAGTTACTTGCATTTACTTTATCTAGTTTGCTTTATTTACTGTTGCTAAAATGAATACCCCTGAAAATACTAAGTTGTGTGACTTCACAACTACAAATAATAATGATTTCTTATGCACACCTATTGCTCCACCTGCTACTACAGCAGAATTCTTTGAAATTAAACCTGCTTTACTGAACCTTGTTATGAGAGATCAATTTTCTGGTGTTAGTTCTGATGATGCTGCTGCCCATCTTAATAATTTTGTTGAACTTTGTGAAATGCAAAAATACAAGGATGTAGATGGTGATATTATTAAATTGAAATTGTTTCCTTTCTCATTAAGAGGAAGAGCTAAAGATTGGTTGCTATCTTTGCCTAAGAATAGTATTGATTCCTGGACTAAATGTAAGGATGTTTTTATTGGTAGATATTATCCTCCCGCTAAAATTATATCTTTGAGAAGTACCATAATGAATTTTAAACAATTAGATACTGAACATATTGCTCAAGCATGGGAGAGAATGAAAACTTTGGTAAAGAATTGCCCAACCCATGGACTGACTACTTGGATGATCATCCAAACCTTCTATGCAGGACTAAATTTTTCTTCGCGGAATTTATTGGATTCAGCTGCTGGAGGTACCTTTATGTCCATCACCTTGGGGGCGGCTACAAAGCTTCTTGATGATATGATGATAAATTACTCTGAATGGCACACGGAAAGAGCTCCACAAGGTAAGAAGGTAAATTCTGTTGAAGAAACCTCTTCCTTGAGTGATAATATTGATGTGATTATGTCTATGCTTGTGAATGGTAGATCTAATGTTGATCCAAATAATGTTCCTTTAGCTTCATTGGTTGCTCAAGAAGAAAATGTTGATGTGAATTTCATTAAAAATAATAATTTCAACAACAATGCTTATAGGAACAATTCTGGTAATAACTATAGGCCATATCCTGCTAGTGGTAATGATTATGGTAATTCTTATGGTAGATATGAGGAAAAGATGCTAGAAATTGAAAGATCCACTAAAAACTTTATGCAATCACAATATGAGCAAAATCAATTGTTTACTAAAACTATGAATGAACAATCTACCTTGTTGAAAAATATAGGAAATCAACTTGAAAACTTGAATAGGGAGATTTCTGGTCTGCAAACTAAAATTTCAAATGCTGAAACCCGAATCTCATACATGTCCGCATCACAATCCTCTTTAATTAATAAAATGGCTGCTAAACCTGAGGATATTGATAATAAGATTACTACTACAGCAAATGCCATCCAAGTTAGAATTAATGAGAATATAAGATTAATGGCTGAATTGCGTGCTAGGTGGGATAGAGAAGAAAATGAAAAACTAGCTAAAGAGAATAATGTAGCTAAAGTTTGGACTATTACCACCACTAGTAATGTTAATTCTTCACATGTTGCTGCACCTCCTACTATCAATGGTAAAATAATTGGTGTTGGCAATGTTTCTACTCCTAGTGCAAAGCGTACAAAACTGCCTGAAATTGCTAAAACTGCTGAAACTGCTTGTGATAAAACTGCTGAAATTTTTTCCAACCTTGGGGACAATGATCCCATTGCTGTAGCTCATAATGATTTAGATTTTGATGATTGCCACATCTCTGAAGTTATAAAGTTCTTACAAAAACTTGCTAAAAGTCCTAATGCTAGTGCTATAAATTTGGCCTTTACAAAACATATTACAAATGCTCTCATAAAAGCTAGAGAAGAGAAACTAAAACTTGAAACTTCTATTCCTAGAAAGTTAGAAGATGGTTGGGAGCCCATCATTAAAATGAAATTCAATGACTTTGAATGTAATGCTTTATGTGATCTTGGTGCAAGTATTTCTGTTATGCCTAAAAAGATTTATGATATGCTTGACTTGCCATCATTGAAGAACTGTTATTTGGATGTTAATCTTGCCGATAATGTTAAAAAGAAACCTTTGGGGAGGATTGATAATGTGCGCATTACGGTTAGCAATAACCTTGTCCCCGTTGATTTTGTTGTCTTGGATATCGAATGCAATGCATCTTGTCCTATTGTGTTGGGAAGACCTTTTCTTCGAACCGTTGGTGCTGTTATTGATATGAAGGAAGGTAATATTAAATATCAATTTCCTCTCAATAAAGGTATGGAACACTTCCCTAGAAAGAGAATGAAGTCACCTTTTGATTCTATTATTAGAACAAGTTATGATGTTGATGCTTCTACTCTTGATGTTACATGATTTGCACTTTCTGCGCCTAGCTGAAAGGCGTTAAAGAAAAGCGCTTATGGGAGACAACCCATGTTTTTACTACAGTACTTTGTTTTATATTTGAGTCTTGGAAGTTGTTTACTACTGTACCAACCTCTCCTTATCATGTTTTTTGTGCCAAGTAAAGTCTCTATAGTAAGGTTCATACTAGATTTGGATTACTGCGCAGAGACAGATTTCTTTGCTGTCACGAATCTTGGCCTATTTCTCTGTAGGAAACTCAGAAAATTATGCCAATTTACGTGAGTGATCCTCAGATATGTACGCAACTTTCATTAGTTTTGAGTTTTCCATTTGAGCAAGTCTGGTGCCATTTTAAAATTCGTCTTTACGAACTGTTCTGTTTTGACAGATTCTGCCTTTTATTTCGCATTGCCGTATTTGCTATGTTGGATGAATTTCTTTGATCCATTAATGTCCAGTAGCTTTGTGAAATGTCCAGAAGTGTTAAGAATGATTGTGTCACCTCTGAATATGTGAATTTTTAATTGTGCACTAACCCTCTAATGAGTTTGCTTGAAGTTTGGTGTGAAGGAAGTTTTCAAGGATCAAGAGAGGAGTATGATACACTATGATCAAGAGGAGTGAAAGCTCTAAGCTTGGGATGCCCCGTGGTTCATCCCTGCATATTTTAAGAAGACTCAAGCGTCTAAGCTTGGGGATGCCCAAGGCATCCCTTCTTCATCGACAACATCATCAGGTTCCTCCTGAAATTATATTTTTATTCATCACATCTTGTGTTCTTTACTTGGAGCGTCGGTTTGTTTTGTTTTTGTTTTTGTTTGAATAAAATGGATCCTAGCATTCACTTTGTGGGAGAGAGACACGCTCCGCTGTTGCATATGGACAAATATGTCCTTAGGCTTTACTCATAATATTCAAGGCGAAGGTTGAAACTTCTTCGTTAAATTGTTATATGGTTGGAATTGGAAAATGCTACATGTAGTAATTCTAAAATGTCTTGGATAATGTGATACTTTGCAATTGTTGTGCTCATGTTTAAGCTCTTGCATCATATACTTTGCACCCATTAATGAAGAAATACATAGAGCTTGCTAAAATTTGGTTTGCATATTTGGTCTCTCTAAGGTCTAGATAATTTCTAGTATTGAGTTTTGAACAACAAGGAAGACGGTGTAGAGTCTTATAATGTTTACAATATGTCTTTTATGTGAGTTTTGCTGCACCGGTTCATCCTTGAGTTTGCTTCAAATAACCTTGCTAGCCTAAACCTTGTATCAAGAGGAATACTTCTCATGCATCCAAAATCCTTGAGCCAACCACTATGCCATTTGTGTCCACCATACCTACCTACTACATGGTATTTCTCATTCCAAAGTAAATTGCTTGAGTGCTACCTTTAAAATTTCATCATTCGCCTTTGCAATATATAGCTCATGGGACAAAATAGCCTTAAAAACTATCGTAGTATTGAATATGTACTTATGCACTTTATCTCTTATTAAGTTGCTTGTTGTGCGATAACCATGCTTGGGGACGCCACTACTCTTGTTGAATATCATGTGAGTTGCTATGCATGTCCGTCTTGTCTGAAGTAAGAGAGATCTACCACCTTAATGGTTGGAGCATGCATATTGTTAGAGAAGAACATTGGGCCGCTAACTAAAGCCATGAATCATGGTGGAAGTTTCAGTTTGGACATATATCCTCAATCTCATATGAGAATAATAATTGTTGCTACATGCTTATGCATTAAAGAGGAGTCCATTATCTGTTGTCCATGTTGTCCCGGTATGGATGTCTAAGTTGAGAATAATCAAAAGCGAGAAATCCAAAATGCGAGCTTTCTCCTTAGACCTTTGTACGGGCGGCATGGAGGTACCCCTTTGTGACACTTGGTTGAAACATGTGTATTGCGATGATCCGGTAGTCCAAGCTAAGTAGAACAAGGTGCGGGCACTATTAGTATACTATGCATGAGGCTTGCAACTTGTAAGATATAATTTACATAACTCATAGTCTTTATTACTACCGTTGACAAAATTGTTTCATGTTTTCAAAATAAAAGCTCTAGCACAAATATAGCAATCGATGCTTTCCTCTTTGAAGGACCTTTCTTTTACTTTTATTGTTGAGTCAGTTTACCTATCTCTCTCCACCTCAAGAACCAAACACTTGTGTGAACTATGCATTGATTCCTACATACTTGCATATTGCACTTGTTATATTACTTTACATTGACACTATCCATGAGATATACATGTTATAAGTTGAAAGCAACCGCTGAAACTTAATCTTCTTTTGTGTTGCTTCAATACCTTTACTTTGATTTATTGCTTTATGAGTTAACTCTTATGCAAGACTTATTGATGCTTGTCTTGAAGTACTATTCATGAAAAGTCTTTGCTTTATGATTCATTTGTTTACTCATGTCATTACCATTGTTTTTGATCGCTGCATTCATTACATATGTTTACAATAGTATGATCAAGATTATGATGGCATGTCACTTCAGAAATTATCTTTGTTATCGTTTTACCTGCTCGGGACGAGCAGAACTAAGCTTGGGGATGCTGATACGTCTCCAACGTATCGATAATTTCTTATGTTCCATGCTACATTATTGATGATATCTACATGTTTTATACACATTATATGTCGTATTTACGCATTTTCCGGAACTAACCTATTAACAAGATGCCGAAGAGCCAGTTTTCTGCTGTTTTTGGTTTCAGAAATCCTAGTAACGAAATATTCTCGGAATTGGACGAAATCAACGCCCGGTCCGATGCGTAAATGTACACGTCCGTTGGGAACCCCAAGAGGAAGGTATGATGCGCACGGTGGCAAGTTTTCCTCAGAAAGAAACCAAGGTTTAATCGAACCAGGAGGAGCCAAGAAGCACGTTGAAGGTTGATGGTCGCGAAATGTGATGCGGCGCAACACCAGGGATTCCGGCGCCAACGTGGAATCTGCACAACAAAACCAAAGTACTTTGCCCCAACGAAACGTGAGGTTGTCAATCTCACCGGCTTGCTGTAACAAAGGATTAAACGTATCGAGTGGAAGATGTTTGCAAAGAAAACAGTAAACACAATTGCAGTAGATTGTATGCTATGTAAAGAATAGGACCGGGGTCCACAGTTCACTAGAGGTGTCTCTCCCATAAGATAAAAGCATGTTGGGTGAACAAATTACAGTCGGGCAATTGACAAATAGAGAAAGGCATAACAATGCATATACATGATATGATAAATATAGTGAGATTTAATTGGGCATTACGACAAAGTACATAGACCGCCATCCAACTGCATCTATGCCTAAAAAGTCCACCTTCAGGTTATCATCCGAACCCCTTCAGTATTAAGTTGCTAAGCAACAGACAATTGCATTAAGTATGGTGCGTAATGTAATCAACAACTACATCCTTAGACATAGCATCAATGTTTTATCCCTAGTGGCAACAGCACATCCACAACCTTAGAACTTTCTGTCACTGTCCCAGATTTAATGGAGGCATGAACCCACTATCGAGCATAAATACTCCCTCTTGGAGTTAAGAGTACAAACTTGGCGAGCCTCTACTAATAACGGAGAGCATGCAAGATCATAAACAACACATAAACAATAGATTGATAATCACCATAATCATAGTACTCTCTATCCATCGGATCCCGACAAACACAACATATAGAATTACATATAGATGATCTTGATCATGTTAGGCAGCTCACAAGATCCAACAATGAAGCACAACAAGGAGAAGACGACCATCTAGCTACTGCTATGGACCCATGGTCCAGGGGTGAACTACTCACTCATCACTCCGGAGGCGATCATGGCGATGAAGACTCCTCCGGGAGATGAATCCCCTCTCCGGCAGGGTGCCGGAGGCGATCTCCTGAATCCCCCGAGATGGGATTCGCGGCGGCGTCTCTGGAAGGTTTTCCGTATCGTGGCTCTCGGTGGGAGTTTCGCGACGAGACTTTAAGTAGGCGGAAGGTCAACGCGGGGGCCACACGAGGTGCCCAGGGGGTAGGGCCGCGCGGCCAGGGCTTGGGCCGCGCCGCCCTAGCCCCTGGCTGCCTCGTGGCCCCACTTCGTTATCTCTTCGGTCTTCGGAAGCTTCGTGCAAAAATAGGACCCTGGGCGAAAGTTTCGTCCAATTCCGAGAATATTTCCTTACTAGGATTTCTGAAACCAAAAAAGAAAACAGCAATGGCTCTTCGGCATCTTGTTAATAGGTTAGTTCCGGAAAATGCATAAATATGACATATAATGTGCATAAAACATGTAGGTATCATCAATAAAGTAGCATGGAACATAAGAAATTATCGATACGTTGGAGACGTATCAGCATCCCCAAGCTTAGTTCTGCTCGTCCCGAGCAGGTAAAACGATAACAAAGATAATTTCTGAAGTGACATGCTATCATAATCTTGATCATACTATTTGTAAACATATGTAATGAATGCAGCGATCAAAACAAAGGTAATGACATGAGTAAACAAGTGAATCATATAGCAAAGACTTTTCATGAATAGTACTTCAAGACAAACATCAATAAGTCTTGCATAAGAGTTAACTCATAAAGCAATAAATCAAAGTAAAGGTGTTGAAGCAACACATAGGAAGAGTAAGTTTCAGCGGTTGCTTTCAACTTATAACATGTATATCTCATGGATATTGTCAACATAAAGTAATATAACAAGTGCAATATGCAAGTATGTAGGAATCAATGCACAGTTCACACAAGTGTTTGCTTCTCAAGGTGGAAGGAGATAGGTAAACTGACTCAACAATAAAAGTAAAAGAAAGGTCCTTCAAAGAGGAAAGCATCGATTGCTGTATTTGTGCTAGAGCTTTTATTTTGGAAACATGAAACAATTTTGTCAACGGTAGTAATAAAGCATATGAGTTATGTAATTTATATCTTACAAGTTGCAAGCCTCATGCATAGTATACTAATAGTGCCCGCACCTCGTCCTACTTAGCTTGGACTACCGGATCTTTGCATGCCATGTTTCAACCAAGTGTCACAAAGGGGTACCTCCATGCCGCCTGTACAAAGGTCTAAGGAGAATGCTCGCATTTTGGATTTCTCGCTTTTGATTATTCTCAACTTAGACATCCATACCGGGACAACATGGACAACAGATAATGGACTCCTCTTAAATGCATAAGCATGTAGCAATGATTATTATTCTCATATGAGATTGAGGATATATGTCCAAAACTGAAACTTCCACCATGATTCATGGCTTTAGTTAGCGGCCCAATGTTTTTCTCTAACAATTTTGCATGCTCCAACCACTAAAATGATAGATCCTTCAGACAAGACGGACATGCATAGCAACTCACATGATATTCAACAATAGTTGATGGCGTTCCCCAGAAGCATGGTTATCGCACAACAAGCAACTTAATAAAAGATAAAGTGCATAAGTACATATTCAATACTACGATAGTTTTTAAGGCTATTTTGTCCCATGAGCTATATATTGCAAAGGTGAATGATGGAATTTTAAAGGTAGCACTCAAGCAATTTACTTTGGAATGGCGGAGAAATACCATGTAGTAGGTAGGTATGGTGGACACAAATGGCATAGTAGTTGGCTCAAGGATTTTGGATGCATGAGAAGTATTCCCTCTCGATACAAGGTTTAGGCTAGCAAGGTTATTTGAAGCAAACTCAAGGATGAACAGGTGCAGCAAAACTCACATAAAAGACATATTGTAAACATTATAAGACTCTACACCGTCTTCCTTGTTGTTCAAAACTCAATACTAGATATTATCTAGACCTTAGAGAAACCAAATATGCAAATCAAATTTTAGCAAGCTCTATGTATTTCTTCATTAATGGGTGCAAAGCATATGATGCAAGAGCTTAAACATGAGCACAACAATTGCCAAGTATCACATTATCCAAGACATTTTAGAATTACTACATGTAGCATTTTCCAATTCCAACCATATAACAATTTAACGAAGAAGAAACTTCGCCTTGAACATTATGAGTAAAGCCTAAGGACACATGTGTCCATATGCAACAGCGGAGCGTGTCTCTCTCCCACAAAGTGAATGCTAGGATCCATCTTATTCAAACAAAAACAAAAACAAAAACAAACCGACGCTCCAAGTAAAGAACACAAGATGTGATTGAATAAAAATATAGTTTCAGGGGAGGAACCTGATGATGTTGTCGATGAAGAAGGGGATGCCTTGGGCATCCCCAAGCTTAGACGCTTGAGTCTTCTTAAAATATGCAGGGATGAACCACGGGGGCATCCCCAAGCTTAGAGCTTTCACTCCTCTTGATCATAGTATATCATACTCCTCTCTTGACCCTTGAAAACTTCCTTCACACCAAACTTCAAGCAAACTCATTAGAGGGTTAGTGCACAATTAATAATTCACATGTTCAGAGGTGACACAATCATTCTTTTCACTTCTGGACATTGCATAAAGCTACTGGACATTAATGGATCAAAGAAATAAATCTAACATAACAAAAGAGGCAATGCGAAATAAAAGGCAGAATCTGTCAAAAACAGAACAGTCCGTAAAGACGAATTTAAAGCTGGCACCAGACTTGCTCAAATGGAAAAACTCAAAACTAATGAAAGTTGCGTACATATCTGAGTATCACGCTCGTAAATTGGCAGATTTTTTCGAATTTTCTACAGAAGCCTGTGCCCAGATTCGTGACAGCCAGCAATGCTGTTTCTGCGTAGCGATCCCAAATATAACATCAACCTTAATATAGAAACTTTACTTGGCACAAAAACATGATAAGGAGAGGTTGCTACAGTAGTAAACAACTTCCAAGACTCAAATATAAAACAAAGTACTGTAGTAAAAAAACACATGGGTTATCTCCCAAGAAGTTCTTTCTTTATAGCCATTAAGATGGGCTCAGCAGTTTTAATGATGCACTCGCAAGAAATAGAAGTTGAAGTAAAAGAGAGCATCAAGAGGCAAATTCAAAACACATTTAAGTCTAACATGCTTCCTATGCATAGGAATCTTGTAAATAAACAAGTTCATGAAGACCAAAGTAACAAGCATAGGAAGATAAAACAAGTGTAGCTTCAAAAATTTCAGCACATAGAGAGGTGTTTTAGTAACATGAAAATTTTTACAACCATATTTTCCTCTCTCATAATAACTTTCAGTAGTAACATGAGCAAACTCAACAATATAACTATCACATAAAGCATTCTTATCATGAGTCTCATGCATAAAATTATTACTCTCCACATAGGCATAATCAATTTTATTAGTTGTAGTGGGAGCAAATTCAACAAAGTAGCTATCATTATTATTCTCATCATCAAATATAGGAGGCAAAGTATCCTCAAAGTAAATTTTCTCCTCAATGCTTGGGGGATTAAAAATATCATGCTCATCAAAGCCAGCTTCCCCAAGCTTAGAATCTTCCATAGCATTAGCAACAATAGTGTTCAAAGCATTCATATTAATATGTTCCATGGGTTTTTTAATTTTCGCATCAAACCATCCATGTCTTAAATCAGGAAATAGAATAAGAAGCTCATTGTTGTCCATTATGCCTAACTAGTGTAAATAAAAACAAGTACAGGACTAGACATGATAACAAAATAAATTAAATGCAAGTAACTAATTTTTTTGTGTTTTGATATAGAGAACAAGATAGTAAATAAAGTAAAACTAGCAACTAATTTTTTGTGTGTTTTGTTTAGGTGCAGCAAACAAAGTAGTAAATAAAATAAAGCAAGACAAAAACAAAGTAAAGAGATTGAGAAGTGGAGACTCCCCTTGCAGCGTGTCTTGATCTCCCGGCAACGGCGCCAGAAAAAAGGCTTGATGCGCGTAAATGTACACATCCGTTGGGAACCCCAAGAGGAAGGTATGATGCGCACAGTGGCAAGTTTTCTCCTCGAAAGAAGCCAAGGTTTAATCGAACCAGGAGGAGCCAAGAAGCACGTTGAAGGTTGATGGTCGCGAAATGTGATGCGGCGCCAGGATTCCGGCGCCAACGTGGAATCTGCACAACAAAACCAAAGTACTTTGCCCAACGAAACAGTGAGGTTGTCAATCTCACCGGCTTGCTGTAACAAAGGATTAAACGTATCGAGTGGAAGATGTTTTCAAAGAAAACAGTAAAACACAATTGCAGTAGATTGTATGCTATGTAAAGAATAGGACCGGGTCCACAGTTCACTAGAGGTGTCTCTCCCATAAGATAAAAGCATGTTGGGTGAACAAATTACAGTCGGGCAATTGACAAATAGAGAAAGGCATAACAATGCATATACATGATATGATAAATATAGTGAGATTTAATTGGGCATTACGACAAAGTACATAGACCGCCATCCAACTGCATCTATGCCTAAAAAGTCCACCTTCAGGTTATCATCCGAACCCCATTCAGTATTAAGTTGCTAAGCAACAGACAATTGCATTAAGTATGGTGCGTAATGTAATCAACAACTACATCCTTAGACATAGCATCAATGTTTTATCCCTAGTGGCAACACACATCCACAACCTTAGAACTTTCTGTCACTGTCCCAGATTTAATGGAGGCATGAACCCACTATCGAGCATAAATACTCCCTCTTGGAGTTAAGAGTACAAACTTGGCCAGAGCCTCTACTAATAACGGAGATCATGCAAGATCATAAACAACACATAAACAATAGATTGATAATCACCATAATCATAGTACTCTCTATCCATCGGATCCCGACAAACACAACATATAGAATTACATATAGATGATCTTGATCATGTTAGGCAGCTCACAAGATCCAACAATGAAGCACAACAAGGAGAAGACGACCATCTAGCTACTGCTATGGACCCATGGTCCAGGGGTGAACTACTCACTCATCACTCCGGAGGCGATCATGGCGATGAAGACTCCTCCGGGAGATGAATCCCCTCTCCGGCAGGGTGCCGGAGGCGATCTCCTGAATCCCCCGAGATGGGATCGCGGCGGCGGCGTCTCTGGAAGGTTTTCCGTATCGTGGCTCTCACTGGGGGTTTCGCGACGGAGACTTTAAGTAGGCGTAAGGTCGCGGGGGGCACACGAGGTGCCCGGGGGTAGGGCCGCGCGCCAGGGCTTGGGCCGCGCCGCGCCTAGCCCCGGCTGCCTCGTGGCCCCACTTCGTTATCTCTTCGGTCCTCTGGAAGCTTCGTGCAAAAATAGGACCCTGGGCGAAAGTTTCGTCCAATTCCGAGAATATTTCCTTACTAGGATTTCTGAAACCAAAAAGAAAACAGCAACGGCTCTTCGGCATCTTGTTAATAGGTTAGTTCCAGAAAATGCATAAATATGACATATAATGTGCATAAAACATGTAGGTATCATCAATAAAGTAGCATGGAACATAAGAAATTATCGATACGTTGGAGACGTATCAGGGTTTTTGCACGAAGCTTCCAGAAGTCCGAAGAGGAGACGAAGTGGGGCCACGAGGTGGGGACACACCATGGCGGTGCGGCCCAAGCCCTGGCCGCGCCGCCTAGTGTGTGGGCCCCGTGACGCCCTTTGACCTACCCTTTCGCCTACTTAAAGCCTCCGTCGCGAAACCCCCAGTACCGAGAGCCACGATACGGAAAACCTTCCAGAGACGCCGCCGCGAATCCCATCTCGGGGGATTCAGGAGATCGCCTCCGGCACCCTACCGGAGAGGGGATTCATCTCCGGAGGACTCTTCATCGCCATGATCGCCTCCGGAGTGATGAGTGAGTAGTTCACCCCGGACTATGGGTCCATAGCAGTAGCTAGATGGTCGTCTTCTCCTAATTGTGCTTCATTGTTGGATCTTGTGAGCTGCCTAACATGATCAAGATCATCTATCTGTAATACTATATGTTGTGTTTGTCGGGATCCGATGGATAGAGAATACTATGTTATGATGATTATCAATCTATTATTTATGTGTTGTTTATGATCTTGCATGCTCTCCGTTATTAGTAGAGGCTCTGGCCAAGTTTTTGCTCTTAACTCCAAGAGGGAGTATTTATGCTCGATAGTGGGTTCATGCCTCCATTGATATCTGGGATCGTGACAGAAGGTTCTAAGGTTGTGGATGTGTTGCCACTAGGGATAAAACATTGATGCTATGTCTAAGGATGTAGTTGTTGATTACATTACGCACCATACTTAATGCAATTGTGTTGCTTGCAACTTAATATGGGGTTCGGATGATAACCTGAAGGTGGACTTTTTAGGCATAGATGCAGTTGGATGGCGGTCTATGTACTTTGTCGTAATGCCCGATTAAATCTCACTATATTTATCATATCATGTATATGCATTGTTATGCCCTTTTCTATTTGTCAATTGCCCGACTGTAATTTGTTCACCCAACATGCTTTTATCTTATGGGAGAGACACCTCTAGTGAACTGTGGACCCGGTCCTATTTTTTACATCGCATACAATCTACTGCAATTGTTTTTACTGTTTTCTTTGCAAACAATCATCTTCCACACAATACGGTTAATCCTTTGTTACAACGGTGAGATTGACAACCTCACTGTTTCTGGGGCAAAGTACTTTGGTTGTGTTGTGCAGGTTCCACGTTGGCGCCGGAATCCTGGTGTTGCGCCGCATCACATTTCGCCACCATCAACCTTCAACGTACTTCTTGACTCCTACTGGTCCAATTAAACCTTGGTTTATTACTGAGGGAAACTTGCCACTGTGCGCGTCATACCTTCCTTTTGGGGTTCTCAACGGACGTGTACATCTACGCGCATCAATGGGCTATTATGTTTCCATCTTTATTTATTTGCCCTCTTGATTATCTTGACATAAAAAATAATATTATGCAAGCTACTTTTAGATTTCCATTGCCCATAGACAATACAACTACATATTCATAAAGGATATGTGAATTACATAAATGAGAACACACTTGGCATACGACTGAGACAATCTGCAATTCAGGAATCTGTACTACAGATTAAAATAAATGGAAAAATACAATTCAGTACATACCTGTTTTTCTCACTCCATCAATAGGTGCATGAACCATCAATACAGTGCTTATGCAAAGTAGACACACGTCAGCTATTTTCTTCGAGATTAAGTATGGACCTGCCACGAAAATATTACGTCAATAGAACGAGCATTATTTTGAGATAAACTGCATCTCATTAATTGAAACTCTAAATTTACATTCATCAGTTTAATGACAAAATATTCAGTCAGCAGAAAGGATCAATCACCTGCATTTTTAACAAAGCATCTCATTTAATAAACCCCTAAATTACGTGAATCAAATCATCTTATTTAATAAAACCCTAAATAATAGCAATCAATTCAATGATGAAATCAACTCGCCTCAGATAGTATCTCGGCATGCTCATATTTACTTGACACGGACATCATGCTATGGTAATGTAATTAATACATTACCCATAATTGCGACAAGGAAGCAGCCATATAAAAGGTACCTCGATCATGGCTGGGGCGAGAGGTCTCGTGAATCCAGATTTCAACCTGCCCTGTCTCCAAACCAATTTTCAAGGGACGTGACAAGTCAGATCTGCAGATAAATTCAGCGAGTTCAAGGTATGTACAAAGTCATTACCCTTACATCAAAAGTTTAAACTACTGTACTATTATCCCTTAAATAATAGTACAGTAGTGCATGAGCATCTGCGGCATAAATATCATGCATGGGATATTAGAAACCCACAAAAATCACAGTACATAGATTGATTGGATTTTCAGTTTTGCACACTCCTAGAATTATACAGAGAGGTTTGACCTGTGAGAAGGTGGAGGGCTTCAGGTTTCTTACTTTTTCTACCATTAAGAGTCGATGATATCACTCATATCACTAAAAATAGCAAGATCCATGTTTCTTACTTTTTAATTTCTAATAACTCTTTGATACCTTTCATAGATGAGCTAGGATTTTTTTGTTTGATATATTTCATACTCTTTGATACCAATCTGGACTGTATTGCTGCATCTAGAATAGGGTCAAACATAAGAATTAGAAAATGTACTCATGTCTGGTATAGAGTACTAATTAAACTACATTTACCATTACTACAAAAGCATTAAATTTCTCGAAAGCAACTTGTGACCAATGAGTTTATTTTTTATCTCAATGAATATTTTTCATAGATGAGCTCAACCGATGTTGAGATGAGCGAGAGTCAGGAAAATAATATGAAACAAAATGAAACGGAAGGCAGTGCTGAGGTAAGGCAATGAATATAAAATGATGTTAATGCACTTTACCATATTCCAGTTAAATATATATGACTACTATTCATAGATGAGCTCAACCGCTGGAGATGTAGGAGAGGTTAAAGAAAATGATGATAAACATAGTGACATGGTAGGCAGCGCTAAGGTAAGGCAATAAGATCATATGCGGTTAATGCACATTATCACATTCCATTTTTTAAAGCACTTCTTCATCTTGATGACTATCGTTCTATTTTTTAACTCTATATGATTACTGTTTATAGATGATCTCAACCGTTGAAGAGGTGAGAGAGATCAAAGAAGATGATAATAATCAGAGTGACATGGTAGGCTGCGATCAGGTAAGGCAATGAATAGAAAATTAGGTTAATGCACTTTAAATAAAGCAATTCACTATCTTTTTATTTTTTAACTATATTATGACTACCTTTCATAGATGAGTTCAACCGATGGAGATATGGGAGAGATTACCGAAAATGATATTGACGATACTAAAAAATACATCATGTCGTTCCCTCCCAAGACCAAACTCGTCCGGATTGATGACGCATGCTTGAAGCCCACTGATTTTGAGGAATGCTTATTTCCAGACGATGGATGGTTGGATGGAGACGTAAGTATACATTTTCACATTTATGTATATGTAAATCAATGTGCTCATTTGACGCAACAATTTTCTTTGAACTACAGTGCATTACTGCTTACATTTACTGCTTGAGAGTGAAAGAACATCTAGCTACCAGGGCTGGTGGAAAAGTGTGGTTAGAAAACACACATGTTTCAAACTTAATGAAACATATGGGGGCAAATCCCATATGTGTGAAAGATCCTGCCACTATTATAAAACGTGTTCATAACTACCTACAACATGACATGGTAAGTTCAGCATACCTATTTGACTTCAATTTGAATATAGATATTATTTTCTACCACTTACTTTTTTTTGTCGTCAGCTATTTATACCCATTCATGCAAATATGAGTCACTGGATGCTATGTAATGTCGATGTGCCCAATCGACGTATACAAATACTTGACTCCTTTGGTCCAAGCAAAGCCCGCCCCGACTTACAACGGACCGTAATCAACTAATATAATCTCTTACTTATCATATATTGTGTGAAATAATATCTATCTTATAATTAAAGCATGTCATTTCCTTTTTTATTTATAATAGCTAGAAGGTCTTCAAAATCAGCTTGAACTTGCTGCTCAGATGAGTGAATTAAATCTAGGTGACAAATGGAAAGACCTAGCGGTAACTACATGGAAATGGGTGGAGTGTATTCAGAAACCATCACAGATAGGTATGTTACATGAGTATTACCTTTCGGGACTATTCTAAAATTTCTTATACTTGTAGATTCATGTAGACCAATATTTGTTTACACTGTTGCAGCTCATCATGTGGTTTGTTTCTGCTAAAATTCATGGAAGAATGGACAGGCCAGGAACTAGCTCATCCTGTAACGCAGTTATTTTCACAACGGTTCAAAAATGATATTATATGAAGATCAATGCTTCCACTAATGATTCATAATACCTAATTTGCAGGATGGTCTCAAACTATTCAGGAAACAATTACCTTACATTCTGCTTAATACTGACTTAAATATTTTGAAAGGAAGACCAGAATTACCGCAGCCTGATCAAAAGGGAGAGGCTGGTGATGTCCTGATGTGGGAAGGTAATGGTCCTCCTCCGACTGAATTATCACAAGGATATCAGGTAGCCAATGCCACCTCACCTCCTTTCAAGATAATCAAGAAGTTGATTAACAAGGTGGAAGCAGTTGCCAAACTTAGAAAATATATCCTGTCTGTTAATGACGACGAAGCCAAGACGTAAGTCAAACTTATAGGCAATGGGCCATTTTAAATTGTTATTATTTTTATCCAGTGGTTAACTCTCTTTTTTCGTAGACAAATTTGGGTTCAGAGCTCTAACCCGTATCCTCTTAGTATATCTCTTAAACAAATTAAAGACTTGTTGAAGGATACTAATGGTATGGACAAGGAATGTTTCAACATGGTTGTACGGGTTAACGCAAAGACGAAGCCCGGTTGTTTATGGATACTAATGATCACATTTTTGATCTCAGATTTTCCGTGAGTATTCATGATAAAATTCATCTTACATAGGTATGGAAATGTCCTGTTTTATCTAATAACTCTAATAATTCTTACTCTCAAATCAGACTTTAGTGGCTGACTCCTCCATAGACCCTAAGCAACGTTTACTGTTTGACGATAAGCGTGAGATAATGGCAAGGATATGTGACCACTGGCCAGGGATGTTGTACCATGTGTCGAGTGCAACTCGGTAAGACTGCTATATTCTATTTTTGTTCACACTTACTATTCAAAATTCATGTTTGCATCTAATTTCCATGCACTCGAACCCATAAATGATAAACTTATTGGTCTCTTGATTTGCATACTTGGTAAAATTTCATAATTCAATTTCATGCAGATCTGGTTACCATTTCGTACACATGGGCACTACTACATTCTGTTTCGTTTGACATGGATAAACGAACAATTACTCTACTTGATCCCAGCCCTGATAGGGAAATTGTTAAGCCAGGAGTTCATCACAAATATCTATTAAAGCTGAAAGAGATATCAATCTACCTAAACATTAGTCTCCAATATGCAATAAAAGGCTGGAAAGATGATGTTTTCCATTGGCAGCTCATCACACCATGTGTGTTGCCAACAAACCATGACAGGTTAGAGTCCATGTCATAAATTAATGGTTTTCAATATCTTCATTTTACAATTTCGCTAACAACAATGTGTACTTTCTATATAGCCGCATGTCAGGATTTTTGGTTCTAACATATATGCGGTGGTGGAATGGCAAAGAAGTTGTCCGAGCAGATGGCAAGGTGTGTATTGATTTCTGGTTCTAACATATATACTATAAATTTGAACTTTGGGGAGTACTGACGTATAATGCATGTCCGGTTGCTTACGCCTTGCGGATCAAAGCGGTGGTACACATGCTATCCTACAGGGACAACGAGTGTGCTGACAACATCCCACAAATTGTTAGAGATTTAGTCAACATGGCAGGTCTAGATTTTTTTGTTTGAGAAGTTGCCGTATCGGCTATTTTGAACGCTTCCTGTAAAAGCCCTTTGCGGCTTTCATTTGACTGTTGGATAATGCTATAATCTGATTATATAGCAGTTGATGGTGCAACAAGTACTTAAGATTCCTACACTATCACTACAAGAAAAGTTCTGATAGACAACGTCTCAAAATCGTCCGCTAAGGGGTATTTTTCGTCGCCTATGGGCCTAACCCGACGATATGGGTTCCGTTGTGGAAACTGCGTCAGGCAAAGTCCAACGACGATTTTTCGGTCCGTCGCGCTTGGGCGCCCTTCCGCCACGGAAAATCGGACCGTTGCGGAAGTGTTTCGGGAGCCCGTTGACTGCGACGTCATGCAAACCGACACGTGGCGACGCCGTTAATGCCGTTAACGGCGTTAACCGGCTGAAACCCCGTGGTAGATGGTAGGCCCACACGAGGCCTGCCACGTCTTAAGCGGGCCGGGCCAGATGACATAGTTTGACCGGTCAACTATATAGCTGGGCTGGTCCATTAGTTACGTGGGCCGGGCCTAACCTCTAAGGTTGATGGTCAAAACTTAAATGGGCCGGCCCATTTAACATGTGGGGTCCACTACAGTCGGCCCATTTATTTGTGTGGGGTCCACCGTATAGCAAGTGGGCGGCCAACAAGCTAGTGGGTCGGCCAAAAACACAGTGGGTCCCACTTTCCGGTTAAAGGGTCGGCCCATTTAGTTTGTGGGGTCCACCATATAGCAAGTGGGCCGCCCAACAAAATAGTGGGCCGGCCAAAAACACAGTGGGTCCCACTTTCTGTTAAAGGCCGGCCCATTTAGTTTGTGGGGTCCACCATATAGCAAGTGGGCCGGCCCAACAAAATAGTGGGCGGGCCAAAAACACGTGGGTCCCACTTTCCTGTTAAAGGGGCCCATTTAGTACGTGGGGTCCACCATATAGCAAGTGGGCCCCAGCAAGATAGTGGGCCGGCCAAAACACAGGTGGGTCCCACTTTCTGTTAAAGGGCGGCCCAATTAGTATGTGGGGTCCACCATATGGCCCAACAAGATAGTGGGCCGGGCCAAAAACACAGGTGGGTCCCACTTTCCTCTTAAAGGGCCGGCCCATTTAGTATGTGGGGTCCACCACAAAAGCAAATGGGCTGGCCCAACAAATTAGTGGGCCGGGCCAAAAGCACAGGTGGGTCCCACTTTCCTGTTAAAGGGCGGCCCAATTAGTATGTGGGGTCCACCATATAGCAGTGGGCGGCCCAATTAGTTTGTGGGTCCACCATATAGTGGACCGGCCCAACAAGATAGTGGGCGGCCAAAAACACTGTCCCTCTTAAAGGGCCGGCCCATTTAGTATGTGGGTCCACCACAAAAGCAATTGGTGGCCCAACTAAGTAGTGGGTGGGGTCCACCTTAAAGCAAGTGGGCAGCCCAACTAGAGTGTGGGGTCCACCGTCAATCAAATGGGCTGGCCCAATAAGTAAGTGGGCCAGCCCAATAAGTAAGTGGGCCAGCCCGTTTAGTTGCTGTTTATATGCTGGCATAATATGGGCTTTAGGAATTTGCGGGCAGGCACATATGTGATTTCGCTTAAATGGGCCGTTTAAGGGATGGGAATTCGTGATTTAGATACTGAGAATATTTACGCAGCATTGATTTCTGTCGGATAGCCTCACTTACCACAAGCACCAAAGAAAAAATGCGCGAAAGAACTATAAAAACTAACTAAATATTACATCAGCTGCAAGGCATTGAAAAAATATTACAGAACCCAGAGAAATTGAATGGTAATTAAACCTAGCAATACAATGAAGCGATCCGGCAATCTTTTAAGTTGTCCATGCAGCACCTATATCTGAAACAAAGACATTACAAGTTAAGACAGCAACAATGGAAAGGCAAAGACACTACAATATTGTTTGCCAAAGAATTTGGAACTCATCATTTCGTCGTTATAACAAGATCATTGTAATGCGCACAATAAGCAAACAAAGAGTGCATGCCGCATACCAACAGCCAATATAACAGAGCATGTTAGAATGAAACAGCAGACTTACTACTGTCGAGTCCCATGCAAACCAACATGTTCAGGGAGTACAAAATTGGCATGAACAACATAGTAGCAGGCTATAAATTTTGTAACAACGACTGAGCAAGATGAAGTTATGATGGCTACATCTACAGAGCAGGGAATGTAAACCAAAAAATAGAAGTTACGATGGCAAAAGCTAAAGAGGAGGGAATGTGAACCAACATGTGCCAAGTGCAATTACTTCATTTTGGCCGTGAACTAAATAATACTCCTGAACTTATAGTGAAGGGGATGCAAATCAAGATGTTTCGGGATATAAACTTGTAATGAGCAACACATAGAGGATAGTTGATGCTGGAGCTTAGGATGGACCAGATACAGAATATAGTGGGATCACCTGTGAACTTGTATAAGAGGGAATGCAAACCAATATGTTCAGCTTTCCATATGTGAGCGTCATGCCAAGTCAGAGAAACAAGTCAATAATGCAGCTTTTGAAGAACAAGATGGCACGCAAAATTATTATCTAGTAGTATGACAAGTTTATTTGTACTACAGGCTAGATAGCAGAGTGATAGCATGCCAAACTAAGTCCTTACTTTGTTAGCTTACAATGAACTAGATACAAAACAATGGCATCACCTGTAGTACAGGGAATGCAAGCCAACATGTTCATGGAGTAAAAAATTGGCACAAACAACATAGTAGCAGGCCATAATTTTTGTAACAACGACTGAGCAAGATAAAGTTATGATGGCTAGATCTACAGAGCAGGGAATGTAAACCAAATATAGAAGTTACGATGCCAAAAGCTATAGAGCAGGGAATGCGAACCAACATGTGCAATTACTTAAAATTGGCCATGAACTAAATAATAGCAGGATGTTACTATAATACCTACAGTATAATTTTTGTAACAACGACTGAGCAAGATAGAAGTTATGATGGCTACATCTACAGAGCAGGGAATGCAAACCAAAATGTTCAATCGCTTAAAGTTAGCAATGAAGTAGAAAATAGCAACGTGTTACGGTCATAGCTAGGAATGAACTAAAAGAGCTTCAGACAAACAAGCATCTGAACCCAGAACATGGCGCTAAAACAAGGGACTTACATTAGGAGAAGCACTCTGTGGGAGTCACAGCAGATCTTCCTGGGGTTGATAGATCCGGTGATGAAGTACGCTACATGTGCTACTTGGGGTTGGAGAGACGGCCATTACACTTCATGGTTACTCATCTCATCTGCAAAAACGTAACGGCGCGTCGTTAGCACAAACAGGTTCCCCCAAGATTAAACAAGAACTTGCAGGCAAGCAATAGAAAAGCGACAGTAGAAGAGTTTAGATCATGCACGGCGCCGGTGAAGCAGATCCGGTTCATGCACAGCGGTGTCGGTGAGCAAGATACGATGCGGTGGACGACGGATCCGGCGAAGCGGCTCCGGTGGGGTGGACGATACCGCAGCTGAAGCGACGGTAGACTGCTGGATGAGCATATGGTTTCGAGGTTCGGCGGGGATGATCCGGTCCGGTTGATGACGGCGTCGATGAAGCGGCTCCGGCAGGCAGCCGGATGACGAGGATCGCGAGGGCTCGGGTAGGCCAGGGAAGTCCGGCGGGGATGTTCCGGTGCGGTGGTCGTGGAGGTGGTAGAGAGAGGGACTTGAGAAGTTCCGGTGGGTGGTCTCAGATGAGAGACTGAGGGAAATGAATTTTTTTGGGAGGGTATCCGGGGCTAGGGAGGTGGTGATCCAAAAAATGACGGCCAGACCCCCCCACCAACCGACTTTGCTGTCATCTCCACAGGGGTAGAATCGGAATTTGGAAGCGTGTGAAATTTTTGTATTTTGTGGGCGGGAAGTTTTGCCGCTATGAGATTTTGAATTTCGCTAAGGTACAAGTATAATGATAAAAAATTGTGAGACCGTACTAGTACCTCTGTTCAAGGCCGACTGTAAAATCAAATCATCATCAAGTTGAACATCGGTTACTACCATGATCATCATCGGACACAGATCTGGTGACATGCACCTGAAATTGGTGCATTCGTTGCAAAGTATAATGCTAAAAAAATTAGTGACCGTACTAGTACTTCTGTTCAAGCCCGAGTGCAACATCAAATCATCATCACGTTGAAAATTTGTTACCACGATCATGATCTATCTCTAAATTTGGCGCATCCGCTAAATCTGGCAAACTATAATGATAAAGAAATTGTGAGACAGTAGTAGTACTTCTGTTCATGGTCGAGTGCAACATCAAATCATCATCACGTTTAAAATTTGTTACCATGATCATGATCTACCTCTGAAAATGGGCGCATCCTCTAAAACTTGCAAAGTATAATGATACAAAATTGTGAGACCGTACTAGGACTTATGTTCAAGGTCGAGTGCAACATCAAATCATCATTACATTGAAAAGTGTGTTACCATGATCATGATCTATCTTCTAATTTGGCGCATCCGCTAAATCTCGCAAAGTATAATGATAAAAAATTGTGAGAATGTACTAGTACTTATGTTCAAGGCCGAGTGCAGGATCAAATCATCATCACGTTGAAATTCGTTACAACGATCATGACATATCTCTAAAATTGGTGCATCCGCTAAATCTCGCAAAGTATAATGATAAAAAAAATTGTGAGACTGTACTAGTACTTGTGTTCAAGGCCGAGTGCAGGATCAAATCATCATCACGGTGAAATTTATTACAACGATCATGACATATCTCTTAAATTGGCGCATCCGCTAAATCTTGCATGTGGCGCATCTCAGTGCGGAGCAACAGGCCGGTGCTATCAAGGTTGAGGCGTCAGTAGCGTCATCGGGCTCTCCTTTTTTGATAGATCTTCTACATGGCGTGGCGCACCGCCCGTCGAGAAGCAGTCACATGTGATACCGAGGTGGAGACGTCGCCGGCATCCTCGAGGCGCGGCCGCCCTTCTATGAGCCAGCGTCGACTCAAGGTATATATGAATCCATGCGTTGTCGCGCCCCTTCTTCCGATGAAGTGGGGTGCCTTAGATTTATTGTTCTTCTCTTACGATTATTTCGAGCCGAACATGTGTGCTCTTTCTCTGAATATATTGCTTGAAAAGCTAACCAAGTTAATTAAATTCACTTCATTCTTAATCTTGCGTGCTAATTCTGTTATTTTTGCTGGCAGTGGTGCGTGCAAGGAGATTTATTTGTGGGTGTGCTGAGCTGTTAGGCCTAAGTCATCCTCAGCTTAACGAGGCCTCAGCTTAACACATAAAAAAGGTGTTCAATCTCGCCCACAATGTCCTTTTCTTTCCTCTTCCTTTATTGGAACTTGTTTTGCACACAAGGAAAGTGGCACGTGTAATGTGAGTAAAACCCTCTTAGCCAAAATCAGCTACAAGCAAGATTTTCTGTATTGTAGATGCCCCAATTGACTCTAATCCCCAATGTAGTCTTTTTTTATGTCAGTATAGACTTCTTTACATGGCATGCATTTGCCTAATGAGCAGCATTGTATTGCCATTCTAGCCAACCTGATCGATATGTCAAGCTTCATGCACGAGATGCCATGTTTAATTTACTCCCTCACTCCGATCCATATTTCTTGGTGTAAAATGAATGTGAATCGAAGGGAGTACTTTTCTTAGATACTAGTAGTACTATACCATTTCAAAAAAAAATACTAGTACTACTACATCACAAATGCATCAAAAGAGTACTACCATCACAAGACCACCACGGTTGTACTAGTAGAGTTTAATACTGAACTTCCAAAGGGAATAAGATTACACATATGAACTTTAAACAGGACCAGGAGCATGAGGGCCAGCAGCAGGGGCGTTGACTGGGAACAAGCCAGGCAAGACGTAATTCTGGAGGAAGAGGCCATATGCTGCGTGCTTGGCCTTGGTTGCAGGGCGGTGCTTCCCCGATGTACTTAGGCCTACACCCGTCGCATGCTGGATCAGGCTGCGGATGTCCTTCTGGAGGATTTTGCCACAGAATGGGCAAAATAGCTCCCCGCGCTTGCGGAAACGAATTTCACCACCCTTCAGCCGCTTCAGAACGTAGCGGCTCTTCTGGTCCCTGCGCTCCTTGTTGTCGTCCATGTCGTCAGAATATTCCTGTGAATTATAAAGTACATAATAATCAGGTGCTTAATGACAGATCGAATAAATACTGCACTATCATAAGCAAACCTTAGAAACCCTAAAATTAAATGTGTAGAACAAGTAAATGGCAGAAGAAATCATACTAAATCACGAGAAAACCCTATGAACAGCAATGAACATAAGCCACAACAATTGCAAGTCCACTAAGTATGAACACATAAATTAATTATATGACAAATCAAGCCAACTACATGGCAGATTAGTCGAAATTAAACTAGAATCTGACCGTACGAACCGTAGAATCAAGTACGTCTACAAGAACAAGGTAGGAGATCAAATCAATCAAGAACCAGGTTCGTGCAAACCACGTGAACAGTAATATGACACAAAAAGGATCGGGACAGTTTCGGTAAAAGAGCAGTACCTCCTCGTCGTCACCCTCGACATCCTCCTGGAACTGAACGTTTGGGCCGAAATCGTCGAAGGGGTCGAGGTCCGCGTCCAGCACCGGGTCGAGGAAGACCTCGCCGTGGTGGCCTGCAACGCCTTGCAGATCTTCGGCGGGAGCAACGGCGTTGCTATCCACCTTCTCCTCGACGGCCAGGACGCCCGTTTCGACCGAGGTCGAAGAATCAGACAAGCAGAGGAGACGAGCGGCCTGGGTACCCGGTGAAGCCTCACCCGCCGCGACGGCCACTACCGCAGAGGCATCCTCTGCGCGAGCGGCCGCCGATTGCTCCGCCTCGTACGCAAGACCTGTCTTCATGCTGCTGCGGTTGGAAACGAGGAAGTCGATGCCTCGGAGGTGCGGTGAGTTGATGGGAGGGGAGAGGACGAGCTCGCGAGAGACGATGAGGCCGATTATTTTATAGCCTCTGACTCTCTGTATCAGAATGGCATTAGTTGTGGACGCGAGAGACGATGAGGCCGATTAGTTGTGGACGCGTGAAGTCGTGCATGTACTCGATTCTCACGTATACCAATACTTCCAAACGTCATAAGTAATTCACAATCATTCAGAATAATATGAGACCTTAACATTTTATTGTTTGTGTCAGATATTGTCCATGAAAAATAACATCCTTCAAAAAATAAATCCCCTATGCCAATCCGGTCATGCCCGTCTACTCCAACTAGCTTCCTCGAGTAATTTGTCACCTTACATTCTTAAAATGAACCAAAATTTGGCACAGGGGCATCACATGGAAAATGATGTTACCATTCTCTCTTCCCATTTTTGTTTGAATTTTTCAAAATTGTCATGCCCTAACGGAAAAAATGTATGTTCCTTCTATGAAGCATGTATCAGAATGGCATTACCAAAACCTGGGGGTGGCGGGGCACATGGTGGTGTGATGATACATCACATTTGGACCACACAACACAATTTGGACCAACCAAAAAAATTCAACAACCCTACACAAACCCTGGTCAAAACTAATTTGACCAATATTACAAAAGTTGTACATAATTCAGAAACAGTCAGAAATATACGAAGCATTCAGGAGTCAATACTGAAGACAAAGCAATTATGCCAAAAGACAAAGGCAGAGGAGGAACAGGTCTTGCTATATTGCACAACAAAGCCAAATTCAACTTTTCATCGATTCCAAAATTCTGGCTGCAATTAGCACACCCTGGTCTCCTGATGTCGCAATAGTTGGCTGCTGGGAGCGGAGACACTCGACTTCCTTCTTCAACTTATCGCACTCTGTGCGAACTTTCAAGTACTTCGTCTCGAAATATTGCGCATGTTCAGCATGCAACTCCACTTCCTGTTGAAAACTTTCACAGTCACAGTTGCAATCACACTGACCAGCCTTGTCAGTGACCACACTCATCGGTGGCTGGGCGCGTAGTTCCTCGACTTCCTTCTTCAACTTCTCACACTCCACGAGAACGTCTGAGTACCGTTTATCAAAAGAAGATTGCATGGAACGGGCATTCTCCTTCGATATGGCACGATTTAAAATGCACCTGCCCACGAGGTGGCGGATTTTCTTATGAAGGATGATGTTGTGGCCCTTGATCTGGTCCAGTTTCGCGGAGAATCGTGTTATCACATCCTGCATTGCAAATTCAACAGCAATGAAGTATGCAGAGTGCAGATGAGGGGGGAGAAATAAACAAATGGAGTGCCAACCTCTTCAATATGCCTGAGAGCTGCAAAGTCCTTGTCCATAGGAACCTCTTCAACGATGGAACCGCCATCCCTGGAAGAAAGACATTTAAGTAGTTGGATCTGGCAGCCAGCAAGGAGGCGATGAAACTGCGGCACGGCAATGGAAACATACACGGCCGAAGATGCACACACGCGCACTGGCTGCTCCTCTCCCGGAGACTGGGCATTCGTCTCTGATTCTGCATTCATGATACCAAACCTATGCAAGAGTTTGAGGTTTCTGTTCTGAAGGGTGGTGTTGTGGCCCTTTAATCTCATAATCCCTTCCTGCATGGAAAAATTCACCAGGAACGAATCAGGGATCCTTTTTCATTCACAGGATATGAAAATCATAAGATTAGGAAAAGCATAGGATTTTGTATACATTACAGAGGGTGTATGCGCTATTTTATGGGCTATTTGGAATGTACAAAATGAAGTCGAGTTTAATAAACCCAAATCTCATCCCTTCTTGCAGGTTATCCCTATGATTATTCACTAGATCCGTATGTTTCTTATCTCCAGCCCGAGGATCAGCAGGATATCATGGAGTCTGGGTGCAACTGACTAGAGACAGCCGCACGGGATTTTTACAGCCAGGGTGGCTGGCAGTTTCCTCATAGAATTACTTACTGATGTGTTTTTGCCTTTTTGGCACCCGCTGTTTTCTATGTTTCGTTGGTGGATCTTTGTGTCGACTCTAGCTGATCCGTGAGAAGTTGTCATAATTTGTGTATGAACTGAAGAAAGCAATAAAGCAGCCATATACATCATTTTGATGCAGAGGCTGTGATATGTCCCCCATTTCGAAAAAAGGAACAAACATAGGATATATTTCTATAAATCAAACAACTAATGTAGGAAAAAAAACCATAGGATCTAAATGCTACACAATTCTTATAGAAGTCCTACGAATTAAAGAAGCCCTCATGCAGTACGGAGATGAAGAGGAAGAAAAAAAAGCAATGGATATATATTATATAGTGCATACATTATTAATGCTCTTGAGAGCTAACAAGTGCTCATCAAACAACGGGTCCTCGATAGCTAAGTACGAAGTGGATCCTGCGGTAGAAAGCACGAGCCTGGAACCGTCGGCCCTGGAAGATGATAGCCGGTTTAGTTGGCACCGCCTGCCAGCAAGGACTCAACGAAAATCCGGCATGGCGATGGAAACATACCCAGGAGCTTCGTACCCACCAGGTTGGCGAGAAACGAGCGATTTCTCAACTTGGGTAGGAATGGCGCTGAAACCAGCCGCCATGGAAGAAAGACGGTTAAATTGTTTGATCCGCTAGCCAGCCAGAAGGCAGAGAAACTTCGGCATGGCGATGGAAACATACCGGGGAGCTTCGTACCCACCATCTTGGCGAAACACGGTCGATTTCTCGGCATCGGTAGGAAGGGCGACACTTGAACGGGCGGCCCTGGAAGAAAGACGGTCAAATAGCTGGTTCTCCCGGGTAAAAAAATAGTTGGATCTGTTTGCCTTGCTGTAATCTGCGTTCATGGGGGCAAAGAAAGCACATGGCGATAAAAACCTACCAGGACTCTTGCTGGATTACTCTGCCCTGACCCAACAAGCCCGAAGCAGACTGAGCTTGCGATGGAAGCGCAGACATGCCTGTCCGCCGGCGCCGCTGGTACACTTTCAAAGTCGGAGTTTGCAGGACTTTCAGCGGGATGGATTTCACCGCGGATTTAGTCTCAGACAACAACGCCTCCTTCCTCTTCTTACACTTCTTCATGTTCTTCTTAGACAACTTGTTGAACGATGGATGAATCGCTGGAGGAAGAAGGAAGGGACAAGCAGGTGGGGATAGAAGGGGTCGGTGTAGAGCTCTCCGGGGAGGGTTCCCCGGGGAGGAGGATGAAAACTGGAACGAACAGGACAGGGATGGGACTGGGCAATCTTGTCCGTCCATCCAAAATCAAAGGGCGGGAGCACATAAGACTTTGGGCCATTGACAGGCTGGTCCTGCCACAGGCGGACCCCAAGTTTCAGCGATTCAATGTCAGTGAAAAGATGGGCAATGTAAAAGAATCTTGTTCGGGGTCGGCCGCGGAAGCCAAATCTCTGTGTCCCAAAGTCTACTAGTAGTCTACTCCTATATAGGTATAGCTGCATAGCCATCATACCATTGCATTGATCGAGCTGTACGCCTTTACCACTCTGATTCAGGTACAAAATATTAGTGTTCTCTTGTCAAATCAAAGGCCATGTCAGTTTAACGAAATGGACGTTCTTTAACTCACAAACTACTCCAAGGACATCATTTACGGACTACTGAAGCCATGTACATAATTTCTGGATCGATTTAGTAATTTGCTACAACTGTAATATTATTTCCAATTTTCAGCAATTTATTTGAATTTTAGGATTTTACTTATAAATTTCGCTAATTGACATGTGTAGGAAAGATAGAAAACAACTAGTGTATGCATGACCAATTAATCTGACTAAATAAATCTTATAGTGGCCACTTTGCATCACTCAAACTGAGAGGGCATGTTAGATTCATATGATAGAATAATGGAGAATCGCTATGACATATGCCTCCTTGAATCCTACGGGAAAGAAATCTACATGAATTGGTAGAGCTAGGTGTGTGATGGTATCATCGGAAAGACAAAGGAAATTTCTATAGAGATTGAGAGTGCATAGCATAGTTGTCACAGATGCATATGAATTTTTCCAAGAGGTCTAACCTCTTATTAGAAATCCTATAGGGTTGTACTAGTATAAGAAAACAATACATAGAAATTTTGGAGGATTCAATTCTTCAAATCAAACAAGCTATATAGGGGGAAAATCATATCCTTTGATTCGTACAATTTGTATAGGAGTTATGTAGGATTTGACTATAGGAGTTATGTAGGATTTGACTATAGGATTTGAATATTTGTACGGTTGTGTAATATTTTTACCCAGATCAATTCACATACCACCGGTTATGTATTTTTTTGGGCTATAAAAATAGGAGGTGTGGTATATTTGATGTGTGTAGAGATAATCTCACCATCTTATAGCCACCCCTAACATTTCGAGCAAACAAAAAAAATCTATACCACTACCCACCTCTCGTCCTACACTCAATTCCTACACAACCAAACAACAAAAATTGGCTATCCTAGCCAGGTGGTTGGGGATACTCTCATCCCATAAACCTATCCCCTAAACCAAACAACCCCTAATATGGAGGGAAGGAAAACCTAGATCTGATACTGTACAAAAACACATAAAGCAATCTGGAACCGTCCACATAGAATCAACGGGCCAGAGCAGATGCCTTCTTTGGGAAGGGTCTTGCGCGGAAGCCAAGGAATCCTCTGCGTCGACAATCTGGTGTAGCAGTAAAATAGACCATCATAGCGGAACATTGATGGAGTCACTACAATGCGTCCGAATCCGGGTATAGTCTTGTCATATCAATGGCCATGTCAGTTTCTCCAGATATAATCTATCCGTTAGCTAGTACTACTACTCTAGAGGCTGACGCCACATGCAGAAGTTGTACAGTACTACGACTACTATCGAGTATCGACTAGTCCGATCACGTCCAGGTCGCAACTACTCAAAAATGGCCGTAAAGAAAATGCAGAAGTAGGATGGGGCCACGACAAAAGACATACATCTATTTATGGACAGAGGTAGTATCATATCAGCATGCATTAGCATCTCATTTGCAACTAGTTGCACTCGCATCCTATTATCGGATATCACACTTCTGCACTTTTAAAAAATATGAAGAAAAACAAAACTGGGACACATATTATGTTGTGTATTGCTCCACAGGTCACAGATGAGTATGTAAAAAAAATTCTAGCTTGCACAAAAAAGACAAATGATATGTGAATAGTTAAGGAATATTATTCACTTTGGTCTTTTCTTTTTTCCACAGCTCACATATGGTCACCTTTTGAAACAAATGTTTAGATGTGCGAAAGATACAACATAACCCGTGACTATGATTTGAATTTACATTTTTTTACAAACTCGAAATGTGACATCCGACAATAAGATGAGGGATCAACTAGTTGCGAAATGTTTGCACTCCTGACCATGCATCTGAATCTATCTACTAGACTACTACAACAACATACAAAATGCACCAGTTTTGAACTAGAGATGTAACAGCAGTACTAACCGTTGGTTTCCAAAATCTAACGCTTGTGATTAGAGGGATTCGCGTCAAGAGATACCACAACAGCATACACTTCTTTCTAGAACCATCATGTAGCCATTATGTAGAAGAAGAAAAAAGCAGGGTCACACCAATATCACACGTCCCACTCGATAGTAAGAAAGGTTCCAAGTTATTGTTCCCATTTCTCAACTGGTCATACCTATTTCGATGGTGTAACCTACGTAGTATAAGTTATATATTAGTTGTATGGAAAGTTTGAGCAACATTTAGAACATAATTTTGTACTCCTAATTGGTCCAACATGCATGCTAAGATTGGGGTCTTCACCTTGAAACGGCGAGCGCCGAAAAGCGGGTCAAAATCGCCCAGATCCTCGAAGATATCTACAGGCGCAGCCGCTGTATGAGAGACGGAGTGGGAAACGAGTGGGGCGATGTATGAGAGACGGAGTGGGGGTGTAGTATGTACTATAGTAAGACGGCGAGACGGCGAGGTCAGAGTGATTAAGACTAGTCACAATGGGAAGTACGTAGTACGTAGTATCATACACTACTAGTTTGTGATACTACCTCCACAATGCATAGTATCATAATATGGTTCATACTTATGTCATATTTAAAGTTTTGTAGAATCTCAATGCAAATGTGTGTACATGATGTATTTGTCATGAAGTTTTCTAAGTTTTCTAGGTTTATGTGTTATAATACTACTCTCATATCTCACCTCATAATTGATGTGACACATTAGATTTTTGCCAACATGGCATGTATGATACTACTTACGAGCCTTAAAAGCACTTTTTTGTGATGTTGATCAAATTGTACTCTAAAATTGTCACTGGACAACAGGTCGGCCTATTGCAAACTTGTTTGAATGAGCTAAAATAGTTAGAAATCTAGAAAATTTGTCACTTCAATGAATTTTCATCCTATAACGTTTACTTAATTTGAAAAACGAATGGGGACGTTTGCCATAATGGGACGATCATTTCTACAAAAAAGAATAAGATGGAAAGTCTCGCAATGTTATTTATCATGACAACATTGACAATGTCACAACCGTGGGGTGATTAGGGAATCCACTCCGCTAGAAAAAACAAACTTATATAAGGCATGTGTGGCAATGCAGTTTGTCTACCTTATACACATATCTAGATGTGTAGCTATATATGGATTTTATTTTCCAACTTTAGATGATCAGTTTATAGTTCACCATTTAATTAGAATTCATAATTTTTGGGAATAAAATACTTGGAGGTACCCTGCAAGTGTGGTACCACAAACTAAGCCAAAACATGGGTCCCAATAGTACAACATAGCGCGCATAGGAAGTTTGAGCAAATTTGAAACCAACCAAATGAGGTAGAAACAAATCAGAAAAAAGTTGTGAAACATGTGCATGGAGCCATCACATGACATGTACTTACTACTAACAAGTAAAAAATATAAAACCCTATCATACATAGAGGTTTGGGGTGAAGAGTTATTATTCACACACATATAGAATAAATATGGACTGCTTTTGGCTTTCTACCCATTAATTTGAGCAAGCTTCATGCAGTGTCCACTTCAAACTTGACAACATTGGAACCATAGCTGCTTGAGTTCGCCTCGCTAGCCTCTTCCCATATGTAAGCTTAATTAATTGGTTACACTACGAAAACCACAATCAACTTCTGAATAATGCATGCATTGCCCCCCTTTTGCACATATGCAACTTTGCAAAGTAGGGATTTTTGGTTTACCACACATTAGTGTGTTGTTTTCTTTTTATTAGGACCCATGTTTGGTAGCCACATTTTTCCAAAGCCAAAGTGTGGTTAGCCAAAAAAAAAGCTAGTATGGCTAGCCACCAAATTGTGGCTTAAAATATTAAAGCCAAACTTTGTCAAAACTTTGTAAAAAAAAGTTGAGTCTATGACAAATGGACCATATATACATGCAATGAAGTGTGATAAGCCAAATTGTGGCAAAAACCAAACACATGCCAAATAAACTATATGCATGCATGGCTGCCAAATTTTGGCTTCTTGACAAATTGTGGCTAGGAACCAAACATGCCCTTGCTGGCCAAAGGGGTCCGAATATGTGTTTTGTTTATTCGCTATCATGTGCAGTACGTGTGTGCACAATACCGCAAATCAAAATTTCACGGGTAGGCCAAACATGCATGCATGGTAGGCGAATCGCCATTTCGAAGGCTAATTTGTCAAACTAGCTTACCATGAAACCATCATGTGTACTCCAATTAATTAAGTTCGGATATGAATGGTGGTCATCAACCAAACTAAAAAGAATTCAAAATTTGGGATGATATAGGGATGTGCCCTATTGTTGTGGAATCAGAAAACATTAGCCAACGAAAATGTGGGTTGCATCCAAGTATAGTAGCTCACAAAGTCGATTGCCAAGAAGTTTTTGCCTAAATTTGAAATAAAGCCAAAATGAGGTTCAAACTTATTGAAATCAGCAAGCAAGGCAATCACGAAGTCACCAATTACTACTTTTATCTAGGAAAAATAACAAACATGATGGCATGCAAATATTCTTGAGAAGCAGAATCATTCTGTAAATATATATTTTTGGAACCATGCATGTTGGACATTGATTCGCTTCTTGCCACATGGGTGAGCTAGCTTGGTTACCGCAAGAACCATGCATGGCGAACTTTCGAATCATGACCCCTTTTTTAAGAGATCAATGAAAAACTTCTTATTTTCGACTATACTTTGCCAAATAAAGTTTTTTTGGTTTTCCACATAAAGTCTTTTCATTTTTATTGGCCGAATTAAGGGGGGCAAAATTAAAAGGATGTATTTGTGAAGTGGCTACCGCGTGTATTGCGCACACTACCACCTATACAATTTTCACAAGAGGGTGACATGGTTGGATGGCCATGCATTTCCATGGTTTGTTGGATTATCTCATCATGTAGTATATAATAAATTAATTTTGTAAATATTTTTCAATTCAAGTATTAACGATGGTTATATTACAACTCAAATAAATTGGGAAAATACTGGGGTTCGCCTCCCTAGAATCAATCTTGCCCGTCCATTTCCTATCAACTGACTATAGGGAGTACTAGATTTAAATGGCGGTTGGAGTTAATTCCTCAACCTCATCGCAGTATTATTCCCATCTGTCCCCACTAAACAACCCCTGGCGGTTCGTTCTCCCCTGCATTTCGGCAAGTTCCAAAAAACCCCATTGTTTGCAGTTGCTCTCCCTCCCTCCCCCTCAATCCCTCCGATCAGTTCGACGTGCTTCAGCGCTGCCATGGCCGACGGCGGCCTGTTTACGCTAAAGAGGAGCGTCGTTCCCCATGGGACGACCAAGGTGAACGTGGTCTACACGAATGACCCTTCCGTTCTCGAGCACACCCTCAAGATGTACGAACAAAAGCTACTAGAGGACAGGTCCAGGTTCGTCGGCCTCGACCTAGAATACACTGCGGACCAAGTAAGTACCGCCGTCGTTCAGTTGGCCATGGACGACCACGTCCTGGTGTACCATTTCTGCAGGTATGTTCTTCACATGCCTTCCTTTATCCTTTTGTTTTTTAATATAGAAACTCTTCCTTTATCTTGGATCTGCTTTTTTATTTCGACATAGACTAGGTTCTAACTTGTATGAAAACACGAACAAACTAACTTGTATGAAAAATGTGGTCTGGAACGTAATATCCAACATATACTTGTATAATTTTTTTGGATTGACCACGATATCTAGTTTCATGATTTTGGTACTCAAAATTTGCACAAATTTCATGTACTCATACTCACCGATAATCGGCATGGATGTCAAGATATTAACATATAGTAACTGAATCTTAACTTGATGACACTTAAATAATTAGATCATATAGTCGCAACAATAATTCATGTTATTTTGATGTGTATCACTGATGCAAAATCATTGTTTCACTGCAACAAGTATACAGTTTACTGGAAGAAAAATATGTGTACTATTTCAGCATATACGATCTTACAAGATTGATTTGTGTTAACATGCAGGAGTCCTGATAATCTGGCACTGCAAGAATTCCTTCAACATAAAGGAATTTGTTTCACAACTGTTGACATCAGGGGTGACTCTAGCAGGTTTGCTAGAGATGGCATTAAAATTCCTAAACATAATTGGATTGACATTCAGGATATGATCAATTTCAATGGTCCTGGCAATAGGACTGGCATGGGTGATTTGGCAGCCGCCATCATTGACCCATCTTACAAAGACATGAAGACCAAGTTCCCTACTAGCAGCCACGATCAATGGGAGTGCATGCCATTGCCTGAAGTAAACTTGAGGTATGCTGCGATTGATGGGTATGTCAGTTTTGAGTTGTACAGGCGACTCAAAAAAATCAATGATGGGCAGCGTCAAGCACAACCAATTCCAAGGGAAGTGGTTTGCCCGGATTGCAAGGAAGCGGCTAGGTTGGCCGCTCTTCCCCCTGCCTGGCGCGACGAGAAGAAGCAGTGTGTCGGGACAACCTACTGGGAATTTGTATCTTATTGCTTTAGGCACAACATACCATTTGATCCGAAGAAAATGCCACCATGGATAAAGGACTCGTGCGAGCCTACTTCGGGGTCTCCGTGGGATGGCGGTTCACACGGTGAGCAAGCTAGGGCAACGGCTGGATGTGGTGAGCTAGCAAGGGCAGGGCCTGTATCTGGTTGGGAAGCTCCAACAAGGATTCCCGACACACGAAGTGCGAACGAGTGCAGAACTTGGACTGCCAACCCGTGGGAGGCAGGTACAAGCGGCACCGGCAAGCGCATCAAGAGGGATGATGATAATTGGTGAACTAGGCTGGCGTTATATGTTTCCAAGATTGTACATAAGTTTAGAATTATGAACTGGTAGTATTGTTTAGGTGATGTAATTACTTTTGCAACAATGTGTATGAGGTTTCAGAATCACGCATCCTTATTTAAACATGTTTAAAACATGGAAATGAAAAGGTAAGCCTGCATCCTTCTTAGTCACTCCAAAATTAAGCTTTTGGGAAGGTATTTGAAATTTCCATGTTTGAAACCCAAAACGACTTCTCTTCGTGATTGACTTCATAAGACAAAGTTCAGGCTTAGGGGTAGATACATGATTTTTCTGGTTTGAATATGACTAGACCTTGTTTATCAACTTGAGTGCTTACTATATGACATAAGAAGGCTATGTGCTTTGGTTTTTCATTTTTTTTTGAATCTTGGTCAATTCCTAGGTACGGTTTGACCAAGATTTGAACAAGTTTAAAATATGAAAATAAAATGTAAGCCCGGTCTGGATCCTTCTTAGTCACTCTGAAATGAAGCTTTTGGGAGGTTTTTGAAATTTCCATGTGTTCGAAACCCAAAACCACTTCTCTTCATGCTTGACTTCGTAAGATAGATTTTAGGGTTAGGGGTAGATACGTACATGATTTTTCTAATTATTTTTATGCCCATTTGAATCTTGGTCAAATCATAGGTTTGACCAAGATTTAAACATGTTTAAAATATGAAAATGAAAAGCTAAGCCTGCATCCTTCTTAGTCACTCCAAAATGAAGTTTTTGGGAAGGTTTTTGAAATTTCCATGATTGAAACCCAAAAACGACTTCTCTTCGTGCTTGACTTCATAAGACAAAGTTTAGGGTTAGGGGTAGATACATGATTTTTCTGGTTTGAATATGTCTAGACCTTGTTTATCAACTTGAGTGCTTATTATATGACATAAGAAGGCTATGTGCTTTGGTTTTTCATTTTTTTATACCCATTTGAATCTTGGTCAAATCCTAGGTTTGACCAAGATTTGAACAAGTTTAAAACATAAAAATAAAAGGTATAAGCTCGACCTGGATCCTTCTTAGTCACTCTAAATTGAAGCTTTTGGGGGGTTCTTGAAATTTCCATGTTTGAAACCCAAAACCACGTCTCTTCATGCTTGACTTCATAAGACAGAGTTTAGGGTTAGGGTAGATACATGATTTGTCTGGTTTGAATATGTCTTGACCTTGTTTATCAACTTGAATGCTTAATATATGACATAAGAATACTATGTGCTTTGGTTTTCATTTTTTGATTTTTTCTGAATTTTTATGCCCATTTGATCTTGGTCAAATCCTAGGTTTAACCAAGGTTTAAACAAGTTTAAAACATGAAAATGAAAAGGTAAGCCTGCATCCTTCTTAGTCACTCCAAAATGAGGCTTTTGGGAAGGTTTTTGAAATTTCCATGTTTGAAATCCAAAACGACTTCTCTTCGTGCTTGACTTCATAAGACAAAGTTTAGGGTTAGGGGTAGATACAAGATTTTTCTGGTTTGAATATCTCTAGACCTTGTTTACCAACTTGAGTGCTTACTATATATGACATAAGAAGGCTATGTGCTTTGGTTTTTCAGTTTTTTTGAATTTTTATACCCATTTGAATCTTGGTCAAATCCTAGGTACGGTTTGACCAAGATTTGAACATGTTTAAAACATGAAAATAAAAGGTAAGCATGGATCCTTCTTAGTAACTCTAAAATGAAGCTTTTGGGAGGTTTTTGAAATTTCCATGTTTGAAACCCAAAACCACTTCTCTTCATGCTTGATCGACTTCATAAGACAGAATTTAGGGTTAGTGGGTAGATACATGATTTGTCTGGTTTGAATATGTTTAGACCTTGTTTATCAACTTGAATGCTTACTATATGACATAAGAATACTATGTGCTTTAGTTTTCATTTTTTTGATTTTTTCTGATTTTTTTGCACATTTGATCTTGGTCAAATCCTAGGTTTAACCAAGATTTAAACATGTTTAAGACATGAAAATGAAAAGGTAAGTCTGCATCCTTCTTAGTCACTCCAAAATGAAGCTTTTGGGAAGGTTTTTGAAATTTCCATGTTTGAAACCCAAAACCAGTTCTCTTCATGCTTTACTTCATAAGACAGAGTTTAGGGTTAGGGGTAGATATACGTGATTTGTCTAGTTTGAATATGTCTAGACCTTGTTTTATCAACTTGAATTCTTACTATATGACATAAAAAAACTATGTGGTTTGGTTTGATAGTTCATTGTTCATAATTCATAGTTGATCATACATACGGATCATACATACAGAATTGCGCGATCCTTATCGCGACTTCTAACCTATCTAGTCGTCGAGGAAGATGATGGTCGCGTTCTCCTCCGCATCCCGCGCCTCCTTCTCCTTCACGGCGGCGATGGCCGCCGCCTTGTCTTCTTCCTCCGCCCTCTTCTTGTCGGCATCGTCCTTGAGGGACGCGGCCAGCGCCTTCAAGAAGAGGGGGTCTTCCCCTTCCTCCGCCTCCTCCGCCTCCTCGCCGGCTGGCGGCGCGAATCCGCCGCTGGTGCTCGCCTCCCACGCCGCCTTCGACCGGCGGTTCCTCTCCCGGTCGGCGCGCCATTTGTTGAAGACGGGGCCGCTCATCGGTTTGAGCGGCGGATCCGCCTTGTACCAGAGCCCGCCCGGGGCGAACTCGCGGAGCGACGACGGCATGTACAGGGAGCCTCTGTACCTGCACGCCGCGCGCCGACTCCCGGCGGCGGACTGCTTGCACTGGAGCCGCCACGCCTCCTCGAGCGTGTCCGGCGCGCGGGATCGCTTCGATCCGCTCGCGGGCGACGCGGAACTGGTACGGCGTGAATACATGGCGAGCGGCGAAGAATCACCACCCTGCAATCAAGGCCAAGCACGCAGCATATGGCCTCTTCCTTACGTCTTTTGCCTGGTTTGTTGCCGGTCAACGCCCCTGCTGCTGGCCCTGATGCTCCTGGTCCTGTTTAAAGTTCAGCATTAAACTCTATATACTATACAACTGTCGTGGTCTTGTGATGTACAGTAGTACTCTTTTGATGCATTTGTGATGTAGTAGTACTGTACTTTTTTTTGAACTGATATAGTACTATCTAAGAAAAGTACTCCCTCCGATTCACATTCTTTTTAGCACCAAGAAATATGGATCGGATCACCGGAGCGAGGGAGTAAATTACCCTTTTGTTGTGGCTTATTTTGACTTTGGCAAAAGCCAAAAAAAGCACCTAAATAGGTGCTTTTTGGGCTTTTGGATTTTGGAAGCCAAAAGAATAGAATCTTTGTTCTTGGCTTCCAAAATCCAAAAGCCCAAAAAAGCACCTATTTACGTGCTTTTTTTGGCTTTTGCCAAAGCCAAAAGCCAAAAAAAGCCACAACAAAAGGGCCATAAACATGGCATCTCGTGCATGAAGCTTGACAGATTGATCGGGTTGGCTAGAACGGCTAAACAATGCTGCTCATTAGGCAAATGCATGCCATGTACGATAGTATACATCTAGTAAAGAAGTCTATACTGACATAAAAAAGACTACATTGGGGATGAGAGTCAATTGGGGCATCTACAATACAGAAAATCTTGCTCGTAGTTGATTTTGGCTAAGAGGGTTTTGTGCCCATATTTGTATCTTGGTATAATCCTAGGTTTGACAATGATTTAAACAAGTTTAAAATATGAAAATGAAAAGGTAAGCATGGATACTTCTTAGTCACTCTAAAATGAAGCTTTTGGGAGGTTTTTGATATTTCCATGTTTGAAACCAAGAACCACTTCTCTTCATGCTTGGCTTCATAAGATAAAGTTTAGGGGTTAGGGGGTAGATACATGATTTGTTTGGTTTGAATATGTCTAGACCTTGTTTATCAGCTTGAATGCTTACTATATGACATAAGAAGACTATGTACTTTGGTTTTTCATTTTTTTTTAAATTTTATGCCCATTTGAATCTTGGTCAAATACACTAGCTATGACCAAGATGTAAACAAGTTTAAAACATGAAAATGAAAAGGTAAGCATGGATCCTTCTTAGTCACTATAAAATGAAGCTTTTGGGGGGTTCTTGAAATTTCCAAGTTTGAAACCCAAAACCACTTCTCTTCATGCTTGACTTCATAAGACAGAGTTTAGGGTTAGGGGGTAAATACATGATTTGTCTAGTTTGTTGTTTAGACCTTGTTTACCAACTACTAGTTCGATTTTGGGCTACTAATATAAAATTAAAATAAGTTGAACTAGTATTCCTCTAAAAAATCATTTTGGTATGCATTGTTTGATACTTTTCATAGCTATAGTGCATCACAAATTTATGATTTCATGCTTTGCTTTGCCAATTTCGATTTTTTCTAACCACCTTCTCTTTGATTTCAAATTTAGGTCAAACTATCGATGCCTACTATGTGTTCTACTTGAATTGGATGCAGCGTGCGCACATGTTTTGCCATTGTTCTGGGCTTCCACACATCTTTGGGGCATCCAAGTATTTAAGTTACCTTGTTTTTTTGAATTGTAATTCATACCCTTCCTCCCAATTTTTATGCACATTTGAATCTTGGTCAAATCCTAAGTTTGACCAAGATTTGAACAAGTTTAAAACATGAAAATGAAAAGGTAAGCCTGAATCCTTCTTAGTCACTCAAAAATGAGAAGCTTTTGGGAGTTTTTTGAAATTTCCATGTTTGAAACCCAAAACCACTTCTCTTCATGCTTGACTTCATAAGACAGAGTTTAGGGTTAGGGGGTAGATACATGATTTGTCTAGTTTGTTGTTTAGACCTTGTTTATCAACTTGAATGCTTACTATATGACATAATAATACTATGTGCTTTGGTTTTCATTTTTTTGATTTTTTCTGAATTTTTATGCCCATTTGATCTTGGTCAAATCCTAGGCTTAACCAATATTTAAACAAGTTTAAAACATGAAAATGAAAAGGTAAGCCTGTATCCTTCTTAGTCACTCCAAAATGAAGCTTTTGGGAAGGTTTTTGAAATTTCCATGTTTGAAATCCAAAACGACTTCTCTTCGTGCTTGACTTCATAAGACAAAGTTTAGGGCTAGGGGTAGAAACATGATTTTTCTGGTTTGAATATGTCTAGACCTTGTTTACCAACTTGATCGAGTGCTTACTATATGACATAAGAAGGCTATATGCTTTGGTTTTTCATTTTTTTTGAAATTTTATGCCCATTTGAATCTTGATCAAATTCCTAGGTACAGTTTGACCAAGATTTGAACAATTTTAAAACATGAAAATAAAAGGTAAGCCCGACCTGGATCCTTTAGTCACTCTAAAATGAAGCTTTTGGGGGTTCTTGAAATTTCCAAGTTTGAAACCCAAAACCACTTCTCTTCATGCTTGACTACATAAGACAGAGTTTAGGGTTAGGGGTAGATACATGATTTTTCTTGTTTGAATATATCTAGACCTTGTTTATATCAACTTTAATGCTAACTATATATGACATAAGAAAACTATGTGCTTTGGTTTTTAATTTTTCTGATTTTTTTATTTTGATAGATGCACATTTGAATCTTTGTCAAATCCTAGGTTTGGCCAAGATTTAAACAAGTATAAAACATGAAAATGAAAAGGGGAAGCCTGTATCCTTTCTTAGTCACTCTAAAATGAAGTTTTTGGGATGTTCTTGAAATTTTCATGTTTGAAACCCAAAACCACTTCTCTTCATGCTTGACTTCATAAGATAGAGTTTAGGGGCTAGGGGATAGATACATGATTTGCCTAGGTTTGAATATGCATGTCCAAACCTTGTTTATCAACTTGAATGCTTACTATATGACATAAGAAGACTATATGCATTTGTTTTTCATTTTTCTGATTTTTTTAAATTTTATGCCCATTTGAATCTTTTGGTCAAATCCTTGGTTTAATTTGACACGGATTTAAACAAGTTTAAAATATGAAAATGAAAAGGTGGTAAGCAGGCATGTATCCTTCTTATATATATTAGTCACTCTAAAATGAAGCTTTTGGGAGGTTTTTGAAATTTCCATGTTTGAAACCCAAAACCACTTCTCTTCATGTTGTTGACTTCATAAGATAGAGTTTAGGGGTTAGGGGTATATATACATGACTTGTCTTGTTTGAATATGTGTCTAGACCTTGTTTATCAACTTTAATGCTTACTATATGACATAAGAACACTATGCGCTTTAATTTGGTTTTTAATTTTTTTAAATTTTGATGCACATTTTGAATCTTGGTCAAATCCTAGGTTTGACCGAGATTTGAACAAGTTTAAAACAAGAAAATAAAAGGTAAGCCCGCCAGACTGGATCCTTTCTTAGTCACTCTATAATGAAGCTTTTAGGGGGGTTGTTGAAAATGTAAGCATGTATCCTTCTTAGTACGTCACACCACAATGAAGCTTTTGGGAGGGTTTTTGAAATGTCCATGTTTGAAACCCAAAACGACTTCTCTTCGTGCTTGACTTCATAATTAAGACAAAGTTTAGGGTTAGGGGTATATAGATACATGATTTTTCTGGTTTGAATATGTCTAGACTTTGTTTATCAACTAGCTTGAGTGCTTACTATATGGCATATATAAGAAGCTAGGCTATGTGCTTTGGTTTTTCATTTTTTTTGAATTTTTATGCCCATTTGAATCTTGGTCAAATCCTAGGTACGTACGGTTTGACCAAGATTTGAACATGTTTAAAACATGAAAATAAAAGGTAAGCATGGATCCTTCTTAGTCACTCTAAAATGAAGCTTTTGGGAGGTTTTTGAAATTTCCATGTTTGAAACCCAAAACCACTTCTCTTCATGCTTGGCTTCGTAAGATAGAGTTTAGGGTTTGGGGTAGATACGTACATGATTTTTCTAAGTATTTTTACACCCATTTGAATCTTCGTCAAATCCTAAGTTTGACCAAGATTTGAACAAGTTTAAAAACATGAAAATGAAAAGGGTAAGCCTGGATCCTTGTTTACGGTTAGGGGGTAGATACGTACATGATTTTTCTAAGTATTTTTACGCCCATTTGAATCTTCGTCAAATCCTAAGTTTGACCAAGATTTGAACAAGTTTAAAAACATGAAAATGAAAAGGGTGTAAGCCTGGATCCTTGTTTAGGGTTAGGGGGTAGATACAAGATTTTTGTGGTTTGAATATGGCAGACCTTGTTTATCACCTTGATATATGACATAGGAAGACGGTGTGCTTTTGTTTTTTTTTTTTTGAATTTTTATGCCCATTTGAATCTTGGTCAAGTCATAGGTTTGACCAAGATTTAAACAGGTTTAAAACATGAAAATGAAAAAGTAAGCCTGGATCCTTCTTAGTCACTCCAAAATGTACCAATTGATAAATGAGTTAACTTGGCTTCATGGAAAAAATAATGTCATGTAAATGATTTAACTTGGCTTTCGTACCCTTGAATCCATAGGAAACTTTGTATAAATGTAGTAGTATAATAATCAACCGAGTTTTTACATCAACAGGTCTGTCACTTACGTGTGGTGCCCATGCGTGAGGTCCCACACTTCAGTGAGCACAAGTCACGTGCAATAGGTACGCAAACTCCCAGCCATTTTCTTTGTCAAGAGAAGACGCATCAGGATGCGTATTGGAAGTATGTGGGTCCTTCTGGATCCTTCGGTTGTCCCTCTCACAAAAAAACAAATCTCTCTCATTCTCGGCCTCGCTCGACTCGCTCGCTCGCTCGCTCGCACCTCCTGCTCACTGACAAACCCTGCACAAAAGTCAACATCATCACCCGAAAAAGGGGAGACACCATAATTCTCTCCCTTCTTCTCTCCTTCCGAGTGATCCCTTCTTCCTCCGAGTTTCACTCGACGGGCAAACACACATGTGCTGCATAGTAATAATAAAAAAGTAGAAAAATCGACCTACGAATCTATGATTAAATAGGTTAAACTAGGGTTTTGCCCACTACTACAGATCAAGTTCAGAAATATCCAACTACTAGTTCGATTTTGGGCTACTAATATAAAATTAAAATAAGTTGAACTAGTATTCCTCTAAAAAATCATTTTGGTATGCATTGTTTGATACTTTTCATAGCTATAGTGCATCACAAATTTATGATTTCATGCTTTGCTTTGCCAATTTCGATTTTTTCTAACCACCTTCTCTTGATTTCAAATTTAGGTCAAACTATCGATGCCTACTATGTGTTCTACTTGAATTGGATGCAGCGTGCGCACATGTTTTGCCATTGTTCTGGGCTTCCACACATCTTTGGGGCATCCAAGTATTTAAGTTACCTTGTTTTTTTGAATTGTAATTCATACCCTTCCTCCCAATTTTTATGCACATTTGAATCTTGGTCAAATCCTAAGTTTGACCAAGATTTGAACAAGTTTAAAACATGAAAATGAAAAGGTAAGCCTGAATCCTTCTTAGTCACTCAAAAATGAGAAGCTTTTGGGAGTTTTTTGAAATTTCCATGTTTGAAACCCAAAACCACTTCTCTTCATGCTTGACTTCATAAGACAGAGTTTAGGGTTAGGGGGTAGATACATGATTTGTCTAGTTTGTTGTTTAGACCTTGTTTATCAACTTGAATGCTTACTATATGACATAATAATACTATGTGCTTTGGTTTTCATTTTTTTGACTTTTTCTGAATTTTTATGCCCATTTGATCTTGGTCAAATCCTAGGCTTAACCAATATTTAAACAAGTTTAAAACATGAAAATGAAAAGGTAAGCCTGTATCCTTCTTAGTCACTCCAAAATGAAGCTTTTGGGAAGGTTTTTGAAATTTCCATGTTTGAAATCCAAAACGACTTCTCTTCGTGCTTGACTTCATAAGACAAAGTTTAGGGCTAGGGGTAGAAACATGATTTTTCTGGTTTGAATATGTCTAGACCTTGTTTACCAACTTGATCGAGTGCTTACTATATGACATAAGAAGGCTATATGCTTTGGTTTTTCATTTTTTTTGAAATTTTATGCCCATTTGAATCTTGATCAAATCCTAGGTACAGTTTGACCAAGATTTGAACAATTTTAAAACATGTAAATAAAAGGTAAGCCCGACCTGGATCCTTTAGTCACTCTAAAATGAAGCTTTTGGGGGTTCTTGAAATTTCCAAGTTTGAAACCCAAAACCACTTCTCTTCATGCTTGACTACACATAAGACAGAGTTTAGGGTTAGGGGTAGATACATGATTTTTCTTGTTTGAATATATCTAGACCTTGTTTATATCAACTTTAATGCTAACTATATATGACATAAGAAAACTATGTGCTTTGGTTTTTAATTTTTCTGATTTTTTTATTTTGATAGATGCACATCTGAATCTTTGTCAAATCCTAGGTTTGGCCAAGATTTAAACAAGTATAAAACATGAAAATGAAAAGGGGAAGCCTGTATCCTTTCTTAGTCACTCTAAAAAGAAGTTTTTGGGATGTTCTTGAAATTTTCATGTTTGAAACCCAAAACCACTTCTCTTCATGCTTGACTTCATAAGATAGAGTTTAGGGGCTAGGGGATAGATACATGATTTGCCTAGGTTTGAATATGCATGTCCAAACCTTGTTTATCAACTTGAATGCTTACTATATGACATTAGAAGACTATATGCTTTTGTTTTTCATTTTTCTGATTTTTTTTAAAATTTTATGCCCATTTGAATCTTTTGGTCAAATCCTTGGTTTAATTTGACACGGATTTAAACAAGTTTAAAATATGAAAATGAAAAGGTGGTAAGCAGGCATGTATGGATCCTTCTTATATATATTAGTCACTCTAAAATGAAGCTTTTGGGAGGTTTTTGAAATTTCCATGTTTGAAACCCAAAACCACTTCTCTTCATGTTGTTGACTTCATAAGATAGAGTTTAGGGGTTAGGGGTATAGATACATGATTTGTCTTGTTTGAATATGTGTCTAGACCTTGTTTATCAACTTTAATGCTTACTATATGACATAAGAACACTATGCGCTTTAATTTGGTTTTTAATTTTTTTAAAATTTGATGCACATTTTGAATCTCGGTCAAATCCTAGGTTTGACCGAGATTTGAACAAGTTTAAACCAAGAAAATAAAAGGTAAGCCCGCCAGACTGGATCCTTTCTTAGTCACTCTATAATGAAGCTTTTAGGGGGGTTGTTGAAAATGTAAGCATGTATCCTTCTTAGTACGTCACACCACAATGAAGCTTTTGGGAGGGTTTTTGAAATGTCCATGTTTGAAACCCAAAACGACTTCTCTTCGTGCTTGACTTCATAATTAAGACAAAGTTTAGGGTTAGGGGTATATAGATACATGATTTTTCTGGTTTGAATATGTCTAGACCTTGTTTATCAACTAGCTTGAGTGCTTACTATATGGCATATATAAGAAGCTAGGCTATGTGCTTTGGTTTTTCATTTTTTTTTGAATTTTTATGCCCATTTGAATATTGGTCAAATCCTAGGTACGTACGGTTTGACCAAGATTTGAACATGTTTAAAACATGAAAATAAAAGGTAAGCATGGATCCTTCTTAGTCACTCTAAAATGAAGCTTTTGGGAGGTTTTTGAAATTTCCATGTTTGAAACCCAAAACCACTTCTCTTCATGCTTGGCTTCGTAAGATAGAGTTTAGGGTTTGGGGTAGATACGTACATGATTTTTCTAAGTATTTTTACGCCCATTTGAATCTTCGTCAAATCCTAAGTTTGACCAAGATTTGAACAAGTTTAAAAACATGAAAATGAAAAGGGTAAGCCTGGATCCTTGTTTAGGGTTAGGGGGTAGATACAAGATTTTTGTGGTTTGAATATGGCAGACCTTGTTTATCACCTTGATATATGACATAGGAAGACGGTGTGCTTTTGTTTTTCTTTTTTTTGAATTTTTATGCCCATTTGAATCTTGGTCAAGTCATAGGTTTGACCAAGATTTAAACATGTTTAAAACATGAAAATGAAAAAGTAAGCCTGGATCCTTCTTAGTCACTCCAAAATGTACCAATTGATAAATGAGTTAACTTGGCTTCATGGAAAAAATAATGTCATGTAAATGATTTAACTTGGCTTTCGTACCCTTGAATCCATAGGAAACTTTGTATAAATGTAGTAGTATAATAATCAACCGAGTTTTTACATCAACAGGTCTGTCACTTACGTGTGGTGCCCATGCGTGAGGTCCCACACTTCAGTGAGCACAAGTCACGTGCAATAGGTACGCAAACTCCCAGCCATTTTCTTTGTCAAGAGAAGACGCATCAGGATGCGTATTGGAAGTATGTGGGTCCTTCTGGATCCTTCGGTTGTCCCTCTCACAAAAAAAAACAAATCTCTCTCATTCTCGGCCTCGCTCGACTCGCTCGCTCGCTCGCTCGCTCGCACCTCCTGCTCACTGACAAACCCTGCACAAAAGTCAACATCATCACCCGAAAAAGGGGAGACACCATAATTCTCTCCCTTCTTCTCTCCTTCCGAGTGATCCCTTCTTCCTCCGAGTTTCACTCGACGGGCAAACACACATGTGCTGCATAGTAATAATAAAAAAGTAGAAAAATCGACCTACGAATCTATGATTAAATAGGTTAAACTAGGGTTTTGCCCACTACTACAGATCAAGTTCAGAAATATCCAACTACTAGTTCGATTTTGGGCTACTAATATAAAATTAAAATAAGTTGAACTAGTATTCCTCTAAAAAATCATTTTGGTATGCATTGTTTGATACTTTTCATAGCTATAGTGCATCACAAATTTATGATTTCATGCTTTGCTTTGCCAATTTCGATTTTTTCTAACCACCTTCTCTTTGATTTCAAATTTAGGTCAAACTATCGATGCCTACTATGTGTTCTACTTGAATTGGATGCAGCGTGCGCACATGTTTTGCCATCGTTCTGGGCTTCCACACATCTTTGGGGCATCCAAGTATTTAAGTTACCTTGTTTTTTTGAATTGTAATTCATACCCTTCCTCCCAATTTTTATGCACATTTGAATCTTGGTCAAATCCTAAGTTTGACCAAGATTTGAACAAGTTTAAAACATGAAAATGAAAAGGTAAGCCTGAATCCTTCTTAGTCACTCAAAAATGAGAAGCTTTTGGGAGTTTTTTGAAATTTCCATGTTTGAAACCCAAAACCACTTCTCTTCATGCTTGACTTCATAAGACAGAGTTTAGGGTTAGGGGGTAGATACATGATTTGTCTAGTTTGTTGTTTAGACCTTGTTTATCAACTTGAATGCTTACTATATGACATAATAATACTATGTGCTTTGGTTTTCATTTTTTTTGACTTTTTCTGAATTTTTATGCCCATTTGATCTTGGTCAAATCCTAGGCTTAACCAATATTTAAACAAGTTTAAAACATGAAAATGAAAAGGTAAGCCTGTATCCTTCTTAGTCACTCCAAAATGAAGCTTTTGGGAAGGTTTTTGAAATTTCCATGTTTGAAATCCAAAACGACTTCTCTTCGTGCTTGACTTCATAAGACAAAGTTTAGGGCTAGGGGTAGAAACATGATTTTTCTGGTTTGAATATGTCTAGACCTTGTTTACCAACTTGAGTGCTTACTATATGACATAAGAAGGCTATATGCTTTGGTTTTTCATTTTTTTTGAAATTTTATGCCCATTTGATCTTGGTCAAATCCTAGGCTTAACCAATATTTAAACAAGTTTAAAACATGAAAATGAAAAGGTAAGCCTGTATCCTTCTTAGTCACTCCAAAATGAAGCTTTTGGGAAGGTTTTTGAAATTTCTATGTTTGAAATCCAAAACGACTTCTCTTCGTGCTTGACTTCATAAGACAAAGTTTAGGGCTAGGGGTAGAAACATGATTTTTCTGGTTTGAATATGTCTAGACCTTGTTTACCAACTTGATCGAGTGCTTACTATATGACATAAGAAGGCTATATGCTTTGGTTTTTCATTTTTTTTGAAATTTTATGCCCATTTGAATCTTGATCAAATCCTAGGTACAGTTTGACCAAGATTTGAACAATTTTACAACATGAAAATAAAAGGTAAGCCCGACCTGGATCCTTTAGTCACTCTAAAATGAAGCTTTTGGGGGTTCTTGAAATTTCCAAGTTTGAAACCCAAAACCACTTCTCTTCATGCTTGACTACACATAAGACAGAGTTTAGGGTTAGGGGTAGATACATGATTTTTCTTGTTTGAATATATCTAGACCTTGTTTATATCAACTTTAATGCTAACTATATATGACATAAGAAAACTATGTGCTTTGGTTTTTAATTTTTCTGATTTTTTTATTTTGATAGATGCACATTTGAATCTTTGTCAAATCCTAGGTTTGGCCAAGATTTAAACAAGTATAAAACATGAAAATGAAAAGGGGAAGCCTGTATCCTTTCTTAGTCACTCTAAAAAGAAGTTTTTGGGATGTTCTTGAAATTTTCATGTTTGAAACCCAAAACCACTTCTCTTCATGCTTGACTTTAGGGTTTGGGGTAGATACGTACATGATTTTTCTAAGTATTTTTACGCCCATTTGAATCTTCGTCAAATCCTAAGTTTGACCAAGATTTGAACAAGTTTAAAAACATGAAAATGAAAAGGGTGTAAGCCTGGATCCTTGTTTAGGGTTAGGGGGTAGATACAAGATTTTTGTGGTTTGAATATGGCAGACCTTGTTTATCACCTTGATATATGACATAGGAAGACGGTGTGCTTTTGTTTTTCTTTTTTTTGAATTTTTATGCCCATTTGAATCTTGGTCAAGTCATAGGTTTGACCAAGATTTAAACATGTTTAAAACATGAAAATGAAAAAGTAAGCCTGGATCCTTCTTAGTCACTCCAAAATGTACCAATTGATAAATGAGTTAACTTGGCTTCATGGAAAAAATAATGTCATGTAAATGATTTAACTTGGCTTTCGTACCCTTGAATCCATAGGAAACTTTGTATAAATGTAGTAGTATAATAATCAACCGAGTTTTTACATCAACAGGTCTGTCACTTACGTGTGGTGCCCATGCGTGAGGTCCCACACTTCAGTGAGCACAAGTCACGTGCAATAGGTACGCAAACTCCCAGCCATTTTCTTTGTCAAGAGAAGACGCATCAGGATGCGTATTGGAAGTATGTGGGTCCTTCTGGATCCTTCGGTTGTCCCTCTCACAAAAAAAACAAATCTCTCTCATTCTCGGCCTCGCTCGACTCGCTCGCTCGCTCGCTCGCTCGCACCTCCTGCTCACTGACAAACCCTGCACAAAAGTCAACATCATCACCCGAAAAAGGGGAGACACCATAATTCTCTCCCTTCTTCTCTCCTTCCGAGTGATCCCTCTTCCTCCGAGTTTCACTCGACGGGCAAACACACATGTGCTGCATAGTAATAATAAAAAAGTAGAAAAATCGACCTACGAATCTATGATTAAATAGGTTAAACTAGGGTTTTGCCCACTACTACAGATCAAGTTCAGAAATATCCAACTACTAGTTCGATTTTGGGCTACTAATATAAAATTAAAATAAGTTGAACTAGTATTCCTCTAAAAAATCATTTTGGTATGCATTGTTTGATACTTTTCATAGCTATAGTGCATCACAAATTTATGATTTCATGCTTTGCTTTGCCAATTTCGATTTTTTCTAACCACCTTCTCTTTGATTTCAAATTTAGGTCAAACTATCGATGCCTACTATGTGTTCTACTTGAATTGGATGCAGCGTGCGCACATGTTTTGCCATTGTTCTGGGCTTCCACACATCTTTGGGGCATCCAAGTATTTAAGTTACCTTGTTTTTTTGAATTGTAATTCATACCCTTCCTCCCAATTTTTATGCACATTTGAATCTTGGTCAAATCCTAAGTTTGACCAAGATTTGAACAAGTTTAAAACATGAAAATGAAAAGGTAAGCCTGAATCCTTCTTAGTCACTCAAAAATGAGAAGCTTTTGGGAGTTTTTTGAAATTTCCATGTTTGAAACCCAAAACCACTTCTCTTCATGCTTGACTTCATAAGACAGAGTTTAGGGTTAGGGGGTAGATACATGATTTGTCTAGTTTGTTGTTTAGACCTTGTTTATCAACTTGAATGCTTACTATATGACATAATAATACTATGTGCTTTGGTTTTCATTTTTTTTGACTTTTTCTGAATTTTTATGCCCATTTGATCTTGGTCAAATCCTAGGCTTAACCAATATTTAAACAAGTTTAAAACATGAAAATGAAAAGGTAAGCCTGTATCCTTCTTAGTCACTCCAAAATGAAGCTTTTGGGAAGGTTTTTGAAATTTCCATGTTTGAAATCCAAAACGACTTCTCTTCGTGCTTGACTTCATAAGACAAAGTTTAGGGCTAGGGGTAGAAACATGATTTTTCTGGTTTGAATATGTCTAGACCTTGTTTACCAACTTGATCGAGTGCTTACTATATGACATAAGAAGGCTATATGCTTTGGTTTTTCATTTTTTTGAAATTTTATGCCCATTTGAATCTTGATCAAATCCTAGGTACAGTTTGACCAAGATTTGAACAATTTTAAAACATGTAAATAAAAGGTAAGCCCGACCTGGATCCTTTAGTCACTCTAAAATGAAGCTTTTGGGGGGTTCTTGAAATTTCCAAGTTTGAAACCCAAAACCACTTCTCTTCATGCTTGACTACACATAAGACAGAGTTTAGGGTTAGGGGTAGATACATGATTTTTCTTGTTTGAATATATCTAGACCTTGTTTATATCAACTTTAATGCTAACTATATATGACATAAGAAAACTATGTGCTTTGGTTTTTAATTTTTCTGATTTTTTTATTTTGATAGATGCACATTTGAATCTTTGTCAAATCCTAGGTTTGGCCAAGATTTAAACAAGTATAAAACATGAAAATGAAAAGGGGAAGCCTGTATCCTTTCTTAGTCACTCTAAAATGAAGTTTTTGGGATGTTCTTGAAATTTTCATGTTTGAAACCCAAAACCACTTCTCTTCATGCTTGACTTCATAAGATAGAGTTTAGGGGCTAGCTAGGGGATAGATACATGATTTGCCTAGGTTTGAATATGCATGTCCAAACCTAGCTTGTTTATCAACTTGAATGCTTACTATATGACATAAGAAGACTATATGCTTTTGTTTTTCATTTTTCTGATTTTTTTTAAAATTTTATGCCCATTTGAATCTTTTGGTCAAATCCTTGGTTTAATTTGACACGGATTTAAACAAGTTTAAAATATGAAAATGAAAAGGTGGTAAGCAGGCATGTATCCTTCTTATATATATTAGTCACTCTAAAATGAAGCTTTTGGGAGGTTTTTGAAATTTCCATGTTTGAAACCCAAAACCACTTCTCTTCATGTTGTTGACTTCATAAGATAGAGTTTAGGGGTTAGGGGTATATATACATGACTTGTCTTGTTTGAATATGTGTCTAGACCTTGTTTATCAACTTTAATGCTTACTATATGACATAAGAACACTATGCGCTTTAATTTGGTTTTTAATTTTTTTAAATTTTGATGCACATTTTGAATCTTGGTCAAATCCTAGGTTTGACCGAGATTTGAACAAGTTTAAACCAAGAAAATAAAAGGTAAGCCCGCCAGACTGGATCCTTTCTTAGTCACTCTATAATGAAGCTTTTAGGGGGGTTGTTGAAAATGTAAGCATGTATCCTTCTTAGTACGTCACACCACAATGAAGCTTTTGGGAGGGTTTTTGAAATGTCCATGTTTGAAACCCAAAACGACTTCTCTTCGTGCTTGACTTCATAATTAAGACAAAGTTTAGGGTTAGGGGTATATAGATACATGATTTTTCTGGTTTGAATATGTCTAGACCTTGTTTATCAACTAGCTTGAGTGCTTACTATATGGCATATATAAGAAGCTAGGCTATGTGCTTTGGTTTTTCATTTTTTTTTGAATTTTTATGCCCATTTGAATATTGGTCAAATCCTAGGTACGTACGGTTTGACCAAGATTTGAACATGTTTAAAACATGAAAATAAAAGGTAAGCATGGATCCTTCTTAGTCACTCTAAAATGAAGCTTTTGGGAGGTTTTTGAAATTTCCATGTTTGAAACCCAAAACCACTTCTCTTCATGCTTGGCTTCGTAAGATAGAGTTTAGGGTTTGGGGTAGATACGTACATGATTTTTCTAAGTATTTTTACGCCCATTTGAATCTTCGTCAAATCCTAAGTTTGACCAAGATTTGAACAAGTTTAAAAACATGAAAATGAAAAGGGTAAGCCTGGATCCTTGTTTAGGGTTAGGGGGTAGATACAAGATTTTTGTGGTTTGAATATGGCAGACCTTGTTTATCACCTTGATATATGACATAGGAAGACGGTGTGCTTTTGTTTTTCTTTTTTTTGAATTTTTATGCCCATTTGAATCTTGGTCAAGTCATAGGTTTGACCAAGATTTAAACATGTTTAAAACATGAAAATGAAAAAGTAAGCCTGGATCCTTCTTAGTCACTCCAAAATGTACCAATTGATAAATGAGTTAACTTGGCTTCATGGAAAAAATAATGTCATGTAAATGATTTAACTTGGCTTTCGTACCCTTGAATCCATAGGAAACTTTGTATAAATGTAGTAGTATAATAATCAACCGAGTTTTTACATCAACAGGTCTGTCACTTACGTGTGGTGCCCATGCGTGAGGTCCCACACTTCAGTGAGCACAAGTCACGTGCAATAGGTACGCAAACTCCCAGCCATTTTCTTTGTCAAGAGAAGACGCATCAGGATGCGTATTGGAAGTATGTGGGTCCTTCTGGATCCTTCGGTTGTCCCTCTCACAAAAAAAAACAAATCTCTCTCATTCTCGGCCTCGCTCGACTCGCTCGCTCGCTCGCTCGCACCTCCTGCTCACTGACAAACCCTGCACAAAAGTCAACATCATCACCCGAAAAAGGGGAGACACCATAATTCTCTCCCTTCTTCTCTCCTTCCGAGTGATCCCTCTTCCTCCGAGTTTCACTCGACGGGCAAACACACATGTGCTGCATAGTAATAATAAAAAAGTAGAAAAATCGACCTACGAATCTATGATTAAATAGGTTAAACTAGGGTTTTGCCCACTACTATACAGATCAAGTTCAGAAATATCCAACTACTAGTTCGATTTTGGGCTACTAATATAAAATTAAAATAAGTTGAACTAGTATTCCTCTAAAAAATCATTTTGGTATGCATTGTTTGATACTTTTCATAGCTATAGTGCATCACAAATTTATGATTTCATGCTTTGCTTTGCCAAATTCGATTTTTTCTAACCACCTTCTCTTTGATTTCAAATTTAGGTCAAACTATCGATGCCTACTATGTGTTCTACTTGAATTGGATGCAGCGTGCGCACATGTTTTGCCATCGTTCTGGGCTTCCACACATCTTTGGGGCATCCAAGTATTTAAGTTACCTTGTTTTTTTGAATTGTAATTCATACCCTTCCTCCCAATTTTTATGCACATTTGAATCTTGGTCAAATCCTAAGTTTGACCAAGATTTGAACAAGTTTAAAACATGAAAATGAAAAGGTAAGCCTGAATCCTTCTTAGTCACTCAAAAATGAGAAGCTTTTGGGAGTTTTTTGAAATTTCCATGTTTGAAACCCAAAACCACTTCTCTTCATGCTTGACTTCATAAGACAGAGTTTAGGGTTAGGGGGTAGATACATGATTTGTCTAGTTTGTTGTTTAGACCTTGTTTATCAACTTGAATGCTTACTATATGACATAATAATACTATGTGCTTTGGTTTTCATTTTTTTGATTTTTTCTGAATTTTTATGCCCATTTGATCTTGGTCAAATCCTAGGCTTAACCAATATTTAAACAAGTTTAAAACATGAAAATGAAAAGGTAAGCCTGTATCCTTCTTAGTCACTCCAAAATGAAGCTTTTGGGAAGGTTTTTGAAATTTCCATGTTTGAAATCCAAAACGACTTCTCTTCGTGCTTGACTTCATAAGACAAAGTTTAGGGCTAGGGGTAGAAACATGATTTTTCTGGTTTGAATATGTCTAGACCTTGTTTACCAACTTGATCGAGTGCTTACTATATGACATAAGAAGGCTATATGCTTTGGTTTTTCATTTTTTTTGAAATTTTATGCCCATTTGAATCTTGATCAAATCCTAGGTACAGTTTGACCAAGATTTGAACAATTTTAAAACATGAAAATAAAAGGTAAGCCCGACCTGGATCCTTTAGTCACTCTAAAATGAAGCTTTTGGGGGGTTCTTGAAATTTCCAAGTTTGAAACCCAAAACCACTTCTCTTCATGCTTGACTACACATAAGACAGAGTTTAGGGTTAGGGGTAGATACATGATTTTTCTTGTTTGAATATATCTAGACCTTGTTTATATCAACTTTAATGCTAACTATATATGACATAAGAAAACTATGTGCTTTGGTTTTTAATTTTTCTGATTTTTTTATTTTGATAGATGCACATTTGAATCTTTGTCAAATCCTAGGTTTGGCCAAGATTTAAACAAGTATAAAACATGAAAATGAAAAGGGGAAGCCTGTATCCTTTCTTAGTCACTCTAAAATGAAGTTTTTGGGATGTTCTTGAAATTTTCATGTTTGAAACCCAAAACCACTTCTCTTCATGCTTGACTTCATAAGATAGAGTTTAGGGGCTAGGGGATAGATACATGATTTGCCTAGGTTTGAATATGCATGTCCAAACCTTGTTTATCAACTTGAATGCTTACTATATGACATAAGAAGACTATATGCATTTGTTTTTCATTTTTCTGATTTTTTTAAATTTTATGCCCATTTGAATCTTTTGGTCAAATCCTTGGTTTAATTTGACACGGATTTAAACAAGTTTAAAATATGAAAATGAAAAGGTGGTAAGCAGGCATGTATCCTTCTTATATATATTAGTCACTCTAAAATGAAGCTTTTGGGAGGTTTTTGAAATTTCCATGTTTGAAACCCAAAACCACTTCTCTTCATGTTGTTGACTTCATAAGATAGAGTTTAGGGGTTAGGGGTATATATACATGACTTGTCTTGTTTGAATATGTGTCTAGACCTTGTTTATCAACTTTAATGCTTACTATATGACATAAGAACACTATGCGCTTTAATTTGGTTTTTAATTTTTTTAAATTTTGATGCACATTTTGAATCTTGGTCAAATCCTAGGTTTGACCGAGATTTGAACAAGTTTAAAACAAGAAAATAAAAGGTAAGCCCGCCAGACTGGATCCTTTCTTAGTCACTCTATAATGAAGCTTTTAGGGGGGTTGTTGAAAATGTAAGCATGTATCCTTCTTAGTACGTCACACCACAATGAAGCTTTTGGGAGGGTTTTTGAAATGTCCATGTTTGAAACCCAAAACGACTTCTCTTCGTGCTTGACTTCATAATTAAGACAAAGTTTAGGGTTAGGGGTATATAGATACATGATTTTTCTGGTTTGAATATGTCTAGACTTTGTTTATCAACTAGCTTGAGTGCTTACTATATGGCATATATAAGAAGCTAGGCTATGTGCTTTGGTTTTTCATTTTTTTTGAATTTTTATGCCCATTTGAATCTTGGTCAAATCCTAGGTACGTACGGTTTGACCAAGATTTGAACATGTTTAAAACATGAAAATAAAAGGTAAGCATGGATCCTTCTTAGTCACTCTAAAATGAAGCTTTTGGGAGGTTTTTGAAATTTCCATGTTTGAAACCCAAAACCACTTCTCTTCATGCTTGGCTTCGTAAGATAGAGTTTAGGGTTTGGGGTAGATACGTACATGATTTTTCTAAGTATTTTTACGCCCATTTGAATCTTCGTCAAATCCTAAGTTTGACCAAGATTTGAACAAGTTTAAAAACATGAAAATGAAAAGGGTAAGCCTGGATCCTTGTTTAGGGTTAGGGGGTAGATACATGATTTTTGTGGTTTGAATATGGCAGACCTTGTTTATCACCTTGATATATGACATAGGAAGACGGTGTGCTTTTTTTTTTTTTGAATTTTTATGCCCATTTGAATCTTGGTCAAGTCATAGGTTTGACCAAGATTTAAACATGTTTAAAACATGAAAATGAAAAAGTAAGCCTGGATCCTTCTTAGTCACTCCAAAATGTACCAATTGATAAATGAGTTAACTTGGCTTCATGGAAAAAATAATGTCATGTAAATGATTTAACTTGGCTTTCGTACCCTTGAATCCATAGGAAACTTTGTATAAATGTAGTAGTATAATAATCAACCGAGTTTTTACATCAACAGGTCTGTCACTTACGTGTGGTGCCCATGCGTGAGGTCCCACACTTCAGTGAGCACAAGTCACGTGCAATAGGTACGCAAACTCCCAGCCATTTTCTTTGTCAAGAGAAGACGCATCAGGATGCGTATTGGAAGTATGTGGGTCCTTCTGGATCCTTCGGTTGTCCCTCTCACAAAAAAAAACAAATCTCTCTCATTCTCGGCCTCGCTCGACTCGCTCGCTCGCTCGCTCGCTCGCCACAAACCCTGCACAAAAGTCAACATCATCACCCGAAAAAGGGGAGACACCATAATTCTCTCCCTTCTTCTCTCCTTCCGAGTGATCCCTCTTCCTCCGAGTTTCACTCGACGGGCAAACACACATGTGCTGCATAGTAATAATAAAAAAGTAGAAAAATCGACCTACGAATCTATGATTAAATAGGTTAAACTAGGGTTTTGCCCACTACTACAGATCAAGTTCAGAAATATCCAACTACTAGTTCGATTTTGGGCTACTAATATAAAATTAAAATAAGTTGAACTAGTATTCCTCTAAAAAATCATTTTGGTATGCATTGTTTGATACTTTTCATAGCTATAGTGCATCACAAATTTATGATTTCATGCTTTGCTTTGCCAATTTCGATTTTTTCTAACCACCTTCTCTTTGATTTCAAATTTAGGTCAAACTATCGATGCCTACTATGTGTTCTACTTGAATTGGATGCAGCGTGCGCACATGTTTTGCCATTGTTCTGGGCTTCCACACATCTTTGGGGCATCCAAGTATTTAAGTTACCTTGTTTTTTGAATTGTAATTCATACCCTTCCTCCCAATTTTTATGCACATTTGAATCTTGGTCAAATCCTAAGTTTGACCAAGATTTGAACAAGTTTAAAACATGAAAATGAAAAGGTAAGCCTGAATCCTTCTTAGTCACTCAAAAATGAGAAGCTTTTGGGAGTTTTTTGAAATTTCCATGTTTGAAACCCAAAACCACTTCTCTTCATGCTTGACTTCATAAGACAGAGTTTAGGGTTAGGGGGTAGATACATGATTTGTCTAGTTTGTTGTTTAGACCTTGTTTATCAACTTGAATGCTTACTATATGACATAATAATACTATGTGCTTTGGTTTTCATTTTTTTTTGACTTTTTCTGAATTTTTATGCCCATTTGATATTGGTCAAATCCTAGGCTTAACCAATATTTAAACAAGTTTAAAACATGAAAATGAAAAGGTAAGCCTGTATCCTTCTTAGTCACTCCAAAATGAAGCTTTTGGGAAGGTTTTTGAAATTTCCATGTTTGAAATCCAAAACGACTTCTCTTCGCGTGCTTGACTTCATAAGACAAAGTTTAGGGCTAGGGGTAGAAACATGATTTTCTGGTTTGAATATGTCTAGACCTTGTTTACCAACTTGATGAGTGCTTACTATATGACATAAGAAGGCTATATGCTTTGGTTTTTCATTTTTTTTGAAATTTTATGCCCATTTGAATCTTGATCAAATCCTAGGTACAGTTTGACCAAGATTTGAACAATTTTAAAACATGAAAATAAAAGGTAAGCCCGACCTGGATCCTTTAGTCACTCTAAAATGAAGCTTTTGGGGGTTCTTGAAATTTCCAAGTTTGAAACCCAAAACCACTTCTCTTCATGCTTGACTACATAAGATAGAGTTTAGGGTTAGGGGTAGATACATGATTTTTCTTGTTTGAATATATCTAGACCTTGTTTATATCAACTTTAATGCTAACTATATATGACATAAGAAAACTATGTGCTTTGGTTTTTAATTTTTCTGATTTTTTTATTTTGATAGATGCACATTTGAATCTTTGTCAAATCCTAGGTTTGACCAAGATTTAAACAAGTATAAAACATGAAAATGAAAAGGGGAAGCCTGTATCCTTTCTTAGTCACTCTAAAAAGAAGTTTTTGGGATGTTCTTGAAATTTTCATGTTTGAAACCCAAAACCACTTCTCTTCATGCTTGACTTCATAAGATAGAGTTTAGGGGCTAGGGGATAGATACATGATTTGCCTAGGTTTGAATATGCATGTCCAAACCTTGTTTATCAACTTGAATGCTTACTATATGACATTAGAAGACTATATGCTTTTGTTTTTCATTTTTCTGATTTTTTTTAAAATTTTATGCCCATTTGAATCTTTTGGTCAAATCCTTGGTTTAATTTGACACGGATTTAAACAAGTTTAAAATATGAAAATGAAAAGGTGGTAAGCAGGCATGCATGGATCCTTCTTATATATATTAGTCACTCTAAAATGAAGCTTTTGGGAGGTTTTTGAAATTTCCATGTTTGAAACCCAAAACCACTTCTCTTCATGTTGTTGACTTCATAAGATAGAGTTTAGGGGTTAGGGGTATAGATACATGATTTGTCTTGTTTGAATATGTGTCTAGACCTTGTTTATCAACTTTAATGCTTACTATATGACATAAGAACACTATGCGCTTTAATTTGGTTTTAAATTTTTTTAAATTTTGATGCACATTTTGAATCTTGGTCAAATCCTAGGTTTGACCGAGATTTGAACAAGTTTAAACCAAGAAAATAAAAGGTAAGCCCGCCAGACTGGATCCTTTCTTAGTCACTCTATAATGAAGCTTTTAGGGGGGTTGTTGAAAATGTAAGCATGTATCCTTCTTAGTACGTCACACCACAATGAAGCTTTTGGGAGGGTTTTTGAAATGTCCATGTTTGAAACCCAAAACGACTTCTCTTCGTGCTTGACTTCATAATTAAGACAAAGTTTAGGGTTAGGGGTAGATACATGATTTTTCTGGTTTGAATATGTCTAGACCTTGTTTACCAACTTGAGTGCTTACTATATGACATAAGAAGGCTATATGCTTTGGTTTTTCATTTTTTTGAAATTTTATGCCCATTTGAATCTAGATCAAATCCTAGATACTGTTTTGGGTGATTTGTCATTCAAAAATTTGGTATCATTCGGATCGGAGGAAGTATAGTTGGAGATGAATGGCCCACCAAGTCTCTGCCTTGAAGTTTGCTCTTTGACCAGTATTACTACTCGCGAGGTGCCGAGGAGACGGGGAGGCCAAATTTAAGAACTAACCTTTGCTCTTGCCGTCTTCCTCAGTTCACCACTTTGTTTACCTCTTGGAATACTACTTCGCCACCATGACCGGGAGCAAGTCTCGCCACAGAAGGGCTCGTGCGGCTGCGGCGAAGCTGAGGGAATCCCAGCAATGGCGTCCCTGTGCTGCTGTCGAGGTGCCTTCTGCGCAAGAGTCTTCAAGGGCGTCGCAGCCCGCGACTGCTACCTTCAGGCGATCCTCCGTTCTTGCGCATCTTTCTATGTCTTTCACAACTTATCATCCCCTCCTTTTCTTACCTTCTCTCAATCGTATATTCAGGTCGGGCGGCCTTAGTTTTCCCGCAGCCCTCCTGCCTGCGGAAACATCTTCCACGGAGCCAAGTTCTCAAAGCAGCGAGGTATAGACATTCGTGCAAATTGGGATTCCCATTTTCTCTTTCTTGGTACTTCTCTGGGTACACTTCTGATTTTGTGCTCCATCCCCATCTGATAGAAGCCCCGCTACGAGATCGGTCCCATTTTAGAAATGGTTATGGGCGATTTCTGCGTCGAGACGGCGGACAGAAGCGCCCTCGCCGATGAGTGCATGAGACTTTATTCTGAGCTCGCCACTGAGAAGATCCGGATTCGCATTCTCGACGATATCGCCATGAAATCGTTCACTGCGAGTAATGAGATCCAGCGGCGGAGCCTCGGCCAGGCGGAGACCATGGACAAACTCGCCGGACTGATCCTGAACCTCACGGTTAGGACGGACAAACTAGAGGCCGAGCTGTCACAGGAGAAGGCTCTCAACTCCGAGCTGAAGCGTCAAGCAGGCTCAAGGTAGATCTTGACCAGGTCACTGTGTACCACTAGCTGCAATCCTTGATGACTGTTGTGTCACCTGGCTTCCGAGTTTCTGAAGGTTAATTTTCGAAATTTTGTTCGTAAAATTGGCCTGTGGAAATGTAAACTAACTAGTACTCTTACTTTATTATATTAGTACTTGTGTCAATGTAGTAGTTGTGTCTGAGTCGAGTCAATGTTGAGTCGTTCTCGTTGAGTCACCTAGTCTTCTATTATATACTAAAAGCAAAATAAGATGTTTTAAATAGAGACACAAGGTTAATCCACATCATCTTAATTATTATTAATCGTTGGATCTGTAATTTGTGACTAGGATTTACTAATAGATGAATATAACGTAAACGTACACATGTGTAACACGAACTCAAACTTGACACGATCTATTTTTTTTTATTTGGTGCGGGAAAGTCTAAGGTTGCACGTAAAAGTGTAGTTTTGGGAAAAACATGGAAACAGAGTCTGTTGCCCATACGAGTTAAACGTACACATGTGTAACACGAACTCAAACTTGACACGATCTATTTTTTTTATTTGGCGCGGGAAAGTCTAAGGTTGCACGTAAAAGTGTAGTTTGGGGAAAAACATGGAAACAGAGTCTGTTGCCCATACGAGTTTAACATATGTTGTTTTCTTTCTTTGACCGTAAGAATCCTATCAGATTCTGTCAAAAAGAAAAGAATCCTATCAGATCACGTTTAAATGGGATCTAGATTGAGCCATATATTTACGTGCATGTGACCTATCCCGTCACGTTTAGACCAGTTTTTTTGAAAGTTTAGATGAGTTATCTGTGTATTATCCTAGCGTCGGACTGTGTCGTGTGCATACATATTCTGAACCACACGTGCATGACAAGGTTTTTAAACTAGGACGTGTAATATTTTAAAATTAGAATTCATTTTTTTAGTAACCACATGAGCTGAGCGAGAGTGCCGGCGAGGAGGACGTGTTATGCGTCGAGCTACTACGGTCGTCCTGCCGTCGAGCCGGGTAGCCTGGAAGATGAGGATGTACGCTAAATAGTGTGAAGTGGTTTATACTACATGAATTGAGTGTACTTAAACAAATCGAAAGAAAAAAGGTTACCCTCACTCTCGAGAAGGATATAGCAGATTTTTAAAATTGGGACGTTTCTTTACACCTACACTAAATAGTGTATAGATTCATCAAAATTTAAAAAGAATTGCGACATCTTTTTCTGAACAAGGTAGTACAAAGTAGAGCACATGTATGTACTCCCTCCGTTTGTTAATGTATGACATTTAAACAAGCTAGATTGGCTAGCTAAAACGTCTAATATTTATAAACAGAGGAAGTATGATATAAAAAAATATTATCTAAAAATATTGAGCACGCATCTTGCTCCACAATTATCTTGCTCGATAGTTAGATACGAAGTTTTTCCCCAAACTTCATTTGTAGGTAATACGGTTGGTCATTGCCATAATCATATACACTCATGGTAACCACATGCTATCCTGTGTTCGTCACACACAAACATTCCATCTGGTCTATCCCAAATCATTCTAAATCAGTTATTATGAGAGAAGGGTGTAATTGGTTCTGAAGAGTGAATAAGTTCCAATTAGACCAATTATTTTCGATAGAGTGCTGTGTTTCGAAGAAACATGTTAGAAAAATCTCTATAGATGATTATAAATACATTATTATATGATTTTGGATTTAAAGCTCACCGCCATGTTTAGCTACGTTTATTTATGAAAATTTTACAAAGTGTAATATCTAGATAGTCATGTCCCACTTCTAAGTCGGCTACACAAGTTTATGGTTATACTAATTGGGACTCCGGGTCAGAGGGTACGACGCGGTAAATAAAAAACAATTATATCCGGGTGAGAGTACTATTTTGCGTGGATTTAAGTGGTTTTATCAAAATTTCCACAGGCGTATGGATATAGAATCAGGACAAGATTGCTCCATTGTACCTTAAGTGTTAGTTTTAGAAAGATCATGTCAACAATATTGGAGTTCTTATTTGGAATCAAACTCATAGGCACATAAGTAATCCACTAGCATAGTTGGATTAAATAGAAGAGAGAGTAAGGACAATATGTATATGGAGGTAGTTCGTCGGTCTATTATTAGAGAGAATAATGATGTAAGTGTAAGAGTAGCAATAACAATAGGTTGTTTTGTCACGATAAAAATCCACTAATGCAAGGCTACACCTTCAATATTTAGTCATCAAACCAGTGGAATTTTAAATACCAAAAACTCAAATATAAATTGTAGAATATGTGACATGGTATTCTTGGAAATGTCATAGTAACTATTCATGGTAAATCAAAATTGCGAGGGCCATCTTGCTAGTATCTATAATATCTAAATAGGAACAAGAAATCCAAAATTTTCAAATTCTGGCAAAAATTAGAACTTCTCAGGAAAATCTATTTTTTTATAGGAAATCAAAAACACTGAAACGAGTATACTATTTTAATTTGAGCCATTTATGTGCAGATTTGCATAAAAAGACTGACATTTTCCCTAAACTTTGTATATTGTGAAGTCAAGCATGGAGAGAAGTGGTTTTGGGTTTCAAACATCCTTTTCATTTTCTTGTCTTAAACTTGTTTAAATCTTGGTCAAACCTAAGATTTGACCAAAAGATTCAAACATGCATAAATTCAAAAAAATCAGAAAAATGAAAAAACAAAAGCATATAGTCTTCTTATGTCATATAGTAAGCATTCAAGTTGATAAACAAGGTCTAGACATATTCAAACCAGAAAAATCATGTATATATCTACCCCTAACCCTAAACTCTGTCTTATGAAGAGAAGTGGTTTTGGGTTTCAAACATGGAAATTTGAAGAACCTCCCAAAAGCTTCATTTTAGATTGTGACTAAGAAGGATCCAGGCTTACCTTTTCACTTTCATGTTCTAAACTTGTTTAAATCCTAGTCAAACCTAGGATTTCACAAAGATTCAAATATATGGGTATAAAATACAAAAAAATAGAAAAATGAAAAACGAAAGCACATAGTCTTCTTATGTCATATAGTAAGCATTAAAGTTGATAAACAAGGTCTAGACATATTCAAACTAGACAAATCATGTATCTCCCCCTAACCCCTAAACTTTGTATTATGAAGTCAAGCATGAAGAGAAGTGGTTTTGGGTTTCAAACATGGAAATTTCAAAAACCTCTTAAAAATTCATTTTAGAGTGACTAAGAAGGATGCAAGCTTCCCTTTTCACTTGCATGTCTTAAACTTGTTTAAATCTGGGTCAAACCTAAGATTTGACCAAAAGATTCAAACGGGCATAAAATTCAAAAAAATCAGAAAAATGAAAAACAAAAGCATATAGTCTTCTTGTGTCATATAGTAAGCATTCAAGTTGATAAACAAGGTCTAGACATATTCAAACCAGAAAATCATGTATATATCTACCCCTAACCCTAAACTCTGTATTATGAAGTCAATCATGAAGAGAAGTGGTTTTGGGTTTCAAACATGGATATTTCAAGAACCTCCCAAAAGCTTCATTTTAGAGTGTGACTAAGAAGGATCCAGGCTTACCTTTTTCATTTTCATGTACTAAACTTGTTTAAATCCTGGTCAAACCTAGGATTTCACAAAGATTCAAATATATGTGTATAAAATATAAAAAATAGAAAAATGAAAACCAAAGCACATAGTCTACTTATGTCACATAGTAAGCATTCAAGTTGATAAACAAGGTCTAGACATATTCAAACCAGAAAAATCATGTATATATCTACCCCTAACCCTAAACTCCGTCTTATGAAGTTAATCATGAAGAGAAGTGGTTTTGGGTTTCAAACATTGGAATTCCAAGAACCTCCCAAAAGCTTCATTTTAGAGTGTGACTAAGAAGGATCCAAGCTTACCTTTTCATTTTCATGTTCTAAACTTGTTTAAATCCTGGTCAAAACTAGGATTTCACAAAGATTCAAATATATGGGTATAAAATTCAAAAAAATAGAAAAATGAAAAACCAAAGCACATAGTCTTCTTATGTCATATAGTAAGCATTAAAGTTGATAAACAAGGTCTAGACATATTCAACCTAGACAAATCATGTATCTACCCCCTAACCCCTAAACTCTGTCTTATGAAGTCCAACATGAAGAGAAGTGGTTTTGGGTTTCAAACATGGAAATTTCAAAAACCTCTTACAAAATTCAGTTTAGAGTGACTAATTAAGAAGGATGCATTCTCCCCTTTTCATTTTCATGTCTTAAACTTGTTTAAATCTTGGTCAAACCTAAGATTTGACCAAAAGATTCAAACGGGCATAAAAAAATCAGAAAAATGAAAACCAAAGCACATAATTTTCTTATGTCATATAGTAAGCATTCAAGTTGATAAACAAGGTCTAGACATATTCAAACCAGAAAATCATGTATATATCTACCCCTAACCCTAAACTCTGTCTTATGAAGTCAATCATGAAGAGAAGTGGTTTTGGGTTTCAAACATGGAAATTTCAAGAACCTCCCAAAAGCTTCATTTTAGAGTGACTAAGAAGGATCCAGGCTTACCTTTTCATTTTCATGTTTTAAACTTGTTTAAATCCTGGTCAAACCTAGGATTTGACAAAGATTCGAATATATGGGCAAAAAATTCAAAAAAAATAGAAAAATGAAAAACCAAAGCACATAGTCTCCTTGTGTCATATAGTAAGCATTAAAGTTGACAAAAAAGGTCTAGATATATGCAAACTAGACAAATCATGTATCTACCCCCTAACCCCTAAACTCTGTCTTATGAAGTCAAGCATGAAGAGAAGTCGTTTTGGGTTTCAAACATGGAATTTTCAAGAACATCCCAAAAGCTTCATTTTAGAGTGACTAAGAAGGATCCATGATTACCTTTTCATTTTCATGTTTTAAACTTGTTTAATCTTGGTCAAACCTAGGATTTGACCAAGATTCAAATGGGCACAAAATTTAAAAAATCAGAAAAATGAAAAACCAAAGTACATAGTCTTCTTATGTCATGTAGTAAGCATTCAAGTTGATAAAATGGTTCATGCCGGCGTCTTAGCTGCTAAAAAAAATTATACACCAATTGATTTGACGAATTGATGATTTACTCTAGTCTGCTTCTAGACCATGCAGCTAGCGAGTATTCATATGTACTGCATGGAGCCCCCAACTTTTGACTTCCCGTGTCGGAAAAGGCCTGTCTAATAATGTGGGGCAGTGAGGTATCCCGAAGTATCTAGAGGGTTCCAGTGTTTCAGGCTTTCAGCATCGCCAGTCCAAGGGAAGGATGGGTGACGAATCCGTGCATTCACAGCCGTTTAGATCTGAAGAGTCCTTGTATGATGAGCGGTAGATAGCACCTCTAAGCTGCAAATCAACAGCTTCAATTACTTCAAATGAGCATTGGCCGGAACGCTGACAGAGTGAAAAAATTCAATTTCAAAAACTCATGTATAGAATAGAAAAAAATAAAAAACATGTAGATAGAATAGAGGTATAGATAGATTAGCCCAAAAAAGAAGAGGACGGGGAAATTTCGAACGCTCGCCTTTAACTCAGCACAGCAGACACCTCCCTCGCGCTCCTAAACTTTCGAACGCGCGCCCAATATTTCGAACGCTCGCCTTTAACTCAGCACCCAGCCCACCTTGTTCTTCTCTAGACACCTCCTTCGGCGCCCTGTTCTTCTCTAGACACACCCTCGGTGAACCAGGCCGCGCACCAAAACTTCCCCACGCTGTCTATCAGCCGCGTCAGCCGGCGACTGCTGGTGGCGCCGTTCTTCTCCAGCCGCACCGGCAGGCGCGGTCAGCTGGTAGATCCTCACGGTATGCATGCTATCTTCAGGCCTGGGCAAGTACGATTCATTATAGCTCAATCGAAGTCAGTCGCCGTCGCCCAGCCCTTATAAGTTCGTTAGTTCGTTCGAATCGATCGGTTGATATTGTTTTCCTCTCGATGTGTTTGTTTGACATTGTTTTCCGCTTTACCTATTTGCTCGAATTCGTTCGTACTGTACACTGTACTGCTCACCATTGCCCAATGTTTGTAGTCGTCGCTTGGTGCCAGTCCTCTATGGACCTGTTTGTAATCTTATTACTTCTGGGTTCTTTGCACTGCTAATACATCGGTGGATTTACGGCCAAAAAGAAGAAAGAATTTGTTGGTATTATATTGCTTTCGATTGATCTGTTCGCCCCCAAGCTTTTACAGAAGCCGCAAGAGATTCAAGGATGAAATGGCTCTCCTTGTTTGCAGTGGCGGATCTACAGGGTATGCCGTATATGCCACGGCATACCCTGCGTCCAAGCCGTGCAAGATCTTTGATAGTTTAATGAGCTGAGCAATTAATCAAGATGAGTGATGTATATGTATACATGCGGTGCTAATACATGTGGCGTGCAGCCATGCGAACACTGAGCTAGTGCATGTAACCGATTGATTAGACATCCGATTGATTAATGCATTGGCTTTAGCCAACAGTCTACTTGCATGTTTTTCAAGATGTGCGATTTTGTCTCGCGTGTAAGCCTACAAGGCCAGCTATGGCCATGCACCATGACCTGATTAGATATCATGATTAATCAAAGGAAATATCTTGCTACTGTATATACGATTAATCAACTGATAATTAATCTTTGGTAGTCAAGTATATGATTAATTATATATATTTAGTGAGAATTCAGTTCAAAATTAGAGCACCCCGTCAACGGTGCATTTTTCAACAATTTACATTTTGATTATATGCAAAATCTGTTTTATTTAATCATTTTGACATACTCCCTTCAATCCAAATTAATTGACTCAACTTTGTCTAGATACTGATGTATCTTAGACAAGTTTGTTGAGTAGATACATTTATATCTAGACAAATTTGAAACTCCAAAATTTTGTTGTGTCATACCCTTTCCTAAAATCCTAGGTCCGCCACTGCTTGTTTGTAAGGCAAAGAGGAAATCATATCATGGCTTATCATCATGGGTATAACCTTTTTAGCTAGATTTTGCTGTTTGGGATCTATGATCCTTTTAGTTGCTGCTCTCCAGTAACATTTTCCCTCTTTTTTATTACAGTGAAAAATACACAGCGAGGAAACCACTGTCCAGCCTAAAAAAATAGACCTCAGTTGGTTTGCTGAAATCGGCTCAAATAACGTGGCATTTAGTTATATAGTTTTATATTCGACCTGTTTGCTCAGATATGTTGGTTTACGTTCATACGCAACCTGTTGGGCAAGTATGGACACAGCTTCAGTGACTTTCAGGTCAAAATTCCAGCGGTTGAGTGATTTTTGGTTGGATCCATTCCTGTGCGTTCGATCGGCTTTTGATGGCTGTTATTGAGACAAAGTCATGGCTGGACTTTTGACGCAGCTCCAGTGACGTTCAGCTAGGTCAAAAGCCCAGCGTTGACTTTGGTTCAATATCAGCCATCCAAAGCCAATCGAACACACATGAATGTATCCAACCAAAAATCACTCTACAATAAGTCGTTTCCAGACAAAAACAATGTTTATTCCCAAACTATTTTTTTTGAATCCGACCAATCTTTCCCGGAATGCAGAAGAAATATATAAGATTTACTGGAATGTTGTTCTTTTTACTGGACAGTTTGAATTTTAAGTTTAAAGTTGGTTGTAAAACATAAAATGAGGTTTATTGATAAACAATATGGCTGAATCTGATGAAACTCCCCCAGAATGCATAACCCGACATATAAGATTTACTGGATTTTTGTTTCAAAAACTTCTAGGCAGTACGAATTTTAAGTTTAAAATTTTCTCGTGAAACTTAAAATGGGTAAATTTTGGATCCATTCTCGTGCGTTCGATTGGCTTTTGATGGCTGTTATTGAAACAAGTGTTAATTGGTTCTATGCCACTCCTCAATTCACAAGTTGTGTTTATGCCATTACAAAAACTGAAGTTGTGTTTATGCCACTCTCAATTCTCAATATCCCCTTCTATATATGCCATTTTCAATACTCCACTATAATAAATATAGCATATCTATGATAGTACTCTATGATACCACCCACTATGCACCCATGTTCCAAACACCACTCCCGCTGACTGTACCTTATTGTATCGAGCGATAAGCTTGATGAGCAACCCAAACAAACAAACAAAAAGACTGTACCTTATTGTACTTGCTCTTACCCGTATCTTCTCTTTCTTTTTCATCGCGAGTGCAGCTAATTCAGTTAGTCTTCCAATGAATATTAATATTTTGTCTCAATGATGTCATGTTTCGACTAACAATTAGCACTTTTGAATTCTTAGATTGCTTTTTCACACGATGCACTTCTTTTAATTTATTTTACCACATTTCAATGTGAACCTTGACCAAATAAATAGGACAACAATATCACGATCATATAATACATAAGCAGCATTGTTAGAATCGTGTTGGAAAATACTTTCTAATGATACCAGTTTTATATCAATTTTTTTATATACTTCATCCTGAAAAATATGTTTCAACTTCATCAAAACTTGCATGTATCTGCAAACTAAACTCATCTAAATACATGTATATCTACATAAAATTGAAACATCATTTTTAAATAGAGAGATATAGATTAATATTTTTTCGAAGATAAAATACGAAAAACAAGGGTGCATTGTTTATTGAAATGGAGTGAGTAGTATATATAAAATCATTTTAGTTGCCAATGATCATGTTGAGGGCCTCTATTTCTTGTTTTGCTCAGGCCCTCCGTATTCTCAGGTACGGCCCTGGTGGTCTATGAACCTGTATGTAATCTTATTACTTTTGGCTTCTTTGCACTGCTAATAGATCGGCGGAATTACGGCAAAAAAGAAGAAAGAATGTGTTGGTATTGTATTGCTTTCGATAGATCTGTTCGCCCCTCCCCCCAAGCATTTATAGATGGCACAAGAGATTCAAGGATGAAATTGCTCTCCTTGTTCATAAGGCAAAGAGGAAATCATATCATGGGTAGAACATTATATATATATTTTGCTGCTTGGGATCTATGATCCTTTTAGTTGCTGCTCTCCAGCAACTTTTGTACATATTTCCCTCTTTTTATTAATAAAAAAATACAAAGTGGGGAAACCCAGTGGTCAGCCTAAAAAAATCTGTTCGCTAGGTAGCCGTAGTTTTGCACTCAGTTTGTTTGCTGAAATCGGCTCAAATAATGTAGCATTTATAGTTTTATATTCGACCTGTTTGCTCAGGTATGCTTGCTTACATTCGTAGGTGACCTGTTTGTTGAAATAGCTTATCGCTTCTCTGACCATCTATCTCCTCAACAGATGGACAGAACTTGGATATTATTTGACTCATTAACCACACCAACATATTTGAGTGGTATTGAAGACTTCATGAAGCACGTTAGTGATTTTACTGACGGCGACAAGACAAAGGAAGTGATTTGTCCATGCCGCGTATGTTTGAATATTGGGTCCAAGCCTCAACATGTAGTCTCAGATCATTTATTCGTTTATGGGATGGACCAGACATATATCAGGTGGATTAACCATGGTGAACACTATGATCAGCCTGACATTATTGATCCTCTTTATTCTGATGGTTATCAGCCTGAAGATCTCGTCCAGGATGAGGCTACTGCTAATTTGTTACGGGATCTGTATCCATATGCAAGCCAACAGCCCCATGCTTATCACAAAAAGCCTCTTTTCCATGACCTGATAGAAGATGCTAAGCGCTTAGTGGCCCCTGGTTCTGTTGTGTCAAGATTCGAATTAATTGTGAAATTACTTCATGACAAGTCATACCAGGGGATTACCAATAAAGCGTTCAATGCAGTTGCGAAGACATACAGCGATGCACTCCCTGGGGCTGGACTGCCAAAATCCTTTTATGAGGTGAAGCAGTACATCAAGGTACTGGGACTTGGATATGAGAAGATTGATTTTTGCAAAAATAACTGTGCACTGTTTTGGATGGAGTATAATGACCTCGATGAATGTCCAGTATGTAAGGAATCAAGATGGAAACATGATGGAGCTGGTGGTAAGAAAAAGATTCCTTGGAAGGTTCTGAGATACTTTCCACTTGTACAAAGATTGCAGAGGTTGTTTGCTTCAGAACAAACATCTCGGGAAACAAGATGGCACAAAGAGATTCTCACGCCCGACCCTGATTTACTGAGGCATCCTGCTGATGGCGATGAATGGAAGCAATTCGACCTGGATCATCCAGATTTTGCTGCAGATCCAAGGAACCTGAGACTTGGCCTTGCTACAGATGGATTCAACCCATTTGGCAACATGAGCAACTCGTATAGCATGTGGCCAGTACTAGTTACACCTTACAACCAGGCTCCCTGGACATGCACCGATCAGTCGAACTGTATGATGGCCTTACTCATCCCAGGTCCCAAATCTCCTGGGAAGGATTTTGATGTGTTCATGCAGCCTCTTATTAGAGACTTGCAAACATTATGGGAGGGTGTCCCTACATGGGATGTGTGTCAACCTAAAGAACAAAATTTTCTATTACGTGCTGCTGTACTGTATTGCACCCATGATTATCCAGCTTTGGGCACTATGTCAGGCAGAGTAACATCAGGTTATAATGCATGTGTTCACTGTGATACTGATCAGCTGGCAGTGAGGATAATAAACAAGATATGCTATATGGGCCATCGCCGTTTCCTTCCATTAGATCACAGTTTCCGAAAAAATAGAAAAAAATTGCAATTTATTGGTGATCAGGCCTGTAAAAAGACTAAACCGCAGCACTTTAAGAGTCACGAGTTGGAGGCGCACCTAGAAGCGGTCAGAAATGTTAAACCAGGAAAACCACCAGCCGCCACAGCAGGTACAGGCGTACAGCAGAGAGCATAGAGCAACATCTCTAGTTATATTCCTTTATTTTTCATGTCTAAATTGTTGTATTTGTGTTTGCTTGTAGATGATGACAATGGACAAGAAGCTAGCTTCTGGAGTGTTCTTGAAGATATTGAGGAAGGCCTCGAGGTTAGCATCTATCTCTAATACTGTAGCATTTTCACTATACTACTATGATAGATGAATGGATCATCAGTTATTCACTTGCTTGTTTCGGACAAGATGATGATACTACTATGATAGATGAATGGATCATCAGTTATTCACTTGTTTCGGACAGGATGATGATACTTGTATAGAACAAGCTTTCAGTCTAATCTTTTCACCTTATGCAGGGCCTGAAGCTGTAATGTTTAGTGAGTCGCAGCCTGCACTTCAGTGCTTCTACAAGTCTGAAATGATGAAGCAAAGCTTGGAGTAAAGACTGCAATTTATCTTCATTTTCGGTTCATTCGAATTCTGTATTGTCATGAGTCATGACTCTTGTCATGTAATGGCTGAAGTTAAACTGCCAATTGATTTGTGTCATGTAATGGCTGAACTTAAACTGCTACTCCTACCATTTGTGTCATGTAATGGCTGAAACTTAAACTGCTATGTGTCCCTGTGCGGCTATGTGCCCAGTTTTCTCCTATTGATTTGCTGTCAATATTTTTAGCTAAGGTACTAGAGAAGTGCTGCTCAATTTTTTTTAGCCTATTGTCAGGGATGGGTAACCGCTGGTTAGCCGTTAACCCGATGGTGGTGGTTATGGTATGCAGTATGTCCCCGTGGCAGTTATCAGGGATGGGGACGGGAAGAACTTTGCCTCACGGGGACGGTTTTGGTTTAGTAATAACCAGCGGTTTCTCTCCCCGTTGCCAAATGGAGGTACAGCAGAGAAGAATACAGAAGATGCAGCAGCAGTAGTAGCAGATAGAAAAAGGAAGAAGAGACGAGATGAACTGAGTCTAGCAGCTACCAAAAGGAAGATGGGAGGTGAAATAGCAGCACGTACCAAGAGGAAGGAAATGGAAAATGATAGACCGAGAATATTTTATAAGCGCAGGACCACTCTTTGGGACTTGCCGTATTGGGCTGGTAAGAAGCTTCGGCATAATATTGATATCATGCACATGGAGAAGAATATATGTGACAGCATTGTCGGCACATTACTCAACATTCCATCCAAGACAAAAGATAGCTCAAATGCTAGGATTGATTGTGCAACATTGAATGTTAACAGGCACTTGCAACTGGATCGTAATGACAAAGTGAACAAAGGCAAGGAAAAACATTATAAATTTCGAGGCGCGGAATTCACATTGCCGATGCCTAAAAGGAGATTATTTTGTGAGTACCTCCGAGGTGTGATGTTCCCGTTCGGATTTGCTTCCAACATTGCAAATTGTCTCAATGCTGAAGGAAACAAGCTCCAAGGGTTGAAAACTCACGATTGTCACATCCTGCTGCAAAGGCTTTTAGCTATTGGCATTAAAGATTTAGTGAAGCCAAATATGTACAACGTGATTGCAGAGTTGGGAAGGTTCTTTAGGGAAATATGTAGTAAAACTCTAAGCAGAGCTGTTGTAGAACGTCTTAAGGTGGACATAGCAGTAATCCTGTGCAAGCTGGAGCTGATATATCCTCCAGCCTTCTTTGATGTGATGGTGCATTTGGCTGTTCATCTACCTGATGAGGCACTTTTAAGAGGTCCGGTACAGTATGGATGGATGTACCCTATAGAACGTCGACTGTGCACTTTCAAGAATACAGTTAGGAACAAAGCTAGACCGGAGGCTTGCATTGCAGTGGCGTATATTGCTGCTGAAGCATATACATTTGCCTCAAGATATATTCCTGATATTGAGACCAGATTCAATCGGGGTCGCAGAATTTTGGAAGTTGGAGGATCTGTTTTTAAACATGGTGTTGAGCTAATAGGAAAGAGGACCGAAAAAACATTAGAGCAGTCTGAATTTGAACAGCTGTCTTGGTATGTGCTGAATAATGCTACAGAGGCTGATGAATATGTTAAGTGAGTACTATGCACACGAACTACTCAGTTCCTCGCATATACTATGAACTTGTATCAAAATGAAATATATTCAGCTGACTTGGCTATGTTTTGCAGGTTGTACATGGAAACGAATGGAAAGCTATCGGCACGTGGGAGTGGGTTTCAGGACTGGTTTGAGAAATATGTAAGATGTTCAATTGCACTCTGACTTGTCTATGTGTTTTCACATGAGATGACCTCTTGTCTATTTTGTAATCGTAGATCTCGAAACTCCATGCGGAGAATCCAGGCGCTGTTAGTGCTGATCTCCTTGTCCTATCACGTGGTCCAGATAAGAGGGTGTTGGTAGCTGCAGCTTGCAATGCCAATGGTGTCCATTACAGCTCCTATGAGCGTGAACAACATTTGAAGACACGAAATAGTGGCATCACAATCCATAAGAATGGTCATGTTGACAAATTTGATCCAGTGTTGAACAGAGCCAGAAACATTTCAAAAACTTGAGCATGGAAGAGGCTAGGGGTAAATGCCCCAAGGCCAGCCGAGCCTATCGTAGGTGCCGTCCCGAGGAGGAAGTACCTTAATTTGGGGCGCGCGCGGACGCTGCGGTACCCCGAGCTCGAGACGCCGCCGTACCGGTAGCTCGACCCGCGACGAGGCATGGCGGCGGCGGCGGAAGCGGAGCGGCGGCGGCGGAAGGTAAAGCTCCTGCTGACAAACATATTAGGCACAAATGGGCAACCTTCAGTAACCCATGTTCCATTTTTTTTTTGTCAGGATAACCCCATGTACCACCTTCCCAATAGAAAAAGTACTGTTCAACCTTCCCCTGTTGGGCCCAATATTTCACTTTTGGGTTGCCAAGGAACATCTACATGGTAATTGTTATCGGTCTACTTGCTCCGGCCGTCGAAGCCCAATAACTTCAAATGGGCCTTTCTGCTCATGCAATTTCGGCCCTTTTCTAATGAAACACAGATCCTATGATTGGCAAAAAAAAATACACGGAGATTCTACATAAAAGTTGTTTTTATTTATTTTGAATTATAGGGTTCCAATTTTTGAAACTGCTCATGCCCAATATGAAAATCCTTGATCGCTCCATACCCACATGGATAACGGTATTTTTAAAAATTCATAAAGTGGATTTGAAATTTAAAACATATCCTAATAATTCCTTGATTTAATCTATCAACTTGCAAGATCTTGGAGCCAAAGAGCTTGTATTAGTCTGCGAAAATAATACTGATAAACCTGTCGTTAACAAGAAATGAAGGTTTATCGTTCAGAGAGGATGCCATGTGGGACCCATGAGACAGTAGCGTCCTCAACGTTTCAAAGAAAAAGGCAAGTAGCCCGAAAATAGGGGTAAAAAATAAATCCTACAAAGGAAACATTTATTGTTCATAGAGGCTGACATGTGGGACCGATCTGCCAGCTGCATCCTCATCATTTCGAAGTCGGCAGGGATCAGAAGAAAAAGGCAAATAGCCAGAAATTAGGGGTCAAAAATAAATCCAAAAAGGAAACTTATATTCTTCATAGAGGATGACATGTGGGACCGACCTGCCAGCAGCGTCCTCATCGTTTCAAAGGCCGCAGGGGATCAAAAGAAAAAGGCAAATAGCCAGAAATTAGGGGTAAAAAAAATACAACAAAGGAAAGGTTTATTGTTCATAGAGGCTGACTTGTGGGACTCATGAGCCAGCGGCGACCTCAATTTCAAAGGCGGCATATGATCGAAAAGAAAAAGGCAAGTTAGCAAAAATCAGTGGGTAAAAAAAATCTAAGAAATGAAACTTTATTGTACAGTCCCATGAGCCAGCACCTTACTCAACGTTTCAGTGGCGGCATGAGATAGAAAGAAAAAGGAAAGTGACCAAATATCAGGAGCAAAAAATAATCCAAGAAAAGAAACTTTTATTGTACATAGATGATGACATATGGGTCCCACTTATACAAGCTCTTTCGCTCCAAGATCTTGCAAGTTGATTGTACATAGAGGATGACATGCGGGCCCCTTGTGTCAGCATCTTACTCAACGTTTCCAAGGCGGCAGGGGATCAAAAGAAAAAAGGAAGTAGCCAGAAATTAGCGGTAAACAATAACTCCAAGGAAGGAAACTTTTATTGTTCATAGAGTATGACATGCGGGACCCATGCGCTAGCAGCTTCCTCAACGTTTCAAAGGGGGCATGAGATCGAAAGAAAAAGACAAGTGACCAAATATCAGGAGCCAAAAATAATCCAAGAAAAGAAACTTTATTGTACATAAAAGATGACATGCGGGTCCCATTTTGCAGCAGCGGTGTCAACGTTTCAAATGCGGCTTGAGATCAAAAGAAAAAGAGTAGCCAGAAATTAGGGGTAAAAAAACTCCCAGAAAAGAAAGTTGATTGTACATAGAGGATGGCATGCGGGTCCCATGACCCAGCACCTTACTCAACGTTTCAGAGGCGGCATGAGATCGAAAGAAAAAGGAAAGAGACCAAATACCAGGAGCAAAAAATAATCCAAGAAAAAGAAACTTTTATTGTACATAGAGGATGACATATGGGTCCCACTTATACAAGCTCTTCCGCCCCAAGATCTTGCAAGTTGATTGTACATAGAGGATGACATGCGGGCCCCTTGTGTCAGCAGCTTAATCAATGTTTCCAAGGCGGCAGGGGATCAAAAGAAAAAGGAAACAGCCAAAAATAAGAGGGTGAAAAAATCCAAGAAAAGAAACTTTTATAGTATCGAGGATGACATGTGGGTCCCATGAGCCAGCAGCTCAACGTTTCAGAGGCTGCATGAGATCGAAAGAAAAAGGCAAGTGACCAAAAATAAGGGGGTAAAAAAATCCAAGAAAAGAGACTTGATTGTACATAGAGGATGACATGCGGGTCCCACCAGTCAGCAGCTTACTAACGTTTCCAAGGCGGCAGGGGATGAAAAGAAAAAGGAAATAGCCAAAGATCAGAGGGTGAAAAAAAGAAACTTTTATTGTACATAGAGGATGACATGCTGTCCCAACGTTTCAAATGCGGTTTGAGATCAAAAGAAAAAGAAAGTAGCCAGAAATTAGGGGGTAAAAAAACTCCAAGAAAAGAAAATTGATTGTACATAGAGGATGACATGCGGGTCCCACGAGTTTGCAGCTTACTCAACGTTTCCAAGGCGGATCAAAAGAAAAAGGAAATAGCCAAAAATCAGAGAGTGAAAAAAACCCAAGAAAATAAACTTTTGTAGTACATAGAGGATGACATGCGGGTCCCATGAGCCAGCAGGTTCCTCAACGTTTCAAACGTGGCATGGGATCGAAGGAAAAGGCAAGTGACCAAATCAGGAGCCAAAAATAATCCAAGAAAAGAAACTTTATTGTACATAGAGGATGACATGCGGGTCCCATTTTGCAGCAGCGGTCCCAACGTTTCAAATGCGGCTTGAGATCAAAAGAAAGAAAGTAGCCGAAATTAGGGGGTCAAAAAAACTCCAAGAAAGGAAAGCTTTATCGTTCATACAGGCTGACATGTGGGACCTATGAGCCAGCAGCTTACTAAACGTTTCAAAGGCGGCAGGGGATCAAAAGAAAAGGAAATAGCCAAAAATCAGAGGGTGAAAAAAAATCCAAGAAATCAAACTTTTATTGTACATAGAGGATGACATGCGGGTCCCATGAGCCAGCAGATTCCTCAACGTTTCAAACGTGGCATGAGATCGAAAGAAAAAGGCAAGTGACCAAATATCGAGCCAAAAATAATCCAAGAAAAGAAACTTTATTGTACATAGAGGATGACATGCGGGTCCCATTTTGCACAGCGGTCCGAACGTTTCCAAGGCGGCACAGGACCAAAAGAAAAATGAAGTAGCAGAAATCGGGGGTGAAAAAAATCCAAGAAAAGAAAGATTTCAATTGGGCTGCATCTAGACATCTGGGCCTTCGAACTATCCTTCTGGGCCTTTTGACACGTACAATTTCAGCCCACTCCAGAACATGATAGTTCGGATTTTTCTCAAAAAAAAAACAGGAAAGTCCTATGCTTCGCCAAAACAAAAAACAAGGAGATTCAAGATATATGTTGTAAAAATAAAGATTTAATTTATCCGTTTGCAATAGCTCAGAGCGCAATACACTGTTTATTGTCTGCAAAATAATCAAGATATCACATGTTTCTTGTACGGGGAGGCTGACATCGTGGACCCATGAGCCAGCAGCGTCGTTTTAAAGGCGGCAGGGGATGGAAAGAAAAAATAAACCAAAAATCTGTTGGTAAAAAATCCAAGAAAAGAAACATTTTCGTTCTGAGAGGATGACATGCGGGACCCATGAGGCAGCAGCGTCCTCAGCGCTTATTGTTCATAGAGGCTGACATGTGGGACCCGTGAGCAGCAGCGTCCTCAACGTTTTAAAGGCGGCAGGATATCGAAAGAAAAAATAAGCCAAAAATCATTTGGTAAACAATATCCAAGAAAAGAAACATTTACCGTTCTGAGAGGATGACATGCGGGACCCATGAGGCAGCAGCATCCTCAACGATTCCAAGGCGGCAAGGGATCAAAGAAAAAAAGGAAATATCCAGAAATTAATTAGGGGTTCAAAAAAATCCATCAAAGGAAACTTTTATTGTTCATAGAGGATGACTTGTGGGACCGACCTGCCAACAGCGTCCTCATCGTTTCAAAGGGGCAGGAGATCCAAAGAAAAAGGCAAATAGCCAGAAATTAGGGGTCAAAAATAACTCCAAGAAAGGAAACTTTTATTGTTCGTAGAGGATGACATGCGGGACCCATGAGCCAGCAGCTTACTCAACGTTTCAAAGGCGGCATGAGATCGAAAGAAAAAGGCAAGTGACAAAATATCAGGAGCAAAAGATAATCCAAGAAAAGAAACTTTATTGTACATAGAGGATGACATGTGGGTCCCATTTTGCAGCAGCGGTCTCAATGTTTGTAATGCGGCTTGAGATCAAAAGAAAAAGAAAGTAGCTAGTAATTAGGGGTGAAAAAATCCAAGAAAGGAAAGTTGATGGACATAGAGGATGACATGCGGGTCCCTTGAGCCAACAGCTTACTCAACGTTTCAAAGGGGCAGGGATCAAAAGAAAAAGGCAAGCCAAAAATCGAGGGTGAAAAAAAAATCCAACAAAGGAAACTTTTATAGCACATAGAGGATGACATGCGGGTCCCATGAGCCAGCAGGTTCCTCAACGTTTCAAACGTGGCATGAGATCGAAAGAAAAAGGCAAGTGCCCAAATATGAGGAGCCAAAAATAATTCAAGAAAAGAAAGTTTTATAGTACATAGAGGATGACATGCGGGTCCCATTTAGCAGCGGTATCGCGTTTGAGAGGTGGCGGGGATCAAAGAAAAAAGAAATTGCCAAAAATCAGATGGTGAAAAAAACTAAGAAAAAGAACTTTATAGTACATAGAGGATGACATGCGGGTCCCATGAGCTGCAGGTTCCTCAACGTTTCAAACGTGGCATGAGATCGAAAGAAAAAGGCAAGTGAAAAAATATCAAGAGCCAAAAATAATTCAAGAAAAGAAAGTTTTATAGTACATAGAGGATGACATGCGGGTCCCATTTAGCAGCGGTATCACCGTTTGAGAGGCGGCAGGGGATCGAAAGAAAAGGCAAGTGACCAAATATGAGGTGCCAAAAAAATCCAAGAAAAGAAAGTTTTATAGTACATAGAGGATGACATGCGGGTCCCATTTAGCAGCAGCGGTATCACTGTTTGAGAGGCGAGGGGATCGAAAGAAAAAGTCAAGTGACCAAATATGAGGTGCCAAAAAATCCAAGAAAAGAAAGTTTTATAGTACATAGAGGATGACATGGGTCCCATTTAGCAGCAGCGGTATCACCGTTTGAGAGGCAGGGATCGAAAGAAAAAGGCAAGTGACCAAATATGAGGTGCCAAAAATAATTCAAGAAAAGAAAGTTTTATAGTACATAGAGGATGACATGCGGGTCCCATTTAGCAGCGGTATCACCGTTTGAGAGGCGGGGGATCGAAAGAAAAAGGCAAGTGAAAAAATATGAGGAGCCAAAATAATTCAAGAAAAGAAAGTTTTATAGTACATTGAGGATGACATGCGGGGTTTAGCAGCAGCGGTATCACCGTTTGAGAGGCGGCAGGATCGAAAGAAAAGGCAAGTGACCAAATATGAGGTGCCAAAAATAATCGAAAAGAAAGTTTTATAGTACATAGAGGATGACATGCGGGTCCCATTAGCAGCAGCGGTATCACCGTTTGAGAGGCGGCAGGATCGAAAGAAAAAGGCAAGTGACCAAATTTGAGGTGCCAAAAAAACTCCAAGAAAAGAAAGTTGATTGCACATAGAGGATGACATGCGGGTCCCATTTAGCAGCAGCGGTCTCAACGTTTCCAAGGCGGCAAGGGATCAAAAGAAAAAGGAAGTAGCCAGAAATAAGGGGTCAAAAAAATCCAAGAATAGAAAGAATTTTGGTTCATAGAGGATGACATGCGGGACCCATGATCCTGCATCGTAAACGGCTCGATCGGAGAACGTTGAACGAGATGGCGCGATGTAAAAAAAAATGCCAGAGAGGCTGCCATCTGGGCCCTACATCCCTCGGCGGTGCGGATTTGCGTTGACTCGGCCGGCGAACCCGAGATTTCGAGATGCACCACGTCCCGGGCCACCATACGCCACGTTTTGGCCGCTTTCGTCGGGCTAGGTGGCCTCAAAAACGAGAAAAAAAAGTTTTGACATGCACCACGGAGGGACCAAAATCGTCGGCCATGGTACACCAGCAACCACGGCGCGACTTCAACTTCGTCGGCCATGGCAACTTTTCTTGTAGTGTATGATGCAACAGTGTTTTAGACAAGTGTTGATTCACAACATGTTAATTACCGGCTTCTTTTAAGGTGTAATGGTTATATGAATGTTTGATATGTCCTTCCATGTTTTTTGAAAAGATAGTAGTTTTCATGCTTGAATAACTATCATGGTTCTGTCACGACACTTCTCTGAATCCGTCTACTCCCAACATGTAATGATCCCTATAGTTTTCTAGCAATGTCTTAGTAGTTAGGATTAGGACACAGATTTACGGGCCCATTTAATTCTCAATTAAATTAATTGAATTCAGTTTCCATGATAGCAATTTGCTTTCTTGTTAAAGAAATAAATTAATGTTTCATCTGAATATACATCAAACGTAAGCTCACTATCTCTTGGGGAGCTTGCAAAAATAAGTGAAAGAAGAAAAAAGATGGATACAACATGAACAAAATTTCATCATCTTGCTTTGAAGAAAAATGGATACATACCGCTGTAGACATATCTTCATTCCATCTACGTGTTAAAAACCGGCAGTAGTATAGCCTGCACCTGGCCGCTCAGCACCACCAAACCCTGGCCCAACATCAGCTTCCCCAACTCATGTCCTGCAGCATATGGAAGTTATCGGATCTGTTAATAAATATATAGCACGATGCTAAACTCAGCAAAAGCAGTGTATGAGTCATGTGCTGCAGCGCAAGTTCATCTTAATTGAGTCCGTGATAGAACAAAGCCATGTTGCTGTAGCTAAAAAGAAGGAAAACATAAGATTTAGTCTCAGGTTGAGTCATGTTGCCCAGTCTATTTTCAGCTAACCGGTGTATTACACAAAGTTAATGCATGTAAATGGAATAAATAGATATAAAAAGAACACCTCAATTAGTCCAAAGTGCATTTTTTACGGTTGTTTTGATGTCCTACATCCTAAAAATGAGTTGTACGTGATACCTTGTGTGGGGCTGTCACGTATTGATTTGCAATTAGTCCATCTCTTCATAATTAATATGAGAGATCACCTTCCTTGTTCAAGAGGATTTATAATAAATACCTTCCAAAAATTTGGCCTCTTGCCCAGATTTGGCTCTACTCCCAGCCAAATTTCAAGAGAATTTATAATAAATACCTTCCTTATACAAACCCACAAATTACTAGCCAAATTTCGGCCTCTTACCCAAATTTCGATCTACTACTCCCAGCGACTCACCTGTCTATTTTACAAACAGACAGAAAACTCACGAATTTCACCCACTTGCCTATGTGTTAGCTCTACTCCTCCCAGACAATCAAAACGGCGAGCAAACCCTGACCTATGCAAACAGCTATCAGATAGAAATTTTGAAGGCCCCGTCGACAAATTGATTTGATTTCTGGTAAGTTCGACGAATCATTCATGTTTCTACCGCATAACTACCATTCGACAGTGGGAAAATCATTTGAGTACTACACTTATACCTTGCAGATGGATCCATCGAAACGATCGAGTGAACGTACTCCTTTCAAAGACTTATCCAACACCATCAGCACAAGTAACAATGATGATATATAATGTGTAAGTCAATCAACTTTTGATCAACAACTAATTATGTTGTGTATTTTATTAGGTGTCGCAGACACCAGCAATGGTGGGGAACCTACAGATAGAAAAGAACGCAATAGACAACGTCGACAGAATTATGCGCAGATGGATCCACAAAAGAAAGATGAGCTACTTAAGAAGCGTCGTGAATCCTATCAACAGAAGAAAGCTAAACTACAAAGCACACAATCTGTTACAGGCACACGACAGTCTGCACTCACTCAACTGGAAAGCATACCCGCTGTTAAAGGTGCACTAAACCACATGTTCCTTGGGTTTTTGCAATTTGTTTAATTCATGACTGTAATGCAACTAATCCACGCGCTCCTTTGGTTTTCACCAGGAGCCACTGCAACGAACACGGAAAATGTTGCACCTGCTGAAAATGAGGCATACCAATTGCAATCACCTCATATGTCATCTCAATGGCAAGAAAGTCTCGTGACTGGTATGAAGGCACCAAAATTGTCCACAAAAAATAGTGCAGCTATCTAATAATCCATATCTAATGTAGCTACATATGTGATATTTTTTCTGTGTAGAAACTATTGACATCAATAATAGTTGTACTGATGGACCCACTTCATTGAGCATTCACGCAACACCCATATGTCCAAAGGAGCGGAGGAGGCAACAGGATAGGGAGCGATATGCACATATGGATAGCACGAAAAAAGAAAACTTGCTGAAAAGACACCGTGAATCTCTTCAAAAACGAAAATCATCAGCACTTAACAAGGAAAATGAAGTTCCTTCACTGAACAGGAAAAATGAAGTTCCTTCAGCGAACAAGGAAAATGAAGTTCCTTATAAAGATGATGAATGGCTAAGAAGAAATGACAACTATCAGAGGCAGTCAATTCCTATGCCATTTCAAGTTCCTATGCCATTTCAAGGGCCAGAAATCATCCCTACTGATGTGATTGCAACTTATTGCACACAAGAGTCACATGGAGGTCCATCTACAGTTTGTCAACTAGAAAGCACACCTGCTGTTAAAGGTACACTAAACCACATGTTCCTTGGGTTTTTGCAATTTACAACCACTATGTTCAAATCATGTCTATAATGCCACTAAAAACATGTTTTTTGTGTTTTCACCAGGAGACACTGCTAGGGACAAGGAAAATTTGGTCCCTGATGATAATGATGCATTACATATGCAATTACCTCATATGTCATCTCAAGGGCAAGGAAGTCTGGTCACTGGTATGAGCGCACCTAAAACCTCTATACAAAATAAGTTCAGCTATCTAATAATTCATATGTAATGTAGCTAAAACAGTGAACAAGGAAACTGAAGTTCCTTTAGCGCACAAGGAAAATGAAGTTCATTCTCAAGATGATGAATGGCTAAGAAGGAATGACAACTATCAGATGCAGTCAATTCCTATGCTATTGCAAGGGCAAGAAATCATCCCTACTGGTAAGATTATAACTGCATCGTGTTTAATGTGTGAAGTTGCTTTGCCATATAGGCTGATATAAAAATTATTAACGTTTCCACTATATATATATAGTTGACATGGAGAACTGCAATAGTAATGAACCCACGTCATCCCGCATTCAACCACAACCCGTTGTTGATAGCACAGAGAAGAAGAAGAAGCGGGAAAGGGAACGATATGCACAAATGAATATCGATAGCAAAAATGAACTACTAGCAAAAAGACATGCAACTTATCAACAAAAGAGATTATTAGCAGGCAAGTGATTTGTTATTGATGATTTCTTCATAGCTACATGCACTCTTGCTTACAAGCATTTTATCATTCACGTTATCAGAGCACATTGAAAAAAGGCGCGCAAAGGATAGGCTCCTTTATGCCGCTATGAGTCCTAAGAAAAAGAGTTCTAAGAAAGCTCGCCAAGAGTTACGCCGCAATAGTCTTAATGAAGAATCCATAGCCATGGAGAACCCATGTTGGATCCCTGAGGTTGTTCATACCCCTGATACTCAAGGCTACATACCCACATGTGATTGGCATATTCCCGATTTCAGTGGAACACCTATATATATTGAACCTATTCCAGAGCAAATGTCAGTGGAACCTATTCCAGAGCAAAAGTCACGGAGAAAACATGTAACACCTGGAGAAAGGCATGCCTTGCTAGGTCTTCGAAATGAAGCATTTTATGCAAATAGTAAGAAGCATGCGATATCATCGGCAGATGAAAACCCGTCGATGAGCATGGAAGGTGTAAATGGTTCCGAGACACCAACACAATCAGCCGTGGTTAACAATGGTAATGTTCATGTCTTCATTTTCTTTTGATCCAATTAATTCGTTAATGGTTCTAATGATCATACTTTCATGCATTAGTAGTGTATAGACCTTCAATTACCTATATGTTTTCTTGTGTACTATTTATAGGCCAAACCTACATCCACATTTCAGAAAAGGGGTATTAATTCAGCTATTACACTCCGGTAGTATGCAAACAATTAAACACAGTATACATGCTACAGAAACTGACTTGACGAGATGATGTTAGACTTGATCAGCCTGCCATTCAACTCGACAACGACCTTGCCAGATCTGTGATCATCGACATACTTCAACTCACCAATGTAACTGAAGTAATAGCATTTCACTGCAGATAACTTAACTGAAGTAATTGCAACCAGTAGTGTTTCTAAACTATTACGCCTAGGAGATGGAAATAGATGAGGTCAATGATGACCGTAATTATTTTCCTAACAAGTGCAGTGGCTGACTCATATACTTTCATGTTGTGTATGTAGAAACTACACCTCCAACGCCCGAGATTGTTCAACAACTTCAAACACAGTCACCAGCCAATGATGACCGTAATTATTTTCTCCATATTCATTAAATGCCTATTTGAAACATGTTCTCATAGATGTATAATTATTCTTCAGGCGAGGATGAGGGTGTCATATTAGAAGAAGACTCCGAAGATGAGGAAGGTTACATGTTTGCTGGACAAGGTAATTTGATCATGTTCTAGGCCATATTGTGCACATAATATTAAGACTAATGCAGTTATCCACCATTTCAGAAGATGATGCCGATGAGGATGTGGAAATAGATGAGGTCAATGATGGCTCAGCTTCTGTTCCAAACATCCCAGATCCATATGACATGGTGTACAACAAAATACCAACTGAGATGCACATGCTCAAGCCTGTTGACAACTGCAAGCATACACATTGTGGTGCAAAGAAGTTCGAGCATGAGCCACCGGGGTTTTGCTGTCGTAATGGGCAGATTAAGCTAGCCAACACGGATACACCACCCGAGCTCATGAGGCTTTGGACGAGTGAGGACCCTGATGCTAGACATTTCCGTGATAACATAAGGTTTTTCAATGGGCATTTCTCGTTCACCTCACTATACTACAACCTTGATGGTGATACCACTAACACATCAAAGCATCCTATCTACACTTTTCGTGCTCATGGCAAAATGTACCACAACATAAGGTCATTTGGCAGAATAGATGGTCTGCAAGGCAGTCACCTAGAGCTTTACTTCTTTGATGATGACCCCAATTTAGAGCACATGTATCGTAGCTGCCGCAAAGAGCAGTGCGCAAAAGACAAAGAAGTAATCACACAGATAGTCAATATACTGAAAGGAAACCCATACTCTGAACATCTACGGAGTATGGGAGAGGTTGAGGATATTGATGATTATCGTATCACACTAAACCTTGACCAAAGGATGGACCAGAGGACGTACAATGCACCTACCACTTCCGAAGTAGCCGCAGTGTGGGTGGAAGGAAGCGAACGGCGAAGACAGTTCGACCACAGCGTGATCTTGCAAGGAAAAAACAGAGATATTTATGGTATCAAGTCCTATCATGGATGCTATGACGCACTATCCTACCCACTATTCTTCCCTAGAGGCGAGCTTGGGTGGCATACCGATATCCCGAAGAGAACTGTGTCCTATGATACTGTGATGGCGGCACGTGCAGCTCGTCTAGCTCGTCGTAATAACGACGAGTCCTCTCAATCCCCCGACAATAACAATGATGATGGCGACGAAGATAATGATCCAGGTTTGTGTTTTAATTATTTTTTACATGCGAAGTCCATGCTAAGACATATGATCTCCCGTTTCTAACACCACCCATTCTAAATTCTCTGTGCAGCTTTGGGAGGAAATAAATGTGTGTCAGTGAGAGACTACTACTGCTATAAATTCCAGATGCGTCCTGGGATATTTAACCCGATCCTGCACGGAAAGCGTCTTTTTCAGCAGTTCGCGGTAGACACATATATCAAGATCGAGAACTCACGGTTGGACTATATGTGGAATCATCAAGATAAGATAAGGGCAGACCTGTACCAAGGCCTGATGGACAGCTTGCATGCCGGTGAGGGTAGCGCCGATGCTATTGGAAAGCGGACAGTGTTGTCGGGAACATTTATCGGTGGTCCACGTGACAAGAGGCGTCGCTACATGGATGTTATGGCCTTGGTACGGAAGTACGGCAAGCCGGACATCTTTCTCACGATGACATGCAATCCTAACTGGGATGAGATCAAGCGCGAGCTCTACCCTGGCCAGACACCTCAAGACCGCCCAGACCTTGTCGTGCGTGTATTTAGGGCAAAACTGGAGGAACTCAAGAATAAATTGTTTCAGAAGGACATCCTCGGGAAGGTAAAAGCATATGTGTACGTGGTGGAGTTCCAAAAGAGGGGCCTTCCACATGCACACTTCTTGCTCATCATGGAGGGGCGATACAAGCTCACATGTCCTGAACAGTATGACAAGCTTATCTCAGCAGAGCTACCTAATAAGATAAAGTACCCAGAACTGTACAAGATGGTAGTGAAACATATGATGCATGGCCCATGTGGTGTTTTGAACCCTGATTGTCCATGCACGAAGGGCCGTCCTTCTTGCAAGAATCAGTACCCTCGACCTTTCAATGCGGCTACCTTACAGGGAAAGGACTCATACCCTCTATACAGACGACGTAACGATGGTTGCAAAGTAATGGTCCGAAAGGCCTGGCTAGATAATAGGTGGGTTGTCCCATACAACCCTCACCTTTTGTGGCACCTGAATTGTCACATCAATGTTGAGGCATGCTCAAGCATAAAGGCCGTCAAGTACCTATTCAAGTACATATACAAGGGGCATGATCGGGCGTCTATCACAGTGAGCGAGGCTGACAGGACAGATAGCAACGGGAACATAGATGAGATCAACCAGTATAGAGATGCGAGGTGGGTTACTCCTCCCGAAGCCTTGTGGAGGATATACGGCTTCGAGTTGAGTAAAAATTACCCACCTGTGATGCAGCTGCAGCTCCATCTAGAAAACTGTCACATGGTTTCGTTCAAGCAGGGCCAAGATATCCAACAAGTAGTTAACCGCCAAGGTGTTGAGAAGTCAATGCTTACAGAGTACTTTGCGGCAAACAGATTACATGAGGAGGCCCGTGGTATCTTGTACAGGGATTTCCCCGAATGGTACACTTGGCAGAAAGGTAAGAAAGGTGAGGAAAAACACTGGCAGAGAAGGGCTGTAAAAAAAGATGGTACACGTACAAAAAGGATGCAGGTTGGAAGGATTGTGTCGGCTCACCCAGCGGAAGGCGATCGCTATTACCTGCGAGTCCTTCTAAACCATGTCACTGGGGCCACCTGCTACGATGACCTAAAGACGGTTGATGGCCAGCTACTGGGATCCTTTCGTGAAGCTGCAGAGAGAGGGGGTTGATCGAAGGGGACAACACATTGGATGAATCCCTCACTGAATCTACACTCTTTGAGATGCCGTCATCTCTACGAAGGCTCTTTGCGACAATATTGGTATTCTGCGAGCCTAGCGATGTGCGTGGGCTCTGGGATAAGCACTTGGACGCAATGTCGGAAGACTATCGCCGCAACGATCCATCCAATGTTGCTGAGCAGAAGGTTTTAATAGATATCAGGAATATGCTACAGTCGATGGGCAAGGACATAAAGTCATTTCCTCTTCCTGATATCGATGAGGAATTTGACAGTGCCACTGGTGTGGAAAGGGAGATCTTCGAGGAGTCTATGATTGAGCCCAACGAGGAGGACATAAATCTATCAGACTCACTTAATATAGATCAGAAAAAAGCGTATGAAAAAATTATGTCTGCCGTTCGTGGCGATGAGGGTGGAGTGTTTTTTGTGGATGGACCTGGAGGTACCGGAAAGACTTTTCTGAACAGAGCACTGCTCGCAATAGTACACGGTCGGAAAAAGATAGCTGTAGCGACAGCTACATCTGGTGTTGCAGCTTCCATAATGCCTGGAGGGAGAACAGCTCATTCCCGATTCAAGATACCACTGAGCATTGATGATGGCGGGTATTGCACCTTCACCAAGCAGAGCGGTACTGCCAAGCTCCTACAATCGGCTTCTCTCATCATCTGGGATGAGGCTTCCATGACAAAGAGACAGGCAGTAGAGGCGTTGGACAACAGTATGCGCGATATAATGAGCCGTCCAGACCTGCCGTTTGGTGGAAAGACGGTCGTGTTCGGTGGAGATTTCAGGCAGGTCCTTCCTGTTGTCCGTAAGGGGTCAAGGGCTCAGATAATTGATGCGTCGCTACGTAGGTCTTATCTTTGGGATTGCATGACTCACATAAAGCTGGAACGCAATATGAGGGCACATAGTGACCCCTGGTTTGCGGATTACCTACTGCGCATCGGTGATGGTAAGGAGGAAGCCAATGGTGATGGCGACATCCGTCTTCCTGACGAGATATGTGTGCCGTGTACTGGGAAGAAGGGCTCCGACCTTGATAAACTAATAGACAGCGTGTTTCCCAGCCTTGGTGCTAACATGTCAGACCCAAACTATATCACCTCCAGAGCAATCTTGTCGACAAAAAATGATTGTGTTGATAGGGTTAATTTGAAGATGATCAATCGATTCCAGGGAGAACAGATGGTGTACCGTAGCTTTGATTCTGCGGTGGATGACCCTCATAACTACTACCCACCTGACTTTCTCAACACATTGACCCCTACTGGTCTGCCTCCACATTTGCTGAAGCTGAAGATAAACTGCCCTATCATATTGCTCCGAAATATTGACCCCGCAAACGGACTTTGTAATGGCACGAGGTTGGTGGTTCGAGGATTCCAAAAGAATGTCATCGATGCAGAAATAGTTTTGGGCCAACATGCTGGAAAGAGGATCTTCCTGCCAAGGATCCCACTTTGCCCCTCTGATGATGAAATGTTCCCTTTTCAGTTCAAAAGAAAGCAGTTTCCTGTTAGGCTGAGTTTCGCCATGACGGTTAACAAAGCACAGGGGCAGACTATACCTAATGCCGGTATCTACTTGCCTGAGCCGGTGTTCTCTCACGGGCAATTGTATGTCGCGCTATCTAGATCAACCTCTAGAAAGAACGTGAAGGTTCTTGTCATCCCAGATGCTGATAACAAGAAAAATAAATCTGATGAAAGCAAAAAGAAGAGGCGTCCTGTCGATACCTACACGAAGAACATCGTCTGGAAGGAGATACTTACATCTTAGGTGAGATACTTCGCACTTGTACTATTTGTCAAATATATAGTCCTATCTTGAATATGTACTAATACGAATCGCATGTCATTTGTGCAGGCAATAGTCCAGGTTGTTCTCGTTTTTAGAATTCCGCACCACCATGTTGGGTGAACTATTTGAAACTGAGAGGACTTTTGTCACGAATGTCAGAACTTCAATAAATTTGTTGCTAATGCAACTGATAGAGATGAACATGACTTCCGGAGCTAACCGGGGAATGTGTTTGTTTGTTTGTTTGTTTCAAAAGCATATGCTTTCTTCATAGATATTAAACACCCCACTCGGCCTAGAATATATTCTTAAAATAACAGAAGCTGTTTGGTTGATGTGTGTTTCAATGTTGATAGTAAATATATTCCTAAAATATTCTTAAAATAACAGAAGCTGTTTGGTTGATGTGTGTTTCACTGTTGACAGTAAATATATATTCTTAAAATGAAGCAAAATAAGATAAAAGAAGAAGAATAATAGGTTCCAAATTAGCTAGGATCATATTAGGTTCTGCATATACTGCTACTCCGCAAAAGATATGCAAAGACGAATGAAGCATAGAGACAACCTGCAGTACCAACTACAAAAAAATGTCCAGATTAATTGTATAGCATAAATAGCACCACCAGTTTACCAAGAATCAAAAGTAGCAGCTTATTCAATCCACCAGTTTAACTCTAAGCACCTTTTACCAGACATATATTTGCACCATAAAATAATTATTTCAGGAAATATAGGCTTATGTACATATACAAGCAGTCAAGCATCACGTACTAAAACTAAAAATGCTTATATACATCAATGAGTAATCCTTGGAAGAGGGACAATTTACAACAGTAAATTCTGACATGATTCTACTATATGGTGCCTTATGGTCTAATACTGGCTTTGCAAACAAAACAAATGGTGGTTGTTATGATGGACACGGTTGAAAACAGGATCAGCTGAGCATCAAACAGAAAACTAGGAACTTGTACATAGCTGAAGCAATGACACTGAAACTAAATGCAACCAGGAGCCTTATACGCCATAGATGAAACAAGTACTAAAATGGTCTCAGACCATCATGTACATAAACAGTGTGAGCCAATGGTAATTACTAGGCTGGAATATAACATAACATTAGTAGGCAGCCTGACTTACTTCAAATTGAGGAGATCTCCAATATTTAATAAGGTCCTTCCAATCAGCTTCACAAATTCTGTCATCACATTTTTTCAAGAGCTGTTCATTAGTCAATTCAGCATCAAACATTGTTTTATTTAAATCTGCCTGCCATTCCTTTCATTTTGTGTGTGAAGTGTTATCAATATATCTCAAAGTAGTTCAGTCCACCTCATAAAATGCCTGTTAAAATGAGAGAAAGGATGATGCTCAGCTAGATGGCTTTAACCAGAATGTATAAGATATAAATTATGTACTGGAATACCTTTACGTCATCCCATCATCATGCACAAGTTTAGCATCGAATTCAGCAACCCTTTGTCCCGAAAGCACAAGTTTAAGTGAAATGTTCCTGCAGTTGGTTTGCCCAATCATTATGCACAAATTTATGAGCACGGAAAGAATATAAGGCAAGAATAAGTGAAAACAAAGGAACTGACCTGTGATCTCTCAGAGCAATGACCCATAGACAGAATTAAACAAGTAATGATAGAACACTTGGATTTGACGCCCCTGTTCGTCAATGAATTTACCAAGAAGTGAATATTATCGCATAGTACTAATCAGATTAGGCTTTACTGAAAGAACTTTTCCTAGCAAAGAGCAAAGACCAGCTATCAATCAACTTAAAATGGAAATATAAATAATATCTGTTAAGTTGTAATCCAGTACATGTATCATTAGTTTCTGTTGGACATATAGTACATGAAAAGAAACGCTTACCAGCCCATTAGTGGAGGATGATTCATTTAAGTTGTAGTCGGCAAACACTGTCAAGGCGGGAGGCTGCGTTGCTCTCCATATTCAGTTTGCACATGATGTTGTCAATGGCATCAGTGGCGCCCTCCTGAACTGCGAGAAGAATTGAACAACCATGGTACTCTCCAACTGTCTGTCTCTCTTTCTCTATGCCCCGGGTCTTCTCTGTATATAAACTGATGACCTGTGCGAACATGCAGGTTGTGTGATCGTTAACACTTAACACGACCTCTGTTTGTAAGATTTAATAAGAATGTTCTAGCAAGATGTTCTAGCAAGATGTTCTAGCCTTACGGTGACAAAATGGAAGAAGCAAGATACCTTTTCAGAGCTGGAAGAGCGGAATTCTTCCCAGAACCTTCTGAAGTCTGACTCCAGTTCATTTTTTTCCCCTGCGGTTACAAGAGGAAGAATTACTAAGAATGGAAATATAATTATTCATTTCGAGTAGCAGAACCAAATTCCTCAACAATATTTCAAATGAAGGACCGCATTGCTTTTTTCACTGCTTTAAGGAAGAATTCATGCATCGGAATCATACTATGTGAAAGTGTGGCACTACGCATACACACAGCAATCACCTGCAGAGGTTAAAGGTAAATCTAAAAGGTAAAAGAGAGAACTATTATATCTAACAGGTAAATCTAAACTGCACAAACCTCTGACACAGGTCAGATAGTATCTTAACAAAAGGTCCTGATGCTATCCCTGTTTCACATATCCCCTTACCAACAGGTTACCCAGTGGTAATTCATAGCAGCCTTCATTTAACTGAGCATGATCTAGAAGGGGTCACGGAGAATGCTAACCATCCTGTTGGAATATATCAATCTAATAGTTCAAGCTTCTTTCCAGTGGAAACACAAGCATAACTCTAGCAAGACAGTTCTCACCATCTTAATGCTTTCAATTGTCCGTGTTTAGGTGCCGCACGAATTAGACAATGACCTGTGAGAACGGAGTAGTGTCATCACTGTGTATTCCGAATCTGTGAGGATGATATTTCCTTGGGCATAAAACTCCAGAATTATAAAATGTGCATTACTGCCAAGTCCACAACAAGAACTCTACTGTAGTAACTCTTGGCAGGTGATCAATTAGGATATCGATTTGAGTTCATTTCTAAATTCTTTAATTGCAGGAAAGCTTTCCAAAAAAATCTAAAATGAAACATCTGAACTTAGAGGCCAAATGAGATGTAGACAGTGTGATACCAGTCAATTCCTTGTGTAACCCGAACATTCACATGGAAAGGCGACCACAACACATATTTTAGTAGAACGAAATCACTCACTCATGAAACCATGGCCCACTTACATGAGTATTGGCTCGAGGGATAATCGCGCCGCCATGTTTACTCTTTGCAGCAGCGCAGAAAATATTTTTTCACGGTGCAAAACGATCTGTGGTAGTGTCTGTACCAACGGTATCATCTCGTCATAAAAAGAGATGAAGTCTTCCGCAGTATTCAGCTCCTGAGTCACATGAACAATAGGAAAATTAGAAAGGTAACAGAACATTTGAGAATCACTCCACATTTACATCAAGGAATAAACTTCCACATAGGCTAGATACAATACAACTCAGAAACCTTTCCATGTATTAAAAACTCAATTATAGACCACTACAGATCATTCCATGAGCAGCCAACAACAAGTATGAAAGCAGCCAACAACAAGTATGAGCGCGCAAACATCACCGTCACAGCAACTTCTCGCTCATAATCATACAAACCTGAATTTCACACATTTAAAAGACGCAACCAGCAGCTGAAAAAAAAATCAGGAATGGTCTCCACATCACACCAGTTCTAAATGATCTGATAAGAATCCTATGAAGTTAACATAACACCAACCTTAAGAATTAATTTAAGTATAGTTCTTCAACACCCCATGGAAAATATGGATGTGGATTGAGCATTCCAGATTCATTATCGATAAAGAACCACAAGAGTATTCGAAACCTCGAACATTCATACAACTCAAGAATATGAAAACCTTCTATTCCAACATACAGCTTGCTAACTCTATAGTAGGCATCAAGCATCCGGCCAAAACAAGTAGCTGAGCTCTCCACACTTCAATTGGCCACATGCATAATCTTAAACATATTGGCATCGACAGATTGGAAGATTAAGGACATACTGTGAAATTAGAACATCTTGCATAAATGGCTTAGGAAATTAAGGAGTAAGGACGTCTCTTTGAAATAAGGAAGTCCAGAATCACACCTGAAGTTGCAAGCATCATCATCTGGAATTGAAGGACACCGACGGCCGGAGGTGGCGGCGCCGGGGGATCTGGGAGGCGGGGCAAGTCCTGCGGGGTGCCTGGAGCAGCGGCACACGCGCGAGCGGCGTGGCCATGCGCGGCGCCGGCGCAACCGCGTAGCTGTCTGGCCGGCTGGGCTCTAGGGACCGATTGGGGGCTCTAGCGCAACTCTGGGCCGTGCTGCGAGGCTAGCCGCGGGGAGGAGGGGAGCGGACAGCCATGGCGCCGGCGGTGAAGAGATGGTCGCGAGATTGGGGAATAGAGAGTGGGAGAGAGTGGAAGAGAGTGAACCGCTTGGTGAGATTTTTTTGTTTTTTTTTACGGATCTCTTCAGCTGGTTGCGAACTTGCGATGCATATGGGCTCTGGACTGGCACGATTTTTTTTTTGGATAACTAGCAATATCTTCTTATTTTAGTCTCATGCTATTATGAAAAACTTATTTTACAATAGATTGCTCTCATGAGCTCGACCAAATGCATCTTTGCTTTTCATCATCATAAAGAACCACTGTAATAGTTAAGTATATCATGTACTTCTGATAAATGTTGAAAGCAACATATTTTATTTCTCAATGGTTACCCCTGCGTTGGAAAAGGAGAAACCATGCAGAAATTTCAAATCCACTTCACCGGTAAAACAAAATGTCAAATGGTTATCCCTGCATAGGAAAACCAAACCTCCATAACAAATGAGGTATTTGACGTATGCCAAATCAAAAACTCCTCAATGCTTCACCATGCTCATCCTTAGACAAAAACAACATAATTTTCTGAAGCTCAAACTGCATTAAACTGAGACTAACACACTGAATAAATTTGCAGGTGACTAAATTTATTTTTCAGATAACAGTGCCTTCCTTATTTATGCAGCTTGCAACAATGCATTCTAATGCACCTCGAGTTCTACATTAAGTTGGGTCTTCTGGAATAGTGATGCACAGTATATCCCCTTCATTGTAGTCGACATTCTGCAATACAAAAAAAAGCCTGAGACGATAACTTTCAAAATTTCACCTAGAAACCTAGAAATTAAATGCGCAGTATATCACCTAGAAAGATCCTATCATACTTTCAAAATTTAATGTGTGATATTTTAATTATATATGTGTATTGAGAAAAATAATTTGATGACCCGTGGCAGCGCACGGGCATTTGTACTAGTTTTCTTTAATATTCTGGTTCAGTTTTTTCCGTTCAGTTCTCATGGTTCTATCAGTTTTTCGTTTTTCTTTCTTTTCTTTTTTGGTTTCTTTTTTATTTCAAATTCGAGCAAATTTTATTGCTAAACATTTTTCAAACTCTAAACGTTTTTTAGACCTCAATTTTTCAAGTATGAGTTTTTTTTTCTAATATGGATACTTTTCAAAGAAATAATAATAGGAAAAATGAAAAAGTGCAGCAATACCCGTTCCTGGGAGACCCAAAAGGAGGGATGCGGAAGCGAGGCGCTGCAGGAGCTATTCCGTACCGCAGCTATACCTAGGCATGTGTCAGGCCGGCCCGAGGTAAGCCCGACGCAAAAAAATCTGGCCCAAGCTTGGCCCGGCCCGGCCCGACCCAACCAAATACCCACCAAGCCCGTCGGGCTGCGGGCCATAGTGTTAAACGATGTTTTCGGGCTACCCAGGCCCAGCCAGACCCGGCAGTCGGGCCAACATTTCTTGGCCTAGGCCCGAGTTTTTTGGGCCGTGCCTCGGGCCCTGCCCATGGCCAGGTCTAACCGCAGCGGAGCGATGAATAGGGACACCCGTCCTCAGACCACCAGATTGTTACATGCGGTAGATCGTTCCAACCCAGCCCAGCACACCCCTAGGCGGGGTGATGGGCCTAGCCTATTTTCAACTTTTTTATTTTTTTTTTATTTTATATTTATGTTTCTTCTTTCTTTTTAGTTTATTTTCTCTTTTTCTGATTAAATTTAATTTTAATTTTTAAATATAAAAATTAATTATGAAAAATGTTTAGATTTTGAAAATTCTCAAATTCTAAAAATGTTTAAATTTAAAAATTGTTTACATTTAAAGTGTTTCGATTTGAAATTTTTTTTTAGTCCTAATGTTTTTAAATGGGAAAATGTTTGGATTCAAATGTGTTCAAATTTGTGTTCTAGATTTGGCAAAAGTTCAACTTTTAAAGACTCAAAAGCGAAAAAAAATACTATGGCAAATAAAAATGTAAGAATAAACGTAGGCAGCCCAAGACCGGCATCCTCGGGTGTGCGGCTCATGGGCTATGTCGACCACGTTGGCATACATCACCCTTTGCCGGTGCGTTCATCCGAACGAGCCGAGAGCTGAAATGTTATACACCGACCGATGCGGTGGGCCAACGATGTCTTCTCTCTTTTCTTTATATTTTTTTTAATGTTTCTCTTTTCCTTTTCTGCTTCTTTTTTACGTTTTTCATAAGATGAATATTTTTAAACCCAATTTTCTAAATTTGTACGTATATTAATATTTTATTTTCATAAAAAATGAAATAGTTTATTCAAAAAACTAGAATATTTGTTAATTCAAATATTTTTGAGATATTTTATTCAAAATAATTTGAGGTATGAAATATTTTTCAAATCTGAAACATTTTAAAAATTCGATCATTTTTCAAATACTACACCTTTTCAATTTTGGGCATGTTTAGAATTTTTTTTTAAATATCCTAAAAGAAAAAAAAACAGAATAAATGATTAAAAACAGCTAGGGCCGAACTAAATCGGCCCCGTACATCACTTCGTGGTGTGCGACGGCGTGCAGCGATCGATTCATGGGCTGCTCTAAGGCATCTCAACAAAATGGCACTATCTATTTTCTTTTTTATTTGTATTTAAATTTAAAATTCATTTAAACTTTAAAATATCAGATTTAAAGAGGTTCAAACTTGAAAATTTCGAAAAAATTTCAAATCAAAAAATATTCAAAATTGAAAACAATATTTGAAATTGAAAATTGCTCAAAATTTTAAATCAGGCCACAGTGAGCATCCATGACTCGACGGAGGGGGCCACCCGACGGTGGCGATTGGGAGTCTCCCTTTTCCTTTTTCTCCCTCTGACCTAGCATCTAGTCCCTCCACATCTCTACAAGAGCCGGTTACTGCCGGTGCGAGTTTTTATGTTAGCCAAATCTTTCTTGTCATTGCTCTAGGTGAGGTTGTCCAAGATCTGTGCCCATTGAAAGGTACGACATGGAAGGTTGTTCGTGTGCCCGCTCTGATTCGTCCTGGGAGTTGTCCCTGTCTTTTTGCTAATATTTGGTTGCCGATGCGCTGAATCTAGGGGACTCGGGGAGGAGCCAACATTGTCGGTGATGGCGGTGGTCTATTAGCGGCTCGAAGATCCACTTGTGTCGGCACCTTGTGGTATGTCGATTATGGTTATTAGCTGCGATTACCATGGTCCGAGCAGAGGTGGGCATGTCAAGACGGGTCTATAGACAGAGGTTCTCCATGCTCAGGGCCGACTCTAGGATTTCGTAGGCCCTTGGGCGAACTCTATCAATTGGCCCAATAAAGAGAAAAAAATCATAAACCAGGGCAAATATCGGATAAATATTCTTGCTTTTTCTTCAGATGCAGTATGATGCTAGAAAGCATTAAAAATAGAAATGACATGATTACAACAAACTTGAACGCTGTGTCAAATACCTGATAAGTTTTCTTGTCTTTGTTCCAAAACAAATATCAACTTCTCTACTCTTACATCCAGATAGATGTTTCTTTGGCAACATGTTTACAACAAACTGGAAATGTTCTCAAACATAAAAAATCGAGTGCTTTGAAAGGGCGACTTTGAAAAAAAACTCCCCCGACCCCCCGTGTCGCACCCCAGGCGGCACCGGGGGCGAAACCCAGCGCCGCCCTCGACCTCCTCCTTACCGGCCCCGCTGCTGCCGGCCTTCGTGCGGCGGTGGCGGCGGCCCCCCGCTGCCAAATGGTGCCGGGGTGTCTCCTATCTCGGGGTAGCGCGCGGACGCCAAGCTTGGCCGGGCGACGGCGGCGGTTCACGGGCGCAGGGAAGCCGGAGCGGCGGCTCCGGGCCGTGGGGTGGCGGATCGGGGGGCCTGCGCTCCCGGATCTGATGGGGAGGCGGGCCGCGGCGGCGGCTCGGCAGATGCGGCGGCGCTCGGGCCATGTGGATGGCCGGGCGGCGGTGCGCGCGGTCTCCGGCCGACGTGCGGTGCGGGGATGATCCCCTCGGTGGCGGAGGGGGTGGTGGCGACGCGGCAGGTCCGGCGGGTGGACCGACAGCATGATGGGTGCATCGGCGGCGGCCGTGCGGGCCCCCTCGGGCCCGATCTGGCTGCGTGCGGCCGCGTCCCTGATGCGCTGCGCCGTCGCGTGTTGCTGCGGGGCTCCCTGCGGTGCCTTGGCAGTGGCAAGATCTGGTGCCTCCGGTCGGCCGTCTCGTGTCTGGCCTGGCGTGTGCGTCGAGGAGGGAGCTCGTCGGACCTTGGTCCGCTGTGGCTCCCGGATGCCGGAGCAGCGGCTCCGGACAGTGGTGGCTGATCTCTTTGGTGAGGTCACCTGGTTTCCATGGCAGGCTATGGGGCGGCCCGCTGTGGTGTGGTTCTGGGCCCCGGCGCTCAGTCCTGCAGGTGGCTGCGGCGTTCTCGTCGAGCGCATGGGGCTGGCGGGCGTCGGGCATGGATGGGCTCAGGTTGATCAGTTGGCCCTTCTTCTGGTGGTGGTTGAGCTGCAACGTCGGGCTAACGCCTTGCTCCCGTCTCGTGGCCGGGGCATTCGACGGCGGCGCTTATGGCGCCACTACCTTCTTGAAGGCGTCGTTGAGGCTGTTGCATGCTCCTCCACTTGGGAAGAGCTCCGGGGGAAACAGACTTGCTCGCAAGAGTTTATCAGTAGTAACAGTTTTATAGCAGTAGGAATAGTGAAATAACAGCAGCGGTGAAATAAAGACAGCAGTAGTGATTATAGTAAACAGCAGGATTAAAATACTGTAGGCACAGGACGGATTAACGGGCGTTGCATGGATGAGAGAAACTCATATAACAATCAAAGCAGGGGCATTTGCAGATAATAATAAAACGGTATCCAAGTACTAATCAATCAATAGGCATGTGTTCCATATTTAGTCGTACGTGCTCGCAATGAGAAACTTGCACAACATCTTTTGTCCTACCAGCCGGTGGCAGCCGGGCCTCTAGGGAAACTGGATATTAAGGTACTCCTTTTAATAGAGTACCGGAGCAAAGCATTAACACTCCGTGAACATATGTGATCCTCACATCACTACCATTCCCTCCGGTTATCCCGATTTCTGGGCCATTGGTTCCGGACAACGACGTGTGTATACAACTTGCAGGTAAGATCATAAACAACGAATATCTTCATGAATCAATAACATGTTCAGATCTGAGATCATGGCACTCGGGCCCTAGTGACAAGCATTAAGCATAACAAGTTGCAACAATATCATAAAAGTGACATCTACGGATACTAGGCACTATGCCCTAACAATTTTATGACTATTACATGACCAATCTCATCCAATCCCTACCATCCCCTTCAGCCTACAGCGGGGGAATTACTCACACATGGATGGGGGAAACATGGCTGGTCGATGGAGAGGCGTTGGTGGTGATGGCGGCGATGATCTCCTCCAATTCCCCGTCCCGGCGGAGTGCCGGAACGGAGACTTCTGGCTCCCGAGACGGAGTTTCGCGATGTGGCGGCTCTCTCGGAGGGTTTCGCGACTTCGACTTCTCCCGTGCGTTTTTAGGTCAAGGGCGATAAGTAGTCCGAAGGAGGGCGTCGGGGCCAGCCGAGGGGCCACACACTAGGCCGCGCGGGCCTCCCGGGCCGCGCCGGCCTAGTGTGTGGGGCCCTCGTGCCCCCACCTGGCTTGCCCTTCTGCTCCGCCAATATTCTGGGAAAATAGGGCCTTCTCGCATAAATTCCGAGGATTTTCCGAAAGTTGGATTTCTGCACAAAAACGAGACACTGCAATTCTGCTGAAAACAGCGTTAGTCCGTGTTAGTTGTATCCAAAATACACAAATTAGAGGCAAAACAATATCAAAAGTGTTCGGGAAAGTAGATACGTTTTGGACGTATCAACTCCCCCAAGCTTAGCTTATTGCTTGTCCTCAAGCAATTCAGTTAACAACTGAGCGATAAAAGAACTTTCACGAACACATTTGCTCATATGATGTATATATTCTCATGCTATGGCTAATACTTAAGCAGTTCATAATGAGATACATGCAAATAAGATCATCCAACAGCTATGTCAATCCACTACAAGAAAAGTTGCCATGGCCGACGAAGTTGAAGTCGCGCCGTGGTTGCTGGTGTACCATGGCCGACGATTTTGGTCCCTCCGTGGTGCATGTCAAAACTTTTTTTTTCTCGTTTTTGAGGCCACCTAGCCCGACGAAAGCGGCCAAAACGTGGCGTATGGTGGCCCGGGACGTGGTGCATCTCGAAATCTCGGGTTCGCCGGCCGAGTCAACGCAAATCCGCACCGCCGAGGGATGTAGGGCCCAGATGGCAGCCTCTCTGGCATTGTTTTTTTTCTACATCGCGCCATCTCGTTCAACGTTCTCCGATCGAGCCGTTTACGATGCAGGATCATGGGTCCCGCATGTCATCCTCTATGAACCAAAATTCTTTCTATTCTTGGATTTTTTGACCCCCTGATTTCTGGCTACTTCCTTTTTCTTTTGATCCCTTGCCGCCTTGGAAACGTTGAGACCGCTGCTGCTAAATGGGACCCGCATGTCATCCTCTATGTGCAATCAACTTTCTTTTCTTGGAGTTTTTTTGGCACCTCAAATTTGGTCACTTGCCTTTTTCTTTCGATCCCCTGCCGCCTCTCAAACGGTGATACCGCTGCTGCTAACTGGGACCCGCATGTCATCCTCTATGTACTATAAAACTTTCTTTTCTTGAATTATTTTTGGCACCTCATATTTGGTCACTTACCTTTTTCTTTCGATCCCCTGCCGCCTCTCAAACGGTGATACCGCTGCTGCTAACTGGGACCCGCATGTCATCCTCAATGTACTATAAAACTTTCTTTTCCTGGATTATTTTTGGCACCTCAAATTTGGTCACTTGCCTTTTTCTTTCGATCCCGCCGCCTCTCAAACGGTGATACCGCTGCTGCTAATGGGACCCGCATGTCATCCTCAATGTACTATAAAACTTTCTTTTCCTGGATTATTTTTGGCACCTCAAATTTGGTCACTTGCCTTTTTCTTTCGATCCCCTGCCGCCTCTCAAACGGTGATACCGCTGCTGCTAATGGACCCGCATGTCATCCTCTATGTACTATAAAACTTTCTTTTCTTGAATTATTTTTGGCACCTCATATTTGGTCACTTACCTTTTTCTTTCGATCCCCTGCCGCCTCTCAAACGGTGATACCGCTGCTGCTAAATGGGACCCGCATGTCATCCTCTATGTACTATAAAACTTTCTTTTCTTGGATTTTTTTGGCACCTCATATTTCGTCACTTGACTTTTTCTTTCGATCACCTGCTGCCTCTCAACGGTGATACCGCTGTTGCTAAATGGGACCCGCATGTCATCCTCTATGTACTATAAAACTTTCTTTTCTTGGATTTTTTTGGCACCTCATATTTGGTCACTTGACTTTTTCTTTCGATCCCCTGCCTCTCAAACTGATACCGCTGCTAAATGGGACCCGCATGTCATCCTCTATGTACTATAAAACTTTCTTTTCTTGGATTTTTTTGGCACCTCATATTTGGTCACTTGACTTTTTCTTTCGATCCCCTGCTGCCTCTCAAACGGTGATACCGCTGCTGCTAAATGGGACCCGCATGTCATCCTCTATGTACTATAAAACTTTCTTTTCTTGAATTATTTTTGGCTCCTCATATTTGGGCACTTGCCTTTTTCTTTCGATCTCATGCCACGTTTGAAACGTTGAGGAACCTGCTGGCTCATGGGACCCGCATGTCATCCTCTATGTGCTATAAAAGTTTCCTTTGTTGGATTTTTTTCACCCTCTGATTTTTGGCTTGCCTTTTTCTTTTGATCCCCTGCCCCCTTTGAAACGTTGAGTAAGCTGTTGGCTCAAGGGACCCGCATGTCATCCTCTATGTCCATCAACTTTCTTTTCTTGGATTTTTTTTCACCCCCTAATTACTAGCTACTTTCTTTTTCTTTTGATCTCAAGCCGCATTACAAACATTGAGACCGCTGCTGCAAAATGGGACCCACATGTCATCCTCTATGTACAATAAATCTTGGATTATTTTTGGCTCCTGATATTTGGTCACTTGCCTTTTTCTTTCGATCTCATGCCGCCTTTGAAACGTTGAGTAAGTGCTGGCTCATGGGTCCCGCATGTCATCCTCTACGAACAATAAAAGTTTCCTTTCTTGGAGTTATTTTTTACCCCTAATTTCTGGCTATTTGCCTTTTTCTTTTGATCCCCTGCCCCCGTTGAAACGATGAGGACGCTGTTGGCAGGTCGGTCCCACATGTCATCCTCTATGAACAATAAAAGTTTCCTTTGGTGGATTTATTTTTGACCCCTAATTAATTTCTGGCTATTTCCTTTATTTTTCTTTTGATCCCCTGCCGCCTTGGAATTGTTGAGAATGCTGCTGCCTCATTTTTCTTTTGGTCCTGTGCCGCCTTGGAAACGTTGAGACCGCTGCTACAAAATGGGACCCGCATGTCATCCTCTATGTACAATAAAGTTTCTTTTCTTGGATTATTTTTGGCTCCTGATATTATGTCACTTGCCTTTTTCTTTCGATCTCATGCCGACTTTGAAACGTTGAGGATGCTGCTGCCTCATGGGTCCCGCATGTCATCCTCTCAGAACGATAAATGTTTTCTTTTCTTGTATTTTTTTACCAACTGATTTTTGGCTTTTTTTATTTTCGATCCCCTGCCGCCTTTGAAACGTTGACTCCGCTGCTGGCTCATGGGTCCCCGATGTCAGCCTCCCCGTACAAGAAACATGTGATATTTTATTTTGCGACAATAAACGTTGTATTTCGCTCCGAGCTATTGCAAACGGATAAATTAAATCTTTATATCTACATAAACAAACTTATATGTTGAATCTCCTTGTTTTTTGTTTTTGCGAAGCATAGGACTTTCCTGTTTTTTTTTTGAGAAAAATCCGACCTTTCCTGTTTTGGAGTGGGCTGAAATTGTACGAGTCAAAAGGCCCAGCAGGATAGTTCGAAGGCCCAGATGTCCAGATACAGCCCAATTAAAATCTTTCTTTTCTTGGATTTTTTTCACACCCTGATTTCTGGCTACTTCATTTTTCTTTCGGTCCTGTGCCGCCTTGGAAGCGTTGAGACCGCTGCTACAAAATGGGACCCGCATGTCATCCTCTATGTACAATAAAGTTTCTTTTCTTGGATTATTTTTGGCTCCTGATATTATGTCACTTGACTTTTTCTTTCAATCTCATGCCGACTTTGAAACGTTGAGGAAGCTGCTGGCTCATGGGTCCCGCATGTCATCCTCTATGAACAATAAAAGTTTTCTTTGTTGGATTTATTTTTTTCCCCTAATTTCTGGCTATTTGTCTTTTTCTTTTGATCCCCTGCCCCCTTTGAAACGATGACGACGCAGCTGGCAAGTCGGTCCCACATGTCATCCTCTATGAACAATAAAAGTTTCCTTTGATGGATTTATTTTTTACCCTAATTAATTTCTGGCTATTTCCTTTTTTATTTTGATCCCCTGCCGCCTTGAAATAGTTGAGGATGCTGCTGCCTCATGGGTCCCGCATGTCATACTCTCAGAAAGGTAAATGTTTCTTTTCTTGAATTTGTTTACCAACTGATTTTTGGCTTATTTTTTCTTTCGATCTCCTGCCACCTTTAAAACGTTGACGACGCTGCTGGCTCATGGGTCCCCAATGTCAGCCTCCCCATACTGCAAATCCTCTTTCTGCAAAGGTTGTATTTCTAGATAGATAAGGTGGATTCGAATCTGCCATGGTTCAGGCAGCTCAGGTAAGCCTTCTTGCACTAATTAATGGAAGTAGTGTATCGCAAGGTCAAGACATGTGGCTCGGTGTAATGAATCTATATGAATCATGTTGTGGGTTCAATCTGATAGTTCTCTAACAGGTCAGCCAAAATAGAAATTAAGTTTTTTTCTAAAAGGGAAATGCAAATTAAGATGAACACAAACATTAGTTATCATAATAGCTGATCATACATACATACTTGCTAAGAGCAAAAGCTTGCCAGAGTTTTACCACCCATACAATTAATTAGCAGTTCAGATAAGATAACCTTATATAAGTATAACTACAAATGCATTTGCTAAGGGCTCATGGGACAACAGAACTAGACAACCGCGAACTTTATGACCAGCATGTCACAGCGGCATCGAAAGATCTTGACCTTCAACTTTGATCCAATGCGAAGTTTGGCACCGTCAATGAACTTTTTCCACCTGGAAGTAACAGCCAAGCGGCCATCTGTGGGACTGACAGAGTACCGTCCCTCCACGGTGAGACCTTCACTCTCCATGACGAGGGATATCTTGCCCCTTCGGCCAGCATTGAGATCCTTGGAGATACTTTTAGGCAATTTCTGATTCAAAGCAAGAGATACCACCAAAAATTAGTCAATGGCACCAATGCACTGAACCATGTGAGACTTTGAGCAGAGAAGACATCAAGATAAGAGCAGTTATGCTGTCATATACTCACGAACATAGCCTTCAGATGCGTCCTGGTCACCACACGGGTGGCCACAGCAATGAGCTGAGACCTCGGTGATCTGGCTGGGGCAGGTGCATGAGCCTGGTCCACGAGCTGGTGCTGATGCAGGAGACTGCTGGGCAGGTGCAGTAAACGGTGCCTCTAGAGGAACCGGTGCTGATGCAGGAGACTGTTGGGCAGGTGCAGTAAACGGTGCAGCTAGAGGAACCAGTGCTGATGCAGGAGCCTGCTGGGCATGTGTAGTATATGGGGCCTCTACAGGAACCAATGCTGATGTAGGGGACTGCTGGGTAGATGCAGTAAACGGAGCTGGTACAGGAACCGGTGCTGATGCAGGAGAGTGGGAAGCCGGTGCCGGTGCTGGTGTGGTTGCCCTTTGTGACATCCGCTCCTGTTCCGTCAGGGGATCTGCAGCTTTGATCATGTTAAACCCAGCAAGCTAGAACAGAGGGAATGGTTTAGAACAACTGCTCAGAATGCAGTTATCAAAAGATATGAGTAGAAAAAAGTTACATATTATATATTTGGAAGTGTCTCCAACTCTGTAAGCAGTTACGTATATCTGCCCGTTTGAGTTTCTGATCCTCAGCTCGTCGCCCTTCTTCAGACCGTAGTCAAAAGCAAACTTTCTCCAATCATGTCCATACAAATATGTGATGGCCTGCGTCTTGTAGACATACACCTCATAGACCGTGTAGGTGTTCATCAATTTGCCATTGCCATGCATAGTGAAAGATCCTTCATGCGGACACATCTGGTTAATCATTGGACGAAGTTCACAAGGTACAGTCTGCATGTGAAAATTGATACAAATGTAAGAAGCAGGAAGACTAAAAACAAGACTTTACTATATGCCAATTCATGCTAAACCACTGAGAATACATACCTGTAACTCTGTGAAGGAGCTACTAGAAAGGTAGATAGAGCCATAGGAGGTGTTATATGCGGGGTATGTACATGGGCCCGCCATATTCCCGCAAGCTCGGCATCGGGATGGTGAAGGAAACATGGGAGGTACTACTGGTGCGTAGCGCTGAACGTAAGTGGAAGAATTAGGTTGTGTAAAGTGCATAGTTCAGAGCAATGCAAATGTTGACAAGCAAGTGCATAACACTATGTTACAAACTGAACAGTGAAAAATTAGTGTATGATGAATATAAGCATGCTAATTTGGTGTTTCCGAATTCCAAAAAGCATTAGACAGAGCCGGTAATATCAGACATAAATCATGGCATGTATATGTGGCTTAAGAAAATATACCCGAACCCTTGGATGGTTACGGCCCGGCTGATCCTTGGACTTGAGCTTATATAAGCATCCAGAAGGTGGGGCTGACAGTAACTTGGTGGCAGCCTCTGCAGATGCCTCATCAGCAGCAGTTGCAATCCTTTTGACCAATGAAGGCTTAGCAGTTTCAGTCTGCATATAAAAATTGAAGAGCAACAGACATCAGCAGTGATATATAAAATGAATCTATGAGACACTGATGCATATAGTGCTGGATGTAAGTGGAAGAATAGGTGTGTGTGTTTCTGAACTATTGGTAAGCATTAGACAAAGCCGGCAATAAACAGACAAAAATCAAATCATGTATGAGGATTAAGAAAATATACCTGCTTACTGAAAAGGGTACCACCCAGCTGGCCCGTGGCCTTGTGCTTGAGGAGGTTTTCAGAAGATGGTGGCAGCACCATCGTCTTCACAGCAGCCTCATCAGGATCATTTTTTATCCATTTGAGTAGAGGAACAGAAGTTTCATCCTGCATATGAATAGCAACAGAACTCATCATTGATATTTAATAAATCTATGAGATAGACTGATGCAAATAGTGGGGTGTAAGTGGAAGAATAGGGTTGTGCATAGAGAACAGTTGACAACAATGCAAATGATTACAAAAGAAGCCAATGGAAATCAACAGTTTATATACTGGATGAGACAGACTGAAAAGTGAAAAATTAGTGTATGATGATTGTAAGCAAACGCAGTGTTTCTGAACTTTTGGTAAGCATTAGACAAAGCCAACAGTAATTAAACAGATAATAATGAAATCATGTATGTGGATTAAGAAAATATACCAGATTCATTAAAAGGTCACCACCCAGCTGGCCCATGGCCTCGTGCTTGTAGAGGTTTTCGGAAGATGGTGCCGGCACCATCGTCCTCACAGCAGCCTCATTAGCCCCATTTTGCATCCACTTGAGTAAAGGCGCAGCAGTTTCAGCCTGCATAAGAATGGGAACAGATCTCAGCAGTGATATTGAATGACTCTGAGACAGACTGATGCATATAGTGCTAGATGTAAGTGGAAGGGTATGGCCGTGTATGGACAACAGTTCACAACAATGCAAGGGTGTGTTCGGTTCTGAAACAGCGTGGAATGGAATGGAATGGTTCCATTTCAGAGGAATGGAATGGTTACATTTTTGTTCGGTTGGGAAAAATGGAGAGCAGAAGAGATCGAGGTTAAACTAACCAATTGTCTCAAAATTGTAATTAACAATTGCAAATGACATTTTAATCTCAAAGTCGTAATTAACAGCGCCTAATGGTGCTCTTTTAATCTAAAAATCGAAATTAACATCATTTTATGTTGGGTTAGGGGAACTGGAGTAGATGAACATTACTGTATGATGATTGTAAGCAAACGAATTTGGTGTTTCTAAACTTTTGGCTTCGAGATCTTATGGGTTTCAACTCTAGCCTACCCCAACTTGTTTGGGACTGAAAGGCTTGGTTGTTGTTGTTGTTGTTGTAAACTTTTGGCAAGCATAGAAAAAACCGACAATAAACAGAGAAAAATCAAGGCATGTTTTGTGGATTAAGAAAATATACCATATTCATTAAAAGATCACCACCCAGCTGGTGCGTGGCCTTGTGCTTGTAGAGGCATTTAGAAGATGGGGGCGGCATCAACATACTGGCAGCCTGATCAGCCGCAGTTTTGATCTTCCTTTTGAGTAAAGGCCCTAAAGTTTCAGTCTGCATATGAATAGCAAAACAAAAGGCAGACCTCAGCAGTGATATTGAATTACTGTATGAGATAGACTGATGCATATAGTGGATGCTCTTAGCCTTTTGCAGCGTGAACACTAGCTATGGACAGACAAAAAAACTAGTTAACTCAGCTTTGTCTAGATATGAATGTACTACCACCATCCAAAAGCTTAAGCCTTATTTATTTTTGAGAAATCAAAACAAGCAAAGTTTGACCAAAATTTTAGAACATTCTATCAACAAATATAATACTGTGTAGATACCGTAGGAAAATATATTTTATTATCTATTTAATGATATTAATTTTGTATTTTGCATGTTACTGATTTTTGGTAAAAGCTTAGTCAAACATGGTATAGTTTGACTTTCTAAAAATAATATAAGCCCAAAGCTTTGGGATGGAGGCAGTAGTATCTAGAGCTAAAACACATCTAGATACATCCGTATCTACAGATAGTTGAGTCAATTAATTTGGATCTGAGGGAGTATCAGATTCAGACTACATCATGGTAAGTTGGTTAAAAAAAATTACCCCTGGGCGGTCCCTGCCCAGCTCGGCAGTGGCATTTCGCTTCTTGTGCTGCAGATCGGGCCATGCTCCTGCAGCAGGTGGGGCGCTATTCTCGTTCCCCATAGCCTCAGCACGGAACCTGGAGGTACCAACCTGATACAGAGAATATAGAGCATGGTGTCACAGAGGCTTTACGCACAAACAGCTGAAGACATGTGCTACTTTAAGCATATTCCAGAACAGGAACAGATTGAGGATGCAGAGACCAGAGAGACACTTAAAAGGTAAAGAGTGGATAAGCAAACGGAGTACCTGCTTCGCGGGGCTGGGGACGCAGCTCAGGCTCAGCCAACTGCCCACATGCGTGGTGGCCTTACGCTCCATTGCCCCCACCGCCGAGGTCTTGCCTTTCCTGTACAAGCTGACAAAAGATACAGTGAGGATCAGCAGAAACTACAAAGGTTGCAAATGTCGACAAATAAAGGAAGAACACCCCAATCCAAGCAAAGGTAGCCCCCGCCCCCCACCCCCATCAATCACTCCCAGCTCGAGGGTGACCAGAAAGACACCCCTTTGCCCAGAATAGGAAAGAGATGCGCAAGATATCGAGGAGAGGAAAAAAGAACCGATCTCGAGAAAGGAGAGAACATTACTAGTCCTACCTAATCCGCTTGGGCTAGATGCAGCTTGCCCCTCCAAGCTGGATGCCTGGACGGTGGAGGCGAAAGGAGGGGATCGAGCTAGCGGCTTGCATCCGTCGGCAATCGGCACTCGATCGGGAGAGAAGGGGTGCTACATAAAGGGGAGGGGTAACATATTTTATTACACAGTGAACTTACTGATGTGACTAGTCATTACATGTCTCACTGAAACTAGGGCCCATAGTGTGGCACCCCAAATTTACTTGAAGCTGCCCGGCGGGACGCATTGGCGCGTCAAGAAACCCCCGAATTGTAGCGGGGAAATGAAACATTTCACAAAAATTCGAAATTCAAGCACACCGCCACGCGCCAAGCACGCGGCTGTTCCTTCCTCTTCCTCGGTTCCTCCTCCCCTATCCGAAAAAACCCCAAATCCCAAGCTCAAACAAAAAAAAAACAAAAAACAAATCCCCTGGCCGCCATGCATGTCCTCGTTAACCCGCTGGAGATCGTTCCCGGACGATGCGGACCACCCGCCCTGAGATCCAGAATTCCGTCCACCTCGAGGCACTGCGTGCTGTCTCGCAGCAGCGGCTTGAGGGCGCTGAAGAGGAAGTTCCGCCGGAAAGTGCTCATGGCAACCGTGCAAGCTCACCGGCGTGCTGTATCCCGAGAGGAACTGGTCAAAGCTTTGCTATTCGCCACACACACAAAAATTGCGGGCCAAGATCTGGTCAAAGCTTCGTCGATGGCTTGCCGCGAGAGGCTTGGAGTCCAGAGTCAATAAACTAGCTGCTCGAGGACTTGGGCGGTTTACACGGATTCATATTAACTGACTCAAGTTTGTTAGTCTAGTTAACAAATGCATCTAGATACATCCATATCTAGACAGAATTGAGTCAATTAATATGAATCAGAGGGGAGTACCTGAAAGTGTTTCATGCTACCAACTAATGCGCTGGCAGGAATCGCTGTAGAAGTAATTGTGCTACTACTTGTACGATGAACTGATTGTGTGGGTGTCGAATTTTGCAACGCGATCATCCACTGAATGCTTAATCTAGCGCCAAAGGCGTACAAATCATAACATACTACAGCACCAGAACATAAGAGTACGAATCATAAAGTAGCTCAACATTTTGCATCAGGGCTGGGTGGTCCTGAGACTACCGGGACGCCCCTGATGATCTCCGGGTGTGCATCCTCTTCAACGCAAAGCTGTGTACTCGGTCCACGGCCTCCTTCTGTAGGCTGGATAATCTCAGGTGCAGGACCTTCGTCTATGAGAGGCTCGTCATCAGTACCATCCACAGGTGCATCAGGGCTGGGTGGTCTTGAGACTACCCGGACGCCCGTGATGATCTCCGGGCGTGCATCCACTTCAACGCAAAGCTGTGTACTCGGTCCACGGCCTCCTTCAGTAGACTGGATAATCTCAGGTGCAGGACCTTCGTCTATGAAAGGCTCGTCATCAGTACCATCCACAGGTGCATCAAACTGAGATTCATCTTCAAATCTCCCATCAAACTGAGAGACCTCTTTAACTCTATGCTTCTGCAATTAGTACATCAACCGATTAGACAAACATCTAAGGGATGCAACCTGAACAAATGCCGTTTTACATATTTACCTTCTCATCTGGCACAGCACATGTCCCAGAGCTGAAACCCGTTTCCTGAAGCAAGCGCTTTTTCTCTCCTTCCCGTCCATCCATCTGCAACAAGTTAAATTTGAGTACAGAACCTTGCACAGCAATGCAAACTATTGATTGAAACAGCGGCAGCATCAATATAAATAATTAACTACATATGCCAGCACACATACAGTGTGAGCAAGATCTGCTTCTCCTGCTAAAGGATCATTATATGGTTCACCATGCTAAACCCGCCTAACATATGTGCGGTCCATCCCAAAAATGTGTAAATGATCTGCCACTACAGGGTGAGGCCTCTTCTCACCATTCATACATGTGCAGCGCGGGCAATACACGTCCAGGTTGTGACCATCATGAGCTCTAATAAACCCCATAAAGGGTTGAACACCATTTATATATGAAGGGGAACATAAGTGTCCATGCAGTTTCCAAGTTCTGTCCATCTGTTTAATTATGAGATACAGTGGTTGGTGATTAATTTAAGGCGAAGTAGGAAATGTATATCCATCGAGTACAAAACTATACTACATGATTATGCATTTCAGCAATCATGTCGAGTACAAAACAAAAAATGCCCATCGACATTTTAGCAAACAGATCGTGTACAAAACTCTGCCATGGCATTTCAGCAAATTAACGGATCGAGTGCAGAACTGACTCTATATGCCCACGCAAATGAACAAATTGATCGATGACAAATCGAGCGGAAAACTATAAAGTGCCAATTAGTTCGAGCATACTGACGAATTTTTTTAGCAGCATCAAGAAAATATAAATCGTTAGGCTGTCTTGCCCGATACATGATTGAGCTAGAGATAGCAGCCCTACCGTGGATCAACTTGACCGCCGGTGCGTCTCGAGAAGAACGACGGGGAGGAGAAGCTTCTTCTTCGCACGGACGGGACGGGGAGGGGAAGCTCTTCGCACGGACGGGGATAAGTTGTCTACGGGTGGGTGGGGGGTCATGCGGCCGGGCCGCCGGGGTGATAATTAAGGTTGGTAGGTGGCGTTTAATGGAGTTGCGTGTGTAATTTGCCGTGCACAAGGTTGAGGAATAGGCGGTTCCCTTTGCCGCGCGCACAATTCAAACTATCCCGCCCATGTAGTTTAAATTCGCCATATTTTCGTTAAATCGACATAAAGTCATGTGAGTGGGGGAAAATTAGCAAAGTTGCTTGAAAAATAGTAAAACTCTGGAATTATCCTTTAAATATGCTCTACTTCGTGTGAAAATCGGGGTGTGGAAGCATGTTGAGCTGTTTTATTTGTACTTTCTTCATTAAAACTCCCATTTTATGCACTTTGGATGGAAAGAAATCATTTGTACATAAATTTTGACAACGCCATTTGCAAACACTAATTGTTTACATGCCAAGATGCACCCATCCACCAAATATATATGTGGCAAAAGTTTATCACAATCTAGCAGATATGCATAATTAGTGAGGGACCCCTTTTGATTTTGTGCAATTTCCACTAATTAGGTAGAGATCGAGAAGGGTTAATTAATTAGGCCATGTTAGGGGTTATGTGTTTTAATAGGTTGTGTGGATTCAAATACAACTTCTTTATTTGTGTGCTATGATTAATCAAAACTAGATCGATCGACTGCGCACACATTATTAGAGGCGCATGCCTTTGCGCACAAAGTGCATGTGTGTGTTGTTGGCCACCAACGAGAGAGAGAGAGAGAGAGAGAGAGAGAGAGAGAGAGGTAGAGAGAGCTACATACGAGAGAGCGATTGAAATCCCCAAATTAAACACATATATATGCATGGCACATTTAATTTAATTAGAGGACCGCGAGGCACCCCTGGCCTGCTTGATGCATAATTAAGTGTCATTGGCCTATATATATAGGGTTTAATTAGGGTTTAGGGTTTAGGGTTAGGAGGTTAGGGTTTAGGGTTTAATGTTTATGGTGTTTAGGGTTTAGGGATTAGGGATTAGGGTTTATTTAGGGTTTAAGGTTTAGGGATCATCGATCGAGTGCGCACACACACATTATTAGAGGCACACGCGCCTTTGCGCATAAAGTGCATGCGTATATGTGTGTGTTTTTTGGCCACCAACGACATATAGATGATCGAGAGAGAGAGATTGAAATCCCCAAGAATATGTTCAAATATATATTAAAATATATGCACGAATTAATGCATGCATGGTAGGCCATGCATGCACACTAATTATATATATATTATGAGGAAACTTAATCAAATGTGTTTTCATTCGAGAGAACTTGTCAAAATTCAAGTTAATTAATTTATCATCGATAATTATATAATTAATTAATGAATCTCAGGGAGATGTTATACAACATATGATCGATATATAGGCCATGTATATATTAATTGGTTTTAATCTACCGTTTTTGCTAGCTAGCTGCATGCTATATATAGAGCATGTTTTTATTAGATCGGGTTATAGCTAGTATAGTTTAGGGTTATGTGTTTTAATTAACTAGGGTTTGATTAGCTAGGGGTTAGTTATATATATATGGTTTAGGGTTAATGCATGTCACATTTAATTTAACTAGAGGACCGCGAGGCACCCCTGGCCTGCTTGATGCACAATTAAGTGTCGTTGGCCTATATATATAGGGTTTAATTAGGGTTTAGGGTTAGCTAGCTGGGTTTAGGGTTTAGTGTTTTGGGTGTTTAGCTAGGGTCTAGGGTTTAGGGTTTAGTGTTTACTGTGTTTAGAGGGTCTAGGGTTTAGTGTTTAGGGTGTTTAGGGTCTAGGGTTTAGGGTCTAGTGTTTAGGGTCTATGGTTTAGGGTTTAATTAGTGTTTAGGGTGTTTAGGGTTTAGGGTTTAGTGTTTACGGTGTTTAGGGTCTAGGGTTTAGGGTTTAGTGTTTAGGGTCTAGGGTTTAGGGTTTAATTAGTGTTTAGGGTGTTTATAGGGTTTAGGGTTTAGGGTTTAGGGTTTTAGGGTTTAGGGTTTAGGGTTTAGGGTTTAGGGTTTAGGGTTTAGGGTTTAGGGTCTAGGGTTTAGGGTTTAGTACGTGTTTAGGGTGTTTAGGGTCTAGGGTTTAGTGTGTTTAGGGTGTTTAGGGTTTAGGGGATTAGGGATTAGGGTTTTAGGGTTGTTTAAGGTTTAGGGATCATCGATCGAGTGCGCACACACACATTATTAGAGGCACACGCGCCTTTGCGCATAAAGTGCATGCGTATATGTGTGTGTTTTTTGGCCACCAACGACATATAGATGATCGAGAGAGAGAGATTGAAATCCCCCAAGAATATGTTCAAATATATATTAAAATATATGCACGAATTAATGCATGCATGGTAGGCCATGCATGCACACTAATTATATATATATTATGAGGAAACTTAATCAAATGTGTTTTCATTCGAGAGAACTTGTCAAAATTAAGTTAATTAATTTATCATCGATAATTATATAATTAATTAATGAATCTCAGGGAGATGTTATACAACATATGATCGATATATAGGCCATGTATATATTAATTGGTTTTAATCTACCGTTTTTGCTAGCTAGCTGCATGCTATATATAGAGCATGTTTTTATTAGATCGGGTTATAGCTAGTATAGTTTAGGGTTATGTGTTTTAATTAACTAGGGTTTGATTAGCTAGGGGTTAGTTATATATATATGGTTTAGGGTTAATGCATGTCACATTTAATTTAACTAGAGGACCGCGAGGCACCCCTGGCCTGCTTGATGCACAATTAAGTGTCGTTGGCCTATATATATAGGGTTTAATTAGGGTTTAGGGTTAGCTAGCTGGGTTTAGGGTTTAGTGTTTTGGGTGTTTAGCTAGGGTCTAGGGTTTAGGGTTTAGTGTTTACTGTGTTTAGAGGGTCTAGGGTTTAGTGTTTAGGGTGTTTAGGGTCTAGGGTTTAGGGTCTAGTGTTTAGGGTCTATGGTTTAGGGTTTAATTAGTGTTTAGGGTGTTTAGGGTTTAGGGTTTAGTGTTTACGGTGTTTAGGGTCTAGGGTTTAGGGTTTAGTGTTTAGGGTCTAGGGTTTAGGGTTTAATTAGTGTTTAGGGTGTTTATAGGGTTTAGGGTTTAGGGTTTAGGGTTTTAGGGTTTAGGGTTTAGGGTTTAGGGTTTAGGGTTTAGGGTTTAGGGTTTACGGTGTTTAGGGTCTAGGGTTTAGGTTTAGTACGTGTTTAGGGTGTTTAGGGTCTAGGGTTTAGTGTGTTTAGGGTGTTTAGGGTTTAGGGATTAGGGATTAGGGTTTTAGGGTTGTTTAAGGTTTAGGGATCATCGATCGAGTGCGCACACACACATTATTAGAGGCACACGCGCCTTTGCGCATAAAGTGCATGCGTATATGTGTGTGTTTTTTGGCCACCAACGACATATAGATGATCGAGAGAGAGAGATTGAAATCCCCCAAGAATATGTTCAAATATATATTAAAATATATGCACGAATTAATGCATGCATGGTAGGCCATGCATGCACACTAATTATATATATATTATGAGGAAACTTAATCAAATGTGTTTTCATTCGAGAGAACTTGTCAAAATTCAAGTTAATTAATTTATCATCGATAATTATATAATTAATTAATGAATCTCAGGGAGATGTTATACAACATATGATCGATATATAGGCCATGTATATATTAATTGGTTTTAATCTACCGTTTTTGCTAGCTAGCTGCATGCTATATATAGAGCATGTTTTTATTAGATCGGGTTATAGCTAGTATAGTTTAGGGTTATGTGTTTTAATTAACTAGGGTTTGATTAGCTAGGGGTTAGTTATATATATATGGTTTAGGGTTAATGCATGTCACATTTAATTTAACTAGAGGACCGCGAGGCACCCCTGGCCTGCTTGATGCACAATTAAGTGTCGTTGGCCTATATATATAGGGTTTAATTAGGGTTTAGGGTTAGCTAGCTGGGTTTAGGGTTTAGTGTTTTGGGTGTTTAGCTAGGGTCTAGGGTTTAGGGTTTAGTGTTTACTGTGTTTAGAGGGTCTAGGGTTTAGTGTTTAGGGTGTTTAGGGTCTAGGGTTTAGGGTCTAGTGTTTAGGGTCTATGGTTTAGGGTTTAATTAGTGTTTAGGGTGTTTAGGGTTTAGGGTTTAGTGTTTACGGTGTTTAGGGTCTAGGGTTTAGGGTTTAGTGTTTAGGGTCTAGGGTTTAGGTTTTAATTAGTGTTTAGGGTGTTTATAGGGTTTAGGGTTTAGTGTTTAGGGTTTAGGGTTTTAGGGTTTAGGGTTTAGGGTTTAGGGTTTAGGGTTTATGGTTTAGGGTTTACGGTGTTTAGGGTCTAGGGTTTAGGGTTTAGTGTTTAGGGTGTTTAGGGTCTAGGGTTTAGTGTGTTTAGGGTGTTTAGGGTTTAGGGGATTAGGGATTAGGGTTTTAGGGTTGTTTAAGGTTTAGGGATCATCGATCGAGTGCGCACACACATTATTAGAGGCACCCGCGCCTTTACGCATCAAGTGCATGCGTATATATGTGTGTTTTTTGGGCCACCAACGATATATAGATGATCGAGAGAGAGAGAGAGAGAGATCGATTGAAATCCCCAAGAATATGTTCAAATATACATTAAAATATATGCACGAATGCATTGTAGGCCATGCATGCACACTAATTATATATATATTATGAGGCAACTTAATCAAATGTGTTTTCATTCGAGAGAACTTGTCAAAGTTCAAGTTAATTAATTTATCACGATAATTATATAATTAATTAATGATTCTCAGGGATATGTTATACAACATGATCGATATAGGCCATGTATATTTTAATTGGTGTTAATCTACGGTTTGCTAGCTAGCTAGCTGCTATATATAGAGCATGTTTTTATTAGATCGGGTTATAGCTAGCTAGTATAGTTTAGGGTTATGTGTGTTAATTAAGTAGGGTTGATTAGCTAGGGTTAGTTACATATATATGGTTTAGGGTTAATGCATGGCACATTTAATTTTATTAGAGGATCACGAGGCACCCATGACCCACTCGATCGATGCACAATTAAGTGTCGTTGGCCTATACATAGGGTTTAATTGGGGTTTAGGATTAGCTAGGGTTTAGGGTTAGGGTTAGGGTACGTTTAGGGTCTAGGGTTTAGGGTTTAGTGTTTAGGGTTTAGGGATTAGGGATTTAAGGTTTTAGGGTTGTTTAAGGTTTAGGGATCATCGATCGAGTGCGCACACACATTATTAGAGGCACCCGCGCCTTTACGCATAAATTGCATGCATATATATGTGTGTTTTTTGGGCCACCAACGATATATAGATGATCGAGAGAGAGAGATCGATTGAAATCCCCAAGAATATGTTCAAATATACATTAAAATATATGCACGAATGCATTGTAGGCCATGCATGCACACTAATTATATATATATTATGAGGCAACTTAATCAAATGTGTTTTCATTCGAGAGAACTTGTCAAAGTTCAAGTTAATTAATTTATCACGATAATTATATAATTAATTAATGAATCTCAGGGATATGTTATGCAACATGATCGATATAGGCCATGTATATTTTAATTGGTGTTAATCTACGGTTTGCTAGCTAGCTGCTATATATAGAGCATGTTTTTATTAGATCGGGTTATAGCAGCTAGCTAGTATAGTTTAGGGTTATGTGTTTTAATTAAGTAGGGTTGATTAGCTAGGGTTAGTTACATATATATGGTTTAGGGTTAATGCACGGCACATTTAATTTTATTAGAGGATCACGAGGCACCCATGACCCGCTCGATCGATGCACAATTAAGTGTCGTTGGCCTATACAGAGGGTTTAATTGGGGTTTAGGATTAGCTAGGGTTTAGGGTTAGGGTTAGGGTTAGGGTTAGGGTATGTTTAGGGTCTAGGGTTTAGGGTTTAGTGTTTAGGGTGTTTAGGGTTTAGGGATTAGGGATTTTAAGGTTTTAGGGTTGTTTAAGGTTTAGGGATCATCGATCGAGTGCGCACACACATTATATTATTAGAGGCACCCGCGCCTTTACGCATAAATTGCATGCATATATATGTGTGTTTTTTGGGCCACCAACGATATATAGATGATCGAGAGAGAGAGAGAGATTGAAATCCCCAAGAATATGTTCAAATATACATTAAAATATATGCACGAATGCATTGTAGGCCATGCATGCACACTAATTATATATATATATTATGAGGCAACTTAATCAAATGTGTTTTCATTCGAGAGAACTTGTCAAAGTTCAAGTTAATTAATTTATCACGATAATTATATAATTAATTAATGAATCTCAGGGATATGTTATACAACATGATCGATATAGGCCATGTATATTTTAATTGGTGTTAATCTACGGTTTGCTAGCTAGCTGCTATATATAGAGCATGTTTTTATTAGATCGGGTTATATCTAGTATAGTTTAGGGTTATGTGTTTTAATTAAGTAGGGTTGATTAGCTAGGGTTAGTTACATATATATGGTTTATGGTTAATGCATGGCACATTTAATTTTATTAGAGGATCGCGAGGCACCCATGACCCGCTCGATCGATGCACAATTAAGTGTCGTTGGCATATACATAGGGTTTAATTGGGGTTTAGGATTAGCTAGGGTTTAGGGTTAGGGTTAGGGTTAGGGTTAGGGTTAGGGTACGTTTAGGGTCTAGGGTTTAGGGTTTAGTGTTTAGGGTGTTTAGGGTTTAGGGATTAGGGATTTAGGGGTTTTAGGGTTGTTTAAGGTTTAGGGATCATCGATCGAGTGCGCACACACATTATTAGAGGCACCCGCGCCTTTACGCATAAATTGCATGCATATATATATATGTGTGTTTTTTGGCCACCAACGATATATAGATGATCGAGAGAGAGAGATTGAAATCCCCAAGAATATGTTCAAATATACATTAAAATATATGCACGAATGCATGGTAGGCCATGCATGCACACTAATTATATATATATATTATGAGGCAACTTAATCAAATGTGTTTTCATTCGAGAGAACTTGTCAAAATTAAAGTTAATTAATTTATCACGATAATTATATAATTAATTAATGAATCTCAGGGATATGTTATACAACATGATCGATATAGGCCATGTATATATTAATTGGTGTTAATCTACGGTTTGCTAGCTAGCTGCTATATATAGAGCATGTTTTTATTAGATCGGGTTATAGCTAGTATAGTTTAGGGTTATGTGTTTTAATTAAGTAGGGTTGATTAGCTATGGTTAGTTACATATATATGGTTTAGGGTTAATGCATGGCACATTTAATTTAATTAGAGGACCGCGAGGCACCCCTGGCCTGCTTGATGCACAATTAAGTGTCGTTGGCCTATATATAGGGTTTAATTAGGGTTTAGGGTTAGGGTTAGGGTTTAGGGTTTAGTGTTTAGGGTGTTTAGGGTTTAGGGATTAGGGATTAGGGTTTCAGGGTTGTATAAGGTTTAGGGATCATCGATCGAGTGCGCACACACATTATTAGAGGCACCCGCGCCTTTGCGCATAAAGTGCATGCGTATAGTTTAGGGTTATTTGTTTTAATTAAGTAGGGTTTGATCAGCTAGGGTTAGTTACATATATATGGTTTAGGGTTAATGCATGGCACATTACATATAGTTTAAATCTCAAGAATGTTTATACATGATAGGCCATATGTGCAAAGGAATTTTTTTCCTCGTGAACTTGTCAAAATTCAAGTTTATCAGTGCCAATGGAAACTAGTCCAAAAAATTACATAGAGGACCAAAAGTACTAGACAATAACTAATAGAACCTGCAACTTTACAAAAAGGACCCCAAAACATATAGAAGAAAATCAATCGAGTCCTTCTCGACCGCACATCAGATCTCTGCTCCGCATCCTTTCCAGCAACTCCGTCGCCGGGGACGCACCACTTGGGACGGTGTCGCCGGTAGTCGCCAGGACGAAGGAGAAGAAGGGCCTCAGCAACGGCATATTGGCTCTGAGAAGGGTCGCTGAAAGTCCAAGATGTGCACGGGCAAGACGGATGACGCCGTCGTATGCCCCGAGCTTGTGAACTTTAGCAGCTTGACTTCCCCATTGGCCAGATCTGAAGCACTGACCAAAGCAAGCCTCACCGTTAGCGCCATCACATTGATGGCACCAGATCGGGGTTTGGCCGGCAAGATCCGCCAGATTCACCATAGGCCAGATCTGAAGCCGATGACGAGATCCCCGACTCCATTGCGCCATTCTGCTCATGGGAAACACTGGATCTAAGCTTACAACAACACTAACTCCCTCGGATCCAAATTAGCTGACTCAACTTTGCTTATCTAAATATGGATGTATCCACACATGTTTTTACTCTAGATACATACACGTCTAAGGAAAGTTGAATCAATTAATTTAGTTCGGAGGGTGTACAATATACAGAGAGAAGTCGGCCTCGTCTCCGGCCGGCGAGGCCGCCGGAGAGAAGGGGGAGAGGAGCCGGGGGAGTGGGAGAGACTCGAGAGAGAAAGAGAAGAGGAAGAAATGAGAGCTCCCTGGGGAAGAACATTATTTTTGTCGTTCTGCTCGTAGCTTGTAACTGAAAATTTCGGCCACGCGCCAAATCATCCCGCCGCATCCATTCGAAAATCCCGTGACCAGTTTTACCCTTTTAACCCTGGTCCGGAAGCTACAACCCACCGACCATGGAGGGCTCATTCGGTAACAATGAAATATCTTGCCTAGATCCCGAACCCTCCCCACAGGCCCACACCCACCCACCAACCATTCGCCCCATTAGCTCAAAAATACTCTCACACGCCAAAGCTCTGACTCTCTACAGTACTAGATCTGCTTCGCCGCCGGCATACTCCTCCACAGCGTAGCCTTGATCGTGTTGGCTGTCCACCCACCTGATCCGCTCCCCCGCCGCCCTCGTCACCGACGGATCTGCTTCACCGCCGACCTCGCCACCGACGGATCTGCTTCACCGCCGACCTCGCCACCGACGGATCTGCTTCACCGCCGACCTCGCCACCGACTACCTCGCCGCAGCGGCTGTATCAACTTCACCGAATACCTTGCCAGCCAACCAGATCTGCTTCACTAACGCCCGCTTCTACTGAAACATGGTCGATTCATCGTCTCCCGCGTTCGCCGCCGCTGGAATGCAAGTTGCCGCCCCCGTCCACCCCGCCGCAGCTTGGTTAGTACGCTGGCCCGTTAGATCGCGGTGTTTCTTTAGCCATGTTTTGTGTAGTTATTTGCAGATCTCATATGCCGTTAACTTTCTTGATGTGTTGCTTCGCATGAAGTTTGTTTAAATGTTGTACAGTACAAAAGCATTATCCGGTCGCTACCATCCTGTTCATTCTACTGACACCTGTGTGCATCCACATATTTATAGCCTTGTACCCATTCATTTGCTGCCAACTGTTTTTGTACTGCATGCTATTGTCGCACTGCTTTTATAGTCGTGCTATGGGCATTTCCAATCTGCTTGTTCTTATACCACGTCATTAGCTCACCGCTAGCTGTTTTCTCGTGTCTGCTATTCTCACACTGCTTTTATAATCATGCTATGTGCATTTCCAATCTGCTTGCTCTTATACCTCGTCTTTAGCTTATATAGTTATTGCTGCGTGCATGTCTGGTCTTTGTATTATCGTAGACTGACTTGTCAATGTTATTTTTCCTTGGGATTGATCATGCGAACCACTTATTAGAACATCCAACATTAACAGCGGGGACGCTAGGTAAGGTTGGAATCTGAGTTCGTGGTTGGTAATTTTGGCAGTTTACTTCCGTTATTATCTATAACCTATATGCATTGTTCCTTATGCAAGAGATTAACACTTGGAACCCTGCCATAGCAATGCCATTCATGCTTTACTATGTTTCTGCCTATTTGATATGCTTGTCTTGGAGAAACTTCGAGGGTGATTTGAACCTGACATTTGGTCATTCTTAATGCCAGTTTACTTTATGTGTAAAACCTTGGCATTACCCTACTCTAAATCTGAATGTCTGAAATTCGTATCTCATGCAAAGCAACATCTAGTTGGTTTTAATTTGATATCTGGTAACTATTGGCTTATTCATTTGGCAGCTCAAGTTTTTTGTTATTTGAAACCAGCTGACTTGGTCTTAAATGTGATATCTAAACACAGATTAAGGACAATGGAGCAGGAGGATTAGCATTTCACTTGATGGCTGAACCTAAAATGATAGGCATGTTGACCACGACTAGTGCACGCAAGAGAAGGACCTGCAGTGAGCCAGTATGTGCTTAGTACATGCATCTTATCTTATCTTGTGCTTATTTCTGCTACATGCTGTTATCTGATCTCTACATTGCGTAATACATGTTTGAATAGTTAATTGTTGTAACTATGTTTACAATGTTACCAGAATGCTGTTTTAATGAAGCAGTCATCATTAGAAGATAGTCGCCAAAAAAGGATCTGTAGCGACCCTGTGCAACATTATGATGTAAGTTTGTGCTTAGTACAAGTTCCATACATGTCTTATTTATGCAACTTGTTATTATCTTATATCTACATTGCATAATAAATGTTTGCATAGTTCATCGTTTAACTCTTTTTGCATTATTATCAGAATGCAGTTGTGATGAAGCAATCTTCATTACCAGTGAGGCCCACAAAAAGTTCTGATCTTTCTTCTGATGCATCTTCTCATAGCCGTCAACCTAGACCATTTCTTTCATCAGACAGTAAATATCTCAAGGCTGTACTTTATAAAAGACATGGTATTGCTGCTTTAAGATCTGTAGCTGATATGTTGACAAAGAGTACACAAGATTCAATCAAGGCGATTGCCAAATGTCAACCTGTTATTGATGATGCTAATAGAAGTCCTCAATGATTCTATGTAATTTTTTTATTTGGGCACATTAATTGCCTTGTAATTTTCCTATTTGTTTTATTTGTGTATGTAATTGTGTGTATCATTGAAATCAGATTTTAGGCTCATGAAATTTAATGCAAGTTGACTAGTCAAACAAGTAGGGCCCTACAACAGATTGGGCCGGCCCACTTACAGTAGTGTGGGACCCACTTTCATTTTGGGCCGGCCCACTTCTTTAGTAGGCCGGCCCGGTTACACGATAATGGGCTCCACATGCTTATTGGGCCGGCCCACTTGCTCTATGGTGGTCCCACATGGTAAATGGGCCGGCCCTTTAATAGGAAGGTGGGACCCACCTGTGTTTTGACCCGGCCCACTATCTTGTTGGGCCGGCCCACTTTCTAGATGGTGGACCCCACATACCAAATGGGCCGGCCCACTTTCTATATGGTGGACCCCACACACCAAATGGGCCGGCCCTTTAATAGGATGGTGGGACCCACCTGTGTTTTGGCCCGGCCCACTATCTCGTTGGGCCGGCCCACTTTCTACATGGTGGACCCCACATACCAAATGGGCCGGCCCATTAACAGGAATGTGGGACCCACATGTGTTTTTGGCCCGGCCCACTATCTTGGTGGGCCAGCCCACTTGCTATATTGTGGACCCCACATACTAAATGGGCCGGCCCTTTAACAGGAAGATGGGTCCCACCTGTGTTTTTGGCCCGGCCCACTATCTTGTTGGGCCGGCCCACTTGATATATGGTGGACCCCACACACTAAATGGGCCGGCCCTTTAACAGGAAAGTGGGACCCACCCGTGTTTTTGGCCCGGCCCACTAGCTTGTTGGCCGGCCCACTTGCTATACTGGACCCCACACACTAAATGGGCCGCCTTTTAACAGGAAAGTGGGACCCACTGTGTTTTTGGCCCGGCCCACTTGCTTCTTGGGCCCCAGTTGCTGTAAGGTGGACCCCACATGTTAAATGGGCCGGCCCATTTAACTTTTGACCAGTCAACATTAGAGGTTAGGCCCGGCCCACGTAACTAATGGACCGCCCAGCTATATAGTTGACCGGTCAAACTATGTCATCTGGCCCGGCCCGCTTAAGACGTGGCAGGCCTCGTGTGGGCCTACCATCTACCACGGGGTTTCAGCCGGTTAACGCCGTTAACGGCCAGTTAACGGCGTCTGCCACGTGTCAGTTTGCATGACGTCAGCAGTCAACGGGCTCCCGAAAACTTCCGCAACGGTCCGATTTTTCGTGGCGGAAGGGCGCCCACAGCGCGACGGACCGAAAAAATCGTCGTTGGACTTTGCCTGACGCAGTTTCCACAACGGAACCCATATCGTCGGGTTAGGCCCATAGGCGACGAAAAATACCCCTTAGCGGACGATTTTGAGACGTTGTCTATCAGAACTTTTCTTGTAGTGATCATGGAGAGGTACCAACAATTAATAATAAGCATCATGAATCATGTATATAAGCAGGATTGCAATGTTCATAAGAGAGTATGATAAAGTGGTATCTCGCTTGCCCGTATTTGATCGGCAAAACATAAATGCCCAGGCACCTCTGGAGTTCATAGAAAGACTAGAAGTAGTGATTGTCAAAGATAAAAGCATCAAAGTTATACCACAATCAATCATATTTTGAGACAAGCATATTATACTAAGAATGACAGTTGTGCTCTCAAGATAGTGCTCAAAGAAAGAATGGAGACACAACATAAAAGTAAAAGATTGACCCTTCGCAGAGGGAAGCAGGGATTAACATGCGCTAGAGCTTTTCATTTTTAAAACAGGAGTAAAATTATTTTGAGAGGTGCTTGTTGTTGTCAACGAATGGTAATGGGTACACTAACTACCTCGTCAACCGGACTCCCAAGAGCGGCTCCCATGAATTATTTGTATGTTTATGTGGCACTCCTTCCAACCTTTCTTACACAAACCATGGCTAACCGAATCCTCGGGTGCCTGCCAACAATCACATACCATGAAGGAGTGCCTTTTTATTTAAGTTTTATTATGATGATGACACTCCCCCCAACCTTTGCTTACACAAGCCATGGCTAACCGAATCCTTCGGGTGCCGTCCAACAATCACAAACCATGGAGGAGTGTCTATTTAAGTTAATTAATTTGGGACTGGGAATCCCATTGCCAGCTCTTTTTGCAAAATTATTGGATAAGCGGATGTGCCACTAGTCCATATGAGAGTCCGTCAAAAGTAAATGACAAGGTTGAAAGATAAATACTTCCTCATGAGCTATGAAACATTAACACAAATTGAGAAGCATTTTGAAAGTTTTAAAGGTAGCGCATGAGAATTTACTTGGAATGGTTTGAAATGCCATGCATAGGTATTTATGGTGGACACTTTGGAACAACTTGGTTTTCAGGTGTTTGGAAGCACGAGCGGCGTTCCCGCTCAGTACAAGTGAAGGCTAGCAAAAGACTAGGGAGCGACAAATCAAGAGAGCAGTAACTGTCATAATCATGCTTGCGGCAAAATAAATTAACGGAGGCATAAAAGTGATACAAGAACTCTGAAGCAATATAAATCATCGAGGCTTAATTGACTTTTTGTTCAGTCATATGCATGCGTGAGCATGTGCCAAGTCGATATAAATGAATTATTCAGAGGAGGATACCACAATGCCATACTTACTTATGAATAAAACAATGCAAGCGAACATCCATGACATGCTACTCATATTAATAAATTGGAGCTAAACATGAGAGATCATGAACTACTAGACTTTCTCAAATAACATATACCTCACATGAACCAAATAAGCATGCTCACATGGATGAGTATATGTACAAAAATGAAAACAAATAGAGTTCATACCAGCCTCTCACCACAATCCAATTGTTGTAGATCGTCATTATTGCCTTTCACTTGTGTAGCTTGGATAATATGAAATGAAAACCACGCTCCAGCCACCGAAGACCATTGAACTCATGATGAACTTTACAAACCAAAGAAGAACAGCAAATATTTTTGGTGTTTTCGAATTGGAAACAAGAACAAAAGAAACAAGAAAACAAAGCAAAATCTTTTTGGGTTTTCTCATAGCAAACTAACGATAGCAAATAAAGTAAAATAAGAGCAAAGAACCAAATAAATAAATGGTGAAGAGAAACAACAGAAATATTTTTGGTCTTTTTGTGTTTTAGGAAAGAAACAAAGTGAAAACAAAAGAATGCAAACTAACAGAAACACAGAAAAGCAGGATGACAGAAATCTGCCAAAACCTGACAGCAGTACAGAAATCGAAATTAACAAAAATCTTCCATTGCTCAGCAAAAGTGTTCAACTAATGAAAGTTAGATAACAACCTGGGGCACATGCTCAAAAATTGGCAACTCAAAATAACGTTCTGGCTGTGCGTACGAATTTTTTTGGTAACAGCCCAGAATCTGTTTTTGGACAGCACTTCCCCAAATATCATCTCCCTCTCATTAGAAAACCACTATAAGATACTAAACAAGTATGTACAAGTATCCAGCAACCATAATATGCAAAGAATGAGTGATGCCGGTATACCTCCCCCCAAGCTTAGGCTTTTGGCCTAAGTGGAGTTCATTCCCAACGAGGGTCGGAGTTCCACGCCGGTGGATCATACATGGAGTGATAATAGGGCCCCTGCGCAGAAGAATGTCGTGGAGGTTCCACATGACCATAATGTTGATATGAGGAGCTCGCTGCATCGGATGAAGAGTCGGGGTGCTCCTCGGCCTCCTCCACATCTTCCCTTGCACGATGGCTTTCCCTTTCTATGTATGCGTTTAGCTCATTTTCTGTGATCGACCACCCTTTCCTGGCATCAAGGTTAAGCAGAGCAGGTGCAGGCAATCGTACTAGTTTTTCAATTTTCTTAGTTATTCTCCAATTTTTCTTATACAAAGTTATCCTATAATACAGGTTGTTCAAATTAGATGCATCTGAAATAAACTCATGTTTAATCATGGAAACAACATCAAGTTTCTCTATGGAAAGCGGAATATCTAGATGGTGAGGTTCTACACCATGCATAGCTAACAAGCGAGAGGCGATAAGACCTCCACAAATTCCTCCTTTCTCACGGTTAGTGGCAAGTCTACAAGCTATTAAAGCACCCAAATTATAAGTCCTATCCTGTTGCAAAGCGGCAGCTAAGAAAGCCATATCTTGGACAGACAATTTACTTGCATTCTTTCTAGCAAGAACGCACTTTGTAACGAAATAAGCAAAGTAGCGGATAGCTGGTTGTTGAATGCTACTAATCTTACCACCATCATCGGAGAAACTCCTCCCATTACAAATCATTGTATAAAGATTCGAGAGCTCCCGCGGCGTTCCCCTGACCTTCTCGCAGGATCCCCACTGCGCACTCTAATTGCCGCACAAAAATCACTGAAAGGCAAGTTGATAGTTTTGTTATAAATCTTGTACCGGACCATGGGGTTAGTTTGAGACCGATGAAATTCGAAATCCTGCACAACCGACACCGTTAGTTTAGCATATTGGTAAGGTTCACCAACAGTAAAACCTTCCAACCCCTGCATTGGAAATCAGTGTTTGAACATCTTGCAGGATTCCCGCATTCCGCATAAAATCCGTGCATGGGTAATAAGAGGGGTATACTCCCTCTTCGCGATGAACTCTCATGACTTGTTGTACCTCCAATTCTTGTTGATTTAGTTGGTGCCTACTCCCTTCCATTTTCTGAAATTTTTCAACAATCATTATAAAATTTGATTTCAAGATATATAATTGAGGGGAACTACTATAGGAACTTGCTAGAGTACTAAACATGCATCAAAACTAGTTTCTACCACTTAGAACAAGCATGCAAGCTCACTAAACATGTTATCTACCGCAGCAAAATATTCAAGATATACTCAACAAAACAAAATTCTAATTGGACAATCAAAGGAGTCACATACCAAGGAGCAAATGTGCCAAATTTCAGACAGAAATCTGGGCTGAGCAAAGAGATCGAAAAATCGCGAGTTCTTGAGCAGAAACGCGAGTGAGAGAAAGTGAGTACGAGTTTTTTCGGGAGAGAGAAGAGAGTGGGAGGAAGAGATGTTGAAGTGGGGCAAAGGGGACCCACACACAGGTGGCGCGCCCCTCTTGGCCGCGCCGGCTGTGGGTGCCACCCTGGGGTGCCCCCTGGTCAGCCCCAGGTGCTCCAGGTGCCTCTTCGAAAAATAAGACTACCAGTATAATTTTTGTACATTTTTGAGAACTTCGAAAAATGCACATTTCTGGGTGTTAAATTAATTATTACTGGGCAAGAAAATGATTTCCAAAATCTTAAACAAATAAAGCATATTGCAAAACAAAAAGTGCTACAGCAAGTAAAACAAATGGAGGGAGAAAGAAAGAAAGAAATGTTGTTTAGCTCTCTTATGCATTAAAATATACTTGTTAACAAGGTTGATCAAGTCTTGCTACCAAATAAATTTTATATGACATAAGAAGAAATAAACCTCAAATCAATCATGTTACCTTATATTGAATTGATATGGATCCAATCACAAGAGTTTGATATTCTTCTTTAGGCTCATATATAGGACAATCAATGGATCCCACTTTGATAGTTTTCACATTAAAAATTGTATTAACTCCATATACTTTATCAATCCTCTTGGGAAAATAGACGGTATGTTCCTTGTCATCAACATTGAAAGTAACCTTGCCTTTATTGCAATCAATAACAGCCCCTGCAGTATTAAGAAAGGGTCTTCCAAGAATAATAGACATATTATCATCTTCAGGCATTTCCAACACAACAAAATCAGTTAATATCAAGCAATGTTGAGTAACTTGAACAGGAACATTTTCACATACACCAACATGAATAGCAGTAGATTTATCACCATTTGCAAAGATATATCAGTTGGTATCAACTTATCTAAATCAAGTCTCTTATAAAGAGAAAAGGGCATTACACTAACTCCTGCTCCCAAATCACATAGAGCAGTTCTAACATAATTATTCTTGATGGAACAAGGAATAGTCGGTATACCTGGGTCTCCAAGCTTCTTTGGAACCTTACCACTGAAGGAGTAATTAGCGAGCATAGTGGAAATCTCCTCATTGGGAATTTTCCTTTTGTTAGAGACAATATCTTTCATATACTTTGAATAAGGAGGCAATTTAATAGCATCAGTCAAAGGGATTTGCAAAAATAAAGGTTTCATCCAATCACAAAATTTATTATAATGTTCCTCCTCCTTTGATTTCAGTTTCTTAGCAGGAAAAGGCATTTGCTTTTGAACCCAAGGTTCTCTTTCATTACCATGTTTCTCAAGTAATAAAATCTTCTTTAGTGTACTTTTTATTTTTAGCATGCTTTTCAGGTTCTCTTTCAATTTCTTCTTTATCAGGAGTATCATCCTTATCATTATCTTTATCATGTTCATTACCACTTTCAGTTTCAGCATCAGAAATAGAAATACTATTAGGATCATTAACAGGTTCAGAGGATTCTACAACATTCTTATGTTTCTTTTTCTTTTTCTTAGATGGAGCACTAGTTTTAGTTAGTTGAGAATCTTGTTCAACTCTTTTGGGATGCCCTTCAGGATATAGAGGATCCTGGGTAGAAACACCACCTCTAGTTGTTACTTCATAAGCATGTTTTTCTTTAGAATTATTTCCCAACAAGTCATTTTGCACTTTAGTGAGTTGATCAATTTGAGTTTGAACCATATGAAAATGTTTAACAAGTATCTTAACATCATTGGAGGTTCTCTCCACAATATCATGCAATTCACTAATAGCTCGAGAATTTTCCATTAAATGATTCTCTACTCTCATATTAAAGTTTTCTTGCTTAACAATATAATTATCAAACTCATCTAAGCATTGAGCAGGAGGTTTTGAATACGGAATATCTTCCCTAGTAAAGCGTTGAAGAGAGTGTACCTCAATCATGGATGAAGGGGGAGTTATCTTACATAAATCTTCTATAGGAGGTAAATTCTTCACATCTTCAGGTTTAATACCCTTCTCTTTAAGAGACTTCTTAGCTTCCCTCATATCTTCATCATTTAATTTAATCATACCCTCTTCTTCAATATCGGTGCGGGGTTGGTTCAGGTGTAGACCAATCATCATGATTCCGGCCTATTTTAGCCAATAATTCTTCGGCGTCCTGAGTTCTTTTCCTGAAAACACAACCAGCACAACTATCCAGGTATGCCGTAGACTCAATGGTTAGTCCACTATAAAATATATCAAGTAAATCATGCTTTTCCAAATCATGATCAGGCCGAGCTCTAATAAGAGAGCAAAATCTCGCCCAAGCCTCAGGCAATTTCTCTCCATCTTCCTGGTCAAAATTATAAATTCTCTGCAAAGCAATATGTTGAGCGCTAGCAGGAAAGTATTTTCGAAAGAAAACATCACGCAAGTCAATTGGATTTCTAATAGAACCAGGAGGCAAATTATTATACCAAGTTTTAGCATCATCCTTTAATGAGAAAGGAAAAATTTAGCGACAAAATAAGTACGCATCTTGACATCATCAGAAAACAAGCTACTCAGAGTAGATAACTCAATCATGTGTTCAACAGCACTTTCTTTTTCAGTACCACAAAAGGGTGTCTTCTCAATAATAGCTATATGAGATAGATCAAGAGAAAATCATAATCTTTATCCTTAATGTTTATAGGAGATGTGGCAAATTTAGGATCAGGAGACAATTTATATCTAACAGCATGTTCTGCAAGCAACTTTTTAATTTTTCTTGCATCAGTAGTAGCATTGCATTTTTCAATAAAATCATCATCAAGTTCCACATAATCTTCATCAAGATCATCACTAGAATATTCAACAGACTCAGGTGAATTAACAGGTGTAGCAGCATTTTCATTAGGAGTTTCAGTATTTTCAATTTGCCTAGACCTAGCAATTGTAGCATCTAGAAAAGATCCTAACGAACCATCATTATCAAGCACAGCAGAAGCATCATCACAATTATAAGAGGAATTTTCAGATTCAGCAGAAGTACCAGCATTTGAAGCTTGTGGTGGTGAAACAAGTTTACTTATCACAGATGGTGAATCAAGAGCAGCAGAGGTACTAAGAGTTGTACCTTTTCTTGTAGTGGATGGTAATATGGCGATCTTAGTATCGCGAGGTTTACCCATGATGGAGACTTTGCAGCGAACAATATCAATCCAAGTGAACTTCCAAATAAAGCTATGCTCCCCAACGGCGAAAATAGTCTTGATGACCCACAAGTATAGGGGATCGCAACAGTCTTCGAGGGAAGTATTACCCAATTTATTGATTCGACACAAGGGGAGACAAAGAATACTTGTAAGCCTTAACATGGAGTTGTCAATTCAGCTGCACCTGGAAACAGACTTGCTCGCAAGAGTTTATCGAGTAACAGTTTTATAGCAGTAGGAATAGTGAAATAACAGCGGTGAAATAAAGATAGCAGTAGTGATTATAGTAAACAACATGATTAAAATACGTAGGCACAGGGACGGATTAACGGGCGTTGCATGGATGAGAGAAACTCATATAACAATCAAAGCAGGGGCATTTGCAGATAATAATAAAACGGTATCCAAGTACTAATCAATCAATAGGCATGTGTTCCATATTTAGTCGTACGTGCTCGCAATGAGAAACTTGCACAACATCTTTTGTCCTACCACCGTGGCAGCCGGGCCTCTAGGGAAACTACTGGATATTAAGGTACTCCTTTTAATAGAGTACCGGAGCAAAGCATTAACACTCCGTGAACACATGTGATCCTCACATCACTACCATTCCTCCGGTTATCCCGATTTCTGTCACTTCGGGGCCATTGGTTCCGGACAGCACGTGTGTATACAACTTGCAGGTAAGATCATAAACAACGAATATCTTCATGAATCAATAACATGTTCAGATCTGAGATCATGGCACTCGGGCCCTAGTGACAAGCATTAAGCATAACAAGTTGCAACAATATCATAAAAGTGACATCTACGGATACTAGACACTATGCCCTAACAATCTTATGACTATTACATGACCAATCTCATCCAATCCCTACCATCCCCTTCAGCCTACAGCGGGAGAATTACTCACACATGGATGGGGGAAACATGGCTGGTCGATGGAGAGGCGTTGGTGGTGATGGCGGCGATGATCTCCTCCAACTCCCCGTCCCGGCGGAGTGCCAGAACGGAGACTTCTGGCTCCCGAGACGGAGTTTCGCGATGTGGCGGCTCTCTGGAGGGTTTCTGGCGACTTCGACTTCTCCCCGTGCGTTTTTAGGTCAAGGGCGATAAGTAGTCCGAAGGAGGGCATCGGGGGCCAGCCGAGGGGGCCACACACTAGGGCGCGCGGCCCCTCCTGGGCCGCGCCGGCCCAGTGTGTGGGGCCCTCGTGCCCCCACCGCTTGCCCTTCTGGCTCCGCCAATATTCTGGAAAATAGACCTTCGCATAAATTCCGGGATTTTCCTGAAATTGGATTTCTGCACAAAACGAGATACCAGAGTAATTCTGCTGAAAACAGCGTTAGTCCGTGTTAGTTGTATCCAAAATACACAAATTAGAGGCAAAACAATAGCAAAAGTGTTCGAGAAAGTAGATACGTTTTGGATGTATCAATGACCTTTGAGGGGTGGTCTGCTGAAGGTCCTATTCGGCGAGCGGGTCTTGCGCATCTCCTCTCCGAGGCTCGTCTTCAGAATCGGAGCTGCCAGCCTCTACTCGAGGAGCCATCTGTTTGGCATAGGCCGACTTGAGCTTCGCGGTTGTGTAGCTTTTGTGGGTAGCCAGGGTGGCTGGGTGTGCCCTTGGGGGTAGTCGTGGTTTGGGCGTGGTCCTGTTGTTTATAGGTTTTTGCTCGGTTTTCTCCTAAAAACCGTGCACCTTCTGCTTAATTAATGGATGAGGCAAAACTTTTGCCTCCGTTTCAAAAAAAAAGAAAAAGCCATAGCAAATTAGGTGAACGACCGAGTCACAGTCTCCTCCACAAACAAACTGAAAGAAGCGGACAAACTGAACCAACTGCTAGCAGCAGCTGACACGGAACGGAAGCAAGAAATTGCAAGTGATGTAAAAAAGAAAAATCAGAGTCAGCAGGGTCTCATGTTCTCGTCGAGTATTTGATCCTAGAATTACCTGTTGATCTTGGTCATCTCTCCAATGTCGTGCGGCCGTGCCTCCATCTCCGTGCGTGATTAGGGAAATAGGGATTGGGAATTTTTGATGTGAGGCGATGGAGGCGACAGACGGCAGCCTCCGCGCCCGATTCGATCGAGATTCGAGAGAAACGAACGGTTAAACATTATCGGCCCGCCCGCCCTGCGATCAGCGAGATCCTAGATGGGCCTTTTTTTTTTCCTTCTCCTCTGCCCCATACATACTATGCACCTGATATGGGCTCCAATTTTGGCCGGGCCCAGGCTGTCCCCCTTCTTGCCCTGGCGGTTAACATTTTGAAGCATTTGCAGCAGTTCTTGACAAGTGGTGGTGGTGACATTTTCTTTTGGAAAATGCTCCATATCCGTCGGAGGATGGGACGCGCTGTGCCTCCGACTCCCGCGTCGTCGATGCATCTTGATCTGGTGGACCAGGCCGAGCCACGTCAACCCATCGCCCCTTCCTCCAGATTCTTCCAGGTAGCCACCACGCGGCGGGAGAAACGTGGGTGGCCCCCACCCGCTTCCTTATCGCTTCATCTCTCATCCCCGTCCTCTCGATTTTTGGCTCGTTCCCTTTCTTCTCGGCCTCCTCGGCGAGTTCCTTGGTACACCACCCATGCCGCTATAGCCGGCCGCCGCCGCTGCTCCTACAAACTGGCCGGCCAGCACAACGACGCCGCGGCTGCTAACTCGAGCCCTTGCTGAGATCTATCTTCCTTGTCTTCGTGTGGCCCGTCCTTCAACCTCCCTTGAGGAAATCCGCTCAGAGGATGTTCTCCGACGTGGCTCCGTCCCTTCTGCTGTCGGCGTCGCCGCGTGCTGCCCCTGCTGCAAGCGCCTGCGGCCGGCGCTTCAATAGCTTTGGCGCGGAAGCTGCAAAGGGCGGACACTGATGCTCCAACCTGTTGTGGGCGCCGCCGGAGCTGGAAGGGCCACCACGCGGAGCTGCAAAGGATCATGGTCGACGCTGCAACGGCCTCCCGTCTGAGCTGCGAAGGCCCATCGCATATGTTGCATGGCCCGCCGGCGGAGCTACATGCAGCAACCGGCGGTGCTGCCGGCGGAGCTGCAAGGAGCGGAAGGGGGTGCTTCAATGGTGCGCCACCGGAGCTGCAAAGGTGCACCGCCGAAGCTTCAAAGGTGCGCCACCGGAGCTGCAAAGGAGCGTCGCCGAAGCTTCAAAGGTGCACCGCCGGAGCTTCAAAGGTGCGCCACCGGAGCTGCAAAGGTGCGCCACTGGAGCTGCAAAGGTGCGCCGTCGGAGCTTCAAAGTTGCGCCACCGGAGCTGCAAAGGTGCGCCACCCGAGCTGCAAAGGTGCGCCGCCGGAGCTAAAAGCGACGAATGCCGCCGTTGTTAGACCGCCTTCGTGCTGCAAGCCCGCCGACGAGCGTCGTCGTAGTGCTGCTGCAAGCTCACGGCGGTGTTGTTTTTCGTCACCGACGACTACTCCCCTGTGCTCCTCTCCGGCGGCGTGCTATTCCAGCGACAATGGCCGGCGGCGCGGTATTCTCCGGCGACGCGGTATTCTCCGGCGACGCGGTCTTCCGGCAACAATGGTCGGTGCCCGGTGATGTGCTGGAGTTCTAGGCCTGGGGCTGTCGGTCTTCATGTCCGCGTGTTTGTTTATGGTGGAGGACCAGTTGGAGGTGGGTGACGAAAGTTTATTTTTCTTTGTACACGTGTCAAGCGGGGAATCCGGAGGTTCGGGGGCTTGAAATCCTCCGGAGGATTATCAGCACGCCCCTTTTCTTTTTGCGGACAGGTGGCGGCATTGGCGGAGCCAGCGGTCTGATAATGGGTGTACATGGTCTCTCAAATATTAATCCTTACATGAATTTTCGGATTTATTTAAGATGTATTACTCTAAACTTAGCTAATCAAGTTGTTTTGTCAAAAATATTGGGTGTACATCTATACACCCAAGTCCCCAAGTAGCTCCGCATATGGGTGGTGATGACATTTGCATACTTCATTCATGACGGCCCTCTTGGACGCTCTTGGAGTTCCGTGTCTGAGAGGACCCTAAGAGCATCTCTAACAGACCCCGTAAATCCCGCCGGAACCGAACTTTTCCGGCGGATTTATGGGTTCGGGCCACGGAGTTTGGGGGTCCGAGAAACCCCCCGCACAGCCCCTATTAAAAGGGTTCGTGGAGGGGAGTTCGGTTTGGAAACCCTACTCCCCTCCCGCCGCACCTCTCCCGCCGCCGCAAAAACCCTCCGCTCCGACGAGCAATCCCGGGTCCTCGGCCGCCGCTCAGGCGCTACGGCCACCACCCCGCCGTCGGAAATGACGTGTGTAAGACGCGTGGGTAGGGGCGGTGGGCGATCGAGCGGCGGAAGGTCAAGTCCCCGTCCACCGGGCGTACGGGCGGAGTCGGAGCGCGCCAGGCAGTCGCGCTCCGACGCCGCATGGAAGCGTGCCGGCCGCAAGTGGCCGGAGCTAATGGCACGCCACCTTCAAGCTCGCGCGGAGGCGGCTGCAGCTGCGGAGGAGGCTGCGGCTGCGGAGGAGGCTGCGGCTGCGGAGGAGGCTGCGGCTGCGGAGGGGGAAGCGGAGGCACCTCCCGCTGCCGGCGCTTGCAGCCCGCCGCTGCCGCCGTTGCCCCCACGTGGCGACGATGACGCCGACGCCGACGGACCACCTCTCCTTTGCGGGATCACCTCCGGCGCGGCGGCCATCGAGTTGGCGGCGCTCGTCGTCGCCTAGCAACCGCCGGCGACCAAAAACCCTCCGCCGACGGCCCGAAGACAGTATAGTCTCTGGGCACCTAAATTTCTGTCTCCGGGCACCTAAATTTCTATTCTAATTAGGTCCGTAGTACGTAATGTAGGTCTAATGCGGATGTATTTTGGCACTATTATTGTAAATTATGAATGAATTAAGCTTGATCGGATGAAATCGACTGCAATCGTGAAAATCGATTTCCCGCGACGTTTGATTTTCGCGAGTTCGGTTTGCGTTTACGGTTTCTGTTCTGCGCCGTGCCTAAATGCGCTCTCATTTCATTTTTCGGGAGACTGAACTCAGTTTATTGGGTTGCGATAAATACGGGCTCTGTTAGAGATGCTGTGCAGCCTTCCAAGAGGCTTCATTATTGGAGAAGCTTTTTTTTAGAGTCGAGGTGTCGTCCCCTCTGCCTTGGCATAGCCTTTTTTTCCCTTTATATGCATCCATTATGTCTAGACTTGCTACAGAGACTAGATGTAATTGATATGTTTTTAATATTAATATATTTTTTCTTTTGTAAAAAGAAACATTGCTTCAGCCTCCGCAACAAGATCTGGCTCATCTTGACAAGCACTTCAGGAAGTAGAGAAAGTATCAACTAGTAGGTTATCATGCTCTCTGCTAGTATATTTTTGGACGGATTTACAATAGATAATTAGCCAGTCCTGTATTATGTATACTTAGGGCATCCCAGCCGCGTCACTCAAAGGGATTTGAGGCGCACTGGACAAAATTTCGTTCTCAGCCACGCCCCCAAATACCCTTTTCATCCGGCGCGATCCAATATGGTGTCCGGCGTCTGAACCCGTCCCCGCTGCACAAGGGACGCTCCGGGCATGTCGGATACAACGAAAAGCGAGGCGAGCAGACACGGGCCCGACACGTCAGCGACACGGAAGCCTAAAACCCCGTCTCCTACCTCTGGTCAAGTGACGTTAATGGCATCCCAGCTTTCCCAGCGATACAGGGACGCGTCTCGTCGTGCATGGCCGTGTGGCCATCCGCGCCGGCGTTTATTGCGTCCAATGCCCCGCTGCTGCTTCGCCTGGCGTCGCTGCATAATAAGAGCGCCCTTCCTTCCGTTCCCATCCCAATCTCGCCGCTCCAACCTCTCGCCGCTCCCAAATCTCCTCCTCCCTCATCGTTCCCAACCTCCTCCTCCAATGTCGTCGTGCCGCAAGATCGCCACGGCGAACGGCTTCGACCGTGACAACCTCACCGTGGCGGAGGCGTGGGCGTTGTACCGCGCGGGATATCACGTCCCGTCGGACATGCGCCTGCCAAGCAGCGGCGGGTGGAAGATGGCCGTCAATGGTGTCGGAGTCCCGCCACCGCCGTGGGAGGGCACATAGTGCTGGAGGGACGCGATCAGGGCCCAGCGGGCTCGCCTCACCGCCGAGGAGCGTGCCGATTCAACCTGGGCGGCCACCGGCAACGACGCCTGGTGAGTCGACTACTTCCAGGCGCAGCACGACGCCGAGATGAACAACACCGCCAGCCTCATCGACCGGCGGAACAACTGGAACAAGGTGGGCGCCCTCCTCTTCTGGGGCGTTCCAGGGCGCACCCTGGAGCACGTCATCGACAACATGCAGAACGACGCACCCAGGTTGGAGATTCCGTCGTCGCCGCCACCATCTCCTACGCCCGCTGCGCTGGCAGCCGAGGAGGACGTACTCGTCCTCCTCCAACTCTTCCTTGTCAGGGCCGGTGCGATCGGCGCCTTCTTCGTCGCACCGCACCGCGCCCTACACCGTGCCTAAGCGTGAGGTGAAGGAGGAGCCGGAGTTCGCGACGCCGCCCGTCAATCTGAGGCGTGGCGGCAACAGCGTTAGCCGGCAGCAGCACAGGCGCGCCGGCAGCGTCCTCCTCATCTCGAAGCCGGAGGTGAAGGAGGAGCAGGAAGACGAGGCAGCCAGGAAGGCGGCGCTGTTGGCGGAGTACGAGCGGCAACAACGTCTCATCGCCAGCAGCGATGACCCCGAGGACTGCCCTGGCTTGCGAGCGGCGTGCTTGGCGTCGTTGAACGACAAGGACGCCTGGAGGGGCGACCTCGACGCGGCGATCACCATGTCCATCCGCGACTCTGGGAAGCCGCTCGTGGATCTCACCCACAACGACGAGGCTGGCCAAGTAGCGCGGTGAAGGACGAGCCCGACTAGCGCGGCAAGCAGGACATCGTCGTCGACGACATGTACAACTTCCACCAGTACTATGACGCCTCTGGCCACCGCAAGTACTACTAGATTAGGGTTTAGTTTAAATATCATCGAATTTCGTTCAAATCTATGTAATATATAGCAAGTTTGAATGAATCCGCTTAAATTTAAATATCTAAAATTTTGTTTGTAAGACGCGGCTGGGGAGCGACGTCTCCAAACACGGCACGAAGGAAACACGTCCCTCAAACGATAAATCTGACGCCGTTTGAGGACGCTTTGAAAAACGCGGCTGGAGATGCTTTGTACAAGTGTAGAGTAGTCGTTAATCATGAACGAAGGCACGGAATCAGTGAAATTGCCGCTCTGAGCATGTAGGAATGCATGACTAGTACTTTTGACAGTGCCCTTGCTTCGCAAAAAACATACAAAAAAAACTCCTCGATCGAGTATCATATACCAGCAGCTTCTTGTTCGTACTTAGCGACTCGTGACGTGCACGGAGTCGGTTTAGTTCCCCAAGCTTGCTGCTTAATTAACACCTCGATCGAGCCATACTTAGCATGGAAACTGGGGACTTATCGAAGATGGGAACTGAAGCTGCAAGCAAGGACACCAGGATGAGCTTTATTCTCTTGTATCTAGCACATTGATGCACGTTTAAGCAACTGAGCGAAGTACTCCTCCATCCGTTGACAATTACTTCGTGTTTTAAGTCTATCTAAAATTAAATTTATCAACTTAACTAAATATTTTTTAAAATATCAACAACACCTACGATATAAAGTCTACTCTATTACAATCGATCATTATAAAGCATTGCTTACAGTATAGCATTTGTGCATATTCGTATTTATTGTTACATTCTAAGTTTGATTTTGATTAAACTTAGAACACAAAGTAAATAAAATCGAGGGAGTACGACGCTCGTGGGAAACCAAAAAAAAAATATGTCAAGAAAAAAAGGGCTAAAAAACTGAGCAGAGCAGACGGTCCTCGGCAGTGGAGAATGTACATCTTTGGAGTTACATCATCGATGATTAAATCATTGGAATTCATTTCACTTCTTTGTTTTTTGGGGAAAAAAATCATTTCACCTGCAGCAACGGAGTATTTTGCCCTAAGCCATGCATGTGCCGTTGCCCGTTGAGTTCATGCCACTGAAGATCCTACGCGGCGAGCCCCTACTTGGCTACGTAGTACGTACACACTAGACGCACCTCGGTCTGAAGGAGGGTCAAAGCACGGCAGGCCCAGCTAGCTATTATGTTTTTCTTTGAACAAGACTGTGCTGTGCTAGCTGCTCGTTCATCCAATAGTTATGAATTTACATAAACAAACGATTTGTTTAAAAGAAAGAAACTGGAACGAGTCTGAAGATAATGACACGCTGAAGCCGATCGTTGGCAGAGTACCTATGTACATGCATGCTCCCCATCTTAATAACTTTTCTAGCTAGCATATTCACAAGTAGCTGCTTCAATTCAAGAAGCATGCATGCGCAAAAAGTTGGCACGTACTCTACAGCTCCAGCTCCAGATGCTGTTTTTTTGTGGGCAAGCCTCCAGCTACCTGTACTAGGTAGCACAAAAAATCTGGCAAGCGTACGTGTGTACATAGATCCTATGCATACACGTCCAGAGAGCTCTACATACTCCTACAAGTCGACGGTGAGAAAAAAATGTAGCTAGTTAGGATTAGGACTAGTAGATGCTAAGTGTGTGCAAAGATGCTACAAAATAATTTAGACTGGGTACTGAATAATCACTGTTTCAAAAAAATATAACTTACTTTAGTTGTCCATATCCCTAGTGTATATATGCGAAGATGCAACACGCCAAAACATTTGGTTTTTGAATAGAAGAATCATGAAACATACATGATCTCTACTATTTTCTCTTTTCCTTGTTTAAAAGCTTGGAACATGCTCATGAATCGGTTAGGTCAGCATTTACTGGTGTTTTTGTAGGGTAGCAAGTTAAGGCACGCCATGGATCCATCAATCCACGCCCATGCGTGCATGCAAGACTTATCAAAAGAAAACGCATATATGCATGCAACCTCCTGCGCATAGTACACGGGGTTGAAGCACCAACACCTCAGCAAAGATGCACGGATATGGTAAAATAATAATGGGATCAGAGGCGTAGCTACCTTGGCAAGGACCCAAGCAAAGCAATAACCATATAATATGGGAATGCATATGTGTGCAGAGAGTCAGAGCTGAGGTTATAGCTAGCATGTACTTCCATGAGAGCGAGCCAAAGCAAGTGTGCAACATTACTATGTACCGTTGTACCTCCTCACCTCTATTCACTGTATAGGTAGCAAGTGAACCTGGTACAGTGGCATGGTAAGAACAAGCCGTGGAGCTCAGGATAGATAGCGCTTCGGACGAACAGATCGACCAACCATCAAGAGATTAACCTTGCTGGTTGCAAATTACCTAGGCGCTATCCCTCCTGAGCTTCAAGGATTGTTCCCTACCCTCTTCTCGGATCTTCTCTTTGGGCTTGCCGGTGAACTCCGGCGAGCTAGCTCTCATGGATGGGAATTGGTACGGTGGTGTGGAAGAACACAGGGGGAAAATCAGTGGCCATGAGAGGTAGCCAAAGAGAGTGTGATGAGATGAGGTGAGCTGCATATGAAGCCAGAGCCGGGAGAGCTAGCACACACCTTCCAGTGAAGCGGTGGAAGAGAGTGAGGGTGGATTGGCCCCTGTGGTGGCTCTTGCCATATTTATAGTGAGAAGGGCATCTTAAAAAAAATAGTGAGGTTCTCTCTCTTGTGAGATGAGACAACTGTCACATTTCTTGAGGCATGGGGGAAGGGAGAGGAAGAAGAGGACGGGGATGAGGGTCTCTTTGATCTGTGATTTACATGTTCTCTCTTGCTTTTAATTGAAGCAAGCCATGCTATCTACGGAGTAGATGCACTTCCACTGCACGAATATCCGTGGCTACTTGGCTACACGGACTTACACTAGCTACGCATATCCGTGATTCCGTGGCTACTTGGCTACATGGACTTCAACTATAGCTACTTGGATGAATCCATCCTTCAAAAAACCAAAACCAACAAAACTATGATCCATGCTCTCAAAAATTCAAAATAAAAAGAGTACCACATTATTGATAGATTCCTGATTAATAAAATGAGGCGCTCACCACTTGGTACCACACCACGGCGCCTCTCATGCTTGGGGTACAATTTTAAATTTCCCCATATGAATAACAACATGACGAATGCTAGAGACAAGGGCATCCATTCGCCATGCATAAATGAGAAATCCGGTACAGTGCTAGCTACTACCGTGCATGTGTAAGATATCTGACAACCAAACCATTCCCATCAATGTAAATCCCTGCTACCGGACCGCCACAGAGATGCGATCGAGCATATATGTGTGTGGCAGAAACGAATATTTTACACTTAGGTGCAAGTGTGTACATAACGATAACGTACTGCACTGGAGCTATATATACAAACATTTGTTTCACTTGCTTGAAGTTAACGGTGTTACCATGCTCATTTATGCAGTGCTACCTCTTTCAAATTATAAGATGTTTTTAAAGGCTATTTTAGGCTTCCAAAATATCTTGTAATTTGGAATGGAGGTAGTAATACTCCTTACAATTGAAGACGGAATTTCTGTTTTTGGACCTTTTGTTTCGGTTAAACAATAGCCTTAGTAATCCGGATTTGGTAAAGAAGACTCAAATGAAATTTTCTTTTCAATCATTAATTTCTTTGGCAAAAAAAATTGTTTTTTTCTCCCCAATTGCACTTTTAGTGTACAAAATATTCACATTTAATTGTTTGCTGAATTAATTTACAGCGTGCAACTTTTCTTTGTTCTTCTACTTCTTTTTTTTTTGTAGAAACAGATGGGTGGGTTGCACTTTAAATGTACACTACTGTCAAATGCAACTAGTACTTTTGAAAGGTGCAACATAGTACTTAAATGTGCAAAATAATGTTTTCCAATATTAAGAATATTCTTATAATTTACTTATTTTTTATAACTTAGTTTGGTTGGTTGCACGATTTTTGTAATGGAGAAGAATGAAAGATAAGTAGCATTTTTATATAATTTTCTTGTATTTTTTTCATTTTCCCATTTTGATCGACTGAAGGTGTATTTTGAATGTGCTAATGACTTCTTGTATCACCTTTATTTTTGTTAGACTTAATTGCAAAAAGAAAACACTCGGCCTAAAATCAATCAACAGCTAAATAACTATCATCAAGATCACTACAGTTCTTTATAAATCTCAAATAATATTTATAATTATAATATAATATTATTTTCATTTGGTCGGCCAAAGACATCATTGTTAATGCGCTGATGATATCTTTGTATCACTTTTATTTGTGTTTTAGACTAGATTTAAAAACACATTGGACCTGGCTGAAAGCACTTGAAACCTAATTAAATTTGTTTCGATATAGGGAATATATTAATTTGCGAAGATACCAATTACACTCAATCTCTGCACCAAAAATATATCGATAGACATAGTCAAGAACAAAATAAAAAAGAGTGAAACAGAAAACAAAGACCCCGTCATCGGGATGAAACACTTGCAACATCAACACTCTAACCACCACCAAAGACAACACCGAGACTATAAAAGAGGTTCCCCAAAAGAGACGTCTCCAATTAGGAAACAAGCATTGTCGTCGCCCGATCGAAGATCTTGAGTTTTTACCTCAGAGGAAGAATAAGTTCCCAAAACAATGCCTTCAATAACGCCATTGATAGGTACAACCAATGATAGCAAAGCCTTGCGCTTTTACCCTAGAAAAATCGCAGCTCGATACTCGAGGAGCACGCAGCCCACCAGTAATGCCTCCTGCTGCTGCAAGGCCTCAACACCCGTCTCGTAGGAAAAACTTTTGCTGCAACTCTTCATCAAAACTGATACATGTTTCCACCATTACAAGCCTCCGATCACAGCTGCCATGGATTTCTTCACCTCTGTCAATACCATGCAAATCTATATTTAGACATGTCTAATGGTGCCAATAAGAAAGCAAAGTTTCGCGTCATTCCCATAGGAATCCTCGCTGGCTGAAGATAAGAGAGTGCACGATCGGATCAATTCATTTCTAGATATCCAGTGGTGTCATGCGCCAAACGGCGGAAATCTATGAGAGGAAGACCAAAAGACATCGGCGTCCAGATCGAGGAGGCTGGTATGAAGCAAATCGATCACTAGGTACTCGAAGATCAGCAGGGTCAGCCACCTTTATACAAGCCGAGTTAGTAGCCTCCACGACACACCAGTCGACTGCAGAGAAGAAGACAAAATAGTCCACCACTGGTATGTTTTGGGTGTTGAACAGATGGAGCACTCTTGATGGAATACCCTAGATGGGCACCTTCCAGCCACAACGGTAGAGACTTGGAGCATAGAGGAGCACGACACATGCCGCCCCTATCTCTTCGCTGCCCCCCCGAGTGTCATTGTTGTCCCGATCTGGTTGATGCGTGCAACAACCATGATCTGCAGCCCCAGATCAGGCCCGACCCATGGTATCGTCGCCCACATGCCACATAACAATGTGTCGGATCGAGATTCATCAACAGTCGACGTCACCTAGTCCACCATAGCCCAATGTTGTCGTCTAGCCTTCCAGTTGTTCTCCCCCACATACCTCACGGGACGGGCACCTCCACCGTCGCCGGTACCAACGGCGGCAACGGCTAGAGGAATTGATATGGGGAGGGTCTGCCTACGGTTGGGGTGGGGGGGGGGGGGCTGCTCCAGAGTTGGTTGGGCGGGAGCGACCCGAGAGCACTTTTTTCACTCCATCAAGAATACCACAATTTTCAATAAGAAGTTCCTTGATTAACTTCTCATCATACTAACTTGCTAGCAATAAAATGAAATGTTCATTGTGATTTTTTTCTTTTGCAAGACTGATAGAAAAAAATCAATAAAAAAACTTACATAAAAAAATATCGACCAGTGGAAGTACGAATATGTGTAAAGGGCGTGTTTTCCGTTTTTAACTTCAAATTTAAAACTTCCGACATGCCGGGGACCCTCTTCAAAGGGGAAACAAATGTGGAGGAACCCCGGTAGTGTAAATTACTACCTCTGTCCCAAGGAATAAGGCGCACGCGTATTCCAAGACGAATTTTGACCATAAAAATTGAGCAACACAATCTTGATTATATTATATGTAATTAGTATCGTTGGATTCGTATTGAAAAGCACTTTCTAATGATGCTAATTTCATACAAACAATCTTTATATATTTGAAGTAATTCTTGGTCAAACAAAAAACACGTAAAACGAGTGCGTCTTATGCCTTGAATCGGAGGTAGTACTTGTTCTATTCATTTCCTTTTCTGAAGTAAAAGAATGGAGACCAAAGTTCGTGCTAACTTTACCCACAGAGAGTGAGAGCTCGTACTCTTACCTCACCTTTCTGGAGGTGATGGTGAAAATCTCGTGATTAGACAGTTGAGGTAGCTTTGGCCAGGTATCATGGATCTAGCTTTTGGTTTATATTTGGACATGATGTGAGAAGGCCTTGACCAATCTGTGCACAGTCAAATGTCAATAAGACAAGCATGCATGTACATGCACGCATGCTCAAATCATTATCACATCATTCCCTTCCTACAGACTCTATAGATAGAGTTTTAAAAAGCCGCAAAGGCAAATACTACTACCCGGGGTACAGTTATCTTAGATTTAGTAGTACATGCACGCCATAAGCTTCTTTCATTAAATCAGAAGCTCAGATTTAGGCTTTCTCTTGAGAAAATGACCAGAGAGGAAGATGGAATTTGTCCTGAAAGGAAAATGATTCGACAAAGCATTTAAATCGATACATGAATGTGCCTAAATCATGTTCATCAATGTAGCACTCACGCGCCAACAATCCAGTGAATGTTTGCAGTACAGTCATAAAAATATTGGCCCCCTACAGGAACTGCTTCAGTACGTACACAGCTATGCCAGAGAGCTATAGCATGACCACATTTCCAAGAACGTACATGCTTTAAAAAATACAATAAAAGCTCTCAAACATTATCCCCTCCAAAATAAAATTAAGCACACCGAAAATTACGTAGCAAATAAGTTATTTTCTTGTCATTTATGTATCATAGACTCTAACAGCTAGGAAATTTAATTGGATAAAAGTCATGTATGTTTTCCTCATTTAGACGCGAGGATCATCTCTTTTGTCAAAACCTGCTCATAAACCCAAATTTCCAGCTGCGACATACCCCCCACAAGCCAGCGGACATCCTAATGGGTCTTAGACGTGAGAGGGAACATTTGAAATATATTTTCTATCTTCTCTATCAATTCAAAAAATTGTTTCTTGATAAAGGATGCTTTATTGCTTTGAGAAGCAATTATATCCAGCCTCTGCATAACCAGGATGCACACAGCCGTTTAACTGTCTCAAGTAAACATATGCAAAAAAGAACTAGGAAAATACATATCGAAGCGATGAACCTAAGAAGCAACTTGAACCTTGAATCGATACCGTGAAGCTAATTGCCAAAGACATTGGTGTAATATCCCAGGTTTAGAGGCAATAAAATGAGAGAACACCAAAGTGTGCATTGCATTCATGCATAGAAAATCCAGGGAATTTTCGCGCTTCAAATAAAACTTACCACAGTAACTGAAGTTTCACTTGACTTGCTGGAATTGAAGTAGATCATCAAGTCAAGCGCTATAAACTTCACTGTGATCTTTACTAAAACCTGTTTTGGGTAGATAGAATTTGATCTAAATGGAATTAGCTTTACAACAAACAACATCTTAAGTAAGGGTCAACTACAAGATTCTATAAAAGATCTCAACCTGACATTCCTCACAACAACATATGAATAATTAAGAAACTATTCTTTACTTATCTTTTCCATGTCTTTTACTAAATAAATGTTTCTACCATGATTCTCATGGTGTATCTTCAACTAATTTTGTGTGTAATATAATTCAATTCTAAACTTATTAATAAATAAGGTAAATCACAGGGTCTAAAGTGCATCAAGGCCACACATTTTTATTTAAATCATAACTTATTAAATATATGGAATATCATAAAACTGAATCCATTTACATTACAAGTTATAGTTCAAACTATTTGAATAAAACTACTCATGAGTATTTTGAAACTCATATGATCATGCCTTGGTGCAATCAAACACCAACTATTCAAAATTGAGGACTAACCTTCAACCTTGACTTTTTGACCAATATTATAATATAAATCCAATAAAAATATGATATAGTGACTCATCCACAATAATAAAACCATCCACAAGATATTTAGTAACAAAAGCCACTTGGCTATCCAAATATAATTCATATGAGAGGATAATGATCATGCCACATAGGATGAAAATATCTACATGACTTGCATCCCAAGACTTGCCACCTCATGCTCAAAGGATTGCTATGGATGAGGGCATGACAACCAAGCACCTTATTCATCAAACCAAAACAATAGTCACCCACCTATGTGTCATGATACTAGAGCTTGCCCAAGACTATAAAAGGAGCCACACCCTTCATCCATTTGATCACCTTGTAGCATGATACAAGGAAACAAGCACATAGAGCCACTCCATGCATTAGTTAGGATCAAGATGAAGAAGCTAGGAGGTGGAGGCATACCACAAGATGCAGGTTTATCAATTTCCAGAAGAACAAGCTACATAAGATACCAAGGTAGAATTCCTAGGCAAACCATATATTTAGAGGATCACATCATCATCTCTTGAGTAGGACCTTAGGATTTTCCAAGACATTTAGAAGTGAGAGAGATTATAGATGCTAACCATAGCCATGTCTATCCTAGAAAATACTAGAGTAGTATTAGATCTTACTTGTTCAAACCAACCTTTAATCTTGGAGGTGAGAGCCATATTCTATTAGTGAAACATAACCAAAGCTTATGCCCATATCCTAATCCTAGTTGTGTATCACATGGGTGATCACCACTAAAACCCTAGACCACATCTGAATTCCAATCAATGGATTAATTTGGATCATAAGTAGAACCCTGCCATACATCATGCCTATTTATACTTCAATTTAGTGAAGCTTAGGCAAAACCCTAAACCTTTCACATAGGATTCGCTCCACATAAAATATTAAGCCCTAACTTGTGCATCATGGATCACAAGTATAAACCAAGCAAGTTATAATTAAACTTAAATGATATTTAAGTGATTAGAATGAAACCAATATCTAATTCTATTTTGCCTTCCAAGTACTTTGGTTAGTGGACCAAATAAAATAATATGTTATAGCTTGGACCATCATTTTAGAAAGTTAATTGACCATGATAATTATAGGATCTACCCTAAGTAATCCAAGCTAGAATTTGCTAAGCATGATTATTAAAGATAGAGTTTCTCCAACTATTTCTAAAACCCTTAGAAACAATTCTCCACACAAAATCATGAACCAATCCCATTCTCAATATCATCTATTTTAAAACTTTAGCCATAATTAAAATATATAGGAACAATCAATAGTGTTAAGTAATAACAAAACCTAATAATATGTTTACCATGCACTGGTTATAAGTTTCAAATCAATTAAATAGATATGGTTCCTAAGTTAAAAGGAAATTAAAATAAATACCTAAACCATTTTTATTTTATTCAAGTCTCACAAGATCTAAATTAAATCCAGACCAAACTAGTTGTTTAAAATAATAAAACCGTTCAGTAAGCATGATTATCAAATTATCTTGATACTCAAATATTTTAGAACCTGCAAAACAAAACAGAATTCAAATTTGAATTCAAACAACAAAATAGAAAAAGAAAATATAAAACAGAATTTGAAAAAGGAAAAGAGAGGGAAACTTACCAGACTGGCCGCAGCAGCCCACCGCAGCAGCCCAACAGTCAGCCCAGTAGCAACCCAGCCCAAACCAAATACCTTCGCTTGCTTTAAGAATCGTGCGTGGAGAAATGACTTCACCGTCGTCGTCTCCGAGCTCGACAGCGCGGCGGAGCCAGTAGGCCACGACCTCGTCGTCGATAAGCATGCCCCGGACGTCGCCAGACATCTCAGAACCGCGCCCAATCTCTCTCGCATCCGAGCTTATCCACGGTCGAGAAGATCTTTGCCAAACGGAAGCTTCCAGAGACCGCCACCTCCCGACCATGGCCAACGCCGTGTCGAGGCCACAGGGCCTCCCTTGGCCTATAAATAGGTGGAGGGCATCGCCGTGCACTCCTTGTTCGCCTCCGCCACTCCATTGCTGCTCAGGCACCTTCTATTTCTCACACGCATCCACTGTCGCTGAGTCGAAGACGAAGCCGACGGAGGAGGTCACCCGCCTCCGGCGCGTGGTCCTGGAGGAGGCCCGGACTCAGGAGCACTGGGAGGAGCCCAGATCCGGGAAGCCGTGTGAGGATCAATTTCCTCGTTCCCTTCTGCGCATATCGCCGAAGTCTCCATCGTCGTCGTCTCCGTCGACCATCGCCGAGCCGACCACGCCATCATGTTCGGGGTGAGCATACGCCTCTATAGAGCTAGATCTCGCATCCTAGAACCTCCCGTAACCTCCGATTCGATTCTCGCCGGAGTAGCACCACCGCAGCATCGGCGGCGCTCCGGTGATCCCCTCGCTAAACCATCACCACCATTCGATTCGCCTAGTTATACTCGTTCAGAGCCTAGCCGCGCATCTCGGGAGGCCGTAAATCGCGGCGCCACCATCTGCCGACCGCCGTTTAACCGGTGAGGTCAAAGGCTCAACTTTGACCAGTCCTGCTTGCGTGGCTTCTGACGTGTACTTAGGCCCCACTCGTCAGTCTCTATGGCTAGAACTGTATCGGTGTGTTTAGTGTTTTAGATTTAATTTAAAAACCAGTAAATAGCTGAAACTTTGTAGAAATAGATAAAATTCATTTTAACTCAGAAAAATATAAATAATATATCAAAATGCTCACAAAAATAAACTCTATTCAAATAAAATATAAAACAAAAATGTGTGCCAAAATAAAAATTCACTTATTTTTTTAAGTTTATTAATTATGCCTTTTCATTTATTTAAAACACAACTTGAATTCAATAAATAGTTAAGTTTCAAAAATTAAATAATAGCTATTCAGTAAGTGAATAAAATGTTAAGATTAATTTTCTTAATCATCTTTTTATTAATTTAAATATTAGTGGTAATTCATAAACCCTAATTTGCAAATTACCATTTACTATTTCTTTAAATAATAATAAAGCAAGAAAATATCAACAACTAATATTATTTTGGGTAATCCAAAACTTGATTACTTAAACATCTTTAGTTAACAATTTAAGTATTTTAAAACTTGATAAAAAATTGTTAAACCCTAGTTTTTAATTAAACCTAATTAAGAGTTACCCTAATTATTACTTCTTGTGAAAATTAATAAAATATCAAACCATTATTAATTTTGTTTTAAAGTAATTAATGACCACATCTCTAATGTCAATTATCATTTTAAGAGTTGTACCATAATTTAGAAACCTAGTTCTAATATAAGTAAGACCTTGAACCCATTATTTTATGTGTTCATCCTAAATTGTTTCAATTCTAAAACCCTAGGGGTCTAGCCCATATGATTATATAAGCTTCATCTATACCTATAGAACCCTAGTTAGAAACAAATGCATGCATGATCATGATCTACTAACTTAAAACAAAATCATTTCACATGTGGTTATCATTTCATGTCTTTATTTTTGCTTAACACCTATATGATCCAATTAGTGCCACATAGGTATAAACCCTAACTTGTTAATATGTTAGCACCATTGATCACCATACCACCTCATTGAAATCAACTTCAACCATCAAACCCTAGTAGAACCATAATGATAAACCCTAATACCAACCTTATGTAGTAATTCACATTACATGCTCCTATCCAACTAAACCTTAACTAGGAATAATAAACCATCTAGTTTAGAAGGCATTAGAGATTCCTTAGTCAAGCAAATGAGAAGCTATAGTAAACCCTAACTCATAGCAACACCTTGACCATCATTCTTTGATATAATACCTATGATTAACCATAGTAATAAACCTATAAATACTTGCTGCATATAGACCATTCTACTTCAGAACCAACTAGTCCCTATTAGAAAACTAAATGAATCCAATAGTAAACCCTAGAAGCCATAGCTCCTATTTGAAGTAATTCTTATACTTGTTTAACCTGTTCTTCAAAAGTTATTCTTTTAAAGTACAAATGTCAATCAAACCATAGAAGCCATAGTTCTTATTTTAAATACTAATTATTTCTTAATCAACATGTTCTTCAAAAGTTATTCTTTTGAAGTATAATCTAAGTAATCATCAACCATGTCATGTAGAACTTAAAATTGACAACAGTTCTTCACATATTATTCCACTACTATTCTTTGTGTGTATGATTGTTTTGATGCATTATATCACTTGTTTATACTATAATGTCATCAACCCTAATTAGAACATTGTTTGAGAACAATCCTAAAAGTGCAACACACCCTAAAGAAATCTTTACTACTCATCCATCCTAAATCATCGAGGTTAGGTTACGTCTCGGGACGATTGCATCTCATACTATGCATTATAGCATCTTTGCCGTTCTTTAAACATTGTCTTTACCGACAATGATGGTATTTCGAATTTGGAGTTCTCACGTATCGAAGCTTTTGCCTAATCTTGCAGTCAAGAAAGGCAAGTTCATCGCTTGCTCATGTCATTTGATTATTTTTATCAAATTATATGCAAAGTACTATACTTATCACTCTTGCATTGAAAAGCAAAGTATTATTTTACAATTATGAATATGACTATGTGGTGGGCAATGGAACCATGGTATGTGTTGATATGGTGGAGGTTCCATTGCACGGGTAATATTCATCTAGGACTAAGTACCAATGCCGTCCAGTGATTCTAGCGCCGTACATATCGCGTTGACCATAAGATCTATAATGGCCTGGGGAAGTCACCTGTATCTTTTCCCTCCCGCACGCCAACAAGACTTGATAGAGCCCTGGCGGGGCTGGAGGCACCTCGTAGGTTGGGATGGCCTTTAAAATCCCCATCCGGACGTTTGGATGAGAGGCTCTACCGTCTATGAGGGATTGTCCATAGTACACCGGGGTAAAGCCGTATGATCGGGAGATGTTCACCGGTGTACGGATGGACAAAGGGTGGGTTTGCAGTCGCGGAGAAGGCAGTGATTGGCTTGGATCTTACACCTGGCCCCGCACCAAGGAAGTGTGGACGGGAAAGTACACCCGGTTGGTATCAAGGATAAGCTCTCTTATGGGAAAGTAACGCACCTCTGCAGAGGATACCGAATTGTACTGTCCACCTGTTCCTAGAAGGAAGCGAACAGCAAGAAAGGAACTCATGAAGTTCTAGTCAACTGTGAAGACGGCGGGCATAGCTTTTGAAATAAAATAAACCTTTTGAAGAAATGTTTATGAAAACTTGCATTGCCTATGACTTTCTGGTCTGTGGTGTAGCTAGTGCATGATACACCTATTTCCCTAATATGAACTTGCTGAGTACGCTCACTATCCCACTCTTAAATCCCCTGCTAGCTATGGAGGCACCGGAGGATGAACTACCATGGAACTCGAAGACAAAGGAGTCAACTGCAACAAGATGGAGAATCCAAGCAAAGAAGTCAATGAAGTCAACTGCTACAGCAACTTAAGTGGAAACTTAGACTAGTAATAGAAGGGAGCCTTTCCCTAATCTTAGCACCTAAGTAGCTAGATTTCTATAGCAAGCCTAGTAGCTCTGAAGCTTAAGTTAGCAATAAGTTAGACTACGAGTCGTTCTTCTGGAGCTTTATTTGAAGTTTTACCTCACTGTAAAGTAGGAGGCTGTGTTGATCTTCTGTAAACAGCTTGTGTATCCTTCTATAGACATACCTTGGACTCGCATATGTTTCTGTTGTACCACTCTGAGGGATGTAATATGAGTGGAACGGTGTTTCACTTGTGTTATGTCAACGACTTGTGTACTACACCATGCAGTGGTACGCTGGGTCACCACAATTGGCCACACTAGTCGGAGGATACAGGGTAGACGCTACTTGGATGACTGACCATATAGATCTCACAAATTGGCACTGGAAAAATAGGTGTTCAATGGTTTCATCATGATGACAGAAAACACACTGTGTACTTCCGTGCCAATTCCGCTTAACAAGATTGTCTTTGGTGAGAATAACTCCTCGACGAAGATACCATCCAAGAAATTTAGTTTTTAATGGTATCTTCATCTTCCAAATTTTCTTATTATTATCAACTAGTGTATCAGAATGAAGGATCGCATTGTATAAAGATTTGACCGAGAAAGTGTCATCCACATGAAGATTCCATCTAAATTCGTCTGGTTCAGGCGATAGGTGAATATCTCCCAGCCGGTAAATTAGGGCATTCCATGCCAGTAGCCTTTGTCCAAGCAAAACCCGTCTGAACGTCACATTCGGAGGTGAGGTAGCCATTACTGTGGCAATGGTATCACCTTTGCGACGAACAATACTATACAAAGCAGGATACTGTTCACTTAAGGGTGCATTGTCTAACCAAACATCTTCTCAGAACCTTATATGTGCTCCATTCTTGATCGAGAAAGTACCATGTTTAAAAGACTTGAGGGCGAGAGGAACCAGCCCAGATGCTCGATACGTCTCAAACGTATCTATAATTTCTTATGTTCCATGCTACTTTTATGATAATACTCACATGTTTTATACATACTTTACATCATTATTATGCATTTTCCGGCACTAACCTATTAACAAGATGCCGAAGCGCCGCCTCTTTCTCGCTGTTTTGGTTTCTGAAATCCTACAAAGGAAATATTCTCGAATTGGACCGAAATCAATGCCCATGGTCTTATTTTTCCACGAAGCTTCCGGAAGACCGGGGATAACGGGGGCGACGAGGCGCCGCCACCATAGGGCCGCGCGGCCTAGGGGGGCCCGCGCCGCCTCCTGACCTACCCTTCCGCCTACTTAAAGCCTCCGTCGGGAAAACCCCTGTACCGAGAGCCACGATACGGAAAACCTTCCAGAGACGCCGCCGCCAATCCCATCTCGGGGATTCAGGAGACGCTTTCCGCACCCGGCCGGAGAGGGGAATCATCACCTGAGGGCTCTACATCATCATGCCCGCCCGGATTGATGCGTGAGTAGTTCATCCTTGGATTATGGGTCCATAGCAATAGCTAGTTGGTTGTCTTCTCCGCTTGTGCTATCATGTTTAGATCTTGTGAGCTGCCTAACATGATCAAGATCATATATTTGTAATGCTACATGTTGTGTTTGGTGGGATCCGATGAATCGGGCCGGCTAGGTAGGCCCGATGCAAAAAATCCCCCAAGCCCGGCCGACCAAATTCCCACCAAGCCCATCGGGCCGCGGGCCGCGGGCCGGGCCGTAGTGTTAAAGTGCATTTCGGGCTGCCAGGCCTGGCCCGGCAATCGGGCCAACATGGCCCGGCCCGAGTTTTCGGGCCGGGCCCGGGCCGGGCTGCCCATGGCCGGATATACTGTGTGTAAGATGGGAATGATGTATAAATGGTCAAGTCATTGTCAATCTATCATATATGTGTTGTTTATGTTCTTATATGCTCTCCGTTGCTAGTAGAGGCTCTGGCCAAGATGATACTTGTAACTCCAAGAGGTATTTATGCTCGATAGTGGGTTCATGCCTCCATTGAATCTGGGACTGACAAAAAGTTCTAAGGTTGTGGATCTGCTCCTTGCTACTAGGGATAAAACATCATGCTTTGTCTAAGGATATTTGTGTTGATTACATTACGCACCATACTTAATGCAATTGTCTCGTTGTTTACAACTTAATACTGGAGGGTGCGATGCTAACCCGAAGGTGGATTATTTAGGCATAGATGCATGCTGGATAGCGGTCTATGTACTTTGTCAATGCCCTGATTAAATCTCATAGTAATCATCATGATATGTATTGAATCTTTATTTGTCAATTGCCTACTAATTTGTTCACCCAGCATGTTAGTTATCTTATTGGAGAGACACCACTAGTGAACTGTGGACCCCGGTCCATTCTTTTACATCTGAATACAATCTGCAATCATACTGCTTTTGCTGTTCTTTGCAAACAAACATCATCTTCCACACAATACGTTTAATCCTTTGTTTTCAAAGAAGTGTGAGATTGACAACCTCACCGTAGTTGGGGCAAAGTATCTTGATTGTGTTGTGCAGGTTCCACGTTGGCGCCGGTTTCATGGTGTTGCGCCGCACTACATTCATCCACCAACAACCTTCACGTGCTTCCTTGACTCCTCTGGTCCGATAACCTTGGTTTCTTTCGAGGAAAACTTGTCTCAGGCGCATGTTGACAGAAACCCACCCGCGGGCAGTGACGGTCAACACCGTAGAGCCGGGAACAACTAGGGCTGCTGGCCCGGCCCTCAGAGCGACGCCCGGCAGCCTCCTGGTCGCGCGATGCAAATTGCAGGCTGCACACTGACCTATACCTGGTCGGAAGGTGTGGATGATGCCTCACTTAGTTTCCTGCAGGGCACACACGTACACGTTAAATACGAGCCTCGATCGGCTCTCAGGTTGTCCTGTGAATCGGCTCATGGAGCCGATCCACCCATGATTCGTCCGAGGTGGCTGAATATATGGTGGTCCTGCTTGATCATGATAAAGCATATGAGATCCACGACGATCGGTTTTCGCATAATCGCATCATCCTACTCACGATTGGGCCTCGCGCTCACGCACGGTAAACGTAAGCCAGCCCTAGACAAGGCCTAAAAACCAACACTAGGTTGATCCTCGGAACGTCCTGTCTAGGGGCAGCAAACTACACCCTGCATGCCGCCCTCCAACCCTTTGTAAGGCCTAACTATTGCAGATATTAAACTAATCCTTGATGAATCAAGGAGCGACCGTAACGGATCAGATCTACTAAATAACGATCAAGGGTGCCGCCCCCGCACCCATGATGAGGTACAGGACGGCTAGATGCGCAAGGGTTGCACTACGACAGCATATGATACTAGAACAATGCTAACCCTAACACATCTATGATAACTACGTTGCTCGCCATCAAAAAGGCTTCAGTACGAGCAACGCATGAACAACTAGGCAGGCTTGTGCTGCCTAGATCGCGAGATGCGATCTAGGCAGCATGGTGCTTACCGGAGGAACCCTCGAGACGAAGGAGTTGGCGATGCGCCGAGATTGGTTTGTGTTGAACGTTGGTTGTTGTTTATTCCATAAACCCTAGGTACATATTTATAGTCCAGGGGACTTTCTAATGTGGGCGTGCACTAAACCGTGCACGAGGCAAACTCTAATCTCTACGTAACCTACTATAAAGATACACGGGCTAACTAGCCCAAACTTGGTAAACAAGGCCGATGCATATCCTCAAGTCCATCTTGATCGCCCACCTCCGACTTGGTCAAATTCTGGTGATAACATGCCCCCTGGTTTTGGAAATGACATTCCAAAATCATTATGCTTTTCTCTCGTAGGGTCATGTCGTGCGTAGCAGACCGTCGCAGAGGCCTTCATCATGATAACTTGCCTTCTCAACTTTCGCGTGATTAGACATTGGCACCACTTCCTCGAAAACTGCCGTGGCATTGAATTTTACTATGCTCCCTTTATTTAACCGCAGCAAACAGTCTTCTTCCTCATCCCCTTCGCACTAGCTTTCAAAAAACCCCCCTTCTGCCACCATGCCTTCGTCCTCCTCTTCTTCCTCCTCATCGGGTCTTTCTTATGTGTCCTCTCCCATCCGAGATCGACGCCCTCGTGGGGCACGCAGGCGGCGTATGACATCCTCGCCCCAACGAAGTGGGACAAAGAGGCCATGACTCCCTCGTCCGGTCCGAGGATGACAAATCCTTGACCGACGGGGAGAGCGACCTCCGATTCCTCGCCGTTGGGGAAGCGGAGGAGGAGAGTGACGACGACAGCTTCTCCTGCGACCTCACCTCTTCCGGGGAGGAAGGGGAGCAGGGAGAGGAGGAGGAGGACGACGAGGAGAGCTCCTCCGACGAGCCGCCGGCCAAGCGGTTCTGCCCTTGGCCGGGCAACCTTAGCGACTTCGACAGCGATGAGGACGACGCTGACGAAGAAGATGAAGACGACGAGGGCCCAGCCGGCGGCCATTGGAGCGACGAGCCCGCCGGAAGCAGCGCCGATAGTGACGACGATGGCGACGACGAGGGCAGTGATGGCCCATAGATAGGTCCTCTAGAATAAGGCCAGTAGTAGTAGATGGGGCAATAGATCCCCTAGTACTTTCCTTTTGAGAGAAATTAGCTCTTTTATGTAAGAAATCTCGTCGAATCAATGGAGAAATTTTCCCCAATTCTGATTTTGCCGATTCCTTCTGGGTTTACTTGAGCCGATTCCCTCTTCTACTGACTTGCCGACTCGTTCCCTTTGCCAATGCGTGATGAGCCGATAGCACCGTATCGGTCCTTCAAAATTCGCCCTTCCCTTCTTCAACCGATGATTTTCTAAATTTGGCAGAAAATGCAGTATCTTCAGGAAAACCTTTGAACTTTCCCAACCAAACCTAATAATGTTCTTCAATAATCATCATTTGTGAAGAAGGTTGCAATGAAGGACCAGCCGATGGTATCCCAATCGGCTTTTAAACAGCAAAACAGCATCCACCAGGCCTGCTGCCCCCCGAGCCTTACTCGAGGCGAGACTGTCAAAGAGAATGTGCCAAAGCCGATCCCCTTTCTTCCTCAGACAGCCGGAACTTGATTCAGGAATCCAAATCGGCTCGAAGCAACGGAAGGCACCACCGTTGGCCTGAATTTGGTGAAGACTCGATAAACATCGCATAATGCCGCTAGAGTCGATGTCCATGTACCGGCTTCTTGTATCCTTAAGTCGATGTCTGCTGCATCGGCTGCGCTCAAAAAATTTTGAATTTTTTAGGCCGATTTGTGTGTCGGCCCCCATATTTGATAGTATTATCTCATATCCTCGTGTTTTATCCATCTAGGTGCCCCCCGAGCCGATTCTGTCAAGAGAATTGATGGTATCGGCTCTTCAGTAGTCCCTGTTGGGTCAAACGTTGATCCCAGGCAGATAGATGGTGAGGATAATTTTGGCCGATCGCTGGAATCGGCCTCCACGTTGCTTGCTCGGTGAAGGTTTTGTAATATCCCTTCAACAGTTTCGGAGGGCCGATCGCAAGGATCAGCCTCGCCACATTGCTTATTGACGTAGTCTTGCTACTCGTCCATGTCGGTGGACAAAACCAGCCCAATCTCCGATTTTATCACGTTGGTGCGCTTGCTGTTGTCCACCTTAGGTGCATCGTGTGATCGTGGAGCTCCACACTTCGCCGGACGAACGAGCACCATGTTTGTGCCAGCCGATGTTTCATCATCGGCTTTCCTTTGCTTGGGGCGCCACTCTTTTCTTTGCGGCAGTCCCTCCTCATCCAGGGTCCTCTGGACTTTCGCAGCCAAATCAGGTCGTGCCTTCCTCAGCGTATGCAAGTATAACCTTTCGGCTTCCTCCAGACCGCGCAATCGCTGAACCCTGCGCTTTTGTGAATGGCTGAGACCATCAGGGCACCACCTTGGACGGTGGTACCTGTCTTCTTCGTCTCCCCCTCGTCTTCCGAATCCTCGAGATCTTCCAATAGAGGGGTCTCAGCACGTCTGTTTTGTGGTGGGAGAGGCCCTAGGCGCTCGAATACAGACACGTTGGCTGCCTCCTTCTTTTTCTGGTTGCATTCTGGGCAGTTGCCGATTGTTGGTAATCGGCTCATTCCTGAATCCCAGCAGTGTCTGAAGAAAGGGCAGTCCCAATGCCTGTCCGTATCGTCCTGCTCCCTGGCGTGGCGCTCCTGCCGCTCCTCATCGTGATTATGCCGACGATGTCTTCTGTCGTTTCTAGCCATACGGCCTCTTTCATCATCGTCGCCGTGTTGCCGGCGTTGATCATACCGACTCACGTACTTATTGAGGAGGTGATCAGAGAGGGGTCGTTGATATCTTATGTTCTTAACTTCCCCCTCTGTGACATAGCGCTTGCCATCTTGACGGAGCCGATCGCATGGAGCGGCCCCCTCTGTGTCCTTGCTCTGAGAGCAGCTGTCCTCATCCCCGTCCTTCTCAGAGCGGTGTCCAAGCTCTACCATGCTGATGTTGGCTGAGAAATCAGGCTGGCACCCTCCGAGGTGGGCGAACTCCACCATGTTGACGGCGGGGAAGGGGTGTGTGTCGACCTTCATGGCATACTGGTTGAAAATTAGTCGCCCATTTTCTATTGCCATCTGGATCTGCTGACGCCACACCCTGCAGTCGTTGGTGGTGTGGGTGAACGTGTTATGCCACTTGCAGTATGGCTTTCCGTTCAGCTCTTGCACCGTGGGAACTTTGTGGCCTTCGGGAATCTTTATATGCTTCTCCGCGAGTAAGAGATCGAAAATCTGCTCGGTTTTCGTCACGTCGAAGTCGAACCCTCTTGGAGGTCCTGGTGGCTTCACCCATTTGCAGGTTACTGGTCCTGCAGCTCGAGTCCACTCAGCCACCGCGACCTCTTGTTCTCCCGTAGCGACCTCATCTTCGCCTGCGTCGACCATGGTAACCACCCGCTTGAACTTGTCCTGGTAGACATCTGGGTGACGCTGTTCATATGCTGACAGCTTCTGAACCATGTGAGCTAGTGACGGGTAGTCCGCTTGGGAGGCCACGTCCTTGATCGATGATGACAGACCCACCACCGCCAACTCGACTGCTTCCTTTTCGCTTACGTGAACCGAATAGCATCGGTTCCTAACGGTCCTGAAGCGCTGGATGTATTCTGACACCGTTTCCCCGCGCTTCTTCACTTGTGCTAGATCGGCAATGCCAGCCTCGGAAGCCTCTGAGTGATATTGCTCATGGAACCGTTCTTCCAGCTGCCAAGTCTGGACTGAGTTCGGTGGCAGCGACGTGTACCACCCGAAAGCCGATCCTGTGAGGGACTGTGAGAAGTACCTCACGCGCAGCTCGTCCGATGCTGAGATCATGCCCAGCTGTGCCAAATATCGGCTCACATGCTCGATGGAGCTGGAGCCATCCGATCCGCTGAACTTTGTGAAGTCCGGGAGCCGATATTTGGGTGGTAGCGGGATCAATTCGTACTCGTTGGGGTACGGCTTGGTATAGCCGATCGCCTTTCTTTTCGGCATCATGCCGAACTGATCTTTCAGGATCGTACAAATTTGATCCGCGGTGATGGCTGCAGGTGCCGAACCCTGAAGATTCGTCGAGTGGCGACTTAACCAGCCATGCTTGTTTCTCTGGTTCTGAGCCAACTGCAGGAGCTGGGCTCGGGAGTTTTGTCGGGGTGGCGTATTTAGCTAGCCACGTTTGCTTCTCGGGGTCTGCCTCCGACGTTCCTCCCGTTGCCCCAGAAGTCCCTGCTATAGCAACCTGGTTCGAGGGTGCCCAGGTGCTGCAGTCTGGCACGTATGCGCATGCGTATCCGTGCGGGATCTCCTTGGGCGCGTCCTGTAGGAATTGGTAGTCACTGGGGTCACCACCAATCTTGTAGACGACATAGGCCGATGAGTTCGGCGCCTCGGGCGCTGCCAACGCGAACGGCAGCGGTGGACGGGACTGGAGTAGCAACTCCCCTTGGTGAGTCCCTAGGGCTGGTCCCGACGGAGAGTACTGATGGCTCATGATCTCCTGGATCACGCGCAGCGCGACGCGCTCCAACGTATTTACCAGGCTCTCAGAATGGCGGTGCAGCGAATGAGCCACCATGAAGTTTATCTCCTGACGCAGCGACCTGGTGCGTTCCTCTGACGGGGTGGACAGGTCCACTCCATCAAGCGCGCCTTCGGTGTGAACCCCTTCCATCTGATGCCATGGGAGCGGGTCCTGTGGAAAGAGCCGATTAGGTCGGCTTCGAGGGCAGACTTGACCTCGTCATACTTCTTCTTGAGCTCGCCAGAGAGCTCCTCGTACGTGACCGGAGTTTCTTCTGCCACCTCTGATGTAGATGGCATTGTGTTTGATGTTGAAGATGTGTCCCACCGGGCGTGCCAGAATGTGTGGACGTCAGAAACCCACCGGCGGGCAGTGGCTGTCAACACCGTAGAGCCGGGAACAACTAGGGCTGCGGCTGGCCCCAGTCCCTCAGAGCGACGGCCCGCAAAGCCTCCCGGTCGCGCGCCGTTGCCAGGGCGTGCCACCCGACCTATACCTGGTCAGGAAGGTGTGGATGATGCCTCGCTTAGTTTCCTGCAGGGCACACACGTACACGTTAAATACGAGCCTCGATCGGCTCTCAGGTTGTCCCGTGAATCGGCTCATGGAGCCGATCCACCCATGATTCGTCCGAGGTGGCCGAATATATGGTGGTCCTGCTTGATCATGATAAAGCGTATGAGATCCACGACGATCTGGGGTTTTCACCGCATAATCGGATCATCCTACTCACGATTGGGCCTCGCGCTCACGCACGGTAAACGTAAGCCAGCCCTAGACAAGGCCTAAAACCAACACTAGGTTGATCCTCGGAACGTCCCGTCTAGGGGCAGCAAACTACACCCTGCATGCCGCTGGATCCTCCAACCCTTTGTAAGGCCTAACTATTGCAGATATTAAACTAATCCTTGATGAATCAAGGAGCGACCGTAACGGATCAGATCTACTAAAAACGATCAAGCGGGGTGCCGCCCCCGCACCCATGATGAGGTACAGACGGCTAGATGCGCAAGGGTTTGCACTACGACACATATGATACTAGGAACAATGCTAACCCTAACACATCTATGATAACTACGTTGCTCGCCATCAAAAAGGCTTCAGTACGAGCAACGCATGAACAACTAGGCAGGCTCGTGCTGCCTAGATCGCGAGATGCGATCTAGGCAGCATGGTACCGGAGGAACCCTCGAGACGAAGGAGTTGGCGATGCGCCGAGATTGGTTTGTGTTGAACGTTGGTTGTTGTTTATTCCATAAACCCTAGGTACATATTTATAGTCCAGGGGACTTTCTAATGTGGGCGTGCACTAAACCGTGCACGAGGCAAACTCTAATCTCTACGTAACCTACTATAAAGATACACGGGCTAACTAGCCCAAACTTGGTAAACAAGGCCGATTCACACATCTCTCTACGCGTATGTCTTCAAGTCCATCTTGATCGCGGCCCACCTCTGACTTGGTCAAATTCTGCTGTGCGCATCACACCTTCCTCTTGGGGTTCCCAACGGACGTGTGCATCACGCGTAATCAAGCTCTTTTTCTGGCGCCGTTGCCGGGGAGATCAAGACACGCTGCAAGGGGAGTCTCCACATCCAATCTCTTTACTTTGTTTTTGTCTTGCTTTACTTTATTTTATTTACTGTCTTGTTTGCTTTATATCATAATACAAAAAAATTCTTGTCTTTACTTTACTTTACTTTACTTTATTCTACTTGCTTAGTTTACTTTATTACTGCTATAATGGGTACTCCTGAAAATACTAAGTTGTGTGATTTCACTAGCACAAATAATAATGATTTTATAAGTACTCCTATTGCTCCACCTGCTACTACAGCAGAATTCTATGAAATTAAACCTGCTTTACTGAATCTTGTTATGAGAGAGCAATTTTCTGGTGTTAGTAATGATGATGCTGCTGCCCATCTTAATAATTTTGTTGAACTTTGCGAAATGCAAAAGTATAAGGATATAGATGGTGATATTATAAAACTGAAATTGTTTCCTTTCTCATTAAGAGGAAGAGCTAAAGATTGGTTACTTTCTTTGCCTAAGAATAGTATTGATTCATGGACTAAATGTAAAGATGCTTTTATTGGTAAATATTATCCTCCTGCTAAGATTATATCTTTGAGAAGTAGCATTATGAATTTTAAGCAATTTGATAATGAACATGTTGCTCAAGCATGGGAGAGAATGAAATCTTTGGTAAAGAATTGCCCTACCCATGGACTAACTACTTGGATGATCATCCAAACCTTTTATGCAGGATTGAATTTTTCCTCGAGGAACCTATTGGATTCAGCTACTGGAGGTACTTTTATGTCCATCACCTTAGGCGCCGCAACAAAGCTTCTTGATGATATGATGATCAATTACTCTGAATGGCACACTGAAAGAACTCCTCAAGGTAAGAAGGTAAATTCTGTTGAAGAAACCTCTTCTTTGGGTGATAAGATTGATGCTATTATGTCTATGCTTGCAAATGATAGATCTCATATTGATCCTAATAATGTTCCTTTAGCTTCATTGGTTGCTCAAGAAGAAATGTTGATGTGAATTTCATTAAGAATAATAATTTCAACAACAATGCTTAGGAATAATTATGGTAACAACAACTATAGGCCATATCCTTCTAATAATGGTAGTGGCTATGGTAATTCTTATGGTAATTCTTACAACAATAATAAGAGTGTACCCTCTGGTCTTGAAGTCATGCTTAAAGAATTTATTAGTACACAAACTGCTTTTAATAAAACCGTTGAAAAGCTTGGTAAAATTGATGTTCTTGCTTCTAAGGTCGATAGTCTTGCTCTTGATGTTGATCTTTTAAAACTAAAAGTTATGCCTGAGGAAGTTAAAGATGCTAGGTTTGCTAAAACAAATGCCATCCAAGTTCAAATTAATGATAATATAAGAATGTTGGCTGAATTGCATGCTAGATGGGATAGAGAAGAAAAAGAAAAACTTGCTAAAGAGAATAATGTAGCTAAAGTTTGGACTATTACCACCACTAGTAATGTTGATTATTCACATGTTGCTTCACCTCCTACTATCAATGGTAAAATAATTGGTTGGCAATGCTTCTACTCCTAGTGCAAAGCGTGCAAAATTGTCCAACTCATTAAACCTATTGTGATAAAACTGCTGAAAATTTTCAAAATATTGGGGACAATGATTCCATTGTTGTAGATCATAATGGTCTAGATTTTGATGATTGTCATATTACTGAAGTTATAAAGTTCTTACAAAACTTGCTAGAAAATGCTAGTGCTATAAATTTAGCCTTTACAAAACATATTACAAATGCTCTCATTAAAGCTAGAGAAGAGAAATTAAAACTTGAAGCTTCTATTCCAGGAAGTTGGAAGATGGTTGGGAGCCCATCATTAAGATGAAATTCAATGATTTTGAATGTAATGCTTTATGTGATCTTGGTGCAAGTATTTCTGTTATGCCTAAGAAAATTTATGATATGCTTGACTTGCCACCATTGAAAAATTGTTATTTGGATGTTAATCTTGCTGATAATTCTAAAAAGAAACCTTTGGGGAGGATTGATAATGTGACGGTTAACAATAACCTTGTCCCCGTTGATTTTGTTTTTTTGATATTGAATGCAATGCATCTTGTCCTATTGTCTTGGGAAGACCCTTTCTTCGAACTGTTGGTGCTATTATTGATATGAAAGAAGGAAATATTAAGTATCAATTTCCTCTCAAGAAAGGTATGGAACACTTTCCTAGAAACAGAATGAAGTTGCCTTTTGATTCTATTATTAGAACAGATTATGATGTTGATGCTTCTTCTCTAGATAATACTTGATTTGCACTTTCTGCGCCTAGCTGAAAGGTGTTAAAGAAAAGCACTTCTTGGGAGATAACCCATGTGTTTATTTTATTACTGTATTGTTGAGTCTTGGAAGTTGTTACTACTGTAGCAACCTCTTCTTATTATGTTTTTGTGCCAAGTAAAGTCTCTATGGTAAAGTTGATGCTAGATTTGGATTGCTGCGCAGAAACAGAATTGCTGTCTGTCACGAATTTGCGTAACTCTCTGTAGAAAAATCAAAAAATCTGCCAATTTACGTGCGTGATCCTCAGATATGTATGCAACTTTCATTAGTTTTGAGTTTTTCCGTTTGAGCAAGTTAAGTGCCTCTGTAAAATTTGTCTTTACGGACTGTTCTGTTAAAAACGAGAAATCAAATGCAATTGATCTCCTTGGACCTTTGTACAGGCGGCATAGAGGTACCCCTTTGTGACACTTGGTTGAAACATATGTTATGCAATGATAATCCATGTAATCCAAGCTAATTAGGACAAGGTGCGGGCACTATTGGTATTCTATGCATGAGGCTTGCAACTTGTAGAAAGTATTATGCATAGCACATATGAATTATTACTACCGTTGACAAAATTGTTTCTATGTTTTCAAAACAAAAGCTCTAGCACAAAAATAGTAATCCATGCTTCTCTCTGCGAAGGGCCAATCTTTTACTTTATGTTGAGTCAGTTTACCTACTTCTTTCTATCTTAGAAGCAAACACTTGTGTTAACTGTGTGCATTGATTCTTACATGTTTACTTATTGCACTTGTTATACTACTCTATGTTGACAAATATCCATGAGATATACATGTTACAAGTTGAAAGCAATCGCTGAAACTTAATCATCCTTTGTGTTGCTTCAATGCATTCTACTTTGAATCTATTGCTTTATGAGTTAGCTCTTATGCAAGTCTTGTTGATACTTGTCTTGAAAGTACTATTCATGAAAAGTTTTGCTATATGATTCATTTGTTTAGTCATTATCTTTTGTTAGCAATCTTTTGCTTCAGATCACTCCATCCATCTCATATGCTTTATAATAATGTTGATCAAGATTATGTTGGTAGCATGTCACTTCAGAAATTATTTGTTGTTATCGTTTACCTACTCGAGGACGAGTAGGAACTAAGCTTGGGGATGCTTGATACGTCTCAAACGTATCTATAATTTCTTATGTTCCATGCTACTTTTATGATAATACTCACATGTTTTATACATACTTTACATCATTATTATGCATTTTCCGCACTAACCTATTAACAAGATGCCGAAGCGCCGGTTGCTGTTGTTTTTGGTTTCATAAATCCTACAAAGGAAATATTCTCGAATTGACGAAATCAACGCCCAGGTCTTATTTTTCCACGAAGCTTCCGGAAGACCGAAGGGATAAGAGTGGGGCGACGAGGCGCCGCCACCATAGGGCCGCGCGGCCTAGGGGGCCCGCGCCGCCCTATGGTGTGGGCCTCGCGCCGCCTCCCCGACCTATCCTTCCGCCTACTTAAAGCCTCCATCGCGAAACCCCTGTACCGAGAGCCACGATACGTAAAACCTTCCAGAGACGCCGCCGACAATCCCATCTCGGGGGATTCAGAGATCGCCTCCGGCACCCCGCCGGAGAGGGGAATCATCACCGGAGGGCTCTACATCATCATGCCCGCCTCCGGATTGATGCGTGAGTAGTTCACCCCTGGACTATGGGTCCATAGCAGTAGCTAGTTGGTTGTCTTCTCCGCTTGTGCTATCATGTTTAGATCTTGTGAGCGGCCTAACATGATCAAGATCATCTATTTGTAATGCTACATGTTGTTATACCTGGGCATGTGTCGGGCCGGGCCGGGCCTCGGGCCGGCCCGAGGTAGGCCCGATGCAAAAAAATCCGGCCCAAGCCCGGCCCGGCCCGACCAAATTCCCACCAAGCCTGTCGGGCCGTCGGGCCGTGGGCCGGGCCGTAGTGTTAAAGTGCATTTTCGGGCTACCCAGGCACGGCCCGGCCCGGCAGTCGGGCCAAGCATGTGTGCTGATACGTCCAAAACGTATCTACTTTCCCGAACACTTTTGCTATTGTTTTTCCTCTAATTTGTGTATTTTGGATACAACTAACACGGACTAACGCTGTTTTCAGCAGAACTGCTCTGGTATCTCTGCAGAAATCCAACTTTCAGGAAAATCCTCGGAATTTATGCGAAAGGCCCTATTTTCCCAATATCGTTCAGAAGGGCAGGCACTAGGGGCCCGAGGCCCCACCACCCGCGCGGCCTAGCAGGGGGTGATGCGCGTAGATGTACACGTCCGTTGGGAACCCCAAGAGGAAGGTATGATGCGCACAACGGCAAGTTTTTCCCTCAGAAAGAAACCAAGGTTTAATCGAACCAGGAGGAGCCAAGAAGCACGTTGAAGGTTGATGGTCGCGAAATGTGATGCGTCGCAACACCAGGGATTCCGGCGCCAACGTGGAATCTGCACAACAAAACCAAAGTACTTTGCCCCAACGAAACAGTTGAGTGAGGTTGTCAATCTCATCGGCTTGCTTAACAAAGGATTAAACGACGAGTGGAAGATGTTTGCAAAGAAAACAGTAAAACACAATTGCAGAAGATTGTATGCATGTAAAGAATAGGACCGGGTCCACAGCTCACTAGAGGTGTCTCTCCCATAAGATAAAAGCATGTTGGGTGAACAAATTACAGCCGGGCAATTGACAAATAGAGAAGGGCATAACAATGCATATACATGATATGATAAATATAGTGAGATTTAATTGGGCATTACGACAAAGTACATAGACCGCCATCCAATTGCATCTATGCCTAAAAAGTCCACCTTCAGGTTATCATCCGAACCCCATTCAGTATTAAGTTGCAAAGCAACAGACAATTGCATTAAGTATGGTGCGTAATGTAATCGATAACTACATCCTTAGACATAGAATCAATGTTTTATCCCTAGTGGCAACATCACATCACAACCTTAGAACTTTCTCTCACTGTCCCAGGTGTCAATGAAGGCATGAACCCACTATCGAGCATAAATACTCCCTCTGGAGTTAAGAGTACAAACTCTGGCCAGAGCCTCTACTAATAACGGAGAGCATGCAAGATCATAAACAACACATAAACAATAGATTGATAATCACCATAACATAGTATTCTCTATCCATCGGATCCCGACAAACACAACATATAGTATTACATATAGATGATCTTGATCATGTTAGGCAGCTCACAAGATCCAACAATGAAGCACAACAAGGAGAAGACGACCATCTAGCTACTGCTATGGACCCATGGTCCAGGGGTGAACTACTCACTCATCACTCCGTGAGGCGATCATGGCGATGAAGAGTCCTCCGGAAGATGATCGCCTCGTGGCCCCACTTCCTTCCCGGTCTTCTGAAGCTCTGCAAAAATAGGACCCCGGCGAAGATTTCGTCCACCGAGAATATTTCCTTACTAGGATTTCTAACCAAAAACAGCATAAAACAGCAACCCTCTTCGGCCTCTTGTTAATAGGTTAGTTCCGTAAAAATGCATAAATATGACATATAATGTGCATAAAACATGTAGGTATCATCAATAAAGTGGCATGAAACATAAGAAATTATCGATACGTTGGAGACGTATCAGCATCCCCAAGCTTAGTTCTGCTCGTCCCGAGCAGTAAACGATAACAAAGATAGTTTCTGAAGTGACATGCCATCATAATCTTGATCATACTATTTGTAAACATATGTAATGAATGCAGCGATCAAAACAAAAGTAATGACATGAGTAAACAAGTGAATCATATAGCAAAGACTTTTCATGAATAGTACTTCAAGACAAGCATCAATAAGTCTTGCATAAGAGTTAACTCATAAAGCAATAAATCAAAGTAAAGGTATTGAAGCAACACAAAGGAAGATTAAGTTTCAGCGGATGCTTTCAACTTATAACATGTATATCTCATGGATATTGTCAACATAAAGTAATATAACAAGTGCAATATGCAAGTATGTAGGAATCAATGCACAATTCACACAAGTGTTTGCTTCTTAGGTGGAAGGAGATAGGTAAACCGACTCAACAATAAAAGTAAAAGAAAGGTCCTTCAAAGAGGAAAGCATCGATTGCTGTATTTGTGCTAGAGCTTTTATTTTGAAAACATGAAACAATTTTGTCAACGGTAGTAATAAAGCATATGAGTTATGTAAATTATATCTTACAAGTTGCAAGCCTCATGCATAGTATACTAATAGTGTCCGCACCTCGTCCTACTTAGCTTGGACTACCGGATCTTTGCATGCCATGTTTCAACCAAGTGTCACAAAGGGGTACCTCCATGCCGCCTGTACAAAGGTCTAAGGAGAATGCTCGCATTTTGGATTTCTCGCTTTTGATTATTCTCAACTTAGACATCCATACCGGGACAACATGGACAACAGATAATGGACTCCTCTTAAATGCATAAGCATGTAACAATGATTATTATTCTCATATGAGATTGAGGATATATGTCCAAAACTGAAACTTCAACCATGATTCATGGCTTTAGTTAGCGGCCCAATGTTCTTCTCTAACAATTTTGCATGCTCCAACCACTAAAATGATAGATCCTTCAGACAAGACGGACATGCATAGCAACTCACATGATATTCAACAATAGTTGATGGCGTTCCCCAGAAGCATGGTTATCGCACAACAAGCAACTTAATAAAAGATAAAGTGCATAAGTACATATTCAATACTACGATAGTTTTTAAGGCTATTTTGTCCCATGAGCTATATATTGCAAAGGTGAATGATGGAATTTTAAAGGTAGCACTCAAGCAATTTACTTTGGAATGGCGGAGAAATACCATGTAGTAGGTAGGTATGGTGGACACAAATGGCATAGTAGTTGGCTCAAGGATTTTGGATGCATGAGAAGTATTCCCTCTCGATACAAGGTTTAGGCTAGCAAGGTTTATTTGAAGCAAACTCAAGGATGAACTGCAGCAAAACTCACATAAAAGACATATTGTAAACATTATAAGCCTCTACACCGTCTTCCTTGTTGTTCAAAACTCAATACTAGATATTATCTAGACCTTAGAGAGACCAAATATGCAAATCAAATTTTAGCAAGCTCTATGTATTTCTTCATTAATGGGTGCAAAGCATATGATGCAAGAGCTTAAACATGAGCACAACAATTGCCAAGTATCACATTATCCAAGACATTTTAGAATTACTACATGTAGCATTTTCCAATTCCAACCATATAACAATTTAACAGAAGAAACTTCGCCTTGAACATTATGAGTAAAGCCTAAGGACATATTTGTCCATATGCAACAGCGGAGCGTGTCTCCTCCCACAAAGTGAATGCTAGGATCCATTTTATTCAAACAAAAACAAAACAAAAACAAACCGACGCTCCAAGTAAAGAACACAAGATGTGATCGAATAAAATATAGTTTCAGGGGAGGAACTGATGATGTTGTCGATAGAAAAGGATGCCTTGGCATCCCAAGATTAGACGCTGAGTCTTCTTAAAATATGCAGGGTGAACCATGGGGCATCCCCAAGCTTAGAGCTTTCACTCCTCTTGATCATAGTATATCATACTCCTCTCTTGACCCTTGAAATCTTCCTTCACACCAAACTTCAAGCAAACTCATTAGAGGGTTAGTGCACAATTAATAATTCACACATTCAGAGGTGACACAAACATTCTTTACACTTTCTTGATAATGCATGTTACTGGACATTAATGGATTCAAAGAAATGAATCCAATATAGCAAAAAGGCAATGCGAAATAAAAGGCAAAATCTGTCAAAAAAACAGATCAGTCCAGAAGACGAATTTAAAGCTGGCACCAGACTTGCTCAAATGGAAAACTCAAAACTAATAAAAGTTGCGTATGATGACTGAGGATCACGCTCGTAAATTGGCAGATTTTTCGACTAAGAGGCCTGTGCCCAGATTCAGACAGACAAGACTGTTGCTTGGCGATCCCAAATATAACATCAACTTTGACATAGAAACTTTACTTGGCACAAAAACATGATAAGGAGAGGTTGCTACAGTAGTAAAAAACTTCCAAGACTCAACAAAACAAAAATTGCTGTAGTAAAATAAACACATGGGTTATCTCCCAAGAAGCGCTTTTCTTTAACGCTCAGCTAGGCGCAGAAAGTGCAAATCAAGTAACATCAAGAGACGAAGCATCAACATCATAGCTTGTTCTAATAATAGAATCAAAAGGCAAATTCATTCTCTTTCTAGGGAAGTGTTCCATACCTTTTGAGAGGAAATTGATATCTAATATTACCTTCTCTCATATCAATAACAGCACCAACGGTTCGAAAAAAAGGTCTTCCCAACACAATAGGACAAGATGCATTGCATTCGATATCCAAAACAACAAAATCAACGGGGACAAGGTTATTGTTAACCGTAATGTGCACATTATCAATCCTCCCCAAAGGTTTCTTTAACATTATCGGCAAGATTAACATCCAAATAACAATTCTTCAATGGTGGCAAGTCAAGCATATCATAAATCTTTTTAGGCATAACAGAAATACTTGCACCAAGATCACATAAAGCATTACATTCAAAGTCATTGAATTTCATTTTAATGATGGGCTCCCAACCATCTTCTAACTTTCTAGGGATAGAAGTTTCAAGTTTTAGTTTTCTTCTCTAGCTTTTATGAGAGCATTTGTAATATGTTTTGTAAAGGCTAAATTTATAGCACTAGCATTAGGACTTTTAGCAAGTTTTTGTAAGAACTTTATAACTTCAGAGATGTGGCAATCATCAAAATCTAAATCATTATGAGCTACAGCAATGGGATCATTGTTCCCAAGGTTGGAAAAAATTTCAGCAGTTTTATCACAAGCAGTTTCAGCAGTTTTAGCAATTTCAGGCAGTTTTGTTCGCTTTGCACTAGGAGTAGAAACATTGCCAACAACCAATTATTTTACCATTGATAGTAGGAGGTGCAGCAACATGTGAATCATTAGCATTACTAGTGGTGGTAATAGTCCAAACTTTAGCTACATTATTCTTTTTAGCTAGTTTTTCATTTTCTTCTCTATCCCACCTAGCACGCAATTCAGCCATTAATCTTATATTCTCATTAATTCTAACTTGGATGGCATTTGTTGTAGTAGTAATCTTATTATCAATATCATTATTAGGCATAACTTTCAATTTTAAAAGATTAACATCAGAGGCAAGTCTATCAACTCTAGAAGCAATAGTATCAATTTTATCAAGCTTTTCCTCAACAGATTTGTTAAAAGCAGTTTGTGTACTAATAAATTCTTTAAGCATAGCTTCAAGACCAGAGGGTACACTCCTATTATTGTTGTAAGAATTCCCATAAGAATTACCATAACCATTACCATTAGCAGAAGGATATGGCCTATAATTATTACCAGAGTTGTTCCTATAAGCATTGTTGTTGAAATTATTATTTTTAATGAAATTCACATCAACATTTTCTTCTTGAGCAACTGATACGTCTCCGACGTATCGATAATTTCTTATGTTCCATGCTACTTTATTGATGATACCTACATGTTTTATGCACACTTTATGTCATATTCGTGCATTTTCCTGAACTAACCTATTAACAAGATGCCGAAGTGCCAGTTCCTGTTTTTGGTTTCAGAAATCCTAGTAACGAAATATTCTCGGAATTGGACGAAATCAACGCCTGTGTTCCTATTTTGCCCGGAAGCATCCATAACACCCGAGAGCCGGGGGGCCCTGTGGGCCCTGATGATAGGGTGGCGCGCTTGGGCCCCGGCCGCCGCCATGGTGTCGTCGTCCCTTCGACCCTCCGAGGCTGCCCTTTCGCCTATATAAGGTCCCTGACCTAAAAACCCGACGAAGAAGCCACGGTACGCGAAACCTTCCAGAGCCGCCGCCATCGCGAAGCCAAGATCCGAGGAGTCTCTGTTCCGGCACGCTGCCGGACGGGGAAGTGCCCCGGAAGGCTTCTCCATCGACACCGCTGCCATCTCCACCGCCATCTTCATCACCGCTGCTGCTCCCATGAGGAGGGAGTAGTTCTCCATCGAGGCTCGGGGCTGTACCGGTAGCTATGTGGTTCATCTCTCTCCTATGTACTTCAATACAATAATCTCATGAGCTGCCTTACATGATTGAGATTCATATGATGATGCTTGTAATCTAGATGTCATTATGCTAGTCAAGTGAGTTTTACTTATGTGATCTCCGGAGACTCCTTGTCCCACGTGTGTAAAGGTGACAGTGTGTGCACCGTGTGGGTCTCTTAGGCTATATTTCACAGAATACTTATTCACTGTTATGAATGGCATAGTGAAGTGCTTATTTATATCTCTTTATGATTGCAATGTGTTTTGTATCACAATTTATCCATGTGCTACTCTAGCAATGTTATTAAAGTAGTTTTATTCCTCCTACACGGTGTAATGGTGACAGTGTGTGCACTCGTGTTAGTACTTGGTTTATGCTATGATCATGATCTCTTGTAGATTGCGAAGTTAACTATTGCTATGATAGTATTGATGTGTATTATTCCTCCTACATAAGCATGAAGGTGACAGTGTGCATGCTATGTTAGTACTTGGTTTAGTCGTTTCGATCTTTCATGCACTCTAAGGTTATTTAAATATGAACATTGAATTGTGGAGCTTGTTAACTCCGGCATTGAGGGTTCGTGTAATCCTACGCAATGTGTTCATCATCCAACAAGAGAGTGTAGAGTATGCATTTATCTATTCTGTTATGTGATCAATGTTGAGAGTGTCCACTAGTGAAAGTCTAATCCCTAGGCCTTGTTCCTAAATATGCTATCGCTGCTTGTTTACTGTTTACTGCACTACTAACTGCTGCGTTACTACTGCATGTTTACTTCCTACAATATTACTACCATCAACTGCACGCCAGCAAGCTATTTTCTGGCGCCGTACTACTGCTCATACTTATTCATACCACCTGTATTTCACTATCTCTTCGCCAAACTAGTGCACCTATTAGGTGTGTTGGGGACACAAGAGACTTCTTGCTTTGTGGTTGTAGGGTTGCATGAGAGGGATATCTTTGACCTCTTCCTCCCTGAGTTCGATAAACCTTGGGTAATCCACTTAAGGGAAACTTGCTGCTGTTCTACAAACCTCTGCTCTTGGAGGCCCAACACTGCCTACAAGAATAGAAGCACCCGTAGACATCAAGCACTTTTCTGGCGCCGTTGCCGGGGAGGAAAGGTAAAAGGTACTCAACGTAGACATCAAGCTACTTTTCTGGCGCCGTTGCCGGGGAGGGAAGGTAAACGGCACTCACACATTGGCAAGCCCGGCAACTAAGCACTTTTCCTCCCTCGTCAACTACGCGCCAAGCACTTTTCTGGCGCCGTTGCCGGGGGGGAAGGTAAACGGCACTCACACATTGGCAAGCCCGGCAACTAAGCACTTTTCCTCCCTCGTCAACTACGCGCCAAGCATTTTTCTGGCGCCGTTGCCGGGGAGGAAAGGTAAAAGGCACTCATACTCCGGTTCCAGGTAATAGTACTTTTCTGGCGCCATTGTGTGTGTGCTCGAAGCTATTTCCTTTAGACTCTGCAATTGCGACATTTGGTTTCTTGTTTACACTAGTTAGGCATAATGGACAACAATGACCTTTTTATTCTATTTCCTGATTTAAGACATGGATGGTTTGATGCGAAAATTAAAAAACCCATGGAACATATTAATATGAATGCTTTGAACACTATTGTTGCTAATGCTATGGAAAATTCTAAGCTTGGGGAAGCTGGCTTTGATGAGAATGATATTTTTAGTCCCCCAAGCATTGAGGAGAAAATTTACTTTGATGATACTTTGCCTCCCATTTATGATGATTATAATGATAGTAGTCTTTTGTTACCACCTGTTATGGAGGATAAATTTGATTATGATTACAATATACCTCCTATATTTGATAGCTACTTTGTTGAATTTGCTCCCACTACAATTAATAAGAATGACTATGCTTATGTTGGGAGTAGTAATTATTTTATGCATGAGACTTATGATAAGAATGCTTTAAGTGATAGTTATATTGTTGAGTTTGCTCATGATGCTACTGAAAGTTATTATGAGAGAGGAAAATATGGTTGTAGAAATTTTCATGTTACTAAAATGCCTCTCTATGTGCTGAAATTTTTGAAGCTACACTTGTTTTATCTTCCTATGCTTGTTACTTTGCTCTTCATGAACTTGTTTATTTACAAGATTCCTATGCATAGGAAGCATGTTAGACTTAAATTTGTTTTGAATTTGCCTCTTGATGCTCTCTTTTGCTTCAAATACTATTTCTTGCGAGTGCATCATTAAAACTGCTGAGCCCATCTTAATGGCTATAAAGAAAAGAACTTCTTGGGAGATAACCCATGTGTTATTTTGCTACAGTACTTTGTTTTATATTTGTGTCTTGGAAGTTTTTTACTACTGTAGCAACCTCTCCTTATCTTAGTTTTGTGTTTTGTTGTGCCAAGTGAAGCCTCTAATCGAAGGTTGATACTAGATTTGGATTTCTGCGCAGAAACAGATTTCTATCTGTCACGAATCTGGGCTTATTTATCTGTAGGAAACTCAGAAAAATCTGCCAATTTACGTGCGTGATCCTCAGATATGTACGCAACTTTCATTAGTTTTGAGTTTTTCCATTTGAGCAAGTCTGGTGCCATTTTAAAATTCGTCTTTACGGACTGTTCTGTTTTTGACAGATTCTGCCTTTATTTCGCATTGCCGCTTTTGTTAAGTTGAATGAGTTTCTTTGTTCCATTAACTTTCAGAAGTTATGTGCAATGTCCAGAAGTTAAGAATGATTGTGTCACCTCTGAACATGTGAATTTTTGATTATGCACTAACCCTCTAATGAGTTTGCTTGAAGTTTGGTGTGAAGGAAGTTTTCAAGGGTCAAGAGAGGAGTATGATATACTATGATCAAGAGGAGTGAAAGCTCTAAGCTTGGGGATGCCCCCGTGGTTCATCCCTGCATATTTTAAGAAGACTCAAGCATCTAAGCTTGGGGATGCCCAAGGCATCCCCTTCTTCATCGACAAAGTATCAGGTTCCTTCTCTTGAAACTATATTTTTATTCGGTCACATCTTATGTACTTTACTTGGAGCGTCTGTGTGTGCTTTTATTTTTGTTTTGTTATCTTAGTTCTCTGAATAAGTTCATCCTTGTGTGGGAGAGATACACGCTCCGCTGGTTCGTATGAACACATGTGTTCTTAGCTCATAATATTCATGGCGAAGTTTCCTCTTCGTTAAATTGTTATATTGGAAAATGCTACATGTAGTAATTGGTAAAATGTCTTGGATAATGTGATACTTGGCAATTGTTGTGCTCATGTTTAAGCTCTTGCATCATATACTTTGCACCTATTAATGAAGAAATACATAGAGCTTGCTAAAATTTGGTTTGCATATTTGGTCTCTCTAAAGTCTAGATAATTTCTAGTATTGGGTTGAACAACAAGGAAGACGGTGTAAAGTCTTATAATGTTTACAATATGTCTTTTATGTGAGTTTTGCTGCACCGGTTCATCCTTGTGTTTGTTTCAAATAACCTTGCTAGCCTAAACCTTGTATCGAGAGGGAATACTTCTCATGCATCCAAAATCCTTGAGCCAACCACTATGCCATTTGTGTCCACCATACCTACCTACTACATGGTATTTCTCCGCCATTCCAAAGTAAATTGCTTGAGTGCTACCTTTAAACAATTCAAAATTTATCACCTCTTATTTGTGTCAATGTTTTATAGCTCATGAGGAAGTATGTGGTGTTTTATCTTTCGATCTTGTCATTTACTTTTGACAGACTTTCACAATGGACTAGTGGCACATCCGCTTATCCAATAATTTTGCAAAAAGAGCTGGCAATGGGGTTCCCAGCCCCAATTAATTAACTTTCATTAATAATTCTCTTCACATGTTTTGCTCTGATTCATCAGTAAGCAACTTAATTTTGCAAATAGACACTCCTCCATGGTATGTGAATGTTGGAAGGCACCCGAGGATTCGGTTAGCCATGGCTTGTGTAAGCAAAAGGTTGGGAGGAGTGTCATCCATAAATAAAGAAAAACTAAACTAAAGTACATGTGTAAACAAAAGAGAAGAGGGATGATCTACCTTGCTGGTAGAGATAACGTCCTTCATGGGAGCCGCTCTTGAAAGTCTGGTTGATGAGGTAGTTAGAGTGCCCACTACCATTCGTTGACAACAACAAACACCTCTCAAAACTTTACTTTTATACTCTCTTGATGTTTTCAAAATAAAAGCTCTAGCACAAATATAGCAATCGATGCTTTCCTCTTTGAAGGACCTTTCTTTTACTTTTATTGTTGAGTCAGTTCACCTATTTCTCTCCATCCCAAGAAGCAAACACTTGTGTGAACTGTGCATTGATTCTTACATACTTGCTTATTGCATTTGTTATATTACTCTATGTTGACAACTATCCATGAGATATACATGTTACAAGTTGAAAGCAACCGCTGAAACTTAATCTTCCATTGTGTTGCTTCAATGCCTTTACTTTTAATTTATTGCTTTATGAGTTAACTCTTATGAAAGACTTATTGATGCTTGTCTTGAAGTACTATTCATGAAAAGTCATTGCTTTATGATTCAGTTGTTTACTCATGTCATTACCATTGTTTTGATCGCTGCATTCATTACATATGTTTACAATATGATCAAGATTATGATGGCATGTCACTTCAGAAATTATCTTTGTTATCGTTTTACCTGCTCGGGACGAGCAGAACTAAGCTTGGGGATGCTGATACGTCTCCAACGTATCGATAATTTCTTATGTTCCATGCTACTTTATTGATGATACCTACATGTTTTATGCACACTTTATGTCATATTCGTGCATTTTCTGGAACTAACCTATTAACAAGATGCCGAAGTGCCGGTTCCTGTTTTTGGTTTCATAAATCCTAGTAACGAAATATTCTCGGAATTGGACGAAATCAACGCCCAGTTCCTATTTTGCCCGGAAGCATCCAGAACACCCGAGAGCCGCCGAGGGGGCCCCGTGGGCTCCAGATGATAGGGTGGCGCGGCCTGGGCCCCGGCCGCGCCAGCCTATGGTGTCGTCGCCCCTTCGACCCTCCGAGGCTGCCCTTTCGCCTATATAAGGTCCCTGACCTAAAAACCCCGACGGAAGAAGCCACGGTACGCGAAACCTTCCAGAGCCGCCGCCATCGCGAAGCCAAGATCCGGGGGACAGGAGTCTCTGTTCCGGCACGCTGCCGGGACGGGGAAGTGCCCCGGAAGGCTTCTCCATCGACACCGCTGCCATCTCCACCGCCATCTTCATCACCGCTGCTGCTCCCATGAGGAGGGAGTAGTTCTCCATCGAGGCTCGGGGCTGTACCGGTAGCTATGTGGTTCATCTCTCTCCTATGTACTTCAATACAATAATCTCATGAGCTGCCTTACATGATTGAGATTCATATGATGATGCTTGTAATCTAGATGTCATTATGCTAGTCAAGTGAGTTTTACTTATGTGATCTCCGGAGACTCCTTGTCCCACGTGTGTAAAGGTGACAGTGTGTGCACCGTGTGGGTCTCTTAGGCTATATTTCACAGAATACTTATTCACTGTTATGAATGGCATAGTGAAGTGCTTATTTATATCTCTTTATGATTGCAATGTGTTTTGTATCACAATTTATCCATGTGCTACTCTAGCAATGTTATTAAAGTAGTTTTATTCCTCCTACACGGTGTAATGGTGACAGTGTGTGCACTCGTGTTAGTACTTGGTTTATGCTATGATCATGATCTCTTGTAGATTGCGAAGTTAACTATTGCTATGATAGTATTGATGTGTATTATTCCTCCTACATAAGCATGAAGGTGACAGTGTGCATGCTATGTTAGTACTTGGTTTAGTCGTTTCGATCTTTCATGCACTCTAAGGTTATTTAAATATGAACATTGAATTGTGGAGCTTGTTAACTCCGGCATTGAGGGTTCGTGTAATCCTACGCAATGTGTTCATCATCCAACAAGAGAGTGTAGAGTATGCATTTATCTATTCTCTTATGTGATCAATGTTGAGAGTGTCCACTAGTGAAAGTCTAATCCCTAGGCCTTGTTCCTAAATATCGCTATCGCCGCTTGTTTATCGTTTTACTGCGTTACTACTGCTGCAACAAGTTACTACTGCATGTTTACTTCCTACAATATTACTACCATCAACTGCACGCCAGCAAGCTATTTTCTGGCGCCGTACTACTGCTCATACTTATTCATACCACCTGTATTTCACTATCTCTTCGCCGAACTAGTGCACCTATTAGGTGTGTTGGGGACACAAGAGACTTCTTGCTTTGTGGTTGTAGGGTTGCATGAGAGGGATATCTTTGACCTCTTCCTCTCCCTGAGTTCGATAAACCTTGGGTAATCCACTTAAGGGAAACTTGCTGCTGTTCTACAAACCTCTGCTCTTGGAGGCCCAACACTGTCTACATCAACATTTTCTTCTTGATCAACCAATGAAGCTAAAGGAACATTATTTGGATCAACATTAGATCTACCATTCACAAGCATAGACATAATCACATCAATCTTATCACTCAAGGAAGAGGTTTCTTCAACAGAATTTACCTTCTTACCTTGTGGAGCTCTTTCCGTGTGCCATTCAGAGTAATTTATCATCATATCATCAAGAAGTTTTGTAGCCGCCCCAAAGTGATGGACATAAAGGTACCTCCAGCAGCTGAATCCAATAAATTCCGCGAAGAAAAATTTAGTCCTGCATAGAAGGTTTGGATGATCATCCAAGTAGTCAGTCCATGGGTTGGGCAATTCTTTACCAAAGTTTTCATTCTCTCCCATGCTTGAGCAACATGTTCAGTATCTAATTGCTTAAAATTCATTATGCTACTTCTCAAAGATATAATTTTAGCGGGAGGATAATATCTACCAATAAAAGCATCCTTGCATTTAGTCCATGAATCAATACTATTCTTAGGCAAAGATAGCAACCGATCTTTAGCTCTTCCTCTTAATGAGAAAGGAAACACTTTCAATTTAATAATATCACCATCTACATCCTTATACTTTTGCATTTCACAAAGTTCAACAAAATTATTGAGATGGGCAGCAGCATCATCAGAACTAACACCAGAAAATTGATCTCTCATAACCAAGTTCAGTAAAGCAGGTTTAATTTCAAAGAATTCTGCTGTAGTAGCAGGTGGAGCAATAGGTGTGCATAGGAAATCATTATTATTTGCATTTGTGAAGTCACACAACTTAGTATTTTCAGGGGTATTCATTTTAGCAACAGTAAATAAAACAAACTAGATAAAGTAAATGCAAGTAACTAATTTTTTTGTGTTTTTGATATAGAGAGCAAGACAATAAATAAAGTAAAACTAGCAACTAATTTTTTTGTGTTTTGTTTAGGTGCAGCAAACAAAGTAGTAAATAAAATAAAGCAAGACAAAAACAAAGTAAAGAGATTGAGAAGTGGAGACTCCCCTTGCAGCGTGTCTTGATCTCCCCGGCAACGGCGCCAGAAAAAGTGCTTGATGCGCGTAGATGTACACGTCCGTTGGGAACCCCAAGAGGAAGGTATGATGCGCACAGTGGCAAGTTTTCCCTCAGAAAGAAACCAAGGTTTAATCGAACCATGAGGAGCCAAGAAGCACGTTGAAGGTTGATGGTCGCGAAATGTGATGCGGCGCAACACCAGGGATTCCGGCGCCAACGTGGAATCTGCACAACAAAACCAAAGTACTTTGCCCCAACGAAACAGTGAGGTTGTCAATCTCACCGGCTTGCTGTAACAAAGGATTAAACGTATCGAGTGGAAGATGTTTGCAAAGAAAACAGTAAAACACAATTGCAGTAGATTGTATGCTATGTAAAGAATATGACCGGGGTCCACAGTTCACTAGAGGTGTCTCTCCCATAAGATAAAAGCATGTTGGGTGAACAAATTACAGTCGGGCAATTGACAAATAGAGAAGGGCATAACAATGCATATACATGATATGATAAATATAGTGAGATTTAATTGGGCATTACGACAAAGTACATAGACCGCCATCCAACTGCATCTATGCCTAAAAAGTCCACCTTCAGGTTATCATCCGAACCCCATTCAGTATTAAGTTGCAAAGCAACAGACAATTGCATTAAGTATGGTGCGTAATGTAATCGACAACTACATCCTTAGACATAGAATCAATGTTTTATCCCTAGTGGCAACAGCACATCACAACCTTAGAACTTTCTGTCACTGTCCCAGGTGTCAATGAAGGCATGAACCCACTATCGAGCATAAATACTCCCTCTTGGAGTTAAGAGTACAAACTTGGCCAGAGCCTCTACTAATAACGGAGAGCATGCAAGATCATAAACAACACATAAACAATAGATTGATAATCACCATAACATAGTATTCTCTATCCATCGGATCCCGACAAACACAACATATAGTATTACAGATAGATGATCTTGATCATGTTAGGCAGCTCACAAGATCCAACAATGAAGCACAACAAGGAGAAGACGACCATCTAGCTACTGCTATGGACCCATGGTCCAGGGGTGAACTACGCACTCATCACTCCGGAGGCGATCATGGCGATGAAGAGTCCTCCGGGAGATGAATCCTCTCCGGCAGGGTACCGGAGGCGATCTCCGAATCCCGAGATGGGATCCCGGCGGCGGCGTCTCCGGAAGGTTTTCCGTATCGTGGCTCTCGTGCATGGGGTTTTCGCGACGGAGGCTTTAAGTAGGCGGAAGGGCAACGCGGGGGCCACACGAGGGCCCCACACCCTAGGTCGGCGCGGCCAGGGCCTGGGCCGCGCCGCCCTATGGTGTCGGCGCCTCGTGGCCCCACTTCCTTCCCTCTTCGGTCTTCTGGAAGCTCCGTGCAAAAATAGGACCCCGAAGATTTCGTCCAATTCCGAGAATATTTCCTTACTAGGATTTCTGAAACCAAAAACAGCAGAAAACAGCAACTGGCTCTTCGGCATCTTGTTAATAGGTTAGTTCCAGAAAATGCATAAATATGACATATAATGTGCATAAAACATGTAGGTATCATCAATAAAGTGGCATGGAACATAAGAAATTATCGATACGTTGGAGACGTATCAGGGGCGCGCCGCCTTGTTGTGTGGGCGCCTCGGCGGCCCCCCGACGCTCTCCTCTGGACTATATACGCCTTTCGACCTAAAAATGCCGGGGGTTCGACCATATTTCCGAGACCATCCAGCACGCCGTCGCCATCGCGAAACTCCGCCTCGGGAGCAGAAACTCCGTTCTGGCACTCCGCCGGACGGGGAATTGGAGGGGATCTTCACCGCCATCACCACCAACGCCTCTCCATCGACCAGCCATGTTTCCCCCATCCATGTGTGAGTAATTCCCCCGCTGTAGGCTGAAGGGGATGGTAGGGATTGGATGAGAGTGATCATGTAATAGTCACAAGATTGTTAGGGCATGGTGCCTAGTATCCGTAGATGTTACTTTTATGATATTGTTGCAACTTGTTATGCTTAATGCTTGTCACTAGGGCCCGAGTGCCATGATCTCAGATCTGAACATGTTATTATTTCATCATGATATGCGTTGTTTTATGATCTTACCTGCAAGTTGTATACACACGTTGCTGTCCGGAACCCGAGGCCCCAAAGTGACAGAAATTGGGACAACCGGAGGGGAAGGCGGTGATGTGAGGATCACATGTGTTCACGGAGTGTTAATGCTTTGCTCCGGTACTCTATTAAAAGGAGTACCTTAATTTCCAGTAGTTTCCCTAGAGGCCCGGCTGCCACCGGCTGGTAGGACAAAAGATGTTGTGCAAGTTTCTCATTGCGAGCATGTACGACTATATATGGAACACATGCCTATTGATTGATTAGTACTTAGATACCGCTTTATTATTACCTGCAAATGCCCTACCATGATTGTTACATGAATTCTCTCATCCATGCAACGCCCGTTCATCCATCCATGTGCCTACAGTATTTTAATCCTGCTGTTTACTATAATCACTACTGCTGTCTTTATTTCACCGCTGTTATTTCACTATTCCTACGCCATAAAACTATTGCTACTGATAAACTCTTGCGAGCAAGTCTGTTTCCGGTGCACTGAATTGACAACTCCGTTGTTAAGGCTTACAAGTATTCTTTGTCTCCCCTTGTGTCGAATCAATAAATTGGGTAATACTTCCCTCGAAGACTGTTGCGATCCCCTATACTTGTGGGTCATCATGCTTCACCATAAAGATTTATAATAACTTATCCATCGTACATGGAATATGTCATAATTTGAACAACTCATTGTTTTCATTTGACTAGAACATAACAACCATTGTAAAGTTCTTTATTATAAAATCCGAAGGGCTAGGTAGAATGCCAACGACGAACACAATAACACTTTATTTTGTTCCAGACGTGCATTCCTACCATATTCCTTGTCAGTCACTTAGGCCATTGTATTCTTGTATTGCGTTGTCTTGTATGACACCTCATACCAACCAATATGGTACAATTACCCAAGAATTTCATTGTGTGACCAAACAAGGAATACATTCATAACATGTATATCATCTATATACACCTGAGCTAGACTTTCTAGTCTTCTCTTTTCTTTCTGCCACAAATCTTTTGTAGTTTCTCTTTTAGCTTTCCTCATTCTTAGAAAACACTTCACCTTCAATAACTTCTAGGTCCATTGGTCAAATACCAATAACCTTGAGGTTCTTACCTTGAAGTTGATCATCACATGACAAGTGTTCTAGATTTCACTATTAGTAACCTTTTAATGTAATGAACAATTTCACTCATAATTTTATCCATCAAATCATGACGACTTTCCGAGACCATGTCTGTACATGCTAGGCTCGTAAAGTTTAACCTTAGTATTCGCATGTGCAAATATGGCTTGCACCCATTGTATGCACACGTAGAATCTATAACACCCGATCATCATGAGATGCTTCCAAACGACGAGTCTTAGCAACGGTGCATACTAAGGACGATCACTTCATGGATATGCGAATATCATTAGTGCCCAACTAGTTGGAGGATTGAGACGCCCGGCGTTTTCAACCTTCGTACATTCCCATAAAACTTATGAGTTTATGTAGTCTCGCCAAATTATATTCTATCATCTTGCAATAAGGTTTTAGATATCACATATATCTCATACCTTGCTTATTCCTGAAAACAAAATTTTCAGCTCCTTACTTTTCAAACGGATTTGAACTTCAAGTTTCACGGAGACAAGATGATTTAAGGTACTAATTGAAACCATTGCTCTTTGAATCATCAATGTGAGGTTTACTAAAAGTTTGCATTAGGACTTAATCATATCTTGATTCTTTAACAATACGGTACCAGTCCGTAAAGTTACTTGTCAGACTTAACAGTATTTCTATCTCAATTACAAGACTAGCGCATGGTAGATAACGGATGCCAATTCTACAAATTTAATTCAAAATACTATTCAGACTATGTTCATGATAATATGAGTTCATTTTTAATTCTTAAATTAACTAGGTGAACTCCCACTCAAAACAACATCCCTCGTATTGTCTTAGTGATTACACGAACCAAATCCACTACACCAAGTCCGATCATCACGAGAAAAGATGTAGCTTCAAAGGCGAACACTCAAAGTGTTCATCATATCATTCATATGACTCATGCTCTACCTTTCGGTATCCCGTGTTCCGAGACCATGTCTGTACATGCTAGGCTCGTTAAGGCAACCTTAGTATCCGCGTGTGCAAATCTGGCTTCCACCCGTTGTATGCACATGTAGAGTCTATCACACCCGATCATCACGAGATGCTTCGAAACGACAAGTCTTAGCAACGGTGCATACTAAGGATGAACACTTTATTATCTTCATATTTAGTGAGAGGGATCATCTTATAATGCTACCGTCGCGATCTAAGCAATACAAGATGTATAAAGGATTAACATCACATGCAATTCATAATATGTGATATGATATGGCCTTTCTTCTTGTGCTTTTGATCTCCATCTCCAAGCACATTATCATGATCTCCATCATCACCAGCATTGCACCAAGGTCCATGGCGCCGCTTCATGGTTGTCCATCACTTATAGCTACTATAACAACTACTTGAAATAACGCTATTACATGATGAATAGACACGCAGGTCTTAACAAATTTAAAGACAACCATTAGGCTCCTGCCGGTTGCCATAATACAATAATAAACATCTCATACATCAAATATAATCATCATCACATCATGGACATATCACATCACCAAACCCTGCAAAAACAAGTTAGACGCCTCTAATTTGGTTTGCATATTTTATGTGGTTTAAGGTTTTCGAGTAAGATCCAATCTACCTACGAACATGAACCACAACGATGATACTAGTGTTGACAATAGAAAGTGTAAATTGGAATCTTCACTATGGTGGGAGAGACAGACACTCGCAAAGCCACTTATGCAATACAAGTTGCATGTCAAGCGTGGAGCAAGTCTCATGAGACGCGGTCATGTAAAGTTAGCCCGGGCCGCTTCATCCCACCATCCCGCAAGATGCAAAGTACACAAACTAAAGCAACAAAAACATCAACGCCCACAAAACCATTGTGTTCTACTCGTGCAACAGATCTATGCATAGACATGGCTCTGATACCACTAATGGGGTTCGTAGCATAGAAAACAAAAATTTTCCTACCGCAAGACGAATAAATCCAAGATCTAATCTATGGAACACCCAAAATCTAATCTACAAGATCGGAGCAACGAGATTGATAAGATACTAACCCTTGAAGATTTCCAAAGCCTACGAGATCAGATCTTGTTGTTGATGTAGACATCATCCCTGTGCAATCCGCAACACTTCCGTACTCGGCCGCGCGTACGGTGTCGATGAAGCCCGCCCTCTCCCGTTCCAGCGGGCAGCGGAGGTGTGGTAGATCCTCTCCCCAAAGCACGACGGCGTGGTGGTGGAGGTGGAGGAGAAATTCCTGCAGGGCTTCGCCAAGCCTGCGCATGAAGAAGGAGGGAGAGAGGGGCGGCTAGGGCTTGGGGAATGATGTGCTGCGCCCCAGCCCTCCCCTCCCTCTTATATAGGCGTGGGGGGCTGCCTTGGCCCCCCTCCAAGCCTTTGGGTCGGCCAAAACAAGGGGGGCAACTTCCCCCCCAAGTTAAGCCCCTATTTTCAAGGGATTTGATCTTATCCACTTGGTACAGCCACATGGGCCTTGGGGGGCTGGTGTGCATGGCCCATGTGGGCCTATGTGACCCCTCCGGTCCATGTTGGTCGTCCGGGATAGGTGGGCCCCACTATGGTACCCTCCGGAACCTTCTAGAACCTCCGGTACAATACCGAAAAATCCTAAACTTTTCCGGTAACCCTGAAAATGACTTCCCATATATGAATCTTATTCTCCGGACCATTCCGGACCTCCTCGTGATGTCTTGGATCCCATCCGAGACTCCGAACAAAAACTTCGGACTCCATCTCATATTCCGAATCTACTTATGCGACATCGAACCTTAAGCGCGTCACCCTACGGTTCGTGAACTATGTAGACATGGTCGAGACTCCTCTCCGAGCAATAACCAATAGCGGGATCTGGAGATCCATAATGGCTCCCACATATTCAATGATGACTTAGTGATCGATTGAACCATTTACATACGATGCCGATTCCCTTTGTCACGCGATATTTTACTTGTCCGAGGTTCGATCATTGGTATCTCCATACCTTGTTCAACCTCGTTACCGACAAGTACTCTTTACTCGTACCGTGGTATGTGATCTCTTATGAACCATTCATATGCTTGCAAGCTAATCAGATGACATTCCACCGAGAGGGCCCAGAGTATATCTATCCGTCATCAGGATGGACAAATCCCACTATTGATCCATATGCCTCAACTCACACTTTCCGAATACTTAATCCCATCTTTATAACCACCCATTTACGCAATGGTGTTTGATGTAATCAAAGTACCCTTCCGGTGTAAGTGATTTACATGATCTCATGGTCGAAGGACTTAGGCAACTATGTATCGAAAGCTTATAGCAAATTGAACTTAATGACTTGATCTTATGCTACGCTCATTTGGGTGTGTGTCCATTATATCATTCACCTAATGACATAAACTTGTTATTAATAACATCCAATGTTCATGATCACAAAACCATGATCATCCATTAATCAACAAGCTAGTTATACAAGAGGCTTACTAGGGACTCCTTGTTGTTTACATAACACACATGTATCAATGTTTCGGTTAATACAATTATAGCATGGGATGTAAACATTTATCATGAACACTAAGATATAACAATAACTAATTTATTATTGCCTCTTGGGCATATCTCCAACACTTGCATGCTCTCCGTTGCTAGTAGAGGCTCTGGCCAAGTTGATACTTGTAACTCCAAGAGGGGGTATTTATGCTCGATAGTGGGTTCATGCCTCCATTGAATCTGGGACAGTGACAGAAAGTTGATACTTGTAACTCCAAGAGGATGTGGATGTGTTGTTGCTACTAGGGATAAAACATCGATGCTTTGTCTAAGGATATTTGTGTTGATTACATTACACACCATACTTAATGCAATTGTCTGTTGTTTACAACTTAATACTGGAGGGGGTGCGGATGCTAACCCGAAGGTGGATTATTTAGGCATAGATGCATGCTGGATAGCGGTCTATGTACTTTGTCGTAATGCCCTGATTAAATCTCATAGTAATCATCATGATATGTATTGAATCTTTATTTGTCAATTACCCACCCTGTAATTTGTTCACCCAGCATGTTATTTATCTTATTGGAGAGACACCACTAGTGAACTGTGGACCCCGGTCCATTCTTTTACATCTGAATACAATCTACTGCAATCATTGTTCTCTGTTGTTCTTTGCAAACAAACATCATCTTCCACACAATACGTTTAATCCTTTGTTTTCTCGCAAGCCGGTGAGATTGACAACCTCACCGTTACGTTGGGGCAAAGTATCTTGATTGTGTTGTGCAGGTTCCACGTTGGCGCCGGTTTCAGGTGTTGCGCCGCACTACATTCCTCCACCAACAACCTTCACGTGCTTCCTTGACTCCTACTGGTTCGATAACCTTGGTTTCTTTCTGAGGGAAAACTTGCCTGTGCGCATCACACCTTCCTCTTGGGGTTCCCATGAGACCAGCCCAGAAGTGAGAATCCCCAGGTTTCCAAACCACTTGGGATAGAGTCTTCGAGCCGATATATTTTTTTCGAAGAATAGTTTGCCAAATCCCATCCTCAGTAAGAAGCTTAAATAGTCATTTACCTAGCAGAGCTGAATTCTTGACCTCCAGGTCATGAACTCCAAGCCCTCCTTGATCTTTGGGACTACAAACTATACTCCATTTAACCAGTCGATATTTCTTTTTCTCGTTGTCCCCTTGCCAAAAGAATCTGGATCGATAATAATCGAGTTTATGCAGAATTCCTTTCGGTATTAGGAAGAATGATAACATATACAGTACCATATTTGTCAGTACCGAATTAATGAGTACCAATCTTCCCCCCAGGGACAACAATTTACCCTTCCAACTACTAAGGCGTTTTTGTAATCTTTCTTCCACAATTTTCCATTCAGCAATTGTAAGTCTCCGATAATGAATCGGAATACCCAAATAGCGAATAGGAAATTGGCCTTGCCCACAACCAAACAACTCTGTATACAGAGCCGTATCATTTTGGGCATCACCGAAACAGAACAATTCACTTTTATGGAAATTGATTTTTAATCCCGATAACTGCTCGAAAGCCGCCAAAATTAATTTCAGATTGCGAGCTTTTTCGAGATCGTGATCCATAAATAGAATTGTATCGTCGGCATATTGAAGGATAGATAAACCCCCATCAACCAGATGTGGGATCACACCTTCAATCTGACCATCAGACTTGGCCCGCTCTATGAGTATAGCCAGCATATCCGCTACAATGTTAAACAACATCGGTGATAACGGATCCCCTTGGCGTAACCCTTTTCGTGTTTGGAAATAGTGGCCGGTGTCATCATTAACCCGGATTGCCACACTACCTCCATACACAAAATCATTTATTAGAGCACGCCATTCAGGAGAAAAACCTTTCATCCTGAGTGTCTGCTGAAGGAAAGACCACTTGACCTTATCATACGCCTTTTCAAAATCTAATTTTAAAATAACCCCATTTAATTTCTTAGTATGCATCTCATGTACCGTCTCATGCAAAACCGCCACTCCATCAAGGATATTCATTCCTTGCATGAAAGCGGTCTGTGATGGTTGAACGACATGATCCGCAACCGTATTAAGTCTAATGGTGGCCACTTTCGTGAAAATCTTGAAACTTACGTTTAAGAGGCAAATAGGTCTATATTGTTGAATCCTTTCTGCCTCATTAACTTTCGGTAACAAAATTACTTCACCAAAATTTAGATGAAATAATTCTAGTTGTCCTATGTGCAGCACTGAACAAATCTAGAAGGTCCGATTTAATAGTATCCCAGAAGGTTTGATAAAACTCCGCTGGAAAACCATCTGGACCCGGTGCTTTGTTGCATTCCATTTGAAAAATTGCCTTCTGAGCTTTGTTGCATTCCATTTGAAAAATTGCCTTCTGAATCTCTTCCTCGAACAAGGTGCGGTTAGTAGGCCATTTTCTTCCATAGAAACTTGGGGTATGTCATATGTTATGTCCTCATTAAGAGAAAAGGAACTTCCTCCGGAGGACCAAACAGACCTTTATAATAATTAGTAATGTAGGACTTGAGTTGCTCATGTCTTTCAATCAACCCTTCATCTTGAGTGACAGAGTGAATACATTTTTTCCGATGTCTCCCATTGGCCAAGCCATGGAAGTATCGTGTATTTGAGTCTCCTTCCAATATGAATTGGGCTTTGGAACGTTGATACCATTTGAGTTCCTCTTCGCGAAGAAGACTCGCCATCTGCGCATTGGACTGATTCTTAAGTTCAATCTCATGCGGAAACAACGGTCTTACCTTAGCTACAACCTCTAACTCATCAATCACATTTGATAAGCGAGCCTTCTCTTTTTTAAGGATACCAGCCGTATGGGCAGCCCAACCAGAGAGATGTTTGCGCATTGTCCGCATCTTATTATTCCATCTCAAAATTGGAGTGCTGCCCCCGACCGGTCTTTCCCAAACCGTCTTAACCATCTCATGGAACCCCTCTCGATGTAGCCAACCAAGTTCAAACTTGAACGACCGTTTACAAACAGGTCGGGGATTCCTAGTAGTTAGGAGGATAGGAGCATGGTCAGACAATTTTTCAATACGTTCTAGTGCACGGACCGACACCATAGGGTATTTATCTTCCCATTCGGTATCCATCAACACGCGATCTAGTTTTTCGTATGTGGGTTCAGGCAAGCTGTTGGCCCAAGTAAACTGTCGACCGGACATAAACACCTCTCTTAAGTCAAGGCTATCAATGACAACATTAAACAAGAAAGGCCAATGTCCATCAAAAAGGCCTTTACTTTTCTCGTGAGGAAATCTTAGCAAATTGAAATCCCCTTCGATCAAAATCGGATAGGGATTCTCTTTTGTAAGATTTACCAACTCACATAAAAAGTCAGCCTTAAAAGCGTCTTGGGCGGCACCATACACAGCAACCAGACTCCAAATGAAACCGTCAGCTTTATTCTGAATGTCGAGCTTAATGTGATACTCTCCATCAGAACTAGCTAAAACAGTCATGGTGTCTATGCGGACGCCAAGTAAAATGCCACCAGACCTACCAGGAGGCGGGCGAGAAAACCACTGAAAGTTAATCCCGCCTGACAAACGGTCGAGAAAACTCTGTGAGAAATTCCGCCTACCCGTCTCCGATATAGCAATAAAATCTAAATCATAATCTCTACAACCATCGGCAATGTGAGAATGCTTAGCCAAGTCACCAAGACCTCTGCTATTCCGAAACATGCCATTCATCGAGAAACTATTTTAGATTTAGTATTCTTGCTATATCTACGAGATTTCTTTCCAGCCGACGATCGAGAACCACGTGCAGAAGCTTTAGATCATAAACTGAACTAAGCTCCAGTGTTCTAAATCGACTTTTGTAATATTACCAATAATAGCCGAGAGAAGCTGACCATCTAGGATGTCATCCTCTTCATCATCGTCTACTATGGTAGTTTCAAGCCCAGTGGGGTCATTCGGAACAACCGTTAAACGGTCAAGCTCCATCTGTCTCAACACATTAGCCGAAACTGAAATCTCATCAGACCTACTACCCATATTAACTCCTATGCTACTCAAATTTGAAGAAATACGAGTATCTGAAAACGAATTAAACGACTTGGATGGTTGCTTAGTACCTGCCGTGTCGAGGTTCTTCTCAGCCTTACGCCGCATGGCTCTCTGCATGGTGTCCTCATCCGTCGGCCCCGCCCCATCCACCGCAAGAGCGTACCTCCCACTCCGCCTCACCGTCGGTTGAACAACGGGAGGAGGGACCGTGGGTGGCGGCTGCTGCAGGGTGGATACCGGCGATGGAGAAGTCGAGGGCGGTGGAGACCAAGCCGGTGAGGGAGAAGAGGTCGTCGATACAGGGGTAGAAGGTGATGTAGCCCCCTGTATCACAGCAGCCCCAGGCGAGTCCCCCTTCGCGGGGGAAGAGGGTGTCGAAGAAGAAGCGCCCTTCGTCCCATCAGCCTGCCCCTCCGCCCATGGAGGCGGTATCACAGGCTCAACGGGTCCGTCCGCGGGACACGACGAGACCCTCAAGGTCCGCTGCCCCGCATCCAGATGGCGCGGTAGCGTAGCGTCCTCCGCCGCACCGTGCAGCTGCGTATCGACCTCCGAAGTCGGCTGCGGCGACGAAGGTGGCGACAAGGCCGGCTGCCATACGGCCGGTGTCGGAATGCCGCAGGCCCGTGGAGCTGCTGCGACGTGGTCAGCGGTGGTGATGGCGACAACTCCTCCGACTGCGCCCCCTGATGAAAAGGTGACTGCGCCGTCTCCGGCGACGCAACCAGCTCAAACACCAACTCCGTTGATGTCGATGAAGAAGACGGAGTTGGTGCTACATGCGGTACACTCTGTGGCATGAGCCGCGATGAAGGCGAGGATACTGGCCGAGTACGACCCTGCATGAAGGTCCGAACTTGAGACGGTGAAGGATCCCGTGAAAACGTCGGGGGAGACGCAACCAAATGAGGTGACTCGGACCTGGCTCTCGCCATAATCTCCCGTCCTGTGTCTGTCATCGACGAATGATTAAACGGAGTCAAAGCCATTTGAGCAACCGGCACCCCTTATCCCTAGTGAGGTGCAAAGAGTGTGTGCATCAACCTCCTTATTGGCCGCCTCTGGTGCAACATCCGTCGAACCATCATCCAACCTCTCCTCCATCAAAACACACCATCATCATCCCCACCGTCCTTCCATAAAAGCCGAAACCGGGCCAATACTTAAACCGTCCGAACCGAAATTCATCTAGCTGAGGTGCAATGCAACTACCTCCAAACAGCCATTGATGTCTACGCACGCTTCTATTCCTGTAGACAGTGTTGGGCCTCCAAGAGCGGAGGTTTGTAGAACAGCAGCAAGTTTCCCTTAAGTGAATCACCCAAGGTTTATCGAACTCAGGGAGGTAGAGGTCAAAGATATTCCTCTCAAGCAACCCTACAATTAAGATACAAGAAGTCTCTTGTGTCCCCAACACATCTAATACACTTGTCAGATGTATAGGTGCACTAGTTCGGCGAAGAGATAGTAAAATGCAAGTGGTATTGATGATTGAAAATAATAATAGTGATCTGAAATAAATAATGCAAGAAATAAACATGCAGTAAAACAGTAAATAAGCGGTGTTTGCAGTATTTGGAAACAAGGCCTAGGGATCATACTTTCACTAGTGGCCACTCTCAACATTGCAATCATAATTGAATATAAATATAAGCACTTCATCATACTACTCTGAAAACACTCTCTTGTTGGATAAAGAACTCAAATTCATTGGGCAAGTGTGCAAAAGCACACCTCAAAGGCGTATTCCCAAGTACTAATAAACACCCCACACTGTCATCGTGAGCATTCATAGGAGGTACTAACACACCACAATTCATAAGGGAGTTACACACGGCGCACACACTGTACCCTTACACCGAGGTCACAGTAACCCCAAAGTTCACATAATAAAACACTTGAGTAGCATATGACATCTAGATTGTAAAGCCTATGATCACATAAAGATCACATCATAAGAGAGAGAGAGATTGAACCACATAGCTACGGTAGAGCCCTCAGCCTCGGGGGAGAACTACTCCCTCCTCATCATGGGAGACAGCAACGGCGATGAAGATGGCGGTGGTGTCGATGGAGATGGATTCCGGGGGCAATTCTGTCCCGGCGGCGTGCCGAACAGACTTCGTCTCCCGAACTTGGCTTCGCGATGGCGGCGGCTACGTAACTCTTCGTGGAATATGACTGCCTCCCCTAGGGTTTTCGCGACTGGAAGAATATATAGGCGGAAGGGCGTCCTCGGAGGGTTCCCGAGGGGCCCACACCATAGGGCGGCGCGCCCCCCCTCTTGGTCGCGCCGCCAGGTGGGGTGGCCACCTCGTGGCCCCTCTCCGTCTCTCCTTCGGTGTTCTGGAACACTCCGTGGAAAATAAGGCCTTGGGCTTTTGTTTCGTCCAATTCCGAGAATATTTCCTATGTAGAATTTCTGAAACCAAAAACAGCAGAAAACAGGAACTGGCACTTCGGCATCTTGTTAATAGGTTAGTTCCAGAAAATGCATAAAAACATTATAAAGTATGACTAAAACATGTTGGTATTGTCATAAAACTAGCATGGAACATAAGAAATTATAGATACGCGCCGTTGGAGACGTATCAGCCACCTTTATCTTTCTCGAGCGCTGCAAGGTCTCGCATAGCCACCAAAATGCGAACAATCCCCTGGCTGCGAAGGGTATATAAATCTACATCAAGAGTAGAACCAATGAGAGTACCCACAGCCCACAAACCTAGAAAATGTTTCACAGAGTCAGGTAAACCATCGACATGCACCCAAACCGGCTCGATAACAAACTCCGGAATGACATCCTGATGTGCCCAAGAGGAGACAAGAGCATGTGCATTAATCTTGGGCACACTCATCTGCATACCATCGATTCTCGCCAAGTCGTCAGCTATAGGAGTCCCAATAAGAAAGGCATTAACCCCATGAGGAGACGCCTCCCACCTCCATGTGGGATTTCCAGGACACATACGGGCCATAAGACTCTGAATATCCGCCGCTGTGACTGCCCCTTCTCCAGACACCTGTACCAAAGATGTGGGTGCTCCAGAAGCAATCAAATGAGGCTTGTATACCGAGTCTGGAATTTGAAGATCGAGAGTGGCATCATTGCCGCAGCCAACAAAAAAACTCATGGGCTTTGGTACCTTCAGAATTGGGCATCGAACGGTCGGATGCGCTCTAGAATCACACACCAAGCAATAATGCATAACCTTGCAATCTTTTGTAGCATGGGTATTCACATCACATTTCTAGCATCGTCCCACCTTATTTTGCTTCACCGCTGGTGCACAGGTACCGTAATTGGCTCTGAAGTGGCCAACATAGGAGGCTGTCCCGCAGTAGACGGCGCGGCCTGCCCCATCGGAATTGGAGCGACTGCCCCACCCACCCCCAGCCCAACAGCATTAGCAGCTTTCTTCTTCCTCCTTTTCTTCCCTTGTCAAGGTTGCGGCGGTGGTTGAGGCACAACTTGTTGATGGGTTTGTTGCATAGAAAACAAAAAATTTCCTACCGCAAAGACGAATAAATCCAAGATCTAATCTATGGAAAAGCCAAGATCTAATCTATGAGTTCGGAGCAACGAGATGAATGTGAGACTAACCCTCAAAGATTCCAAAGCCTACGAGATTAGATCTCGTTGTTGGTGTACACGAACGTCCCTGCCGCAATCCGCAAAGACTTCCGTACTGGTCGCGCGTACGGTGTCGATGAAGCCCTTCCTCTCCCGTTCCAGCGGGCAGCGGAGGTGTTGTAGATCTCCTCCAAATTCCAGCAGCACGACGGCGTGGTGGTGGTGGTGGAGGAGGAAGAACTGCAGGCTTTGCCTAAGCCGGAACAAAGATATGGAGGAGGAGAGGGGCGTCGAAGAGGTGGCTAGGTTGGGGTCCGCCCCCCGCCCTCCCATCTTTATATGGGGGAGGGTCGGCTGGCGTGCCCCCCTGCGCCCCAAACCCATCTAGGGCCGGCGGCACAAGGGGGGAGGGGGAGTCTTGCCCCCCAAGTTGATCCCCCCTTAGGGTTTCCCCAAAGGGGGAGGGGTTGGCCGGCCCGTCCGGAACCTTCTAGAACCTTCCGGTCTTCCACCGGAAAAATTCTGAACTTTTCCAAAACCTAGAAATCAACTTCCCTTATATGAATCTTATTCTCCTGACCATTCCAGACCTCCTCGTGATGTCCTGGATCCCATCCGAGACTCCGAACAAACTTCGTCTCCATACCATATTCCATATCTACTTATCCGACATCGAACCTTAAGCGCTTCACCCTACGGTTCGTGAACTATGCAGACATGGTCGAGACTCCTCTCCGAGAAATAACCAATAGCGGGATCTGGAGATCCATAATGGCTCCCACATATTCAGCGATAACTTAGTGATCGATTGAACCATTTACATACGATACCAATTCCCTTTGTCACGCGATACTTTACTTGTCCGAGGTTCGATCATCGGTATCTCCATACCTAGTTCAACCTCGTTACCGACAAGTACTCTTTACTCGTACCGTGGTATGTCATCTGTTGTGACCCAGTCACATGCTTGCAAGCTAATCAGACGATATTCCAACGAGAGGGCCCAGAGTATATCTATCCGTCATCGGGATGGACAAATCCCACTATTGATCCATATGCCTCCACTCACACTTTCCGAATACTTAATCCCATCTTTATAACCACCCATTTACGCAATGGCGTTTGATGTAATCAAAGTACCCTTCCGATGTAAGTGATTTACATGATCTCATGGTCGAAGGACTTAGGCAACTATGTATCAAAAGCTTATAGCAAATTGAACTTAATGACTTGATCTTATGCTACGCTTATTTGGGTGTGTGTCCATTATATCATTCAACTAATGACATAACCTTGTTATTAATAACATCCAATGTTCATGATCACGAAACCATGCTCATCCATTAATCAACAAGCTAGTTATACAAGAGGCTTACTAGGGACTCCTTCTTGTTTACATAACACACATGTATCAATGTTTCGGTTAATACAATTATAGCATGGGATGTAAACATTTATCATGAACACTAAGATATAACAATAACTAATTTATTATTGCCTCTTGGGCATATCTCCAACACTTGTTGCAAAGGCAGTTGTGCCATAGACTGTTGTCCCGTGTGCGGATACTGAAAATACTGCCCCGAGAACTGCTGATACGGCTGTTGCGTTGGCATATATTGCATTTGCGTGACAGGCATCCGAACAGGAGGGCGGAACCCCGCTTGGGGTCGTGGTGGTGGCGCCGCAGGTGTTGGCATGGGCGTGCCGGCCGGCCACCCTTGGAACCCTGGGGGACCCAGGTAGGGGCGCCGCTGGGGGAAGGAGCCACCCACGGTCGCACCGTGCCCGGCGCGGACATAGCCGGCCCTGGCGCAGCCGCCGTTTCCCTGGGCGGCACGGGCGGGCGCGGTGGTCGAGACATCACCGCGACGGAGCAGGCTCTAGCGACCACCTCATCGCAGGAGCGCTACGGAGGTCCCCTCGACGACACGAACAAGAGCGGCGGCGCTGGGACACGGTAGGGTTGGCGGTGACGATGATCGGAGGCGGAGTTGGAGTCGGTACAAAGCAAAGGCGGTGTCGTTGGCGTGATTGTATGTGATCGACAAGCCGTGGAGCTAGGGTAACGACGCGGCGCGCGCTGCAGGCCCATCAACGCCCGGCCGAACCCGGCCCATCTCGCCTGGGGCCCAGCTGCATGCCCCGCTAATCCCGCCATCGGTGCTTCGAACCGTGGCTTGATCGTCGCCGCGTTCACCGCCTGCACCGGCGAGCTCCTCGTCGCCGCTTTCGTTGCTGCAGCTGGTCTCCTTTGCTCTTCCCAAACCTCCACCAACGGCGGATCACCTCGGCCGCCGATCGTTGACGAGACGTTGATGTCCGCCAGAACTGCCGGTGGCGTGATCCTCCTCGACGGCAGATGGCCCTTGCACGCCTTCATCCGCAGCGGTGGCCTGGGCAACCGCACCCCCGACGGCGAGGTGGACGCAGGCCTACGTCCAACCTCCAGCCTGGAGGATCTTGGCAGCGAAGAAGACCTTTCCCTCGACGCAGTCGGCATAGAAGATGGATCCGCCGCCGTCTGCTTCTCCCAAGACCTACATGCCGATGTTGGAAAACCAATTTTGGTCCAGAAGTCGGCGAGCAGATCGCCATAGCCCCGGCCAGCAGCTCGATTAAGCGGAGGCACCCGCGGTTCATCGACAAGCCCACGCCAGGCTACCTCCTCAGCCACCGAAATCTCATGTTCCTCCTCCGAGATCTCCCCAAGGAGGCCAAAACGTGATCCCGATCCCGAGGAACCGGTCGTCGGCGTCACCAACGGGCAGACCAGCGGTAGCACTAGCCTCCGTCGGGGCTTCCTCGACGGCGGGATGATTAATGGTGTTGCCGTAGCTGTAGCATGCATCTATTTGCAATAGCTGAATTATACGTCGCACTACAGGTACATGTTCATGGCGTACGTGCTCAAAATTTGTTGCACTAAGCAATTAAATAAGAGAGAAGTCCAATTTACCCCCCTAAACTTGTCTCAAAGTTCAACTTACAACCCTCAACTTTATTTTGGTTCAACTTTCAACCCTGAATTCTAAAAACGGTTCAAAATCACCCATTGCATTGTATTAAGCTGGTTTTTCTTGGACAGTTTATGTTGTATGTTGATGAGTTGGCACAGCATATAGGAAGAAAAACCGCTAACTAGCGAGAAAAACCGGTTCAATACATGTAAAAAAAGGTAGAAGGTTCAATTCCGAACGATTTATAGAATTCAGGGTTGAAGGTTGAACCAAAGTAAAATTGAGGGTTGTAATCTGAACTTTGAGACGAGTTTAGGGGGTAAATTGGACTTCTCTCATTAAATAAATCCTTTCCTGATTCCTCATCCTTGCAATTAAACCCTTAGACACCAGCATCCTGCTTACCTCGATCGGTGACTATGACATTGGATTAGATGGTTCATCTAAATCACCGTGCACTAGAGTGATATCCCCGACCCTAACTCTTCATGTCTTCCACCCATTTGCGTCCGCTGCAACCGTTTTATTAGAGCATGTCTAACATGCGCGCTATATAAACCGCAATTTTGCAGCGTCGGAGCGCAAAATCGTCCCTCCAGCAGGCGCTGCATACGGCGCGGCGCTGTAATTTTTTTTGGCGCGCGCCGGTTTGCCCTATCCCAAGCACTAAATTTCGGGCTCCGGCTGCAGCGCGGCATCGCTTGACGCACGCGCGAAGAAACCCCGCGCTGAAAATTTCCCCCGCGCCTCGCCGCCTCACCGCCCAATCCTCGCCTCCGCGCGGCTGCCGGCATAATTCCGGCGATGGACACGCCCTCCGGCATCCCACCGATCCCTCCCTACTCCATTCCACCCGCCGCTGCCCCATGCGCCAAACCCTAGCGGTGGCGCTGACGTCGGCAACACAACCGCCGCTGCCCGAGCTCTCTTCGTCCCGCCGCGCCCGACACTGCACACAAGCACCGCCGCCGTGCAGCTGGCCGTCGCGCAGGCCCCCGGCAAGGCGTGGGCGGCGCCAAGGAGGAAGGTGTTGGCGTCCAAATGCCCGTCCGCAGCCGCGGGCGCCGTTAACCCGCCGCCGAAGTGAAGGCGACCGCGACCCGTCGCGCGCAACCTCCGTTGCCGCCTTCACCGATGAACCATCTGCCGCCGGCGCCTCCGTCTGCCGACCCATCCGGCGCACGTACGGTGTATGAGGAAATGCCGGAGAGGTAAAGAACACTTCTCTTCATCCAAATTTTAGTTTAGATGCATACATAGCCGGAGAATCATGAATTTGTTTGCAATGTAGAGTCGATGATGAGTCTTTCATGGAGGCAATGAATGTTGGATCTTCGTTTACGAATGATGACACCATTGAGGCATGGGAGGAATATGAGGATATCGATGAGGAAGGAGAAGGGTTGATTGAACCGCGCTAGCCCGGTCGGTCGGCGAACTACACCATAGCGGAGGACAATTTGCTTTGCAAGACGAGTACTTCGACGCCAACAACACAAGTGGGAATGAGCGAAGCATGCGTTCTCTTCGGTCCCGTTGGTTGGGCATCAACACCGATTGCCAAAAGTGGGCGTGCGTGCAAGCCACTATTGATGTCATTAACCCAAGTGGCACAAATGAGAATAGGGTAAGCAATTCTACTACTATGTTGACCATATGGCTCATATGAGATGGATACGGTTATAGTTCATATGGCTCATCTATTCTCTTTTGCTTGCTTTGTAGAACTCTATGGCCCAAGGATTATTTAGAGATGTGGAAAAGAAGACAAGAAAGGCAACAAGATTCTTGGCAAGCCATTCACCTTGCATCATTGCTATGAAGTGCTAGGGAATGAAGAAAAGTGGAAGACCCGCGGGAAATTGGATGCGGCAACCATGGCCGCCAATGCAACCGGTGAAGCAACAATCATCGATGATGATGATTCAAGTGACGAAGGCAAGAAGAGAAGCTCCACTCCTCACTCGGTGAACAATGGAAGGAGCATCTGCTTGGTAGGAAGACCGCCAAAGATATGAAGGGAAAGAAGGTCGGAGATGGTGACATTGCCATTGCTATGAAAAGGACTGCAAATGCAAGGTTGCAAGCAAATGAAGATAGGAAGGAGGCTTTGGAGGCATGACCGGCATGGGAGGACCAAGCTATGGAGGAGTCTTCGGAGAGACTATGGGAGCATCGGTGAGTGGTGTGTATGGAGCCATGGGAGCACCACCGGGAGGATTCGTGGCCTCGATGGATCCTACTATTCCTCCTTCAATCCAAGATGTCGATGAAGAAGAAGCAAAATAAGGCGATGACTTGGAAAATGCGGAAGTGTGAGATGCATTTGTGATATGCAAATTTTGTGTGCACTTTGTGTCCATTTGAACCATATGTTGTGTGTGGTTGTTGAACTACGTCATGTTGTATGTCGTTCCTGAACTATGTGATGTGTGTGTTGCACTTTGTGTCCATTTGAACTATGGTAGATTATTTGTTTCCTGATTCATGTGAGTATTTGATCTTATTGAATGCATAGTAGTGTACAAAGTTGTTTTTCGCCGGCGCGCGCGCTGTATTTTGGAGCGTCCGATGGAGCAACATTTTTAGCGCCCGAGCACGCGCTGCATAATAGATTGTCCGGCGGAGGAAAATTCAGCGCAGCGCACAGTAAACGTTTACAGCGTGGTCGCAGCAACAGTTAGCGCGCCAAAATTTAGTGCGCATGTTAGAGATGCTCTTATAAGCCCGAAGCAAGCATCAACTCCGGTGACGCATGCATGCCACACTCGCTCCAGCTTAAGGAAATACTCACCTCCATTGCCGCCGCCGCATCAGTGATGTTGTTCTCATCGGGAACAACAAGAGAGAGATGGAACTTTTAATAAGAAAAAGTATCTGGGTTCAAACAACCGAAAAACTCTCGAAAAGAAACGAAATAGCCGGAAATTTGCTTTTGATCTTGGATGCATATGCTCCTGCCACCAAAAAAATCATTTTAAAGTGTTAAAAAATTCCGAACAAAATGCTGTGCGTACCTATCGATATTCAACGTGTGCATGTCAAAGTTTTGCGGAAAACTGGTAACTTGTTTTATTAAAATGATATAGAAATATGGGATGAAAAGATTTTTTTTAACACCGAAACAAACAAATCGGACTTTTGTGAAATTACTTTGCGAGCATAAAGAATGTCGAGATGTAGGCACGACATTTTTATTGGATTTTTTTTAATATTTCATAATTTGTTTAAACCTCATTTCCAAAATCAGCAGCATATGCTCCTTCGAGCAAAAACGCCTTGTCCTGAGGCAATGGCTTTTTTTCCTTGATATGAGACGAACTTGGAGAGGGACGAGGCGACACATATGCCATTGCGTAGGTCAGGTTGACAGGAGATCTGCGCTGGGGTGCATGGCTTGGTGCGCCATATCTCCTGGCCAGGGGCACCTCGATCTTCATGGCAAATGTCAGACGGTGATCTCCAGCTTTCCGCGGGGGAATTAAAGCGCATGCACCGTTGCACATCCTTTGGCATCTTTTCCTCGGCACCCATCTGATTCAAGGTATCATCTCCATCTCGCAACGACCTACATCTTGATTCCTAGCTAATTACATGCATGTTCCGCTTTTTCCCGGCATATGCTTCTGCGGTGTATAGTTCAGTTTGGTACATCTATGGTCAAAATGTACTATTATCTGTCAATGAACTTGTGAACATGTACATCCAACAATTCATAAGGTTGAAAAGATATAGATACTCACTCCGATCCATAACAAGTGTCATGGTTGTACTTCTTTAAACTAAAACCATGATATCATTATAAATCAGAGTGAGAACTAAATTCTTCGTTTATCTGCAAGAAACCTAGTTGAGCTTATTTGTGTTCGATTTTGAAATCGCATTGCTTGCACATATAGCTATACCATAACACAATTAATTGTCAGTTCATCTTTTCACTGAATCCCCCTGTTATTGCTTATTTGTGTTCGATTTTGGAATCACATTACATGCATGTTGTACTTTTCCCTAGCATATGCCTCTGTCGTGTATAGTTCAATTTGGTACACTTATATGGTCAAAATGTACTATTATCTGGCAGTGAAGTTTCTTCCAATACATAAAAATATTAATATCAAGAGGCTATTAATTACATCTAGCATCTGCACCTATATAATATCAAGTACTAGTCGAGACATTACGAATGCATGTAGCCAAAAGACAGAAAAAAAATTAAGACCCGATCAAGTGATCAACAATTTGCATAAGCTAGATAAAACCTTGCAACAAATCACCAATCACGAGGCTCGCCGCCATCACACGCATGATTTCGACTTGGAAAGTGCCCTGCAAGCAAAAACGTAAGCGCAAAACAACTACGAAGAGTCTTCTTCATCACATCCAGAATCCAGCCTCTGTCATCGTCTCGAACTCAATAGGGGTCATGGACATGGAAGCCTTTGTGGAAATTATACATTTCTCAATTCATGAGGTTGGCAGATGTATGCTAAAATTCTTCATTTATCTACAAGAAACCAAATTGAGATCATATATGGCCGATTTTGAAATCAAATTGCTTGCACACTACAGCTGTACCAAAGCCCAATTACTCCATTAACCATGACCTAATCTCTTTCTCCCTTGTCATGCATGGGCAGGAGTCGCTTTAGTTGGATGGACCAGATTGGACATAAATTACACCCATGTGCAATTTAATCAAGGGGGGTGGTGCCACTGCCCTGGTACTACCCACACGTACTGACATACCACTCCTCAGCAATAACAGGGGGAGAGAGAGGGAGACGGGAAAGGCTGCAGAGAGATGGATCGAGGGTGAGCTGGTGTGGGAGGAATTTCTCTGGCACTGGAAAGCTCATTCCTGAACCCGTCCATAAACAAATGCAGTAGTACGCGCGTAGCAGTAATTGTTTATGCGTCCCAACTCTGACTACCCTGCATTCGTGCTAGCCTCGCGCGCGTACGGCTGTTCGCAGTAAACTCGCCATTCACTCCCGGCTAGTTACTGCTATGCTATGCATATCACAGCCCAGCCTATGGGGTCCTGCCGTCGTTCAGAAACCTATGGTACTTTTATCTTTTCCAATGAGTATGACACGTACAGTCCATGCGTCTACCTTTATCATAGCATCTCCACCGGCACGTCTCATAGCGCCTCGATAGCGAACTGGGGGCCGAGGATGAAAATTGGCTCACACCGGCGTTCAAATAGTGCCGGCGCTTTTCCGAGCCCAATAGAAGCGCCGGCAACTCCGTGTCGGCCCCTTCGCGAAGGGCGCTAATCGGGCGTGCCGACATCTAGCAAGGCGGAGAATTTTGGGCTTGGGAGCCGCCACATATCCCAAAATTATACATCTTCTCCACCAAAACTCGTCCCCTCTGCTCCTCATTTCTCCTGCCCGACGCTCCATCTCCCATCTAGCCTCCAACCCGAAAAACCCTCGCCGCCGCCATGCCACCGAAGAGGAAGGCTCCGACGAAGGCAGTGAAGCCGCCGACGAAGGCGCCGCCAAAGCCGCGCACCGTGACGCCGAAGGAGATGCCGGCGACCATGTCGCAGGAGGAGTGGGAGGAGGAGAAACGCCGCTGCTCCTTCGTGACGGCCGACCGCAGAAGGCGCCGCATCGCCGATCTCGGGGCAGCGAAAGCGGCGTCCGCTGCGGAAGCGTGCCTCAACTTGGGCGACGGCCTCAGCAACATCTCGAGCTCACCATCGTCGCCGGGGTACTACGTGGGGTACTACGCGGATGGGCCGTCGATCTCGCAGATGCGGCTGTCACAGATGGACGGCCGCGCCCGCTACTCCACCGAGTACGAGGACGTCGACATGACCTTCGACCCCAACGCGCCGTTCTCGCCGGATTCAGTGGCGAGTGGCAACGACTTCTTTCACTTCCCCGTCGACCTGAACTCATCGCCTGTCCTGCGCCGCACCGACGGCCACGTGACAGACGGCACCGGCCTTCCCTGCGACTTCTTCCCCGACGAGGGCAGGAGCACCCACCAGGTGTTCGGCAGCCCGTCTGGCGTGTCCATAGGCGAGGACGAGGCGAGTTTCCTGACTTTTTATGTGCTATGTGCATCATAGACACTAGCGGCGATTGAAAGTAGGTAACTTAATACCTAAAGCAGTGAACCAGATTCCTACTACAGGCCAAGCAGCCAAGAAGAAGTGTAAAGAACGAGACTTGTTGAAACTAGCATATTGAAAGATTAATCGGCCAAAATAACTATGAGCAGCCACAATATTATAAGTCTCTTCCTCTTGACCAAATTTATAACCCTCATTAGCAGATTCATTTTCAGTAGTTTCCCTGATCAAACTAGAGGTTACCAAGGAACCATGCATAGCACTAAATAGGGAGCCACTGAATACACTAGTGCTGCGTAGATTGCCTCCTGGGACGAGATCCTCAACGGCTTCATACGTGGACAAGCCTACGAATCCCCCGTTGACGAGTATGAAGAAGAGGCCGAGGAGGACAAAGGTGAGAAGGAGGTCCAGGAGGAGCTGATCGACGCCGACACCGGTGTGACCACGACGAGGACGATGACGTGCAGGCGTTCCGGCGGCACTCATGGTCCAAGGTGGAGGTCTTTGGAGGATGAATGTCTCATCGAGGCGTGGAAGCAAGTGAGTGATACGTCTCAAACGTATCTATAATTTTTGATGCTCCATGCTAGTTTTACACCAATTCATATGTGTTTTGTTTACACTTCGTTGCACTTATACATGATTTCCGGCACTAACCTATTAACAAGATGCCATAGTGCCAGTTCCTGTTTCTGCTTTGTATTTTGAAAAGTTGTACAGGAAATATTCTCAGAATTGGACGAAACAAAAGCCGAAGTAAATATTTTACCGAAACGAAGACGAAGTCCGGAGGGGGGACGAAGTGGTGCCACAGGGCGGCCACACTTGCCCTTGGCGCGGCCTAGGGCTGGCCCGCGCCAAGGCATGGTGTGGGCCCCTGGGCACCCCACCGACCTAAATCCTCCACCTATTTACATAACTTCTCAGGAAAACCCTGGATACCTGAGCCAAAATCCACGAAAAGTTCCATCGCGGCCGCCATCGCCGAACCCATCTCGAGGGGTTCTGAAGCTCTTCCCGGCACCCTGTCGGAGGGGGAAATCATCGTCGGAGGCATCTACATCCCATGCCCTCCTCCAAAGTGATGCGTGAATAGTTCATTCCTGAACTATGGGTCCATAGCATCTAGATGGTTGTCTTCTCCACCTTGTGCTTCATGTATCGATCTTGTGAGCTACCCTACATGATCAAGATTATCTTTATGTAATCATCTATGTTTGGTTTGCTGGGATCCGATCAATATTGTGTAGTATGTTAAGATTGATTATATATTTATGTCATATGTTATTTGTGATCTTGCATGCTCTCTATTGCTAGAAGAAACTCTGGCCAAGTGGCTACTTGTGACTCCAAGAGGGGGTATTTATGTTCGATAGTAGGTTTATGCCTCTAGTAATCTCTGGGAGAGTGACTTTATAACTTCTAAGGTTGTAGATGTGCTGTTGCTACTAGGGATAACCCAACAATGTTTTATCCGAGGGTAACTCTATTGTTTACTTTACAAACATTGCTTAATGCGACAGTCTCTTGCTTGCAACTTTATACTGGAAGGGGTGCGAACGCTAACTTGAAGGTGGATTATTAGTCATAGACGCAGTTGGATTACGGTCTATGTATTATATTGTAATATCCAATACCAAATTGTCATAGTAATCATCTTTTCATGTATCGATCGATATTCTGTCAATTGCCTAGCTGTAATTTGTTTACCCAACATGTTATTCCTTTATGGAGAGACACCTCTAGTGAACTGTGAACCCAGATCCTATTTCCTTTACTAATAAATTCAACTGCAATCCTGTTATGTTTACTTTCTGCAAACATCTCCTTCTATTTGATACGTCTAATCCTTTGTGTTCAGCAAACCGGTGGGATTGACAACCTCACTGTAAGTTAGGGCAAAGTACTTTGGTTGTGTTGTGTGCAGGTTCCACGTTGTTGCTGACGCCGGTAGTGCGCCCTTCCTTTAGTCAGCCAGGAACACCTTCAGAATTCACGCCTAATTTCTCCTACTGGTCGATTAAACCTTGTTTTCGTACTGAGGGAAAACTTGCTGTTGTGCTCATCACATCTTCCTCTTGGGGTTCACCAATAGCGTGTCTGCATACGTCGCGTACACGCCATCAAGCTTGTTTTCTGACGGCGTTGCCGGGGACCTGAAGGAAAGTTACACCATAGAGATTTCTAACTCCCACGTCAACTGCACGCCAGCAAATTGTTTTCTGGCGCCATTGGGAGAAAGAGGATTTCTGCAAAGGGAGTCTCTCATCTCCAATCTCTTTACTTTGTTATAGTTTGCTTAGTTTACTTTACTTTTTTCTTGTTTGCTTCATAATATCAAAAACACCAAAAAAAGTTTACTTTTATAGTTGTCTTTATATCTAAAACACACAAAAATTAGTTTCTATTATAGCTATTATTTTCGTTGCTTAGTTTTAATTTTGCTAAAATGGGTTCCGCTGAAAATGCTAAGTTGTGTGACTTTACGAGCACCAACAACAATGATTTTATTTATACACCAATTGCTCCACCTTCTCCCCAAGCAGACTTCTATGAAATTAAACCTTCTTTATTAAAACTTGTTATGAAAGAGCAATTTTCTAGGTTAGTACTGAAGATGCTGCTTCTCATCTTAATAATTTTTTGAACTTTGTGAGAGGAAAAAATATAAGGATATAGATGGTGACATTATAAAACTAAAATTGTTTCCTTTCTCTTTGAGAGGTAGAGCTAAAGATTGGTTGCTATCTTTTCCTAGATTCTTGGGTTAAATGCAAAGATGTTTTTATTGGAAAATATTATCCTCCTGCTAAGACTATATCTTTGAGAAGCAACATAATGAAATTTAGACAATTTGATAATGATCATGTTGCTCAAGCTTGGGAAAGAATGAAATCTTTGGTAAAGAATTATCCCACTCATGGACTGACTACTTGGATGATCATCCAAACTTTTTATGCAGGACTAAATTTTTCTTCAAGAAATCTCCTGGATTCAGCTGCTGGAGGTACCTTTATGTCCATTACTTTGGGGAGTGCAACAAAATTACTTGATGATATGATGATAAATTATTCTGAATGGCACACCGAGAGAGCTCCACAAGGTAAGAAGGTAAATTGTGTTGAAGAATCCTCCTCCTTGAGTGATAAAATTGATACTATTATGTTTATGCTTGTTAATGGTAAAGCACACGTTGATCCAAATAATATTCCGTTAGCTTCTTTGGTTGCTCAAGAAGAACATGTTGATGTGAATTTCATTAAAAGCAACAATTTCAACAACAATGGTTATAGAAATAATTTTGGTAGCAACAATTATAGGCCATATCCTTCTAATGGTAATGCTTATGGAAACTCTTATGGTAATTCCTACAAAAATAATAAAAGTGCACCCTCTGATCTTAAAGTCATGCTAAAGGAATTTATTAGTAAACAAACTGTTTTCAATAAAACTGTTGAAGAAAAGATTGAAAAAATTGATATTCTTGCTTCTAAAGTTGATAGCCTTGCTCATGATGTTGATTTTCTTAAATTTAAAGTGTTGCCTCATGATGTTAAACAAATTAAAACTTTGAATTCCAATCAAGTTAGAATTTATGAAAATGTAAGGATGTTGGCGGAATTGCATGCTAGGTGGGAAAGAGAAGATGAAATTGCTAGAAATAATAATTTGACTAAAGTTTATACCATCACCACCACCAGTAGTAATGAAGTTTCAAATGATAGCCACTCTCCTACTATTGATAATAAAGTAAATGGTGTAGGAAAAGTTCCCGCTCCTTCTACAAAATTGCCTAAAACCACAGAAACTGCTCCTGATAAGTGTGCTGAAATTTTTCGGAGTATGGGAGACAAGATTCCTTTTACCTTTGATAAAAATGAGTTTGATTTTGATGATTAAAATATCTATGAAGTAATTAAGTTCTTACAAAATCTTGCTAGAAGTCCTAATGCTAGTTCTATAAATACGGCTTTTACAAAGCACATGACAAATGCTCTTATGCAAATGAGAGAGGACAAATTAAAACGTGAAGCCTCTATTCCTAAAAAGTTAGAAGATTGCTGGGAACCCATCATTAAGATGAAAATAGATGGTTTTGATTGCAATGTTTTATGTGATCTTGGTGCAAGTATTTCTGTTATTCCTAGAAAAATCTATGATATGCTTGACTTGCCACCGTTGGATATTTGAATGTTCATCTTGTTGATATTGCTCCAAAGAAACCTTTGAGGAAAGTTGATAATGTGCTTATTATGGTTAACAATAACCTGGTCCCCATTAATTTTGTTGTTTTTGATATTGAATGGAATGCTTCTTGTCCGATTATATTGGGAAGATCGTTTCTTAGAACAGTTGGTGCTGCTATTGATATGAGAGATGGGATTATTAAATATCAATTTCCACTCAAGAAAGATATGGAACACTTCCTAGAAAGAGAAAGAAGTCATCTTACGACTCTATCATTAGAACAAGTTATGATGTTGATGTTTCTTCATTTGATAATACTTGATGCTCGTATTTTTACTGTGTCTAGCTGAAAGGCGTTAGAGAAAAACGCTTATGGAAGATAACCCATATTTTATTTACAGTATTGTTTTATTTTTGTTGAGTCTTGGAAGTTATTACTACTGTAATGACCGCTCCTGATCATTTTCATTTCGTTTTTGTGCCAAGAATATCCCCTAATAGGAAGAAAGTAATGTTTGGGGAGGTTGTTGTCCTGAAAACAGATTCTGTGATGTTACCATAAAAATTCATATAAATAGCCAGAGCGTAATTTTGAGCTGTAAGTGTTTATGCATATGCTCCAGATTATTATCTAACTTTCGTTAGTTGACCACTTTTTGATAAAATCAACAGAGGATTTTCAAAAAAAAAACGATCTTTACCTGTTATTCTATTTTGACAGATTTCTGCTCTATTTGCATTTTGCCTCTTAAATCTCTTTATTTTTGAGTTCTTTTGATCAAAGAGCTTTTTGAAAGGTTGCTACAGTATATTATGCTTTAATAGATGCTTGATATATGTTAGTACTGAACCAAAGTGTATTTGTTTATTTTGATTGCACTAATGCTGCTAATGAAAAATTGTGTGAAGTTTTTGTATGAAGAAAGTTTTCAAGTGTAGGGAAAGAAGAATAATGTGATGAGATAAATAATGGACAAAAAGTCAAGCTTGGGAATTCCCCTGCACCCCAAGACGTATTCAAGAGGTACAGGCCTCAAAGCTTGGGGATGCCCAAGGCATCCCCTCTTCATCAACAAAGTAACACATGTCATCTCTCTATACGCTATATTTTTATTACTTCATACACTATGTGTTGTTCTTGGAGCGTCTTTATTTTTTTTTAGTTTAGTTTTGTTTACTGTAGCATATGTTGGATCCTGGCACATTTGTTTTGGAGAAAGACCCGCTCCTTTTTAATTGCATAGAACGCTCTAGTTTTTGTTGTTATTGTTTTGCGTGTGTTCTAGTTTTCTGGTACTGTGTTTAGCTCTTGTTTTTTCACTTGAATTTTTTCAGAGCTCGTTAGTATTCTTTATTTATGTATGATTAGCTCTCCGGTCCATATTGTGTTTCATCTTTGAGAGTTATTTCAAATAAGTTGATTGGTGTTGGATACGAGTAAAATATTTAATGACTATAGCGATGCATATGAAACTTACCTAGACTGTGGCATGTCATATTTGATGTTATTCTTGTCATATGCTTAGTATTTATTGTAGTATCATAGGTAGATACCGTATCATAACACGTAGTAATAGAAAATTTAATATCAAATACATCTTGTACATAGATTTACATTGAGATTCTACAAATCAATTAATATAAGAGGACTATGATACTAGTACATGATACCATGCATTGTAGACATAGTAACATGTAGTAGTATCATAGCATGATACTTTTATATGATACTATGCATTGTGACTAGTCTAAGAGCATCTCCAGTCGGGTCCCCAAAGCGCCCCCAAACGGCGCCGGATCGAGCGTTTGAGGATGTGTTTTCTTCGTGCCGCGTTTGGGGGACGTCGCTCCGCAGACGCATCCCCCAAACGCGGTCCCAGACAAAAATTTAGATAGTTCACATTAAAAAGAGATTGTTCCCGCCGAAGTCATCGCGATGTAAGTAGTCGCGACCAAAGTACTGGACGCGCGATCGTATTACAGACCGGTGGTGCAAATTGAACATAAATTAGAAGAAGGGGACAACGACGCCGACGGCGCATCCTGAGTCGAAGTAGGCCCGTTGATCACGACGAACTCGTCGTGCTTTGCCCGACGTGCCTTCTCTGTCGCCGAGGCCGTGGCCGACACCGATGCAGATGTCGATGTCGTTGACGCAGGTGTACTAGCAGATGCTGTCGCAGACGCGCTTGCTGGTGTCGGCTCTGCCTCCAAGGGTGGGGTTGCTGCCGCTGCCTCGGCCGCCGCCATTTTAGCTTCGATGTCGTCGAGGATCATGCCTTTGTAGAAGTTCTATGCCGTCGCGTCTGAGGAGACATTCCAGCTGTCAACGCAGTCAGCAGGGACATGTCCTCCTTGCGTTTCTTGAGCTCCATCTTCTCTTCTTGCCTCTTGGGAGTGTCGCACACCTTTCGTCGGACTTTTTGTCGCGGGAGAGCAGGGTCGAGAAGACCTCGACGAGGCACTGTGTGGTCGACGTGTAATATCCCAGGTTTAGAGGCTACAAAATGAGAGAACACCAAAGTGTGCATTGCATTCATGCATAGAAAATCCAGGGAATTTTCGCGCTTTCAAATAAAACCTGTCACAGTAACTGAAGTTTCACTTGACTCTGCTGGAATTGAAGTAGATCATAGAGTCAAGCGCTATAAACTTCACTGTGATCTTTGCTAAAACCTTGTTTTGGGTAGACATAATTTGATCCCTAGGTTGGATCCAAAAGGAACTAGAACTATTACACAACACTTTAAGTGAGGATCAAATACAAATCCTATAAAGGATCATAGCATGGTATTCATTACAACAACACATTCTTTAAGAATCAAACCCTAACTTAGTAACACTTAAAAGTTAGCAACTACCTTTGTGTGTAATTTAATTCACTTCTTAAATTATTACCAAATAAGGTAAACCACAGGGTCTAAAGTGCATAAAGGTCACACATTCTTATTTAAATCATAACTTATTAAATATATGGAATATCATAAAACTAAATCCATTTACATTACAAATTATAGTTCAAACTATTTAAATAAAACCAACTAGGTATTTTGAAACTCATATGATCATGCCCTGGTGAAATGAAACACCAACTATCCAAAATTAAGGAATAACCCTCAACCTTGACCTTTTGATCAATATTATAATGTAAATCCAATCAAATATGATATAATGACTCATTCACAATAATAAAACCATCCACAAGATATTTAATAACAAATGCCACTTGGCTATCCAAAGATAAATCATATGAGAGGATAAGGATCATGCCACATAGGATGAAAATATCTACATGACTTGCACTCCAAGTTATGCCACCTCATGCTCAAAGGATTGCTATGGATGAGGGCATGACAACCAAGCACCTTACTCATGAAACCAAAACAAGAGTCACCCACCTATGTGTCATGATACTAGAGCTTGCCCAAGCCTATAAAAGGAGCCACACCCTTCATCCATTTGATCCTCTAGTACCATGTTACCAGGAAACCCAAAACCTTGAGACCACCCATACATTAGATAGGATCAAGATGAAGAAGCTAGGAGGTGGAGGCATACCACAAGATGCAGGTTTATCAAATTTCCTGAAGAACAAGCTATAGAAGATACCATGGTAGAATTCCTAGGTAAACCATATATTTAGAGGATCATATCATCATCTCTTAAGTAAGACCTTAGGTTATTAAAAGACATTTATAAGTGAGAGATATTATAGATGCTAACCATATCCATGTCTATCCTAGAGAATACTAGAGTAGTATTAAGCCTACTTGTTCAAACCAATCTTTAATCTTAGAAGTGAGAGCCATATTCTATTAGTGAAACATAACTAAAACCCTAGACCACATTTTAATTTCAATCCAAGTATCACTTGGGATTATAAGTAGAACCCTGCCATACCTCATGCCTATTTATGCTTCAATTTAGCGAAGCTTATGCAAAACCCTAAATCCTTTCACATAGGATACAATCCACATAAAATAATATGTCATAACTTGTGCATCATAGATCACAAGTATAAACTAAGCCAGTTATAATTAAGCTTAAATGATATTTAAGTGATTAGAATGAAACCAATATCCAATTCTATTTTGCCTTCCAAAAAATTTGTTTAGTTGACCAATAGAAATAATATATCATAGTTTGGATCATAACCTTAGCAAGTGAATAAACCATGATGAGCTTAGGATTTATTTTAAGTAATTCAAGCTAGAATTTGCTAAGCAAGATTATTGAATATAGAGTTTATCCAACCATCTCCCTAAGTCTTTAGAAATAATCATACACATAAAATCATGACCTAACACCATCCTCATTATCATTTATTTTAAAACTCTAACCTTAATTAAAATATATGTGAACCCTCACTATTGTTAAGCACTCTAGCAAAATTTAATAACATGTTCACCATGTACAGATTATAAATTTTCAAATCATTTAAAACATAATTGGTTCCTAAATTAAGAAAAAGGAAATGAGATAAATATTTAAACCATATCTATTTTAATTACATTCCACAACAATACCAATTTAATTAAACATTAACTATTTGTTTTAAACAACAAAATTATGTTGTATGCATTACTATCAAATACTATTTAGTGTTAAATATGAAACAATCTACAAGAAGAAACATCATTCAAATTTGAATTCAAATAGCAAATTCAAAACAAAAAATAAAAATAGAAAATAAAAAAGAGAGAAAAAGAAATGGAGGCTTACCTGGCCGTGTAGCCCAGCAGCTGAGCCCAGGACCAATGCACCACCATGGCCCAGCTTCAGCCCAGCCCGAGTCCGCTTACCGCTTCGCGTTAAAATAGGAGGCCATCGTCGTCATTTTCATCTCCAAGGCCGACACCGCGGCAATGCTAGTAGACGCCTCCCTCGTTGACAATAAGGACATCCTGGACGCCGCAGAAGCTTCTAGAGCCCCTCCCTATACTTCTCGCGTCCGAGTCTATCCGAAGACGTCAAGATTCGCGCGCACACTCAGCTCACCGACGCCATCGCATCTCGGCCAGTACCGTCGGCGAGCCAACGAACAAGACCACCTCGAGCGCTAGAAAACCACCACAAGCTCCGCGTTGCAACCCTGATCCTTCGCCACCCATCCATTTCTTCCCAGAACCTCTCTAACTCTCACATTCTTCCTTGACTGTTCGCCGGTGTCGATCACGACACCATCGATTGAGGTCATCTTGGAGGCCATGGCGCAGCTCATTCGACGCGCCTGCCCTCGTAGATCATTCTGGAGGAGCAGAGCATCAAGGGGAGCCAGGAGGAGGAGGAATTTCGGTGTTCCCTTTCTCTCGGGCTCGCCGGAAAATCGCCAATCGCCATCGTCTCCGACTACCGGTGCCTCAGCCGACCACGCCTTGAGCTTCAGGGTGAGTTTGCGCGTCTCTAGAACCCACTAGTTCTTCCTGGCATCGTCTGTAGCCTATTTTAGCATGTTGACCGGAGCTCACCGCCGCACCAACTCTCGCCGGACCTAGTTCCGATGATCCCCTGAGCAAAACTCCACCACCATCAGCTTCGCCTTGCAGTACTCGTTTGAATGCACCTAGTCGCGCGTCTCAGGAGGCCGTAAATTGGCGGCGCTGTCCTCAGCTGACCGCCGGAGTTTAAATGTTGGTGAGGTCAAACGCCACGGTAAAATTTGACTGGTCCTCGCCTGCGTGGCAGCTGAGGTGGCCACAGGTCCCACTAGTCAGTGTATGTGTCTAGATCTGAATCGGTACGTTTAGTATTTGTTGTTTAATTAAAAAAACCAGTAAATAACTGAAACTTTGCTGAAATAAGTAAAAATCATCTTACTCAGAAAATATAAATAAGATATCAAAATGCTCACAAAAATAAACTCTATTCAATAAAAATATAAAATGAAAATGTTTGTCAACATAAAAATTTAATTATTTTAACCTATATTAATTATGCCTTTTCTTTTATCTTTAATTCAAATAAAATTTAGGAATTAGTTTAGTTTCAAAAATAAGTAATATCTAATCAGTAAGTGAATAAAATATTAAGATTAGTTTTATTTATCATACTATCATTAACTCAAATATTAGTGGTATTTCATAAACCCTAATTTGCAAATTACCATTTACTATACCTTTTAAATATTAACAAAGCACGAAAATAATAAAAGTTAATATTATTTTTGTAATCAAAAGTTGTTGATTTACTTAAACTTTTTAGTCAACAAGATATTATTTTAAAATTTACTAACAATTGTAAAACCTTAATTCCTGAGTTAAACCTAAATAGTGATTACCTTCATTTTAAACTCTTGAAAATGAATAAAATGTTAAACCCTTATTAATTTCATTTCAAAGTACTTAATCACATTAAATCTATTGCCAATTATTATTTTAATAAGTGTATCATAATTTAGAAACCCTAATTCTGCTGTAAGTAAGAACTTGATCCCATTATTTTATGTGATCATTCTAAATTAAATTTAATTCAAAAACCCTAGGGGTTTATCACATGTTATCATATAATCCACACCTTACTCATATGTTCAACCTAAGAGAATTGATTCATGTTTGTGATCTACTAAAATAAAACTAGGACAATTCACATGAAGTTATTATTTCATGTCTTATTTTTGCATGAACCTTATATAACCAATTAGTGCCATCTAGGTGTAAACCCTAGTTTATTACACACCTATTAACACCATTGATCACCATTATTAATACCACATCATTGGAATCAACCTTAACCATCATTACTTAGTAGAAACATGGTGATCCACCCTAATACCAACCTTGTGTAGTAATTCACATCACATGCTCCTATCAACTAAACCCTATTTAGGAAATAATAATCCACCTAGCTTAGAAACCATTATTGATTACTTAGTGAAGTAAATGAGAAGTCATAGTAAACCCTAATGTCTAACTCATGGTATCACTTTGATAACCATCCTTTGATATGATACTCATAATCAACCATAGTAATAAACCTGCCAATATTTTCTGCACCTAGACCCATCCAACTTAAGAAACAACTAGTCCCTATTATAGAACTAAATGAATGCATTAGTAAACCCTAGAAGCACTTAGCTCCTACTTGTAGTAATTCTTATTCTTTATCAATCATGTTCTTCAAAAGTTGTTCTTTTGAAGTGCAAATATCAATCAAACCATAGAAACCATAATTATTATTTGAAAAACTTATTATTTCTTAATCAACCTGTTCTTCAAAAGTTATTCTTTTGAAGTATAATACAAGTAATCATCAACCATGTCTTGTAGCACTTAAAATTGACAACTGCTCTTTACATATCACTCAACTACAATTTATTTATGTGTATGCTTGTTATGATGCATTATATCACTTGTTTATGGTGTTAATATAACCAAACCCTAATAAGAACCTTGTTTGAGAACCATTCTAAAAGTGCAACACACCCTACAGAAATCTTTACAACTCACCCAATCCTAAATCATCGGGGTTAGGTTACGCTCGGAATGATTGCATCTCTTACTATGCATTATAGCATCTTTCCCAGTTCTTTAAACATTGTCCTTACTAGATGATGATGGTATTTCAGAATTTGGAGTTATCACGTATCGAAACTTTTGTCTGTATAATCTTTCGGTCAAGAAAGGCAAGTTCATCGCTTGCTCATTTCATTTGATTATTTTTATCAAACTATATGCAAAGTACTATACTTATCACTCCTGCATTGAAAGCAAATATAATTTTACAATTATGAATATGACTATGTGGTGGGCAATGGAACCATGGTATGTGTTGATTGGTGGAGGTTCCATTGCAAGGGTACTACTCATCTAGAACTAATTACCAATGCCATCTAGTGATTCTAGCATCGTACATATCGCGTTAACCATAAGATCTATAATGGCTCTGTGGAAGTCAGCTGTATCTTTTCCCTCTTGCATATCAACAGACTTGATAGAGCCTGGCTGGGTGTTGGGATAACACTGCAGTAGGTTGGGAAATCCTTTAAAATCCCCATCCGTGTGGATGAGAGGCTCTACCGTCTATGAGGGACTGTCCATCGTACATCGGGGTAAGCCGTATGATCGGGAGATGTCTACCGGGGATGTACGGATGGACAAAAGGGTGGGTATACAGGGTCGCAGAGAACGCAGTGATTGGCTTGGATCTTACACCTAGCCCCACACCAAGGAAGTGTGGACGAGCATCCATCTCGGATAGGTATCAAGGATAAGTTCTCTTATGGGAAAAGTAACGCACCTCTACAGAGGGTATGGAATTTTGGCTATCACTCCCTGTTCCGGGAAGGAAACTACGAACGCGGCAGGAAAGGAACTCCATGAAGTTCTAATCATCCTGTGAAGACTGACGGGCATAGTTTTCAGAATAAAATAAACCTTTTGAAGAAATGTTTACGAAAACTTGCATTCACATATGACTTTCTGGTCTATGGCTGTAGCTACTGCAGTATACACCTATTTTCTATAATGAACTTGCTGAGTACGGTCGTACTCATTTCCTCCCATTTGAACCCCCTTCTTAGATCAAAGTCCTTGAAGGAGAAACTACCGTGGAACTCGAAGACAAAGGAGTCAACTGCAACAAGATGAAGAATCAAACCAATGAAGTTAAAGAAGTCAACTTCTACATCAGCTAGAGTGGAAACTTAGACTAGTAATAGAAGGGAACCTTTTTCCTAATCCTAGCACCTAAGTAGCTAGAATTCTATAGCAAGCCAAATATCTCTAGAGCTAGAGTTAGCAGTAAGTTAGATTACTAGTCGTTCTTCTTCTGAAGCTTTATTTGAAGTTTTACCTCATGATGTCTACGGGTGCTTCTATTCTTGTAGACAGCGTTGGGCCTCCAAGAGCAGAGGTTTGTAGAACAGCAGCAAGTTTCCCTTAAGTGGATTACCCAAGGTTTATCGAACTCTGGGGAGGAAGAGGTCAAAGATATCCCTCTCATGCAACCTGCAACCACAAAGCAAGAAGTCTCTTGTGTCCCCAACACACCTAATAGGTGTACTAGTTCGGCGAAGAGATAGTGAAATACAAGTGGTATGAATGAATATGAGCGGTAGTATGGCGCGAAAATAGCTCGCTGGCGTGCGATTGATGGTGTAATATTGCAGGAAGTAAACATGCAGTAGTAACGCATAGTAAAGAAACAAGAACAAGCAACGATAGCAGTATTTAGGAACAAGGCCTAGGGATTAGACTTTCACTAGTGGACACTCTCAACATTGATCACATAATAGATAAATGCATACTCTACACTCTTGTTGGATGATGAACACATTGCGTAGGATTACACGAACCCTCAATGCCGGAGTTAACAAGCTCCACAATTAAATGTTCATATTTAAATAACCTTAGAGTGCAAGAAAGATCGATACAACTAAACCAAGTACTAACATAGCATGCACACTGTCACCTTCATGCTTATGTAGGAGGAATAATACACATCAATACTATCATAGCAATAGTTAACTTCGCAATCTACAAGAGATCATGATCATAGCATAAACCAAGTACTAACACGGATGCACACACTGTCACCATTACATCGTGCAGGAGGAATAAAACTACTTTAATAACATTGCTAGAGTAGCACATAGATAAATTGTGATACAAAATACATTGCAATCATTAAGAGATATAAATAAGCACTTCATTATGCCATTCATAACAGTGAATAAGTATTCGTGAAATATAGCCTAAGAGACCCACACGGTGCACACACTGTCACCTTTACACGTGGGACAAGGAGTCTCCGGAGATCACATAAGTAAAACTCACTTGACTAGCACAATGACATCTAGATTACAAGCATCATCATATGAATCTCAATCATGTAAGGCAGCTCATGAGATTATTGTATTGAAGTACATAGGAGAGAGATGAACCACATAGCTACCGGTGTACAGCCCCGAGCCTCGATGGAGAACTACTCCTCCTCATGGGAGCAAGAGCGGTGATGAAGATGGCGGTGGAGATGGCAGCGGTGTCGATGGAGAAGCCTTCTGGCACTTCCCGTCCCAGGTGTCGAACAGAGACTCATGTCCCCTGTCTTGGCTTCGCGATGGCGGCGGCTCTGGAAGGTTTCGCGTCCGTGGCTTCCTCCGTAAGGGTTTTCGATGCAGGGCTTTATATAGGCGAAAGGGCAGCGTCGGAGGGTCGAAGGGGAGACCACACCATAGGCGGCGCGGCCGGGCCTGTGCGCCACCTATCATCTGGGGCCCACAGGGCCCCCCTCGCGGCTCCTGTTCTGGATGCTTCCGGCAAAATAGGAACTCGGGCGTTGATTTCGTCCAATTCGAGAATATTTCGTTACTAGGATTTCGAAACCAAAACAGCAGAAAACAGAACTGCACTTCAGCATCTTGTTAATAGGTTAGTTCCTAAAACGCATAATAATGACATATAATGTGTATAAAACATGTAGGTATCATCAATAAAGTGGCATGGAACATAAGAAATTATAGATACGTTGAGACGTATCAAGCATCCCCAAGCTTAGTTCCTACTCACGTAGGTAAACGATAACAATGATAATTTCTTAAGTGACATGCCATCATAACCTTGATCATACTATTGTAAAGCACATGAGAATGCAGAGATTCGAAGCAATGATGAAGATAATGAGTAAACAAATGAATCATATAACAAAGACTTTTCATGAATAATACTTTCAAGACAAGCATCAATAAGTCTTTCATAAGAGTTAACTCATAAGCAATAAATTCTTAGTAGAAAGCTTTGAAACAACACAAAGGAAGATATAAGTTTCAGCGGTTGCTTTCAACTTTAACATGTATATCTCATGGATAATTGTCAACACAAAGTAATATAACAAGTGCAATAGGTAAACATGTAAGAATCAATGCACACAATTTACACAAGTGTTTGCTTCTAAGATAGAAAGAATAGGTAAACTGACTCAACAAAGTAAAAGAATGGCCCTTCAAAGAGGAAAGCATCGATTGCTATATTTGTGCTAGAGCTTTGATTTTGAAACATATAGAGAGCATAAAAGTAAAGTTTTGAGAGGTGTTTGTTGTTGTCAATTAATGGTAATGGGTACTCTAACCCTTGCCAGATAAACCTTCAAAGAGCGGTTCCCATTTTATTTATTTTTGGGTGGCACTCCTTCCAACCTTTCTTTCAAACCATGGCTAACCGAATCCTCGGGTGCCTGCCAACAATCTCATACCATGAAGGAGTGCCTTTTATTTTAGTTTTATTATGATGACACTCCTCCCCTTTGCTTTCTCAAGCCATGGCTAACCGAATCCTCGGGTGGTCCAACAATCACATACCATGGAGGAGTGTCTATTTTTGTTAATTAATTTGGGACTCGGAATCCCATTGCCTTTCTTTTGCAAAAATTATTGGATAAGCGGATGAAGCCACTAGTCCATTGGTGAAAGTTGCCCAACAAGATTGAAAGATAAACACCACATACTTCCTCATGAGCTATTAAACATTGACACAAATAAGAGGTAATAACTTTTGAATTGTTTAAAGGTAGCACTCAAGCAATTTACTTTGAATGGCGAAGAAATACCATGTAGTAGGTAGGTATGGTGGACACAAATGGCATAGTGGTTGGCTCAAGGATTTGGATGCATGAGAAGTATTCCATCTCGATACAAGGCTTAGGCTAGCAAGGTGATTTGAAGCAAACTCAAGTATGAAATGGTGCAGCAAGACTCACATATAAACATATTGTAAGCATTATAAGACTTTACATCGTCTCCTTGTTGTTCAAACACCTCAACCAGAAAATATCTAGATTTAGAGAGACCAATCATGCAAACCAAATTTTAACAAGCTCTATGTAATTATTCATTAATGGGTACAAGGTACATGATGCAAGAGCTTAAACAAGATCTATATGAGCACAACAATTGCCAAGTATCACATTATTCAAGACATTATACCAATTACTACATGTAGCATTTTCTGTTTCCAACCATATAACAATTTAACGAAGAGGAAACTTCGCCATGAATATTATGAGCTAAGAACACATGTGTTCATACGAACCAGCGGAGCATGTCTCTCCCACACAAGCATTTATTCAAACAAAAACAAAACAAAACATACGGACGCTCCAAGTAAAGTACATAAGATGTGACCGAATAAAAATATAGTTTCAAGAGAAGGAACCTGATACTTTGTCGATGAAGAAGGGGATGCCTTGGGCATCCCCAAGCTTAGATGCTTGAGTCTTCTTAAAATATGCAGGATGAACCACCGGGGCATCCCCAAGCTTAGACCTTTCACTCTTCTCGATCACATTATATCACCCTTCTATCTTGACCCTTGAAAACTTTCGCCACACCAAACTTCAAGCAAACTCATTAGAGGGTTAGTGCATAATCAAAATTCACATGTTCGAGGTGACACAATCATTCTTAACACTTCTGGACATTGCACAAAGCTTCTGAAAGTTAATGGAACAAAGAAACCCATTCAACAAAGCAAAAGCGGCAATGCTAAATAAAAGGCAGAATCTGTCAAAACAGAACAGTCCGTAAAGACGAATTTAAAATGGCACCAGACTTGCTCAAACGGAAAAACTCAAAACTAATGAAAGTTTGTATACATTCGTGGATCACGCTCGTAAATTGGCAGATTTTTCAATTTTCTACAGAGACTTGTGCCAGAATTCGTGACAGAAAGAATGCTGTTTCTGCGCAGGGATCCCAAATATAACATCAACTTTAACATAGAAACTTTACTTGGCACAAAAACATGATAAGGAGAGGTTGCTACAGTAGTAAACAACTCCAAGACACAAATATAAAACAAAGTACCGTAGTAAAAAAACACATGGGTTATCTCCCAAGAAGTTCTTTCTTTTATAGCCATTAAGATGGCTCAACAGTTTTAATGATGCTCTCATGAAAATAGACAATGAAGCAAAAGAGGAACATCAAGAAGCAAATTCAAAGCACATTTAAGTCTAACATACTTCCTATGCATAGGAATCTTGTAAATAAACAAGTTCATGAAGAGCAAAGTAACAAGCATAGGAAGATAAAACAAGTGTAGCTTCAAAAATTTCAGCACATAGAGAGTTTTAGTAACATGAAAATTTTTACAACCATATTTTCCTCTTCTCATAATAACTTTCAAGAGCAACATGAGCAAACTCAACAATATAACTATCACATAACGCATTTTATCATGAGTCTCATGCATAAAATAATTACTACTCCCAACATAAGCATAGTCATATTATTGTGTGGGAGCAAATTCAACAAAGTAGCTATCAAATATAGGAGGTATATTGTAATCATAATCAAATTTATCCTCCATAAAAGGTGGTAACAAAAGACTACTATCATTATAATCATCATAAATGGGAGGCAAAGTATCATCAAAGTAAATTTTCTCCTCAATGCTTGGGGGACTAAAAATATCATGCTCATCAAAGCCACCCCAAGCTTAGAATTTTCCATATCATTAACAACAATGGTGTTCAAAGCATTCATATTAATATGTTCCATGGGTTTTTTAATTTCTGCATCAAACAATTCATAAATCAAGAAATAGAATAAAAAGGTCATTAAGTTGTCCATTATGCCTAACTAGTAAACAAGAAACCAAATGTCGCAATTGGAAGCCTAAAGGAAATAGCTTCGAGCACACACAATGGCGCCGTAAAAGTACTGTTACCTGAACCGGAGTATGAGTGCCTTTTACCTTTCCTCCCAAGCAACGGCGGGGAAGTGCTTGATGTCTACGGGTGCTTCTTATTCTTCTGATGTTGGGCCTCCAAGAGCAGAGGTTTGTAGAACAAGAGTAAGTTTCCCTTAAGTGGATTACCCAAGGTTTATCGAACTCACAGGAAGAGGTCAAAGATATCCCTCTCATGCAACCCCCCACCCAGCAAGAAGTCTCTTGTGTCCCCAACACACCTAATAGGTGTACTAGTTCGGCCAAGAGATAGTAAGCATAAGTGGTAATAGATTGAACATGAGCGTAGGCGCCAAAACAGCTCGCCGGCGTGCAATTGATGGTAGTACATTGGGAGGTGAAGTAAACATGCAGAGTAACGCAAAGAAACAAGAATAAGCAAATCAATGTATTTAGGAACAAGGCCTCCAGATTCGATCACTAGTGGACACTCTCAACATTGATCACATAACAGAATAGATAAATGCATACTCTACACTCTCTTGTTGGATGATGAACACATTGCAGAGGATTACACGAACCCTCACTGCCGTAGTTAACAAGCCCACAATTAAATGTTCATATTTAAATAACCTTAGAGTGCAAGAAAGATCGACACGACTAAACCAAGTACTAACATAGCATGCACACTGTCACCTTCATGCTTATGTAGGAGGAATAATACACATCAATACTATCATAGCAATAGTTAACTTCGCACTCTACAAGAGATCATGATCATAGCATAAACCAAGTACTAACACGGATGCACACACTGTCACCATTACATCGTGCAGTAGGAATAAACTATTTTAATAACATTGCTAGAGTAGCAATATAGATAAATTGTGATACAAAATACATTGCAATCATTAAGAGATATAAATAAGCACTTCATTATGCCATTCAGAACAGTGAATAAGTACCTCGTGAAATATAGCCTAAGAGACCCACACGGCGGTACACACCGGTCACCTTTTTACACACGGGGACAAGGAGTTCCTGAGATCACATAAGTAAAACTCACTTGACTAGCACAATGACATCTAGATTACAGCATCATCATATGAACTTAACCCACAGCAGCCTGCAGAGATTATTATTGAAGTACATAGGAGAGAGATGAACCACATAGCTACCGGTACAGCCCCGAGCCTCGATGGAGAACTACTCCCTCCTCATGGAGCAAAGCACAAGATTCTATGGAGATGGCAGAGGTGTCGATGGAGAAGCCTTCCGGGGGCACTTCCTACGGGTGTCGGAACAGAGACCTGTCCCGTATCTTGGCTTGCGATGGCGGCGGCTCTAGAAGGTTTCGCGTACCGTGGCTTCCTCCGTAAGGGTTTTCGATGCAGGGGCTTTATATAGGCGAAAGGGCAGCGCGGAGGGTCGAAGGGCGAACACACCACAGGCTGCACGGCGGGCCCGGCCGCTGCCACCTTCATCCGGGGCCCACAGGCCCTCCGCGGCGCCTGCTTCTTTGCTATGCCCGGGCAAAATAGGAACCTGGGCGTTGTTTTCGTCCAATTCCGAGAATATTTCGTTACTAGGATTGAAACCAAAATAGCAGAAAACAGAATGCACTTCGGCATCTTGTTAATAGGTTAGTTCCGGAAAACGATAATAATACACATATAATGTGTATAAAACATGTAGGTATCATCAATAAAGTGGCATGGAACATAAGAAATTATAGATACGTTTGAGACGTATCACCTCACTGTGAAGGAAGCGCCAGGCAGTATTCATGAACATTTGTGTATCATTCAATATGCGAAATATTTGTTCTACCACTCTGAGGGATGTAATATGAGTCGAATGGTGTTTCACTTGTGTTATGTCAACGACTTCTGTACTACACCATGAAGTGGTATGCTGAGTCAAAGCACGACGCCTGCGTCTTCTTGGTCGCTGCTACTTCGGCCAAGCCAGCCTTGTTGCCGATAGGGTGCCCTACCGATGTTGCGAGCGGCGCATCCAGATCAATGGCATCTTTACCCTTCGACAATGAAATATAAGTCAACCGCCATTTCTCGCTCATTTTGAGCTTGCTATAGCAATGCAGCAGCACGAAAGGCCTAAACCCTTCAGAGTTCTTCCGGTACATCCCCATGGCGCGGTTGAACTAATCAAAGGAAGTGCAATCTGATCGTGATGAAACTAGGCGCTAAAACTTTTCGTAGAAAGAGGCATACCGTATCACCGGCGTTCGCGCCGCTGTCGACTCTGGTCTCGAGCTCGTTATGGAACCCATGGAACATGTTCACCGACGCCTGGATGATGGCCCAGCGTGTCGACATTGCCTTTTGGCTCTTCTTCATTGTCATCGTGCGGAAATACTTGTTGACTAGCTTTCGCTCATCGAACTCCGCCTTGATCCTCGCCCAATACTTCTCGTACTTTTGGTTGGCGCCGATGACCGAGTCATGGCTCACTGTTGACCACGACTCGCAGAGACATTCATCCTCCAGAACCTTCCACTTGGGGCCTCGTGTGCCTGAGGCCGCCTTCGGCCGCGTCAACCTCCATGAGATTCTCTACATCCTCCATGGCGTCCTCCTTCTCGCCGTCCTCTTCATCACTGCCCTCTTCGTCATCGTCGTCGTCCTCCACCCCCTCGTCGTGCTCCTCCTCCTCCCCAAACAAACCACCGGCGCCCTTGAATTCGAGCGGACCCCTGCGGCCAGTGAACGGGGCACCGTCCGCACTGGGGCCTGGCTGGTGCTGGGGCGCTGGGTCATACGCCGGGGAGTAGAGCATGGTGTTGGGGTTGAAGCCGCCATGCGGGAGCGCATCCTCGTACCGCGGTGACAAGTTCGGTGTCACACACCCGGGAGTAGAAGAAGGGCCCACGTTAAAGAAACCGGGTGTCGACGGGGACACCACTCCCGGAATGTACATGATGGCCAACGAACTCCATGAGCTTGCGTTGGTATCAGCGATACACGCGGCCAATGCCTTCTGGTGCACACGCGCAGCAACCGACTTCTTCTCCTGCTCCACCACCCATCGTCCCCTCCGCTCCGCCGTCGACAGCTGGCGGCGCTTGCAGTCTTGCTCCCACCTTTCTTCGGTCCATCCTTCCGGCTTCTTCCTCGCCGCCGGTGCCTTCTGCAGCTTCATGAAGGACGCCTTCGGCCCTTTCGTCGCTGCCACATTGCCCGGTGACAAAGGATTAATTTGTCAATGCCTACAGATTGTAGACCAGGGTTTTGCTGGAAGTAGAGGCAAGTAGACATCGGTGTCAAAATGAAAAGGCCTTCCGCTGATTTAAAACCAGTTCCGCTGACAATAGATTCGATCCTTTCTTTGTCCCTCGACTCCCTTTATAGAGGTGGAGCCAGGTTTGTATCACACAAGTTACAGAGTTCTGAAGGTTTCATATCCAACCCGTAAGATTACAAGTCTCTATGTTTCCTATTACAACTCTAGCTTTCCAACACTAAATGGGCTTCCTAATCTTCTTATTCTTCGAGTCCTGGCCTTAGTAAAACCCCGTACCATCTGGCAGGCCTGAGATTGGGATGCTTCCATGTCAAGAGTCTCCCCGAGATTTTTCTTGAATCGAAGAATCGTGGAAAATCTCCAACTCTAATCATTCAATAATCTTGTCGAATTTAGTGCATAACCTTTCTCGATATGCAAATATTATTTTATACAGTGGATAACCGTAGTTGGGGCCAGTTCATCCACTTGATCAGGTACTAGTTAATCGCTTCTAGTGGCAATCCGCGAAAACCTACTTCAAGATCACGGCCCTGGACATGATCTCGGGATACTGCAAACTTTGACAGGCGCTAAGGTCTTACCATTCGCTTGAGTCCTGGCCATATTTTATCGGGTACATAACGGTCTGATTTTTCGCCAGATTCATGATACGGAGTAGTAATCCGGCTGGCCGGAGGACGGTACACCCGCTTAACGGATCTGGTCTTACCTTCCAAAGTTTTGCGGCATTCAGATTTATTCGCCGCTTCTAGCGCTCGAGAATATATTGTCGAGTGCGGCTGTTGGAATAGCATTTTATCAGTCATATTTGATGACTTATTTTGCTCCCGATGGGAGTATATGTAGAGTTATCTATATAACTCGCAATAAAATATACTTCTTTTTCTTTCTTTTTTGTTGAAAACAGTACGCCAACAGCGTCTATGGGAGAAGCCCCCAGGCTACAACCAAGAACTTGTGCTTGGGTGTAGGCTCCACAGATTAATATCCTCTGCCACTATATTGGTAATCCTTCTTCGAGATTTATATCTATCGGGAACAACTAGCGCTCCTGATGGAGAGTCGAGGCTATGAACAAATGCTTGCATTTGGTCATAGGCTCTCACCATTTCTATCTTGTCATTCTAGAAGTTTTCTCTTTTCCAAAGCATTTGGGCAAAAACTTGTATTTGATCAAAGGCTCTCAAAATAATCTTGCGTTGTCAATATTTTCACCAGGCTTCTTAGTCGAGTTTTTCTTTTACCTCAGTGACGTCATTGCTGATGATAGCCACGATTTCTGTATTGGAAACATGCGAAAACCGCTCCTCTCACTGCCTCGTGGGTCCAGATTCCCTATCCGATGGACACGTCGTGCAAGTGGGGGACACACGTCTGATGCACGTAGATGTACACGTCCGTTGGGAACCCCAAGAGGAAGGTATGATGCGCACAACAGCAAGTTTTCCCTCAGAAAGAAACCAAGGTTATCGAACCAAGAGGAGCCAAGAAGCACGTGAAGGTTGTTGGTGGAGGAATGAGTGCGGCGCAACACCAGTGAAACCGGCGCCAACGTGGAACCTGCACAACACAATCAAAGTACTTTGCCCCAACGTAATGGTGAGGTTGTCAATCTCACCGGCTTGCTGAAACAAAGGATTGCGTATCGAGGGAAGATGGTGTTTGTTTGCAAAGAACAAGTAGTGCGTAGAATGTATTCAGATGTAAAAGAATGGGCCGGGGTCCAAGTCACTAGTGGTGTCTCTCCAATAAGATAACTAACATGTCGGGTGAACATTACATGCGAGCAATTGACAAATAAAGATTCAATACATATCAACGATGATTACTATGTGATTTAATCAGGGCATTACGACAAAGTATATAGACCGCTATCCAGCATGCATCTATTCCTAAATAATCCACCTTCAGGTTATCATCCGAACCCCTTCCAGTATTAAGTTGCGAACAACAGATAATTGCATTAAGTATGGTGCGTAATGTAATCAACACAAATATCCTTAGACAAAGCATCAATGTTTTATCCCTAGTAGCAACAGCACATCCACAACCTTAGAACCTAACCACGATCCAGCATTCAATGGAGGCATGAACTCATCATCGAGCAAATACTCCCTCTTGGAGTTACAAGTATCAACTTGGCCAGAGCCTCTACTAGCAACAGAGAGCATGCAAGAACATAAACAACACATATATGATAGATTGATAATCAACTTAACATAATATTCTATATTCATCGGATCCTGCCAAACACAACATGTAGCATTACAAATAGATGATCTTGATCATGTTAGGCAGCTCACAAGATCTAATACAATGAAAGCACAAGCGGAGAAGACAACCATCTAGCTACTGCTATGGACCCATAGTCCAAAGATGAACTACTCACGCATCAATCCGGAGCGGGCATGATGATGTAGAGCCCCTCCGGTGATGATTCCCCTCCGGCAGGGTGCCGGAGGCGATCTCCCAACCCGAGATGGGATTGCGGCGGCGGCCTCAGTAATGTTTTCCCGGATCGTGGCTCTCTGACAGGGGTTTCGTGACGAGTCTTTAAGTAGGCTAAGGGTAGGTCAAGGCGACGCAGGGCCCACACAACAGGCCGGCGGCCAGGGCTTGGGCCGCGCCGCCTGGTGTGTGGCCCCCGTGGTCTCACTGCCCCCTCGCTCTTCCGGGAAGCTTCAAAAATAGGACCCGGGCGTTGATTTCGTCCAATTCCGAGAATATTTCCTTACTAGATTTCTGAAACCAAAAACAGCAAAAACAGCAACTGGCACTTCGGCATCTTGTTAATAGGTTAGTGCCGGAAAATGGATAATAACGTTGTAAAGTATGTGTAAAACACTCAAGTTTTGTAATAAAAGTAGCATGGAACATAAGAAATTATAGATATGTTTGAGACGTATCAAGCATCCCCAAGCTTAGTTCCTACTCGTCCTCGAGTAGGTAAACGATAACACAAATAATTTCTGAAGTGACATGCTACCAATGTAATCTTGATCAATATTATTGTAAAGCATATGAGATGAATGGAGAATCTGAACAAAAGATTGCTAACAAAGATAATGACTAAGCAAATGAATCATATAGCAAAACTTTTCATGAATAGTACTTTCAAACATGTATCAATAAGACTTGCATAAGAGCTAACTCATAAGCAATAAATTCATAGTAGAATTAATTGAAGCAACACAAAGGATGATTAAGTTTCAGCAATTGCTTTCAACTTGTAACATGTATATCTCATGGATATTTGTCAACATAGAGTAATATAACAAAAGTAATAAGTAAACATGTAAGAATCAATGCACACGTTAACACAAGTGTTTGCTTCTAAGATAGAAGGGAATGGGTAAACTGACTCAACATAAAGTAAAAGATTGGCCCTTCGCAGAGGGAAGCATTGATTACTATTTTTGTGCTAGAGCTTTAGTTTTGAAAACATAGAAACAATTTTGTCAACGGTAGTAATAATTCATATGTGCTATGCATAATACTTCCTACAAGTTGCATGTCTCATGCATAGAGTACTAATAGTGTCCGCACCTTGTACTACTATCTCGAAACACGGATTCTCATCGCATAACATATGCTTCAACCAAGTGTCACAAAGGGGTACCTCTATGCCGCCTGTACAAGTGTCTAAGGAGAAAGCACGCATTGGATTTCTCGTTTTTGATTATTCTCAACTTAGACATCCATACCGGGACAACATAGACAACAGATAATGGACTCCTCTTTTAATGCTTAAGCATTCAATAATAGTTAATATTCTCATAAGAGATTGAGGTTGTATGTCCAACCTAAACTCCACCATGATACATGGCTTTAGTTAGCGCCCAATGTTCTTCTCTATATGCATACTCAAATCATTTGATCGCGAAGTCCACTACTTCAGACAAGACGAACATGCATAGCATCTCACATGATATCCAACAAAGATAAAGTTGATGGCGTCCCCAGAAAACATGGTTACCGCTCAACAAGCAACTTATAAAAATTAAGACACATAACTACATATTCATCACCACAATAGTTTTTAAGCTATTTGTCCCATGAGCTATATATTGTAAAGGTAGAGGAATGAAATTTTAAAGGTAGCACTCAAGTAATTTACTTTGGAATGGCAGAAAAATACCACATAGTAGGTAGATATGGTGGACACAAATGGCATGGAGTTTTTGGCTCAAGGTGTTTGGATGCACGAGAAGCATTTCCTCTCAGTACAAAGTTTGGGCTAGCAAGGTTGTTTGAAGCAAACACAAGTATGAACAGGCACAAAAGCAAAACTCACACAAGAATATATTGCAAGCATTATAAGGCTCTACACCGTCTTCTGTTGTTCAAACACTTTACCTAAAAATATCTAGACTTAGAGAGATCAATCATGCAACCAATTAAACAAGCTCTACGTAGTTCTTCATTAATAGATTAAACTACATGATGCAAGAGCTTAAACATGATCTATGAGAGCTCAAACAATTGCCAAATTTACCAAACCATATGCATTTTCCAATTCCAACCAAATAACAATTTAACGAAGCACAATCTTCTTCGCCATGAACATTAAAGCACAATTAAGAACACAAGTGTTCCATAAGAAAAAGCGAGCGTAATATCTCCAATATAAGAATGGTGGATCCAACTTTATTCAAAACAAAACAAAAATAAAAACAAACCGACGCTCCAAGTAAAGAACATAAGAATGTGACGGAATAAAAATATAGTTTCACTAGAAGTGACCCGATAATGTTGTCGATGAAGAAGGGGATGCCTTGCATCCCCAAGCATAGATGCTTGAATCTTCTAAAATATGCAGGATGAACCACAGGGCACCCCCAAGCTTAGACCTTTCACTCTTCTTGATCATAGTATATCGCCTCTCTCTGACCCTTGAAAACTTCCTTCACACAAACTTCAAGCAAACTCATGAGAGGGTTAGTGCATAAACACAAATTCATATATTCAGAGGTGACACAATCATTCTAAACACTTCTGGACATTGCACAAAGCTTCTGAAAGTTAATTGAACAAAGAAACTCATTCAACATAGCAAAAGCGGCAATGCGAAATAAAAGGCAGAATCTGTCAAAAACAGAATCAGAAGACTAACTGAAAGGTGCACTAGACTTGCTCAAATGGAAAAAACTCAAAACTAATGAAAGTTGCATATCTGAGGATCACGCTCGTAATTTTGCAGATTTTTTCGAATTTTTTACGTAGACTTATGCCGCTAGGATTTGACAGAAGCAATGCTGTTTCTCTGCTAGCCGATCCCAAATATAACGTCAACTTTAGCATGGAAACTTTACTTGGCACAAAAACATGATATGAGAGGTTGCTACAGTAGTAAACAACTTCCAAGACTCAACAAAACAAAAATTGCTGTAGTAAAATAAACACATGGGTTATCTCCCAAGAAGTGCTTTTCTTTAACGCCTAGGCGCAGAAAGTGCAAATCAAGTAACATCAAGAGAGAAGCATCAACATCATAGCTTGTTCTAATAATAGAATCAAAAGGCAACTTCATTCTCTTTCTAGGGAAGTGTTCCATACCTTTCTTGAGAGGAAATTGATATCTAATATTACCTTCTCTCATATCAATAACAACACCAACGGTTCGAAAAAAGGTCTTCCCAACACAATAGGACAAGATGCATTGCATTCGATATCCAAGACAACAAAGTCAACGGGGACAAGGTTATTGTTAACCGTAATGCGCACATTATCAATCCTCCCCAAAGGTTTCTTTTTAACATTATCGGCAAGATTAACATCCAAATAACAATTCTTCAATGGCAAGTCAAGCATATCATAAATCTTCTTAGGCATAACAGTAAATATTTGCACCAAGATCACATAAAGCATTACACTCAAAGTCATTGAATTTCATTTTAATGATGGGCTCCCAACCATCTTCTAACTTCCTAGGAATAGAAGCTTCAAGTTTTAATTTCTCTTCCCTAGCTTTAATGAGAGCATTTGTAATATGTTTTGTAAAGGCTAAATTTATAGCACTAGCTTTGGGACTTCTAGCAAGTTTTTGTAAGAACTTTATAACTTCAGTAATATGACAATCATCAAAATCTAAACCATTATGTTCTACAAAAATGGAATCATTGTCACCAATATTTTGAAAATTTCAGTAGCTTTATCAATCATCAAATAGTTTCAAAGCACCTGTGCAATTTTGTGCGCTTTGCGCAGGAGTAGAAACATTGCCAATGATGCGCGAGATGTACACGTCCGTTGGGAACCCTCAAGAGGAAGGTATGATGCGCATTGAAGGCAAGTTTTCCTCGAAAGAAACCAAGGTTTAATCGAACCAGAGGAGCCAAGAAGCACGTTGAAGGTTGATGGTGGCGAAATGCGATGCCGCAACACCTGGGATTCCTACGCTAACGTGGAACCTGCACAACACAATAAAGTACTTGTCCCAACGAAAGTGAGGTTGTCAATCTCACCGGCTTGTTGTAACAAAGGATTAACCGTATTGTGTGGAAGATGATTGTTTGCGAAGAAAACAGAAAAACAATTGCAGTAGATTGTATTTCGATGTAAAGAATAGGACCTGGGTCCACAGTTCACTAGAGGTGTCTCTCCCATAAGATAAAAGCATGTTGGGTGAACAAATTACATCGGGCAATTGATAAATAGAAAAGGGCATAACAATGCATATACATGATATGATAAATATAGTGAGATTTAATCAGGGCATTACGACAAAGTACATAGACCGCCATCCAAGATGCATCTATGCCTAAAAAGTCCACCTTCGGGTTATCATCCCAACCCCTTCCAATATTAAGTTGCAAGCAACAGACAATTGCATTAGTATGGTGCGTAATGTAATCAACAACTACATCCTTAGACATAGCATCAATGTTTTAAGTAGCAACAAGACATCCACAACCTTAGAACTTTCCGTCACTCCCATGTATCAATGGAGGCATGAACCCACTATCGAGCATAAATACTCCCTCTTGGAGTTAAGAGCAAAAACTTGGCCAGAGCCTCTACTAATAACGGAGAGCATGCAAGATCATAAACAACACATAGGTAATAGATTGATAATCACCATAACATAGTATTCTCTATCCATCGGATCCCGACAAACACAACATATGGTATTACGGATAGATGATCTTGATCATGTTAGGCAGCTCACAAGATCCAACAATGAAGCACATAAGGAGAAGACTATCATCTAGCTATGGACCCATAGTCAGGGGTGAACTACTCACTCATCACTCCGGGAGGCGATCATGGCGATGAAGAGTCCTCGGGAGATGATTCCCCTCGCCGGAGGCGATCTCCTGAATCCCGAGATGGGACGCGTCGGCGGCGTCTCGAAGGTTTTCCGTATCGTGGCTCTCGGTACTGGGGGTTTCGCGATGGAGGCTTTAGCGGAAAGGCAACGCGGGGGCCACACGAGGGCCCCACACACAGGTCGGCGCGGCCAGGGACTGGCCGCGCCGCCCTAGTGTGGCGGCGCTCGTGGCCCCACTTCCTTTCCCTTCGCGCTTGGAAGCTTCGTGCAAAAATAGGACCCTGGGCTTTGATTTCGCCCATTCCGAGAATATTTCGTTACTAGATTTCTGAAACAAAAAACAGCAAGAACAAAGAATCGGCTCTTCGGCATCTTGTTAATAGGTTAGTGCCGGAAAATGCGTAAATACGACATATAATGTGTATAAACATGTAGATATCATCAATAATGTAGCATGGAACATAAGAAATTATATACGTCTGAGACGTATCAGCATCCCCAAGCTTAGTTCTGCTCGTCCGAGCAGGCAAACGATAACAAGGATAATTTCTGGAGTGACATGCCATCATAACCTTGACCATACTATTGTAAACATATGTAATGAATGCAGCGACCAAAACAATGGTAATGACATGAGTAAACAAATGAATCATAAAGCAAAGACTTTTCATGAATAGTACTTCAAGACAAGTATCAATAAGTCTTGCATAAGAGTTAACTCATAAAGCAATAAATCAAAGTAAAGGTATTGAAGCAACACAAAGGAAGATTAAGTTTCAGCGGTTGCTTTCAACTTATAACATGTATATCTCATGGATAGTGTCAATGTAAAGTAATATAACAAGTGCAATATGCAAATATGTAGGAATCAATGCACAGTTCACACAAGTGTTTGCTTCTTGAGGTGGAGAGAGATAGGTGAACTGACTCAACAATAAAAGTAAAAGAAAGGTCCTTCAAAGAGGAAAGCATCGATTGCTATATTTGTGCTAGAGCTTTTATTTTGAAAACATGAAACAATTTTGTCAACGGTAGTAATAAAGCATATGAGTTATGTAAATTATATCTTACAAGTTGCAAGCCTCATGCATAGTATACTAATAGTGCCCACCTTGTCCTAATCAGCTTGGACTACCTGGATCATCGCAATACACATGTTTCAACCAAGTGTCACAAAGGGGTACCTCCATGCCAACTGTACAAAGGTCTAAGGAGAAAGCTCGCATTTGGATTTCGCTTTTGATTATTCTCAACTTAGACATCCATACCGGGACAACATGGACAACAGATAATGGACTCCTCTTTAATGCATAAGCATGTGGCAACAATTAATGTTCTCATATGAGATTGAGGATATATGTCCAAAATCGAAACTTCCACCATGATTCATGGCTTTAGTTAGCGGTCCAATGTTCTTCTCTAACAATATGCATGCTCCAACCATTAAGGTGGTAGATCTCCCTTACTTCAGACAAGACGGACATGCATAGCAACTCACATGATATTCAACAAAGAGTAGTTGATGGCGTCCCCAGAAGCATGGTTATCGCACAACAAGCAACTTAATAAGAGATAAAGTGCATAAGTACATATTCAATACCACAATAGTTTTTAAGGCTATTTTGTCCCATGAGCTATATATTGCAAAGGTGAATGATGGAATTTAAAGGTAGCACTCAAGCAATTTACTTTGGAATGGCGGAGAAATACCATGTAGTAGGTAGGTATGGTGGACACAAATGGCATAGTGGTTGGCTCAAGGATTTTGGATGCATGAGAAGTATTCCCTCTCGATACCAGGTTTAGGCTAGCAAGGTTATTTGAAGCAAACTCAAGGATGAACCGGTGCAGCAAAACTCACATAAAAGACATATTGTAAACATTATAAGACTCTACACCGTCTTCCTTGTTGTTCAAAACTCAATACTAGAAATTATCTAGACCTTAGAGAGACCAAATATGCAAACCAAATTTTAGCAAGCTCTATGTATTTCTTCATTAATGGGTGCAAAGTATATGATGCAAGAGCTTAAACATGAGCACACAATTGCCAAGTATCACATTATCCAAGACATTTTTAGAATTACTACATGCGCTCCCAATTCCAACCATATAACAATTTAACGAAGAAGTTTCAACCTTCGCCTTGAACATTATGAGTAAAGCCTAAGGACATATTTGTCCATATGCAACAGCGGAGCGTGTCTCTCTCCCATACGGTGAATGCTAGGATCCATTTTATTCAAACAAAAACAAAAAACAAAACAAACCGACGCTCCAAGTAAAGAACACAAGATGTGATGAATAAAAATATATAGGGGAGGAACCACGATGATGTTGTCGATGAAGAAGGGGATGCCTTGGGCATCCCCAAGCTTAGACGCTGAGTCTTCTTAAAATATGCAGGGATGAACCACGGGGCATCCCCAAGCTTAGAGCTTTCACTCCTCTTGATCATAGTATATCATACTCCTCTCTTGACCCTTGAAAACTTCCTTCACACCAAACTTCAAGCAAACTCATTAGAGGGTTAGTGCACAATTAATAATTCACATGTTCAGAGGTGACACAATCATTCTTAACACTTCTGGACATTGCACAAAGCTACTGGACATTAGTGGATCAAAGAAATTCATCCAACATAGCAAATACGGCAATGCGAAATAAAAGGCAGAATCTGTCAAAAACAGAACAGTCCGTAAAGACGAAGAAAGGTGCACTAGACTTGCTCAAATGGAAAAACTCAAAACTAATGAAAGTTGCGTACATATCTGAGGATCACGCTCGTAATTTTGCAGATTTTTTCGAATTTTCTACTGAGACTTATGCCAGAATTCGTGACAGACAGCAATGCTGTTTCTGCGCAGCGATCCCAAATATAACATCAACTTTAGCATAGAAACTTTACTTGGCACAAAAACATGATAAGGAGAGGTTGCTACAGTAGTAAACAACTTCCAAGACTCAAATATAAAACAAAGTACCGTAGTAAAAACATGGGTTGTCTCCCATAAGCGCTTTTCTTTAACGCCTTTCAGCTAGGCGCAGAAAGTGCAAATCAAGTAACATCAAGAGTAGAAGCATCAACATCATAACTTGTTCTAATAATAGAATCAAAAGGCAACTTCATTCTCTTTCTAGGGAAGTGTTCCATACCTTTCTTGAGAGGAAATTGATATTTAATATTACCTTCCCTCATATCAATAACAGCACCAACGGTTCGAAGAAAAGGTCTTCCAACACAATAGGACGAGATGCATTGCATTCGATATCCAAGACAACAAAATCAACGGGGACAAGGTTATTGTTAACCGTAATGCGCACATTATCAATCCTCTCCAAAGGTTTCTTTTTAACATTATCGGCAAGATTAACATCCAAATAACAATTCTTCAATGGTGGCAAGTCAAGCATATCATAAATCTTTTTAGGCATAACAAATACTTGCACCAAGATCACATAAAGCATTACATTCAAAGTCATTGAATTTCATTTTAATGATGGGCTCCCAACCATCCTCTAACTTTCTAGGAATAGAAGTTTCAAGTTTTAGTTTCTCTTCTCTAGCTTTTATGAGCATTTGTAATGTGTTTTGTAAAGGCCAAATTTATAGCACTAGCATTAGGACTTTTAGCAAGTTTTTGTAAGAACTTTATAACTTCAGAGATGTGACAATCATCAAAATCTAAATCATTATGAGCTACAGCAATGGGATCATTGTCCCCAAGGTTGGAAAATTTCAGCAGTTTTATCACAAAGCAGCAGTTTCAGCAGTTTCAGGCAATTTTGTACGCTTTTGCACTAGGAGTAGAAACATTGCCAACACCAATTATTTTACCATTGATAGTAGGAGGTGCAGCAACATGTGAATCATTATCATTACTAATGGTGGTAATAGTCCAAACTTTAGCTACATTATTCTCTTTAGCTAGTTTTTTTTTCTTCTCTATCCCACCTAGCACGCAATTCAGCCATTAATCTTATATTCTCATTAATTCTAACTTGGATGGCATTTGCTGTAGTAGTAATCTTATTATCAATATCATTATTAGGCATAACTTTCAGTTTTAATAGATCAACATCGGAGGCAAGTCTATCAACTCTAGAGGCAATAATATCAATTTTATCAAGCTTTTCCTCAACAGATTTGTTAAAAGCAGTTTGTGTACTAATAAATTCTTTAAGCATGGCTTCAAGACCAGAGGGTACACTCCTATTATTGTTGTAAGAATTCCCATAAGAATTACCATAACCATTACCATTAGCAGAAGGATATGGCCTATAGTTATTACCGAATTGTTCCTATAAGCATTGTTGTTGAAATTATTGTTTCTAATGAAATTCACATCAACATTTTCTTCTTGAGCAACCAATGAAGCTAAAGGAACATTATTTGGATCAACATTAGATCTACCATTCACAAGCATAGACATAATCACATCAATTTTATCACTCAAGGAAGAGGTTTCTTCAATGAATTTACCTTCTTACCTTGTGGAGCTCTTTTCCGTGTGCCATTCGAAAGTAATTTATCATCATATCATCAAGAAGCTTTGTATCCCCCAAAGTGATGGACATAAAGGTACCTCCAGCAGCTGAATCCAATAAATTCGCGAAGAAAAATTTAGTCCCATAGAAGGTTTGGATGATCATCCAAGTAGTCAGTCCATGGGTTGGGCAATTCTTTACCAAAGTTTTCATTCTCTCCCATGCTTGAGCAACATGTTCAGTATCTAATTGCTTAAAATTCATTATGCTACTTCTCAAAGATATAATTTTAGCGGGAGGATAATATCTACCAATAAAAGCATCCTTACATTTAGTCCATGAATCAATACTATTCTTAGGCAAAGATAGCAACCAATCTTTAGCTCTTCCTCTTAATGAGAAAGGAAACAATTTCAATTTAATAATATCACCATCTACATCCTTATACTTTTGCATTTCACAAAGTTCAACAAAATTATTAAGATGGGCAGCACATCATCAGAACTAACACCAGAAAATTGATCTCTCATAACAAGGTTCGGTAAGAAGCAGGTTTAATTTCAAAGAATTCTCTGTAGTAGGCAGTGGAGCAATAGGTGTGCATAGGAAATCATTATTATTTGTAGTTGTGAAATCACACAACTTAGTATTTTCAGGGGTATTCATTTTAGCAACGGTAAATAAAACAAACTAGATAAAGTAAATGCAAGTAACTAATTTTTTTGTGTTTTTGATATAGAGAGCAAGACAATAAATAAAGTAAAACTAGAAACTAATTTTTTTGTGTTTTGTTTAGGTGCAGCAAACAAAGTAGTAAATAAAATAAAGCAAGACAAAAACAAAGTAAAGAGATTGGGAAGTGGAGACTCCCTGCAGCGTGTCTTGATCTCCGGCAACGGCGCCGAAACAGCTGCTAGCGTAGTTAAGACGTGGGAATTAGAAATCTTGTGGTGTAGCTTTTTCTTCAGTTCCGGCAACGGCGCAGAAACGAGGCTTGATACGCGTAGATGTACACGCCCGTTGGGAACCCCAAGAGGAAGGTATGATGCGCACAGTGGCAAGTTTTCCCTGAAAGAAACCAAGGTTAATCGAACCAGGAGGAGCCAAGAAGCACGTTGAAGGTTGATGGTGGCGAAATGTGATGCGGCGCAACACCGGGGATTCGCCAACGTGGAACCCTGCACAACACAACCAAAGTACTTTGCCCCAACGAAACAGTGAGGTTGTCAATCTCACCGGCTTGCTGTAACAAAGGATTAACCGTATTGTGTGGAAGATGATTGTTTGCGAAGAAAGCAGTAAAGAACAATTGCAGTAGATTGTATTTCAGATGTAAAGAATAGGACCGGTGTCCACAGTTCACTAGAGGTGTCTCTCCCATAAGATAAAAGCATGTTGGGTGAACAAATTACAGTCAGGCAATTGACAAATAGAAAAGGGCATAACAATGCATATACATGATATGATAAATATAGTGAGATTTAATCAGGCATTACGACAAAGTACATAGACCGCCATCCAGCCTGCATCTATGCCTAAAAGTCCACCTTCAAGTTATCATCCGAACCCTTCCAGTATTAAGTTGCAAGCAACGAGACAATTGCATTAAGTATGGTGCGTAATGTAATCAACAACTACATCCTTAGACATAGCATCAATGTTTTATCCCTAGTGGCAACACACATCCACAACCTTAGAACTTTCTGTCACTGTCCCATGTATCAATGGAGGCATGAACCCACTATCGAGCATAATAAATACCTCTTGGAGTTAAGAGCAAAAACTTGGCCAGAGCCTCTACTAATAACGGAGAGCATGCAAGATCATAAACAACACATAGGTAATAGATTGATAATCACCATAACATAGTATTCTCTATCCATCGGATCCCGACAAACACAACAAAATATAGTATTACAGATGATCTTGATCATGTTAGGCAGCTCACAAGATCCAACAATGAAGCACATAAGGAGAAGACGACCATCTAGCTACCGCTATGGACCCATAGTCCAGGGTGAACTACTCACTCATCACTCCGGAGAGGCGATCATGGCGATGAAGAATCCTCCGGAGATGACTCTCCCAGCAGGTGCCGGAGCGATCTCGAATCCCCCGAGATGGGACGGCGGCGGCGGCGTCTCGGCAAGGTTTTCCGTATCGTGGCTCGGACTTGGGGTTTCGCGGACGGAGGCTTTAAGCAGGCAGAAGGGCAACGCGGGGGCCACACGAGGGCCCCACACACCAGGTCGGCGCGGCCGGGGCAGGCCGCGCCGCCCTAGTGTGGCGGCACCTCGAGGCCCCACTTCCTTTCCCCTCGGTCTTCGGAAGCTTCGTGGCAAAATAGGACCACAGGCGTTGATTTCGTCCAATTCCGAGAATATTTCGTTTACTCTGATTTCTGAAACCAACACAGAGCAACTGGCTCTTCGGCAACTTGTTAATAGGTTAGTGCTTGAAAATGCGTAAATACGACATATAATGTGTATAAAACATGTAGATATCATCAATAATGTAGCATGGAACATAAGAAATTATCGATACGTCGGAGACGTATCAGCCAACACCAATTATTTTACCATTGATAGTAGGAGGTGCAGCAACATGTGAAGAATCAACATTACTAGTGGTGGTAATAGTTCATACTTTAGCTACATTATTTTCTTTAGCAAGTTTTTCTTTTTCTTCTCTATCCCACCTAGCATGCAATTCAGCCAACAATCTAATATTATCATTAATTCTAACTTGGATGGCATTTGTTTTAGCAAACCTAGCATCTTCAACTTTCTCAGGCATAACTTTCAATTTTAAAGATCAACATCAAGAGCAAGACTATCAACGTTAGAAGCAAGAATATCAATTTTATCAAGCTTTTCTTCAACAGTATTGAAAGCAGTACTAATAAATTCTTTAAGCATATCAAGACCAGGGGTACACTCTTATTATTGTTGTAAGAATTACCATAAGAATTACCATAACCATTACCATTATTAGAAGGATATGGCCTACAGTTGTTGTTACCATAATTATTCCTATAAGCATTGTTGTTGAAATTATTATTTTTAATGAAATTCACAACAACATTTTCTTCTTGAGCAACCAATGAAGCTAAAGGAACATTATTAGGATCAATATGAGATCTACCATTTGCAAGCATAGACATAATAGCATCAATCTTATCACCCAAAGAAGAGGTTTCTTCAACAGAATTTACCTTGAGGAGTTCTTTCAGTGTGCCATTCAGAGTAATTGATCAACATATCATCAAGTAATTTAGTTGCGGCGCCCAAAGTGATGGACATAAAAGTGCCTCCAGCAGCTGAATCCAATATGTTCCTTGAGGAAAAATTCAATCCTGCATAAAAGGTTTGGATGATCATCCAAGTAGTCAGTCCATGGGTTGGGCAATTCTTTACCAAAGATTTCATTCTCTCCCATGCTTGAGCAACATGTTCATTATCAAATTGTTTAAAATTCATTATGCTACTTCTCAAAGATATAATCTTAGCAGGAGGATAATATTTACTAATAAAAGCATCTTTGCATTTAGTCCATGAATCAATACTATTTTTAGGCAAAGATAGCAACCAATCTTTAGCTCTTCCTCTTAATGAGAAAGGAAACAATTTCAGTTTTATAATATCACCATGTATATCCTTATATTTTTGCATTTCACAAAGTTCAAAAAATTTATTAAGATGGGCCGCAGCATCATCGGTACTAACACCAGAAAATTGCTCTCTCATAACAAGATTCATAACAAGGTTTAATTTCATAGAATTCTGCTGTAGTAGCAGTGGAGCAATAGAGTACATATAAAATCATTATTATTTGTGCTAGTGAAGTCACACAACTTAGTATTTTCAGGAGGACCCATTATAACAGTAGTAAAATAAACTAAGCAAATAAAGTAAAGACAAGTAACTAATTTTTTTGTGTTTTTGATATAGAGAACAAGACAAAAATAAGTAAAGCTAGCAACTAATTTTTTGTGTGTTTTGTTTAAGTGCAGCAAACAGTAGTAAATAAAATAAAGCAAGACAAAAACAAAGTAAAGAGATTTGGAGACTCCACTTTGCAGCGTGTCTTGATCTCCCGGCAACGGCGCGCCAAAAAGAGCTTGATGCGCGTAGATGTACACGTCCGTTGGGAACCCCAAGAGGAAGGTATGATGCGACAGCAGCAAGTTTTCCCTCAGAAAGAAACCAAGGTTATCGAACCAGTAGGAGCCAAGAAGCACGTGAAGGTTGTTGGTGGAGGAATGTAGTGTGGCGCAACACCGGTGAAACCGGCGCCAACGTGGAACCTGCACAACACAATCAAAGTACTTTGCCCCAACGTAACAGTGAGGTTGTCAATCTCACCGGCTTGCTGAAAACAAAGGATTAAGCGCATCGAGTGGAATATGGTGTTTGTTTGCAAAGAATAGTAAAATCAGTAGAATGTATTCAGATGTAAAAGAATGGACTGGGGTCCACAGTTCACTAGTGGTGTCTCTCCAATAAGATAACTAACATCTTTGGGTGAACAAATTACGGGCGAGCAATTGACAAATAAAGATTCAATACATATCAACGATGATTACTATGTGATTTAATCAGCATTACGACAAAGCACATAGACCGCTATCCAAAGCATGCATCTATGCCTAAATAACCTTCAGGTTATCATCCGAACCCTTCCAGTATTAAGTTGCGAACAACGATAATTGCATTAAGTATGGTGCGTAATGTAATCAACACAAATATCCTTAGACAAAGCATCAATTTTATCCCTAGTAGCAACAGCACATCCACAACCTTAAAACTCACTGATCCCAGATTCAATGGAGGCATGAACCCACTATCGACATAATTACTCCCTCTTGGAGTTACAAGTATCAACTTGGCCGAGCTCTACTAGCAACGGAGAGCATGCAAGAACATAAACAACACATATATGATAGATTGACAATCAACTTAACATAATATTCTATATTCATCGGATCTCGCCAAACACAACATATAGCATTACAAATAGATGATCTTGATCATGTTAGGCAGCTCACAAGATCTAATACAATGAAAGCACAAGCGAGAAGACAACCATCTAGCTACCGCTATGGACCCATAGTCCAAAGATGAACTACTCACGCATCAATCCTGAGGCGGGCATGATGATGTAGAGCCCCCGTGATGATTTCCTCCTGGCAGGTGCCGGAGGCGATCTTCTGAATCCCCCGAGATGGGATTGCGGCGGCGGCCCTCGAGAATGTTTTCCGTATCGTGGCTCTCGGCACGGGGGTTTCGCGACGGAGGCTTTAAGTAGGCGGTAGGTCAAGGGCACGCGCGAGGGCCCCACACAACAGGCCGGCGCGGCCAGGGCTTGGGCCGCGCCGCCCTGGTGTGTGGCCCCTCGTGGCCCCACTTCGTCCTCCTTTCGGTCTTCGGAAGCTTCGCAGCAAAAATAGGACCCCGGGCGTTGATTTCGTCCAATTCCGAGAATATTTCCTTACTAGGATTTCTGAAACCAAAAATAGCAGAAAAACAACTGGCACTTCGGCATCTTGTTAATAGGTTAGTGCCAGAAAATGTATAATAACGATGTAAAGTATGTGTAAAACACTCAAGTTTTGTAATAAAAGTAGCATGGAACATAAGAAATTATAGATACGTTTGAGACGTATCAACGTCCTCCACTTTTTCTGGCGCACGCACTGTGCCGTCCGTCTTTTCTTTTCTCAGTGAAAATCCATTTTTACCCTTGTCCACGTGTGATCCATCTGCGCCATAATTTTTGTATCCAACGGTTGCGTCGATTCACCGCACCTCTATTTAAGTCCATCATCTTCTTCCTCTGTCACTTTCGCTCGCGCCGCCCATCTGCTCTTCCTTTGCAAAATCCCTCCAACGCGCCCAAAAGCTCCTTGTGCTCCACCGCTCGTGCACTCTTCGCCTTCACTCTCGTTGATGCCACCGCGCAAACTCGCCAAGCACAACACGACTGCAACAAAGATGGCCACCGAAGATCTGGGGAACCTGGAGTGGGAGAGATCTAAGATCTCCCAGCAAGATGTGAATCTACTGAAGAAGCTTGGCATCAGCGGGAAGCAAGATGCGCTTCGCTTCCCCAAGGAAGAGAGCTACCCAACTCCGCCGATGCAATACCGGGTTAGTTTTGTCGACCACCTTATCCGTGGTCTTTCCACTCCTATCCATGACTTCCTTCGTGGGTTGCTTTTCATGTATGGACTGCAACTTCACCATCTCACTCCCAATTCCATCCTCCATATTGCTATTTTTATCACATTATGTGAATCTTTCCTTGGGGTCCAACCCAATTGGTCCCTCTGGAAACGTATCTTCTCTGTCGCCGTAATGGCTCTCCCAACGCCTACAACATAGGTGGCGTTGTAATCTTTGTCCGTCCTGACGTCGAATATTTCGACGTCAAATTCCCTGATTCTGTTCAAGGATGGCGCAAGAAATGGTTATACATCCGCGAGGAGAACCACGGCTCTGTAGAAGACAACATTCTCCTTTTTGACGGTGAAAAAAATCTGTCGTCGCCAATCTTGGGATGCCGAGGCTACCGATGCAGAAAAAGCGCGCAGAGGCCCGATGACGCGCATCCACGAGCTCCAAAATACTCGAGGACAAGAATTATCGGTATCCAAATCACGGCATACTTCCTTAGAATTAGGTGCCTCTTCAAGCTCGCAAAAACCCTCTTTGGATGTACGCGATGAAGATGGAGATCGCTTGTCGACGGATTTATCGGTCAAGGACTTGGAGAAACTTGTCCGAAAAATCTCGTCATTGAGCAAGAAAGATGTCGTCCCGACTTTGCGGTGTGACGCCATATAACGCCGCCAACGCACTCCCTCAGGTAATATTTTTGTTCATATCTTTATTTTCCTTCATCTTTTTCCTTCAAACGCTTCATGCCGATATTTTTCCTGTCTTTGAATAGAACCACGCAATGCGTCACCCTCTTCCTCCCTTCCCGAAGGTGGAGAAGTTGAAGAAAGGGCCGTTGTCACCGACGACAACCAGGGTACGTCTCGCCCTGAGTGAAGCCGCAGAAAATCTGCGGCATCCTCTGAAAAGGACGCCGAGGTTGAAGCAACTTCTTCGACACGCTCGCCTCCTTCAGCTGCTTCTCCTAGGAGCAAAAGGAAAAGAGACGAGGCTGTTGACACCGGTACCTCCAAAGCCAGTGCTGCCCACGCCGAGGAACCTGTGCTTGATTTGTATGAAGCTGCTCTTGTTAGCTCGTAAGTTGTTGACGCACTATTTTTGCCTCTTGTCGATACTTTTTGAAGTTGTTTTTTATCTTGTCGCTATATTTCTTGTAGTGGCGATGAAGAGGAGGATGCACCTATTGACGAGACTGCTCGAACGAGCACGTCTCGCACTTTAGTTGTATCAGAAGCTCGTCCTGATGGCGACGAAACTTCACCTCCTCAACAAAACCCGGAACATCCAACGCCAACTATAAGCCCCCGGGCTCCTTCCCCGAAGAGACCTAGGGTGGAATCAACCAAGGAACCGACCATATTAGCTGGTTGTTCCTCGACTCCTTGATGGAAGAGGTAAATTGTTCTCTTTTATCCTGTATTGGCTTTTTTGTTTTGAATTTCCCTCCTTTTCTGCTTGATTTCGATTTTTTCTTCTTCCTACGTTGACCCTTTTTGCATGGTAATCTTTTCAGCCTTTTATGAAAGAGCTCATCCGCTTCGGCACCCAATTTATTGGGTACCGCGATTATGCCGGCAAACTTGAAGGTACCTCCTTTTTCTTTGTCCATCTTTCCTTGTCGAGTATATCCTGTCACTATTTTTGTGTCGTAATGCTTATCTGTCTTATGTTGACAGAAAAACTTGCGGAAGCCAACAGACGCGCTGACGCTCTTGCTACTGAGTTAGAGCAAAGCGAGACGGCACGCATGAAAGCTGAAGCCGATGCTGCTACCGTTGAGGATCTTCAAAAAGACTCGACGACGCAAAAAGGGCTCTAGAAGAAAATGTAGCTCAAGCATTCTGCTCGAAGAAGAAATCCTTGGTCGACTGGAGTCGCAGAGTCGACGTTTTGTTAGTAAGTGTTCACACCCTTGCTGCTTTCTCGCGTCATGTTTTGACCTCTTTTTTTTCCTTTTAGTAACTCTATTTTGTGCTTTAAGCAGGGAGAACACACCAAGAGTACGAACTGGAGAATCCTGAAGATGACGAGCTTCTTGATGCGCTTTCTCTCCTTGAAATCCATAGTATTGAAGCTCGTAACGGCCTAGCTGAAGCTGAAGCTGGCCTGTCGCGGCTTTTCCCCTATTTTTTCAAGAAAAAGGAGGAACCCGCAGTCTTTATTGATCTCGCCAAGTGCTTCACTTCCAACGAAGACCTTGGACTCCAACTTCGCCAAGAAGGGTTAAAAGTTGGAGTCGAAGGTACAATTGCCTTGGTTGCTAATAGCCAACAAAACGTCGACTGGACAAGGGTTGGCAATGCTGAGGATATCGAGACGAAGAAATGGCAGTCGCTAATTAAAGCGGCGAGGCCCAACTCGAAGAAGATCCTTGCCACCCTTGGATATAAGCCAGCGCCTGCTCCGAGTTCTTCAAAGCCGGAGGTCAAGTAGATTACTTTGCTTTTTTTCTTTTAGTTTCTCTTCTCTTTTGACGATGTCGCCGTAGTGTTCTTGGCGATGGTTGCTTCAATAGTTGTCTAGAGGTCCTTCTTTTGTAATAGACATGTACATATTCTGAGGATGAATGGAAATCTATCTTTGCTCAATGATTGATGTCGAAAATTTTGTTTTCAGTTGATTTTTGACAACTATACTTCAACTCCTGGTCCTTCCGAGGTTTTTCCTTCATCTCGTTCGAAGAAAACACCTGTCGCTGTCGAATTTATTGAAGATTCTTCGAGTAAAAACTCAGCACAGGATTTGGAAGAACTTCGACAACAGCTGCAATCCACGAAGACTGTTGCTTATGCTCATATCTCGGGAAATCCTCAGAAGGAAAAGGTTGCACTCCAACAAGCTCAAGATGCCATAGCTGAAAAGGACTCCGCCGTTGCTGAAGCTGCTGCAGCTACATCTCGAGAGAATTTTATGCTTCAACTGACGATGCTAGCTTGGATATGGTGTGTGCTTCATTATCTTTGTCGTGCTTTATTTTTGTTTTTTGCTTGCCTCTTCGTTGCCCGCTGATTCTTTCAAAAATAGGTTCCTTCTTGGATGCTGCAACCGAAGATGAGCGTGTTGAAGCTCGATCCAATGCGCTTCTAAAACTTGCGCGTGATTATGGTTCAAATTTCTGCACGCTCGAACGGACTCGCCATCGTCAGTTTCAGGATCGCGCACCGTGTTCGCGATTATCTTGACTTTTGTACAAGGACCTTGTCTCTGGTTTATGGCACCATGTTTCCTCGTAATAAGATGCCGGAGACTCTTCCTGCCTTAATGGACAAATTTCGGGATGCTCCTCAGATCCACAGCTTTGTGCGGGCCCAATTAGCTGCTGGCGCAAGGTTTGCTATGATCATGATCAAAATCTGCTACCAAAAGTTAGACGTGGGTCAAGTTGTTCCAAAGTGTTTGGCCAAGATGGCGAAGAGGAGGAAGAACTTCAGCAAATATGACGACGTTGTGACCCCTGTTGCCGAAGATATGATGGATGAACTTCTTCGGATGGACGCCGAATTCTTCGTGAAGGGCGCTACAGCATAGCACTCGTGCTATAAACAATGAACGGTTGACGATAGATAATATACTGGGCAACCCTTGAAGATTTGTTGCTCCAAGGATTGTATCTTGTGTGTAGTAGACATAATATGTATTGTAAAGTCATTATATTTCTGTTTTTCAATGCCAAGCCCCCGGGCGTTTTAATGGCGATGTTTTTCTTTTTATAATGCGAGGTTGTCCCAAGGCAAGATAAATTATATTTGTGCACTATTTTTGCGGGTACAAAACCCCGAGCTATTTGGCGACGTATTTTTGTTTGGCGAGGTATTTTATACCAAGGCGAGATATTTTGCAGATTATAGTTGTCCACATTGCGTATATATATATTGTATCTTCTGGGTAGAAGCCCCCCGAGTCTGTCGAAAAGATGTATAATTCACTATCTTTATTATATTGCAGCACCGCGAGCCCGCCTCATTAAAAACCTTTCCCGGTCCCACTCTATGTCCCGAAAAAGGAAAAGAGTGCGCCTGAAACTGCGGGCGTTTCAGACATTGTATGTTTACAGAGGAGACTATAGTTCGGCATCTAAGCGTAGAAACGCCGGAGCTGCGCCACGTTCCAAGGGTTTGGCTCAGAATCCCCGTCTTCTTGTCCTTGATTATGTATGCTCCTCCTTCGATTACCTCTGTGACGATGTAAGGTCCAAACCACGGTGACTCAAGTTTTTCATGGCTTTTTTGATTTAGTCGTAAGACCAAGTCCCCAACTTGGAAAGATCTTGGTCGCAATCATCGGCTGTGGTAGTTTTTTAGGTCCTGTTGGTATTTGGCGACTCGTGACAATACTTCGTCCTCGTCAAGTGCGTCGACATCATCCTCCAAAGCTCTTCTCAAGTTTCTTCATCATATTCTGTAACTCTTGAGAATCATGCTCTATTTCTATCGGCAAGATCGCTTCAGCTCCATGAACCAGGAAAAACGGCGTCTCCTCGTCCGTGTTTGGTGTTGTTCGAATACTACAACACGCTTGGCAGCTCCTCGGCCAAGTATGCCGAGCTTTTTCCAATGGTCCCAACAGGCTTTTGATACCATTGCAGATGATGCCATTGGCTTTCTCGACTTGACCGTTGGTTGTGGATGTGCCAGACGCAAAACTCAATTTAATGCCCACTTCTCGCGCAATACGCTTTGAACTCCTTGGATGTGAAATTACTGCCATTGTGTGACTATGCTATGGGGAACTCCAAATCGAAAAACAATGCTTTTCACAAACTTGATTGCCGACGTCCGGTGAATTTATCGGCTTTGCTTCTATCCATTTGGTAAATTTGTCGACGCAACGAGCATATACTCATATCCTCCTGGCGAAGCTTTGTGTTTTCCCACCATATCGAGACCCCATTGAGCAAAGGGCCAAGACAATGGGATTGGCATCAGTTCTGCTGCCGAGTGAGGTTTGGCGGCGAATCTTTGGCACGCGTCGCAAGTTCGCACTATTTCCTTCGCGTCCTCAATTGCTGTTAACCAATAAAATCCTGCCTGAAGACTTTAGCGATAGCTCGGCTGCTTGCGTGATGCCCACATATTCCTTCGTGTACATCTTTCAGATGATCCTTCCTTCTTCGTGTGACACATCTTTGTAGCACACCAAATACTTCGTTGTACAACTCCCCTTTTATCACAAAAAGCTTTAGATCGTCCGATTACTCGCCTTGCTTCAACCGGATCGTTGGTATTGTTTTCCTTAAGATGTATGATATGTACGCCCGCATCCATGGAATTTGCACCATCATGACTAGCTCCTGCCTCCTCTTCTTCTTCCAATGATTCTTTGGTGACACTCGAAGGTTTTTCTTCCTTCTCCTTCTTCTTTGTTTTCATTGGCTTTGTTGATCTCTCGCTATTTCTTCCCAAAAACACGCCTGGAGGGATGGCGAGACATTGCGACCCGATGTTTGCAAGAACATCGGCTTCATCATTGCTCAACCTGCTGATGTGGTTTACCTCGCATCCATCAAACAACTTTTCTAGTTCATTATACATCTCCTTGTATGCTATCATACTCTCGTTGACTACATCACATTGATTCATAATCTGCTGTGCTACCAACTGTGAGTCACCAAAGATTTTTAGTCGAGTTGCCCCGCAGGCTTTCGCCATCTTCATCTCGTGTATGAGAGCCTCATATTCTGCTTCGTTGTTGGACGCGTTTGGGAACGTCATCCGTAAGACAAATTTCAATTTGTCGCCTTCAGGTGATACTAGTATCACGCCCGCTCCAGCACCTACTAACCTTTTGGACCCATCAAAGTTCATAGTCCAGGTTCTCGATAAATCTGGAGGCCCTGTGTTTTGTAGCTCCATCCACTCTGCAATGAAATCTGGTAGGATTTGTGATTTTATTGCTTTTCTTTTTCATACGTGATGTCCCGAGGGGAAAGCTTGATTCCCCAAAGGGAGACACGCCCGTGGCTTCTGGGTTGTTTAGTATATTTGACAGAGGAGCTTCATTGACCACTATTATCGGGTGCTGAAAAATAGTGTCGCAATTTTCTTGCTGTCGTAAATACTCCATATGCCAACTTCTAGTATTGGGGGTACTGCTTTGAGGGTGACAGATTTCACCGATAAAATATACTGGCCGTACTCTATGGAGCTTTCCTTCTTCCCTTTCTACTACCAGGGCCGTGCTAACCACTTGAGGCGTGGCTGCAATGTATAACAGAGGGGTTCCTTCTCTTAGGCGCCACCAAGATTGGTGGTGTAATTGGCGCTTGAGATTCTCGAAAGCTCTATCTGCTTCCTCGCTCCATTGAAATTTCTCTCCTTGTTTGATCAACGATAGAATGGCAGCGCTTTTCTCCTAGCACACGAATCTGCGTGACTACTGTCCGTTGTATTTCTTTCAACTTTGTCTTTCCTCATGGTTACGATTGCCTGTATTTTTTCTGGATTGGCTTCAATCCCTCTTGCTGATACTAGGAACCCGAGAAATTCCCCGGGAACAAAAGAGCACTTTGTCGGGTTTAGTTTAAGGCAGAACTTGTCGAGGTTGTCGAAGGTTTCTTTCAAATCTTTGATCAGTGTTGTCGCCTTTTTTGATGTTATCACGACATCATCAATACAAACTTGTATGTTTTTTCCAATCTGTGTCGCAAGGCACTTCTGCATCATCCGCTGATATGTTGCTCCCGCGTTTTTCAAACCAAAGGGCATTGTTCTATAGCAGAACACGCCGTAAGGTTGAATGCTGTATTTGCTTCATCATCTTCTTTAATCTGATCTGGTTATAACCAGAGTACGCGTCCAAGAAGGAAAGACGTTCACATCCTGCCGTGGAGTCGATGATTTGATCGATCCTTGGGAGGGGAAAGTGATCCTTAGGACAAGTGTTTATTGAGACACGAAGTCGACACACATGCGAAGGACTTTCGTGTTTCTTCTTCGCACCATCACTGGGTTAGCTACCCACGTTCTGTAGATATCTCTTTAATAAAACCAGCATCTTTGAGTCGATCTATTTCTGATAGCATAGCTTTGCGGTTTGGTCCGAAAAACGTCGCAAAGGTTGTTTGATTGGTCTCGCGAGAGGATCCAAGTTGAGGGCAAGTTCCCTGGGTACTCCTGGCATGTCAGCTGGACACCATGCGAAGATTTTCCAGTGCTCACGGAGGAACTCGACGAGCGCGCTTTCCTATGCGAGATCCATGTTTGCTGTAATGGATGTCGTTTTCTTGGGTCCTGTCGGGTGGATCTGCACTCTTTTGAATCCTTGGCGTATTGAAGGTTGGTTCCTTGAGTGACCTCCCTGCATCTGGCAGCACATCATAATCAGTGAGCCTTGGCGCCATATATTCGCTTGCATCCCGAAAGTTCGATATCGATGAAAATCCTTGTCGCACTTATCAGCCTAGTGCAAAACTTCCTTTATTGTGATTGGTCCCTTAGGTCCAGGCAACCTCCATAACAAATACGTGTAATGAGGTACCGCCATAAACCTGGCATATGCTGGACGTCCTAACAAAGCGTGATATTGCGACGGGAAATCCACAACTTCAAACTCCGTGATTCTCTATCCCGTAGTTCTCTCGGGTCCCAAACCGAACGTCGAGATTGATCTTGCCCAAAGGATAACTTGGCTTTTCTGGTGTGATTCCATGGAAACATGTATCAGTTGGTTTTAGGTTTGCTGGGGATATGTTCATCTTCCTCAATGTATCTCCATAAGGTTTAAACTGCTGCCACCATCTATAAAAACTCTCGACACGTCAAAACCAGCAATTTCTGCGGCTAAGATGAGTGCAGATTGTCTTGGTCGAGGAACTTGCTGTAGATGATCCGCAATTGTGAAGCCAATGTCTTGCCCCGACCAATTTAAGTACTCAACTGTTGGTGGAGGCATCTTCTCTGCCATGAACACTTGTCGCGAGATTACCTTCTGCGCCCTGTTAGATGGCCTAGCTTTCTGAATCATCGAGACCGCACCATTGAAGTTGGGGTGTGGTGTTGCCGCTATTCTGAGCTGGTGCCGATTTTCGTCCCTAATTGCGGGAGGAGGCGGAGGTGAATCTCACTCCTTGGCCCCGGGGGTTTCTATTCATTGCTTGTGCATTGGCTATCCCTGCGGCTCGCAACATTGCTTGGAAATTGCGACAATCTTTCGGAGATGACCCGACTGTCTCTTTCCATTATTGTCGAGATAGAAGTGCATCTGACAGGGCCCGTTCATCATTTCTTCGGGAGACACATAAGGTCTTTGGAACCTTGGTCCGCTATTTTGCCTGTTTCCACGGAAATCACCTCTCGAGTCGCTTTGCTGCTCATTGCTCCTTTGGTAATCATCTCGAAGATTTCCTCGGAAACCAGCCGATATGTGGCCAGGAGCATCATTATTGTAAGACGACGAGAAAATCGCCTTCTATTTTGAAAATTTCGACCGCGATCCTCCTCTCGCGACCTATGTCGCTTGTTGTATATCGCGTCTTCTCCATCTGCCCACTTGTTTGCTATCTCCATCAAGCTGATATTGTCTTAGGGTTGGTTCTCCCTAAGTCCTCGACGAAATCTCCTCGTCGAATTCCCGCCACGAACGCATCTATTGCTCTCTCGTCAGATATATCCTCTGCCGAGTTTTTAATAATGTTCCACCTCTCGTATATATTTTCTCATCGATTCAGTGTTTCTTGCATGCTCTTAGCTCTTCCAATGACGCGGGTTTTTTTGGTGGATCGGAAGTTCTTTACGAAGATATCTCGAAACTATCCCAAATCGATGGAACTGGGGGAAGCTTCTTTATCCAAGATCGCGCTGCACCGCTCAAGTGTACTTGGATGCTTTGCATGGCTGTTGCTCTGGTTCCGCCTACCAACTTTACCATCTCCAAGGTAATCAACGAGCCAATCCTCGGGATCTTGTAAACCGTCGAATTTCTTCAAATTTTCGGGTAACTTAAACCCTTTCTAACTCGAGTTTTTCGAACTCTTCTCGTAGCATGGTAACCCACACATATCTTCATCGGCGACTTCTGGTGACCGCCGATGTTCTCTTCTTTCTTGTCGCGCTCTGTCCACCCTTGCTTGTGGCCGTATTCTGCTCCACTTGTCCTTGGGGGATCTTCCACTGCTGTTGTGGGTCATGGACTATTTTGTCTTGGAGTTTCTTCGGAAGTGTAGCCGCAAACGCCGTTCCCATAACTCCAACTCCAGCCATTGCCATATTAAACAATGCTTCTCCCTGTGGGTGGTCTGGACGCAAGGATATGCTTGCGTTGCCATGTATCCAGTCGGTGTTTTTGGGATGATATTCCCCTTGTATCAATTGACATGAAGGACATGTCGAGGTTTTGAATTATGTTGCCTCTCTCTCAGTATATTTTGTGAGATCCGTCTCCTCCGAGCTTCTTTTCGTCGAAGCCCGATTGTCTGAGCTGTGACGACGCCCCTTGAGGCTGCCTCTTTCTTCTATTCGGGATGCTGTCTCTTTTCCAGCTCCCTACTCACACGAGCAAGTCTATATTGATAGGCTTGTAATTCTTGTGCAGTAGTGGTGGTCATTGGTTCTCAACCATCCATGGCTCTTGCGGCCCTATCCCACGCTGCTTGCGGGAGTTGAACTCTGTCGCGAGGTGAAGACCCAACATATTTAGTGCCTAGGCCTCTTCCGAGATCGGGATCGACGTATGGACTTCCCAAATCATCGAAAGCCTCCGACGTCTCTGTTTCGCTCGACTTGCCTCTTCAATTGCACGATTTGATGATATTTTGAGTATTGATTTTTGTCGGGATTGGTGACACCATCATAGAGATTGGTGAAGACCTTTCCGATGGCAGCAGATTTGTCGATGAAGTTGAAGCTGTCGACGCTATCGGAATCGCTGCTTATAAAGGAGTCCGCAGACGACTCGAAAGATGTGGCGCTGAAGATCTTGGCGAGCTTTCCGCTTGCCTTGGTGTCGATGAAGCGTGGTCACGCAAACTTCTCATCACTCGATGAAAATCCAGAATCGATCGCTGAAAATTCCGACGAGATCGGAACTTCGAGATGATAGGATCCTTCTTTGTTGACGCCAAATCGGAATTCTCCGAACGTCATGACGATGGGCTCCTCCAGATAGGCACATGCATCCACACGGGAGGGCGGGTGAGGAATAAAATCGACTAGATCAATTTTTTCCCGTTTACCTCGATCCATCGCATTGCTAGCCACCGACGAAGTCGACGATTCTGGACGTGCCATCGAGATCAGTTCCTTGCAACCTATAATTCCCACAGACGCCAATTGACAAAGGATTAATTTGTCAATGCCTACAGATTGTAGACCAGGGTTTTGCTGGAAGTAGAGGGCAAGTAGATCTCGAAGGTTTCACCCGAAAAGTACTCGCTGATTATAAAAACTAGGGTTCTGTTGACAATAGATTCGATCCTTTCTTTATCCCTCGACTCCCCTTATATAGAGGGTGGAGCCGAGGTTTCGTAATACACAAGTTACGAGTTCGGGAAGGTTTCATATCCAACCCGTAAGATTACAAGTCTCTATGTTTCCTAATACAATCTATCTTTCCTTAATACTAAATGGGCTTCCGAATCTTCTTATTCTTCGAGTCCTGGGCCTTCAGTAAACCCGGGTACCATCTTTGGCAGGCCCATTGGGGATGCCTATGTCACCCGGCGGCTTGGTGGCCGCTTTCTTGGCTATTTTTGGGGGTCTGCCGGCGGCGCCATGGATGGGAGAGGGTAGCGGCGGCGGGAGGGAGAGAGTAGCGACGGCGGGAGGGAGAAATGAATCGGCGAGAGAGGCAGTAAAATCTTTTGGGAGGGCACAAATGTGCGGCTGGGGGGGGGGGCGGGTTGTGGCGGGAGAGGCGCGATGTGGCAGGAGACGGTCGAATTTTTATGTGTCGCTGACACGTCGGGCCCGCTACTCCCCGCCTCGGTTCTCGTTGTGTCCGGAGCGCCCGGAGCGTCCCCTGTGGACCAGGGACGGGCTCGGGGCGCCGGACACCGTATTGGGCCACGCCAGACGGAAGGAGGCCTTGGGGCGCGTGGCTGAAAACGAAAAATTGTCTGGCGCACCCAGATACCTTTGGGACACGCTTTGGGGGACGCGGCTGGAGATTCTCTAAGTTACCTAGATGGAGAGAAGGGTTAATACTTCCACATTTCAGAGTTGAGTATCGCCGTTAATATGATTGTTGAATTGTCTGGTGCACAAATTTAATTTCGCATCAAAACAAGAGGTCTCATGCTTAAGACCCAACGATCAAGCTATCAATTAAAAGTAGTACAAAGATGGAGGTGTACTTTCTCTTCCAATATCAATATACTCCCCCCGTTTATATTTACTTGGTGTTCTGCATTTTCAGGCCCTGTAATCAATATTTGAAAATTCCAATTAACGAAAACAGATGCTCCCAGGAGTACTTCTCACTACAGGATTTTCCTGATTATGGAATAGTTTGTTTGATGTACACCCGAAATGAATTCTCAGATGCTGCAGCACGAGCGCCACAGGTGGGCTCTTTGGGCCAGCGGACCTGGGAACTTGCGCCTAGCCCCGTTGAATACGGACGCCGTGGCTTCTCGTCTATCTCGCGTGGGCTTTCGCGCCGGCTGACACGCCGCCTCCCTTGGTACCTTCTCTTCTTCGCCGACCCCGAGGCCGAGGCGACGGGATCTCTTCTCCCTCAGCAGTGAGCACCCTCCTCTTGCTTGACCAATCTCATCTTCTCCATGTTGCATCTACAGTTCTGTTGTAGCTCCTCCCATGCATGTTCTTGAACAGACTCGTTCCGATTGGTAAACTACAACTTCCGTGTGATCGCGTCGGTGACCTTGAGACATGTTGAGCCTTCAGATGAAGAGAGATGGATGGCTGGGTCGCAATGGACGGCGGTGAAGTGAACGGCGTGCCGCCGGCGCAGAGTATCCCTGCAGTAGAGTGAAGGGAGGGGCATTCTCTGACGGCCGATAACTAATGCATATGCTGCGCCACCCCCGTCCCGTACAAGCGACTGACGCGCGAGTGACTGACGAGCACGCACACGCAGGCGACCTTTGGATGGCGCATGGGTGATCGATCGAAAGGGATCCCTGCCGCCTCTGCGCGCAGCTGCGTAAGTTTTCGTGCGTACTGCGAGTAGTACAGCCGCCTGCGCAAAGCCAGGCCCAGGTAGCCCCTACGTCCTGCGCGGCTGCGCAGAAAGCGAGCTCCATCTAACCTAAGCACAGCTACCCTAGACGCGTGCATGGATACTGCCTGGCCTCGCGTCTTCCTCTCCTAGTCGTCGTAGCCTAGTTCGTAATAAGATGGTGATTGCACTGCATGCACGCAGGCGCGCCGCTGTCACCTGGGATCTGCCATCTCTTGTTTTTTACTTGTGCTATACTGCTGGTGGTAGTATGTGGAAACTTAGACTTTGATGGCTTTTTTTCTGCTCCATCAAGCTCACATTAGATATCAACTAGGCTTGTTTTGCAAGAGCAAATTTACACTACAAACCAATTGTGTGTACCATGTAGGAACAAAACAACGCGATCGACAACCTACGATGATCCTAATTATAATTCATGTGAATCTTTTACATATATCATCCATAATAAAGTCCAATATAACTTAACTATTTTTTATTTCATGGGTGGAATTTTATTTGAAAGCTGGCGGGCGTGGATTTTATAAACTGGATGACACCTACCGCAATAATAGTGAGCATATAAAATGAATAAAATCTTATATAGGCAAAGTAAGTAGAATCCACACAATTTCATTTTTTTCATTGATTACTACAAGTGATGCTATTCTCATACAGATGAGAGAGCTTGCATACATGGTTGACTCATGATTTATCCCACTATGACTTGCAAGACAAAATTGAGCATTAACATACAGGCAAGAACCAACGACAATGGTCAATTTATACAAGAAGTTCCTACGAATATGCATAACTAATCATACACTAGAAGTTGTCATACGCTTTTGTGATCTCTCTCATGATCTTTAAAGATATTAAAAAACACACACTATAGAGTTTATTAGGTTGTAGAAAGTAACTTAAGAATGAGTCATGTGACGAACTAAAGTTTAAATTTAGCACAACACAGATGTATTATTCCATGATATACATTACAAATGTATACCATATAACACAGAAACAAATATTTAGCAAAGACAATATGTTGTTAGTTGAATAATTAATTAATAAATAATTCTTTCTAAATTTTGTAATGATAAAAATAATTTATAAAATGTATGGAAGTTTAATTTATTTGGTTTCATCATGTCTTAACATTGGTTGAAACAACTCCAATGGATTGACATACCAATAATTTGGCAACAACGAGCGTGCACCCTATCTTGGAAAAAAAAGTCAACGCAGTTAGATGTTTACTCGAACATGATGGAAAACAAAATGATAGGTTTCCCATTCATTATGTTGGTTGAAGATTAGGCCAAATAATTAATACACATTTTCTGGTTAGTAGATATGTTGGCAAGTTTGGATTTAACTAACAAATGTGTTAGCAGATGAACTCCAATGTAATCTTTTAGTTTTACTTTGATATTTTTGGTGTTAGAATTTCAAATTTTGTATTAAATACAGATAAATGCAGTATGGTGTTTTAGGGCTAACAATGTTTTATTCTAATAATGGAATAAATGTGTGCTAACTCTTTAGCTCTTAAATATTACCAAGACAAGAAATATATCTAACAAACCACGAAGCTAAACCATAACTGTCGTAGACTCGATATTATTTACACATACCATGGATTCATGTCTAGTTTAATGCTCCCTCATTTCAATCTAATTTAGGCAAAGTCATAGAAGGGGGTACTATCAATGAACAATATTCTAGTCGTAGGACTTGCCGAATTTCGCTCTGTGTTATAGTGCCATGTCCGCCCATTGTCCAGCCGGTTAATTATCTTCTAACCTGCAATAGTGTAAGTCTCTACGTGACCCACTCCACTTAAGTTCATCGGGAAAACATTTAGAGACCTCTACTCGAACTCGGTAATCACCAAATCATCATCCCAGGAATTATTGTTATTGAATTCATTCATGCTTCAAATCCGTTCTATACTGGAGTAGCAAAAAGGAAGTAGATGGCGCTCTCTTTTTATGCCATGCTCCACCGGTTATGCGTGGAATTTAACAAGGTTCATGGGTTTTGTCCTATCTTAGCCACGAAAGGAAGAACAATCGAACTATAAAGAAATAGATAGATGGCTATCTCGATCGGGCAGTAGATACAGATGGCTAGCTCGATCGATCGTGCAGTAGGAGCCTCGACTATACTGCTCTTGGCCTTTGCTATGCATGGACACAGTAAAATATATCCTGCACTTGCCTCTCGTACTTCAGCTATAGCCTTGAGCTCCGGCCACATACCAACCTCAATGCTTCGTGGAGCAGCAACGCTCGACAGGTTTTACTGATTCCTAGGCCGCTCGCCCGGCCGGGGCCTGGCGTCAACCGCGATCAAGCATAGTTTGGTTTGCAAGCGATGGATGGATTGCCTTGCAATCTAAAGTACTAATCCCCATTAATCCGTTCTTGTTTCCTCACATCAAAACCTCCTCGAGCTCCAGCACCGATGCTTCCTCGATAAGAAAACAAGATTACATTCCGTACATGCAGTTGATTGAACGGGACGAGAGTGAGTACAAGATCCATGGGAATTCGAATTCAGCACCCGAAATCTCGATTGGATTTCTTTATGAGTCCGGAGTAACTGGGAGTGGCAGACCTGAAACAATTTGGTGAAATTTCAGTACCTATCGGTGCTTGTTTTGGTTTTGGATGCATGGATGTAATAAGCCCTGGCCCGTTTATGCCGAGGCCCATTTCAGACGGAGTTCTACAGTGGTTAGTCTAATCTTCCGACATCCTCTAACTTTCTTCAAGTAGATCTATATCACTGTTAGGGAGTTAAGAACTCACAGTACTGTAAGACTGTAAATGGTACATAAGATTAAATTGTGTTCAGTAATTCACAGTAGGAAACATTACATTTCAGTGACTCATGTAACTGTTACCACCGACAACGATTTTTTGCCCACTTGCTTCCTTTGAAAGCTTGGGCTATATTTGGTAGCAAATTATTTTTGAAGTATTTTAACAATACTAATATCTCAAAATACTAAACTTTAAATAATTTAATGTGTTTGGTTGTGACTAAATAGTGGTATTAATATTTTCAATATCCTTTAAAACATGTTTTTTTAACTAGGCAAAAGATTTGCGGTTTTCAATGATTATGGACAAGTTTTTTTAGAGCCTTTACAAGCCAAGTCTTGGCCTATGAAAATACAACAATACATAGGCTTACTCCGGCGGCATAATAATACTAAGCACTTTGGCCCATGTGAGGCTCCACATTGCTCCCTCCTCTTCAATCTTCTCTATGAGGACGGCTGCCAAGTACTTCTTTGAAGGACCCCCCCCCCCCTTTTTTTAATCTCACGGTCTATGGAAATACCAAAATACATAGGCCTACTCCCACGACATAATAAAACTAAGCCCTTTGGCCCATGTGAAGCTCCACATTGCTCCATCCTTTTTAATCTTCTCTATGCGGACGGCTGAGGTTGAAGATTGATTCATAAAACCACGGAGAATTTTCCGAGAAACTAGAATTGGGATGGGGAATCTAGTACTTCTTTGATGGACCCCTTTTTTAATCTCGGGGTTCCACCAAATCTTTAATGGAAGGGAAAGTTTCCACCCATTTGGGTGATTGTTGACAATCCCAAGCGAAACTTTCAAATAGGACCACACTCGTTTGAGTGAAACACATTTGAGAAGGAGCTGAGCGGCCGTTTCTTTTTTGTTGCAAATCTTACAAAGCCCACAATTTCGTCATCCCCTCTTTTCAAGCCTATTAGCCGTTGAAACATGTTTTTTTTCTTGAAATGGGGAAAAGTCTTTGCCCCAACCTACTAATTACAGTAGGAGCTTAACAAGAAAATAAAAGGTGGCATGTTACATCAAGGTCCTACTCCTAGAAATAAGTTACTCGTACGCTTAGCGCCCGCAAGCACCCAAATATTCACATGATATTTAATCTTTATTAGGAGTACAAAAAGGCGGGGCATGCTTATTATGGAATACACATGCATTACAATCATTCCAAATATCTAAAGAAGCAAGGAGAGTGTTGAAGCCAGATCTTTGCGCTTCTTCATGGAGGAGCAACAAGGAAGGGTGGGTTGGGTCGAAGTCATGTGAAAATCTTGCAAGGATCCCAAGGCTTCCAAACCAAAGAAGGCATTGGAGAGTAAGCAAGGCCCAAAAATTGAATCCTATATGCCAAGGCTGTCAAATAAAACATGATATTTTTTTGAAATATTGGAAAAAAAAACATCCCCAGACCTCGATTTCCGGAACTTAAGTATTGCTAGCCCTGTCATCTAGATACTGTGGACGATCGGTGATCTACTTGTAAACAGAAAAAAAAGATACTATGGTTTAATAGCATAGTTTTGAAAATACTTAGATACCAAACGAGCCCTCAGCTTTGATCAGATCAACGCTAAAATCTGAACCTCTTGTTAGAAGTAATCGAGATGTAAATCGAGAGAGACAACAAATGATTCAACTGTCTTCTTCATTGATCAACAAGGGGTATTTATACAGGGTTTCCCGTCTGTTCGGGAAGTCAGTTACAAGAGGAGGCGTCTGTAGGAGATGCCTGTTAGATGAAAAGGTGTCTGTACAAGTAAGAGGCGTCCGTACGGACGGCGGTGGTTTGGGCACTAATTAACTGCCTATGGCAGTTAGGATCTAATCCTAACACTCCCCCTTGCACAAAGCAACGTCTTGTATCCCTTGTATAACCTTGACAATATTCCATGTAGTCTTGATGATCTTTGAAGCTTATAATCTCTCCTCAAAAAACCCTGTGGGAAAAATATGAGGAGACTAGTGTGTATGATATGTTGCTAAAACTCCTTAAAACCCAGTGGGAAAATAAGGAGAAAATGATGCAACATATAATGGTTGGATATGCTGTTAAAACTCCTTCAAACCCTGTGGGAAAATAAGGAGAAAATGACACAACATATAATTGGTATTGTCTCTTTGTTAACTCAATATGAGAAAAACCTTGTAAAAGGGAAAACCCATTGAGTATAGAGAACAATATATGTCGTATATATTTTCCTAAAAACCCCGGGGAAAACAGAAAATATGACATATCATCTTGTGTTGATATTACCTCATTAAAAACCTTGATGAGAACCTATGTAGTAAACTCATAAAGGGAAAAAGAGTGTAATATGGTGCTTTGAACATGATTGATTCAGGAAGATACTCCCCCTGATTCTTGCAAATTTGGAAGCCGTCGCATACCAATTCCATAAAATACTTCTGGAATGTTGAAGTTGGTAGAGACTTCGTGAACAAACCAACAACATTATTGTGTGATTTGACTTGCAAGATGTTTATTCCCCAACTCTTTTGAAGTTCATGGAGTTAAAATAATCTAGAGGCAATATGCTTAGTGATATTGCTCTTGATATATCATGTTTGCATCCATGCAACACAAGCAACATTATCTGTGTAGATAATGATTGATGGTTCAAGAGAACCAATACCACATGACTCATGTATGTGGTTTGTCATTTCGTCAAGCCACATGTGTTAACATGAAGCATTGAATCTTAGAATGATCGTGGTAGTATAGTCACCAGAGTCTATTTGAATACATCAATGGAGTGACATATCTACCATGTATGTACACACTGTAGGATCATGTAAGTAGCCAATACCAGTGTCTAAATTGGAGTTCAGATTTCTCCAAAATTGATACGATATGTCAAGATATTTAGTGCCTTGGAGATATCGAAAGATATTCTTGATCCCCTAACCAATTTTGTTGGTAGGTCCAATGGCATTGAGATATGGAACATTATGTGCCAACATCTCTTCTCTATCTTTCCATGGATCTTTCTCTACGTCTAGAGATCGAACAATCCCTAGGAGATGGACATGACTTGTCTATACCAAGTTTCTCCAATTTTCTGGATATAGGCATCTTGGTGTACTATAATACTTGAGTGAAGGTGCTCGAGTTGTAGTCCCAAGCACTATTTGGATTTATCCAGATTCTTCATCTCAAATCCGTCTGTAGATGATCACGTGGTTCGTCGTTGTAGGAGTTATCCTTATGTATGACAAACTCACTATGTCGGTTGTACCAAAATGTACCGACAACAATAAGCCATGTGGTGACTTATTGATTATTACACAATACATGTTGCATTTGCGTTTCGATTCGGACAGAGATTCCATCGGGAACCATACATGTCGGAATCTAGTGACCCACATGGATATGTTGTCACTACACCTATCAACTGCATAGATAGATGATTTTGTACTGCCAATGATATATTTATCGGAACGAGATTTCACTCATGTCTGGAGGGTAGGTCTCGGATCTCTGCGGAAACCCGACCTTATGCTACAAGCCTTGCTTTCTCACCACCATGTATTTCTCATTCCGTTTTCGGAAGAAAGCACATTGAATGATCCCATAGGGAATTCATTTGGAAGAGCGAGGCTATATCTGCTTGGATTGCATCCTTTGATGAGTTCAGTCCTAGCAAGTGTGTTCACACTCTGCCATGGCCATGGTCTTTGGATCTGAATCATTGTGAAGGTTGTTTGCAATCAAACAAGAGATGTTTGTCGACAGTTGTAGGCTTTGGTTATGTGATTCTCCAGAATCGATATAGTTGGAGCAAATATCATGCACCCATGATGACTCTTCGTGATTTCCCAATACGCGTGAGTCTGGGTGTTCCGATGTCCCAGCCAGTGTGTGCAAGCTGGAGCTGGGGTTGTGGAGGTTTCCCTTCCACTGGGTGTATACTACCCATCAGGTGTTCATCAACGCAAGGTCGACTTGCATTTACTGATTTAGAGGATTCCTCGATTTCCTTTGTTGCTTTGCAAAAAGCTAGATCCTGGTCAGAGGCCGTACTACTCCCCCTCTTTTTATGAAACAGGGAGTTGAGTGGTTTTTATTGGTACCTCCACTCTTTCGGGCGCATTTCTAACCGGATTGAAAGATTTTGTAACACCTTTGAGATCAGTAAATGAATCTGGCAGGTTATTTGCATGTGTTGCAAATTTATGAATCCGAACGTAGAGTCCAGATTCTTGAGTACGTGGTTATGAGGAGGAACGTGAAGTCCCAATTAATTTCCTGGCATTCGATGTGGTACTTGAAATCTCCCCCTAATGCCTGGAAATAATCCTCCTTAAATATAAGCAATCAGCGTACTGGGCTATGAATACATCCCTTATGTGGGGTTCAAGGTACTGGGTTATCGACGGATATCTGTACCCCACATAGATCCCGCATATGTGGGCCCATGATGTACGCTGCGGTGGTGAGATCGGTACGCGTGAAGCGTTTCCGAACTTACGCAGATGGGAAATGCTCGGAGGATTTCCACGTATCAATTGCAGAGGGGAAGTACTGCTATATACAGTTAGTCAGTAGCAGCGTGTAAAACTGCATGACTCCAATGTAAAGTTGGTAAATTGCAATTCATTAACATGGGTCGTGCAATGAGAAAATCCTTTTGATCAGAGACGAAACCAAAAACAATTGTGTATGGACACATAGGACATTGTGCTGAACTTCGATCCTCGGAGCCATGCACAAAATAGTGGAGGCATGTGAAGAAAATTGTGCAACAATATTTGTCCATTTGAATTGTTTTAATTCGATCTTTAGTCCAAACAATGGTTGGTTGGGACCACAAATATCACCTTGAATGTGTTCAAGGGACTGAAGTGATCCACTGGCACAATAGTGCAACTAAATCTCATGACTAGGAAAGTTTAGCTCATGCAACACATGACCGATGGAATTGCATTATATGCAACATGTGCTACGAGTTGGATGTACGTGCAGTTCAATCCAGACAATAGAGCGGGTACATTTTCATATACTTGTTCCACATCCATCGGAATTGGCACTCGTAGAAATCTATATATAGGATCGAAGAAGTTCCAATATGGAAATCTTTATCAGATATATAGAATGTATACAATCTTATTTATATCAGAGTGCTGATACAATATATATGTTCTACTACAACAACACAAATGGACATTAATAAAGCGACCACCAAGGAGATAGTGGGACTAGACGAGGTCTCCAAACATGTAGGTTGAGGCATACTCAACTATCATGTCCTCCGTTCTGTAGGGTCCTTTGACGGCTGGAGAGTTACGGTGGTGTGAGGTCCAGAAGGAACGTCTCGCGAACTACCAGCTCCATCGGCACCATCTGGATGAAGGTTGAGGTTGGTTTCAAACCTTTTCCCTCGAGGTGTGTTGCGGCCATTGGATTGCTGCAGATAATGGCCAGATGTTGTGGGCTTGCACTTGTCAGTGGGGTGCGTGTAGCATCCACACTTGTCGCAAAGCTTAGTTTTGTCAAACTTGGCTTTGCGGTGCCTTTCCCACGGTCTGAGTTTCTGGACTTCCTGTTCCGGTTGCGCTTTCGCTTACCGTTGAAGTTCGAGGGCTTGCCTTTGAAGACACCGTCAAACTTTCGTCCTTCCGCGACATTCATATGAACTTCAGTTAGAGGTTGAGAACCAACCGGACACTGAGAGCCATTCTTAGCGAGTAGCTCATCATGCTTTCAGCATGAAGTAAAATATGAATAAGATCGAAATAGACTTGGTAGTCGCGAGGGAGGATCCTGTCAGATGGGAGCATAGTAGATAAAGTTTTCTCTATCTTCTCCGCATCACTAGGTTCCTTCCCGCAAAAGCGCAGTTTGGAACTGGTCTTATGAACCTCATGATTGTACTCCCCGACAGACTTGAAGTCCTGGAGTCGAAGATGTGTCCAATCATGGAATGCATAAAGCATGACAACTACCTTGTGTTCCCAATACATCAATTTGCGAAAATCACTTCAAATTTTGCATATCAATTCGTGCTCGTATTAAGACAAAATCTCAATTGATACGATGAATTGATTTCTTATTTTGCAAGAAATTTAAAATCTCAATTGCAATGGATGTAATTAATCTCAACATGTGATAAACATGGAAATATATTACATCACACACATCTGGAATACAAAGTACTCTACAGATTTACAGTACTAAAATTTAAATACTGTAATTTAAAAATACTGCTGAAACTACTGCTGGATGACTAATCTGTTAAAAAGCTAGACTAGTGCACTACTACAGCAGCAAACAAATAGGTATGAGTAGTGTACTGAAATAAACAGCAAACACTAAACAAATCTACTAGTTACTGAAGGGCAGCATGCACATGGTCAGTGCTCAACGTCAGACTCTCAGCCGCATGCACTCTCCAGACTACAGTACATCGGTCAAAGCAAAGGATAAGGGAGAGACCAGGAAAAGAAATCCCCAGCAACTCAATCCCCAATTCCCCACATCCTCGACCGAACGGAGCGGAGAGCACGAGGCTGGCCGAACGCATCACCGGCGAAGGTTGTTCCGGCCGCCCTCTTCCTCGTTGCAGGATCCTCTAGGGAGCAGGGTCCCCGGGACGACGCCATTGGAGGCGCCATCTGCGAGCCCGAGCGCGGCCGGGCTCCAGGTGTCGGCGCTGTGGCCGCGGCTGCAAGGTGGCGAGTCCGCCGACGGGCTGGCCAGCGGGAGGCCGAGAGCCAGAAACCGGCGTCGAGCGCCGCCGCACGGTGAAGGAGGTGGCGTGGCCGGACGCGACGCCGTTGGAGGCGCCGTTCGTGAGCCCGAGCGCCGCGGGGCTCCGTGTGCCGGAGCGGCCGGTCGACGGCGAGCTCGCCAGCGGGGCGTCGAGGGCCAAGAGGCGACGGCAAACCCCCGCGCACGGCGAAGTCGGAGGAGCCGGCGTCGAGGACGGCAGGCACGGTGCGGCTGCGTGGACGTCGACAACCGGCGGTGGCGGCGCTGTTGGTTCCAATCTCCACGCTGGACGCGGCGGAGGTCGCGCTGGCGACGCTGGAACCGGCGAAGTCCGCCTACACCCTGGTGGCGGTGGCGCACGACGAAGCGGCGGCGACGGCCGTGGTCGCGTTGAAGGTGAAGAAACAGGGACATCAAACCTTCCATTGTTCTATTTCTCACCTTCTTTTACCCGTTCTTGTTTCTTCCGGCGAGTTCGCCGGAGTCGGAATCGCTCAGATGTAGAGCGTGCTGATAACGTGTTAGAAGTAATCGAGATGTAAATCGAGAGAGACAACAAATGATTCAACTGTCTTCTTCATTGATCAACAAGGGGTATTTATACAGGGTTTCCCGTCTGTTCGGGAAGTCAGTTACAAGAGGAGGCGTCTGTAGGAGATGCCTGTTAGATGAAAAGGTGTCTGTACAAGTAAGAGGCGTCCGTACGGACGGCGGTGGTTTGGGCACTAATTAACTGCCTATGGCAGTTAGGATCTAATCCTAACACCTCTCTCACAAAACGAAAAAAAACTGCCACGGGCTCTGAATGCTGTGTGTGTGTTTTTTTTATTTTTTTTGAGAACTTCTGAATGCCGTGGGTACCTTAGAATCTGCAGTACCGGTCCATGCGGCCCATCCTGAGGCTTATGCACTCTGTTCATTTGTTCCAGGCCCAGTAAACTCGTGGCATCGAGCTGTACATCTTCGTGGCGCCGTGTCGTGTCGTGTGGCAGTGTTGTCACGAGACGATGTGCGCGTAGAGGAGCTGGTTCCAGACGTCGGGCACGCCGGGGAGGCACCAGTGGATGCAGTCGGCGTAGCTGCTCGGGTCCCGCCGCTGTGCCTCCGTGAGCGGATCCCACTGCCGCCGGTGCACGGACGGGTGCGCGTCCCTCCGCCGCTCCGACATCCCCGTCACGTTCACCACCCGAACCGCTACGCCGCGCGCGCCCAGCCGCTGGACTTGCTCCTCAACCGCGCGCCCGAACGCCGGGTTCAGGCCGTGATCGCCGCCGCCCTCGTCTGCCGCGGCGATCGGCTCCGTCTCGTTATAGCACCCGTGGTTGTCGCCGTCTGAGGGGAGGTGGGTGGGCGACATGGACATGAAGAAGACGCTGGTGCGTGCGCGGTGGACGTGAAACTCAAGCCACTCGGCCCATGTCGCCAGCGACAGCTCGAACGCACGCAGGCCGTCGACCGCCTTGGACACACTGTACTCGTGCTCTGCCGCCGTTGCCGTCTCGAACGAACCCCAACTGCACCGCACGAGCACGTACCCATCAGCACGCATCCACGGTTTAATTAGCACTCTCCGTACAGTGATACGTCTGAACTTACAGGACTTTGATGGAGGGGTGGCGCCACCAGAGGTAAGAGTTGAAGACGAGCACGTCGGCGTCTGTCCAGCGGCGGGCGTGTTCAACGATGGAGTTGGCGCGCACGGTGCGGTCGGCGACGCGGTGGTGCACCGGGTTGTCGGAGTTGGACTGCACCAGCAGCGGCGACCAGTAGAAGTCTACCGACGCATTGTACTCCTGAAATCAGCACCCACCCGTTGATCGATTAAATTTCAGCGTTGAAATCAGCTGCAGTTAGAATGGATCGGTGTGACTTTGCAGATGAACGCAGCGTACATGGATGTTGAAGGAGAAGAGGGCTGCACTTGAGTTGAGGGTCTTGTGGAGGCCAGGGGTGGCGGTGTCGATGAGGCACACCATGGACAACCACTGGTTCCGGTTCAGAGAGTCCCCCACGAACGCCAGACGCTTGCCCCGCAGATTCTCTAGCAGCCTCGCCGCGTCGAACCTGCTCCATTATCCACAGAATGGCTTAGAACAAGGCAGTTATCATTTTTAAACTTACTGCGTTGTTAGGAAACACTATGTATGCTTGTACACGCATGCGTGAGCAGTTGAACAACCGGGAGATCCTTAAACTTACTTCAGAGTTCAGACAGTGTATGGCGCGGACGTACCTTGGAAGGTCGCAGCCGTTAGGTTGCCACCGCCAATGTTGGTACCGGAGGTCCGTCCTGCCATACTTCCCACACGCCAAGTTCTCCGACATGAACCTGCACGCACTCTCCTCGTACAGAGGGTACCCCTCCTCGTCGTACACCCACTGGCCGGAGGACATGTCGCACTCTTCCACGCCCCTGCCAGCACCGTCCACAGCGGAAGCGGTCGGAGGCGGAGGCGCAGTCACCTGCTTGGTGGCGCCGCTGTTGCTCGTGGACGTCATGACCGTGAAATCCGTGGTAAGAGGCGGATGCAAGGTCGGCATCTTGGCGGCGGCGCCGCTCCTTGTCGTGAACGAGACGATGGTGACGACGAACATCACGAAAACCAGCAGCACGAACGAGCTGAAGCATTGGCTCTGGAGGCTGACGCTGACGGTGGCTAGTCCCCACACCCTCGTCGACCTCTTCGCGGATCCTTTCAACAGGCGCCGGTCCTCGGGGTCGCCGGCGCCGGTGGCGCTCTGGCACTTGCGCGGCGGGGTGCTCGCGGCAACTTTGACAGCCATCTGTTCAGACATGTACACAGGCAGGAGGATCAAATAGGTAGCTTGCATGCACGGCGACAGGCGAGGTTGTTCAGTCACTGCAATATGCTGCAGCAGGTGCACTCGTTTGTTGTAAAAGGATCCCTCTTTTAGGTGAGAGTTGTTGCCACTGATTGACCTTTTCTGGTGCCGTGTCAACCCAGCCCCAAAGTAAATAATACTACCAAGTAGTACAAAACATAAAACTAGATGCACCTTCTTTGAAATAAATTTCATAGTAAAAATTCCACCTAAATTTGCTGTTTTAATCTTAAGAGACAAAATACTGCAATTTCTACACAATCGTGTAAGAGAACTAAATCAATACCGATTTTGGTGTTTATCAAAAAAAATCACGGTTACCTATTAGCTTACTTCTCTTGGATTAATCATTAAAAGGACACCAGATAATCAAACTGGCTTCCAAAAGCATCTGCTTTCGAGTGAACAAAAATGATGCCAAATCTAAAAGACTTAAGATCTATAAGCCTCTCCAATGTGGTTTATAAAATTGTGGCAAAATATCTAGGTAATAGATTAGGCCTCTTCAAGCAGGATGATTACGGACAATGATATCATTTTTTTCGAGTGTTTCCATGTATTACAAAAAGGCTAAAAAAAACCCGGAAATTTCTGCGCCTACAATCTTGACCTTATGAAGGCTTACGACATGGTAGATTGGAAATTCCTCGACTAATCTACGAGGAATATCGGCTTTGCAGAACAACGGATGAAGTGGATCATGGAGTGTGTCAAGACTGTCCGATAATCAGTCAAATTCAATGGCAAGGTGCTGGATAGATTCACTCTAACAATACTCCCTACTTGTTCCTCTTCGTTGGAGAAAGCCTCTCTGCCTTTCTCAAACATGAGATCAACTCAGACATGTTACAAGAGTTGAAGATATGCAGGAAAAGCTTGGGTATTATGCATCTCCTTTTTGCAGGTGGTAGTCTGCTTTTTTCTGTGCCACTCATAAACAAGCTACCATAATTAGTGGGGGTCTTGAGAGAGTATGACAAAGGAACAAGACAACTTTTAAGCCCCGCTAAATGCTCAATCATGCTAGGACAAATTGCTTGGAAGAAGATGGCGCTGTGGTGGCAGCGATCCTAAATATTGGGGCCGTGTCAATGGAGGATAAATACCTAGGACTTCCGATATCCCAAGGGTGCATAAAAGAAGGAAAGTTGAAGTCATCAAAAGAAAAGTTAAGAAATAAATGTTTAGACTAGAATGAAAAATATATGTCTGGAGTTGCAAAAAGAACTATGATAAAGGCATTGGCATAAGCTATTAGAAATTATGCCATGAGTGTTTTTCAATTCCTTGTTGGTCAATGTGATGAACTGACTCAAATTTTATGGGATTTTTGGTGGGGAGATGAGGAAGAAAAAATAAAAGTACATTGGATGGCCTGGGAAAATATGACAATGCTGAATAACCAAGGTGGGATTGGTTTCAAAGAACATAAAATGTTTAACGAGGCTTTACTGGCAAGATAAGCTTGGCGTCTGCTGCAATTCTCGGATAGCTTGTGTGCTAGGCTGCTGAAATCTAAATACTAGTGGTCTGTCATAATGTTTCCCCTTTTTCGCAAGGTATAACTCATGACCTTGATCTCCTAAAAATGGTATAATATAGAGGATTAGTTTAGGAACAAAAGTCAGGATCTAGAGAGACAATTGGCTTCCAAGAGGAAATCATAAGGTTATAGGAAAAGCATGTAACCAAAGGCTTAAATGTGTTTCTGATCTCATTAACCCAGATAATAGATCGTGGGATGAATCAAAGGTAAGGTCTCTCCTATATCCGTTGGATGCTGAAGAAGTTTTAAAGATTATTTTATCTTCGAACCAAAACAAAGACTGTATTGCATGGGCACATGAAAGAAATGACATTCTTTCACTTAGGAGTGCTTAAAAATTGGGTATGAAACTACAAGATTGTGAGAGACAAACAACAACTAGCATAAACCCTGACGGTGACCAGTCCCTATGGAAGCTAATCTAGTCTGCAAATGTCCCTCCTGAAAGTTTTTGGTTGGAAACTTGCAACAAATTCTCTTGAGGTTCGGGCTCGTCATGTCAAAGGAAGATGGAAGTGATGCGAACATGCACACTTTGTGGTAGAGAGCCTGAAACGGATCATCATGTAGTGGTGGCATGCACGAAGGCTACAATACTAAGACAACTTCCAATGAATTCTTGGTCTCTTGCTCCTGAAAGTTTCTTCACTTATAACGAGAATAATTGGGTACTTGTCCTGGCAGACCAATGCAATGCTGAAATGAGATCAAATATGATTTTACTCTTGTGGGGTGCTTGGCATATAAGAAGCAACTACATTTTTTGGTGATGGCAAATGTGGCATAGAGAAGTCTGCTATTTACACTCATTCGTACCTCACCTCCTTTATGTAGGTCAAAGTACCAGGTTGTGGAGAAAGATTGTAAAGGAAAGAGGGCGATCCAACCTTTAGGTGATGGTATGCCAAAAAAAAAAAAATTGGTGACTGGACGATGCCGGCATTTGGGTGGCAAAAATTGAACGTTGATGCTGGTTTCGGAATGGAAGACAACTTGGGCACGTGGGTTGCGGTATGAAGGGACCATGAAGGCAAAGTGTTTGTCTTAGCCTGAGGGATCATTGACCATTGTCCCAACGCTGAAATGGCTGAAGGACTAGCATTCCTGGAAGGTGTTAAAGCCATCATTCCACTTGCAACTTCACAAGTTATTGTTGATGCGATAATGAAAATGTGGTTGATGAACTGAAGATGAAGGACATAAAAGATCTCAACTAGCCTTTGTTATGTCAAGATGCAAAGGAGGTATTAAAAATTCTCCAAGGTTATGTAGAAAAGGTTTTCATGGATGGTAGTTATATGGCTCACAATATTGCTAGGTTTGGTAGAAGTGTGTGTTATGGGGGTGTGTTACTGGACTCGGTTCATCTTTGCATGTTGGAACGTGTTCAAAGAGATTCTAATGGTATTTGTAACCTTGACTCTGTTAACTAAGTCAATACACAACCCATTTAAAAATATGATGTCCCACGTGTCAACAAATCAAATAAACTGATGCGTGTATATCTCTTTGTCCTAAGTTTATATATATTTAAATTTTCATGCAAACACATAATTTATGTGGTCTGTGCAAAAAAAACTTGATCCTCTATAAATCGTCTGCATATAAAAGATATGAATGTGAAGAAAATATTTTTTATAGATTTACCCATTTGAGATATTCTGGTCGAGGAGTTCCGGTGGTATGTTGGCGATGCCGGTCTACACATAGGAACATCTGGCACACCGACCGGTCAGACCGATCGTCCTGCCAGTTTGCTCAGACGGCTTACCAACCAAGCCATCAAACCGCAACAAACCGGCGTCGACGCTGATTGTTCCCATTGCGACCGAGCCAGGTGCCGGAGGTTGCCGGAAATACCACTGTATTGCGTTTCGGTAAAGGCCGGCACCACAGCCGGCGAGACCAGACCATGCCCCCCTTTTCCAGAAACCTCTCAAATGATGTTTTCTACTAAGAATTAACTCTCCTCACTTTTTTGATGGCTATATATGTGCTGGTAGGTTGTGTATAGGGCTTTGGTATCATCTCCATCAAGCTCATCGAGACCACCTCTCTTAATAGTGCGGTGATTACTATTGAATCAAACATGAATATAAAAGGAATAACAAACAACACTGGCACTTCTCTTCTTTATCCAATGGGGAGTCTCAAACCACCGTCCATCAACATTTGTGAACTCTAAAACCTGTGTAAACATTTTTAGGTAACATCAGTCCATATTTTGGCAGTGTCATTATCAACCAAAATAACGGTTAACCGTGTAATACCCTTACAATTACCTTGTTGGTTAGTTCATGAAAATAATATCATTACGTTGCACCATTTAATTATCTTTCAATCTTTGTTTTTTGGTTTCAATTGGCATATCCATAAATTTCAAAGAAAAAACCGCCAACAAGTGTGCATTTTTATTTTTTTGGAAGTTAAATATTTTCAAATTTTACCAAGTTGTTATATAAAAATACGAACATATGTGACATTATATTGCTATATTATTGAACTACATGTCAAGATGAATCAAGTGATATTGATTTAGTGTCATAAATTATGCTACTTTTTAAGGGAGTTGATCAAACTTAATAAACTTTGATTTAAGTCATATCTAAATCGTACGTTTATTTGAGCACGAATACCGTAACAAAAAATACAAGGAAAGAAAAACAGAAACTAAAACTGACATTAATCATGAAGTACCAACCTAGTACATAAATACAATCCAACGAAGGGAGTAGCAAAGAAAAGCCTATATTTACAAAGAATATTGCACACTACCAACATACACTATCCTTATATATAAATCATAATAAAAATAATACAACCCAAGCATAAAAATATAATGAACATGTCATAAATAAATTGTTCTAATCTTTCTTCAGGATCCTGACACCCTTCCAGCGAGATTCCATGAAGCTGGAGTCATGGTTTTGGGCGTACACTCCAAACTTGAAGTAGTGCGAGTCCCCGCCGCGGCCAGACACATGCAACTTCTCCTTGCCATCAATGAACACAGTGAGCCTGGACGCTTCGACGTCATGGACCACATTCAGCTTAAACCATCGGTCATAGATGTTATCCTCAACAACCTGTCTGTCATAGTACCGCAGTGCACCGTTTATGACGTGCAGCATGAGCGTAGTTGCCGTCTCACCGCCTCCAAACACCTGCATGATAGACACCCCCGATGTGCCAGAGGGGACATAGCCGTAGCCCTCAAACTGCCACATGCCAGAGCTGTAGTCATACCCCTGTAGGTAGAAGAATACCATAAGTACCATATAAGTAAGATCACTAAATCTATTATGCAAATATATATTGATCCTAATGATTATGTGGGTAACTAACTTACTGTCATCCTAATCTCTGTTCTTGGGCTGGTGTGGCTTTGGCGGGTGTGGGGCTTGTCAGATGAGAGCACCCATAGCTTCCGCACAGTGCCGTCAAAGCTATACCGGGATCCACTCGACTCGTCGTACGGAGGCTGCAGCTCAAAATTACTCTCATCGAGACTCACGGCTTTAAACCCATACGTTGGGTCGGTGGTTTTGGGCGTCCGTGTGCCCCTCGCTGCAACGGATGATGAACATGCTAACAAGACAAGCAGAGACACACAAATCCAAGACAGAGCTTGAGGAGCCATGTTGTGTACTTTATATGTGTGTGACTTCTGCTTTGCCTTCTTCAGTTGTCTACTTGTCTCTTGGTGTAGAGGGTTGTGATGAGATGCGGGACTCACGAGGTTCTGTGGGTTTATATAGTTCTCAGGGCCGGAGCTCACCATACTTGGAGAAAATGACAACTTTTCTTTTCCAAAATGGAGAATTGATAGCTTGATTAAATCTACTCTTGATGTTGACACACGGAACACATGTTGAACAAATGTCTTGAATTGAACATGTATTATGTGATCATTAGCTAGTTGAATGTTCCTTTTATTGTGCATACAAAGTGAGACTGAGTGAGTAGCTAGCCAGTTTTGATTTGATTTGTTTCCAGCCTGCATTTGCCTAAGTGAAGGAGGTTTTCTCTTTGTTTTGATGCTTCGCTTGGTCCTCCCTTTCAGCCTCGAAATCACCTTCCCAGCTGAATCTGCTCGCTAATGACAAAATGAGTACCTGACAATTGTATGGTCTGAAAACAATGTTCTTATGCCTAGTCAGTTAGAGTGATTATCTTACAGATTTTTAAATATACAAGATCTCTGTTGTAATTTGCCTTTGTTTTACTTCATGAATTTTCTTCCCACCGTATCTCGGCAGATTGGTTGATTGAGCATAAGCAGTGATATCTTCGCTGTGATATTATGGGTCCGGTCTGAATGTTCTTAGCTGCGGCGCTAGAGGAAGCTCTGAAGCTAGACTCGGACGTCACGAGGAAAGGTTGTTCTCCGCATAATTGGCCGGTATGAAAACAGGATGAGACTTGGACGAAGAAGGCACAAAAGATCATGACATTGGCTACGTGAAGAATTCAGTCATTTTCTCATTCACGCCGTGGACCAGACGACGGGCTACAGCTTATTACAGATCAGTATGTGCATACACCTCTTCCTTGCCAGCTAAACTGTTCTCCCAAAGTAAGCTGCCGTGTACACGAGGGCACGCGGAAGATTAATCACCGTTAATTTGAGTTACCGTCAGTAACACGAAAATAACAGCGGGCCGTCAGTGTTAATTGCCGCCTCTTCAAATGAACACTTTCAATGTAACAGTGCAGTCAAGCTATGATTTAATCGCGAGACGCGCTTGAAGGGCAAGATGAATTTCGTTGAAACTTGCAATCCAATAAAAAAAATTATGTAAGTTCATTGTACAATGTCATTATCCAACCGAAAATACCAGTTGATACAAGAAGATCCGGAAGATGAAAATACCGCTAAAAATTAAGATTTTTGGCTGGTATTTGCGTCGAGGAGTAACCCTAACCAAAGATAATCTTGTGAAACGCAATTGGCATGGAAGTATACTGTGTGTTTTTTGTCAACACAATGAGACGATTAAACACTTCTTCTTTCAATGTCGCTTTGCCAGGTCTATATGGTCATGCATCCAAGTAGCTTCGATATGTATCCCCCGACTAGTGTGGCCAATATCTTCGGTAATTGGCTTCATGGTATCGATCACAGATTTAGAACGTTTATTAGGGTGGGAGCGCTTGCCATTATATGGTCGCTATGGCTGTGTAGAAATGACAAAGTTTTTAATGACAAGAATTGTTCTCTCTTGTAGGTTATCTACAGATGTACCGCTACGCTCCGTTCGTGGTCTGCGCTGCAGAAGATGGAGAACCACGACCTGTTTACGAAGGTTTGTACACGGTTGGAGGACACGGCGAGGGATACTTTTCTCCTATATGGGTGGCAGCATAATCTACGGATTGGGCCTCCGCCTTCGCCTTAGGCGTTTTACACTTGCTCATGTCTAATTCGTCCTTTTTAGCACTTCAGATTTTTGAACTTTTTGAACGGCTGTGTGCATCTTAGCTATGCAGAGGTGCGCCTGAGCCTTGGTCCAGCATGCATGTAAATTTTGTGGTTGAATTCGACTATCCTGAAATAACCAATAACTACACAAGAGATATATCATCGCTATATGTTAATTATCCATTTTCCGAAAGCCTCGAATTTCTAATGCAAGGACAACTCTAAGTTATTAATCCATGAACATTTTATTTTCTGAGAATGTGTGGTGGCCGGTCAGATGTTTATTTTGGACATAGCGAGCAGATTCAGCTGTATAGGTAATTACAAGGCCCAAATGCGACACGCAAAGATGCATCCAGAAGAGAAAAACTATACTTAATCTAATGCAAGCTGAAAATAAAATCTAGTCTAAACTGGCTAGCTACCCAGTCAATCCCACTTCGCGTACACAAATTAACGACCACTTAATAGAAAAATCCAACGTATGTATCCAACGCATCGTCTCAGTCATCAAGAATGCTATTTAATTAAGCCGTCAACTCTCCGTTTTGGAGAAGAAACACTATCAATTTCTCCAAGTATAGTGAGCTCTGGCCTAAGATCGAGCTATATAAACGACATGGAAGCTGATTAGTCTCACATCTCATCTTGCGTCGAGAGATAACTGAAAAAAGCAAAGCAGAAGAAGCACCCATGGCTTCTCCTGCTCTGTCTTGGATTAGTGTGTCTCTGCTTGTCTCTGTGGTGTCATTCTCATGCGTTGCGGCGAGGAGCACACGGGCACCCAAAGTTGCTGACCCGACAGACGGGTTCACGGCACTGAACCTTGGCCAGGACAACTTTGAGTTGCAGAGACCGTATGACGAGGCAAGTGGTGCGCGGTACAGCTTTGACGGCACTGTGCGGAAGATGTGGGTGCTCTCTTCTGACAAGCCACATGCCCGCCAAAGCCACACAATGCCAAGAACAGAGATCAGGATCACTGTAAGTTAGTTACCAACATAATTATGTAACTTCTAGTTGTGGGCATTTTTGTTGCGTATTATCTTTTGTTTAAGTAGGCTGGATGTTGGTTTTATGTGTGTTTGTCCTACTTATGAGTTATGATAAGGCTAATTTCTTCCATATGTGTGGCATGTGTCACCCTTTTTGTTAGGCTATCATAAGTTTTAGCTTGTAATAAACTATGGGGTATATGCATCTATGGATACATGCCGGAGGTAACAAAACCTTTTAATTTCTAAAATAAAGTCTTTTACCTGCAGGGACATGACTATAGCTCAGGCATGTGGCAGTTCGAGGGGTATGGCTACGTCCCCTCAGGCACATCAGGTGTCTGCATCATGCAGGTATTTGGAGCTAGTGGGGCGGGGGCGGCCAGCACACTCATGTTGCATGTATACGACTGCGCACTTCGTTACTACGATCGACAACTCGTTGAGGACAACATCTACAACCGATGGTTTAAACTGAATGTAGTCCATGATGTAGATGGATCCGTGCTCACTGTGTACATAGATGGCCAGAAGAAGCTGCATGTGCGTGGCCGCGGAGGCCATTCACATTACTTCAAGTTTGGCGTCTATGCGCAGCACCATGACTCTAACCGCATGGAGTCTCACTGGAAGAACGTGACGATCTTTAAGAAAAACTAGAATTAGCTATGTTGATATATATGTATGTTATCAGAGTGACTATCTTGTTTATTATGTTTGTTTTCTTTATTTATGATTTTATTTTTATTTTCACTTTTTGGGGGATATTTGCTCGGATGATGATGATTGCTCGTATGTTATCAGAGTGAAGATATCACTTTTGCTTTTTTTCAGCTGTCTCTCGACGCAAGATGAGAGGAGACTAATCAGGTTCCTGTCGTTTATATAGCTTGATCTTAGGCCGGAGCTCACTATACTTGGAAATTGACGGTGTTTCTTGTCCAAAAGGCAAAGTTAACAACTTAATTAAATAGCATTCTTGATGTTTACACTTAGACGATACATGGATACATGTGTTGGATTTTTCTATTAAGTGGTCATTAATTTGTGTACACGAAGGGATTGACTGGGTAGCTAGCTACCCAGTTTAGACTAGATTTGGTTTTTAGCTTGCATTAGACTAAGTGTAGTTTTTTCTCTTCTCGATGCATCGCTGTGTGTCCCATTTGAGCCTTGTATTACCTATACAGCTGAATCTGCTCACTGTGTCCAAAATGAACATCTGACCACCACACGTTCTCAGAAATAAAATGTTCATGGATTAGTAACTTAGAGTCGTCCTTGCATTAGAAATTTCTAGAGGCTTTCGGGAAATGGATAATAATTTATGAAACAAATCTTCTATTATATACTAACTAAAGGAAAAATATGGATATCTATGCAGATGCCTAAAATAGAGACATCATGATGATCACATCATCCTAATTATTTTGATAGTTAGATCTAAAAATTATGGCTAGGATTTAATGACAAGTTAAAAGTCATGCTAAGTTACGTACAATAATGGTCGTGTATAAAAGGTCACAATTGTCACGTAAAAATAATTAGGAAAGTTGAAGATGAAGACATCGATCTAATATTTCCGCCCGTTAGGAAACATAGGCCCACCATATCTCCAAACAAAAATCCCAACTTGGATACAATAAAGTGCCGCGAGTCAATCATTGACGCATAGAAAACGAATAAAAGGAAGCTAAATGTATACCAGCTGGCTACATACTTGCAAATATTGACCCAAAGGTAGCATGCATACACCAACCAGAACACAGTAGATAGAAGGGTCACGATACCAAGATAGAAAAAGATCCCTATATTGCTTAAAGTCTAATGGAAAAATTCAGCGAAGGAGGTTATCTAATAAACAATCAATTCCTATTTAAGTTGATTCAAAAAGTCATAGACATGAATATCGAGCTCAGAAAATATAGTGAGTGACTGTTTCCTAATCGACTTAAAAAATATTTTTGTCGCTCCATTAGATTTACGGTTCAACCGTGTCAACCTCCACAAACACAATGCCAAAATGAGTTTTAAAAAAATAGCTTGACCCGACCCCTGCGAGGCATATTAAAATTTAGCAAATCTCTTGTATTATTAAAGTATAGAGATGAGAAGTGCTACTGAAAATAGTGCAAATGCACCAAGCACACAAATGTAAAGGAGCTTAAAAAACAAAACGCAGCGGCACCAAAGATAGGTGTAACAATTTAGCAAATCTGTTTTCATTATATAAAATTCAACGGGGACCTTAAATTACAAAATTCAACCCATATTGCTTAAAGTATAATGGAAAAGGGGAAAAGGGGGAAACAAGTTATCCCATTAACCATTGATCAATATTTAAGTTGATGTCACAAACCATGGACATGCATATCGAGCTCCAAAGAAATAGCGAGTGATTGTTTCCTAATCGACTTTAAAAAAAGTATTTCTATGTCGCTCTATTAGATTTATGGGTCAACTGTGTCAAGCTCCACAAACACAATGTTGCCACATGGTGCCCGTGAGCCCAACATAAAAAAATATGCCAATATGAGTTAAAAGAAATAGCTCGCCCGACACCTGTGAGACATATAAAAATTTAGCACATCAGTTTTATATAAATAGTACAGCGATGAGAAGGTCTACTAAAAATCGTGCAACTGTACCAAGCACACAAACTTAAAGGAGCTCCAAAACAAAATGCAGCTGCACCAGACATAATGGAAAAAAAGGGGAAATAGGTTATCCCATTAACCGTTGATTAATATTTAAGTTGGTGTCACAAACCATGGACGTGCAATCCGAGGTCAAAAAAAACTTCAGCGAGCGACTATTTTGTAATCAACTTAGAAAGGTTCACATGCTTTGCTCGGCTGAATGGAAGGTCGGCCGTTCAGCCGTGTCACCCGGTTTTAATAGATAACATTTGGCATATGGAAGAGGAGCGCAAGAGAAAAATATGAAATTAGTATGGAATTATATGTTTTTTTAGTATAGTATCCTGATCCGTCATCCAGTGTTACTCACTGATGCCTTCACAAAAACTAATAGACTTAACTCAAAGTTTCTAGCAAAGTCATATCGTGTTTCCTCAAAGCAAATATGTTATCTATTGTATTTTCTCAATTTAAAGGATATATAAATCTCAATGCGATGGCAAAATAATCTGACAAACAACAAATAACCATAACCCTTGATGAGCAATGAAGATATTTAAGCAATCAGAAGGAATAGTTCATGTCAAATAGAAAAATAATCATTTTACTTCTTGCTAGAAATTACTATTAAAATAAAAAAAAGGGCACCAGCAAAAACTGTTCGGTGAAAATTATTATAGACAACAAATATTGTACATCTACAGAAGATAATAAATAAAATTCATCTACAATCATGTAAGAACTATCGTGAACACTAACTCAAATTTTCCATTCAATGGACCGATGTAATGTCGTGTAGAAAGGACACACATGGTCTGAATTATGGTATGTTTGTAAGTAAAATAATCATCATGTTCTCTCTAAATCAACTAAGATTAGAAGAAAAAAAATCTGACACGAATACCAGTAATCCCTTACAGTGAGATGATTACAATGTTCCCTTTTCGAGAAATAAACATTACAATGTTGAACTTATTCGTATAGCATTTACAATGATTGCAGGTTTCTATTATTGTAGATCTTGTACAGAGAACTATGCCACTTTTGGCATAGTAAAGGTGATGCCCTCATATTTGCAGGGCCACTATGCTAGTTATAGGCAAAAAAAAGGAAGAATTGAGGAGTCGTTTGTCACATAGCCATGATATCTCTCCAATAGTTATTTCAGGATGGTCGAGTTCAACCATAAAATTTTCAGGCATGCATGTTGCATGCTGGATGAAGACTCAGGCACAGACGCCCGGCTCGCAGTGAAAAACTAAATTATTGGTTGACTGCACTGTTATATCGGAAGTGTTCAATTGGAGAGGCGGCAATTAAGATTGACGGCACGCTGCTATTTTCGTGTTACCGACGGTAATTCAAATTAACGGTGATTAATCTTCCGCGTGCCCTCGTGTACACGGCAGCTTAATTTGGGAGAACATTTTAGCTGGCAAGGAAGAGATACATGCACATACTGATCTGTAGCCCGTCGTATGGTCCACGGCGTGAATGAGGAAAATGATTGAATTCTTCACCTAGCCGTGGATATTGTGTCATGATCTTGTGCCTTCTTCCAAGTCTCGTCCTGATTTTAGACGGGCCAATGCCTTCGACAACCTTTCCTCCTGACGTCCGAGTCAGACCGCTCTAGCGCCGCAGGGAAGAACATTCAGACCACGCCCATAAGAGCATCTTCAGCCGTTTGAGCCTCCGGGACGATATCCGGACTTAACAAACGCCGGATTGGATGAAAAAAGAGCGTGAGTGGCAATATTTTTCCAGTCGCACCCCGGCATTCGCCCATCAGCGGGGATAGTTTCAAAAAATCGTCTTCCCTCTACACAAAAGCATCACCCAATAGTTCGGCGATCGGATCAGCCACATTCCGGCGATCGAAAGAGAAATTAGACGATAACAGGCACATCGACGGTCCCTTCTTGCACCTTGTCTGGCACAGAATCGGGCGGCGATGCAGCGTCGGCGGCCGGTGTCATGGGAGTGGACGTCGAAGGGGAGGACGAATCGGTCGACGGAGGCCGGAGGATGTCTTGGCGATGGGCGTCGTACCAAGCCCTCGTCTCCTCGTCCATCTTGCCGCCGTTGCTGCCGATCAGGAACGCCAGGTCGGTGTTCCTCTTCTTCGCCGCGGAGGTTGCATTAAGCAAGGCGATCCGGACGCCCTGGTTGGCGAGCCGACGAATCAAAATGAAACCTAGGCGATCTAGGGTCGACGGACTGCATGGCGAGTGAGCTTACCTTTTGCTCGAAGTCGGCGCCGCTCACCGGGTGAGCTTTGATCTACTCCTGTATGCCGTGCCACTTGTTGCACGCCGCCTGCATGATCCCCCAATGGGTGCCCATGGCCTTGTCGCCGTGTATCATCACCGTCTTGTTGAAGTAGGGATCGACGATTTTGCACTCGTCGAACGCCAACTTGACCCGCTGCCAATACGTCTCATAGTTTTGATTGGCGTCGGTAATGCCGTTCATGGAAAACATCTTCCAAGTTTCGGCGAGACACTCCTCTTATTTAACCGTCTATTTGATCCGCGGCTCGGTCGGCGGCGAGTTCTTCTTCCTTTTCTTCCTCCCCTTCGACGTCGCCGAGGGCTCAGGCGCGTCCTCCTCCTCGTCGACGTCGGTCTGCTCTTCTTCTTCTTCGTCGACGTCTTGGGTGCCGTCTCCAAACCCGTTGTTCTGATCGTCGATGGCACCCGCGACGTGACGGCTTCCGTCGCCCTTGCCTCCTCTTGTGTGAAGAAACCCGGGCTCGACGCGACGGCTATGGGGCCCGACGTGATCATCTCGTGCATCACGTCGTCGTTCGGCGGCGACATCCCGAGGTTGGAGAAGGAGCGACCCTCGGCGTAGGGCAGGCGAGATGCCCTCATGCATCGCACCTTCGTACTCCGGCGGTGACGGCGTAAACCTCGACATGCCGGCGATGTAGCTGTCGTGGAACATGACCGGTGACGCCGGTGAGAAGGTGGAAGGAGAGCCGATCGTACCTTGGGTTGGCCATGGACCGGGGAATTGGCCGACGCGCGGCTGGCCCATGTTCATGAACATGGAGACCAGCCTCGCCTGTTCGTCCCCCGCCGCCACCGCCACCCTCTTCGCCGCGAGCTTCTTCTCCCTCTCCGCCCTGCCGCGAGTTTCGACCTACCGCCGCTCCACATCCGCCGCCCACCTTGCGTTTGTCCAACCCGGCTGTTGGAATTTGCCCACAGATCAATCACATCTAACTAGACTAACTTGACTACAACTCATCTAGCTGCTAATACGACTCCTAGCCTGACTCGATTAACACTACTTGGACTCACGTAGACAAAGTACTACTCTGACACTTCAATTACTAACTTGGCGTTTTCATGCAATGCATACACATATGCATAGGACTTGCCAAATAAACACTAACCATATGATTAGAGCAAGATTATTTCTAACAATCTCTCCCTAATCTTGACTCTTGGTCTTCCGTGCTCCTCTGATCTTGACTCGTTGCAAATTCGTGGCTCAACGACTTAAACTCAACGTATGATCCAGACTCCCAGTCACGCTGACAGGCGGACACCTTTGGCCACCCCTAGCGCAATACACGCCGACGGAACACACACCGCCTCGTGTAGAGACAGGTCCTCATTAAAGAGACTCCCCTTCACTGGTCCTCGTCCCACTATACGCTTGAGCACTCTGCGTTAAGACACACTTCTCTGTGCACGCACCAGCCCTCGGTGACACCCCGCACCGGACAACACTTCGACGTGACACGCTTCAACTGCAACGGATCCTCACAGGGACAAGCACTTGGACACAACGACGACTTGCAGACTCGACGACGACCGCACGTGTAGACGTGCACACACTTGACTCTGACTCATCGGACTTCTCCGAAGACGACCTTGATGAAACTCCCGGATGATTATCTTGATGAGACTCTCGTACCGCACCTCGGCACCACCTCTCCCATCAACGATCATCCACCTCTGCCTCGCCGACGACAACACCCTTTCGTCACCTCCTTGTTGCTCAACCAAGCGATGATCTCCAGCTGCCTCGCTGACGACAGCTTGCTCGCCGTCTCCACCCGGCTGCTCCGCCGAGCGACGGTCGCCCTCCCCGAGGCGCTAGTAGGGTCGCCTCCCCGGGGCAAGCGTAGCTTCAAATCTTCGACCTTGCTCCGATACCAATTGTTGGAATTTGCCCACAGATCAATCACATCAAACTAGACGAACACACGCAGATACAAAATTTATCGCCAAGGGTGCGTGTCGCACCCTCTAAACTATTCTTTATTGCTTTTCTGATTTTCTCTTGTGTTACAAAACTCACGTAGCCTCATGTATAAATACACGGCCAACCGACTCAATGCACTAAACCTAGTCCTACAGAAACTCTACTTGGACGCGGACACGGCAACACCTGCAGCCACACCAATTGGTATCAGAGCGACCCTACTAGCGCCTCGGGGCGGGCGACCGTCGCTCGGCGGAGCGGCCGGGTGGAGACGGCGAGCAAGCTGTCGTCAGCGAGGCAGCGGGAGATCATCGCTTGGTTGAGCAACAAGGAGGTGACGAAAGGGTGTTGTCGTCGGCGAGGCAGAGGTGGATGATCGTTGATGGGAGAGGTGGTGCCGAGGTGCGGTACGAGAGTCTCATCAAGATAATCATCCGGGAGTTTCGTCAAGGTCGTCTTCGGAGAAGTCCGATGAGTCAGAGCCAAGTGTGTGCACGTCTACACGTGCGGTTTGTCGTCGAGTCTGCGAGTCGTCGTTGTGTCCAAGTGCTTGTCTCTGTGAGGATCCGTTGGAGTTGAAGCGTGTCACGTCGAAGTGTTGTCCGGTGCGGGGTGTCACCGAGGGCTGGTGCGTGCACGGAGAAGTGTGTCTTAACGCAGAGTGCTCAAGCGTATGGTGGGACGAGGACCAGTGAAGGGGAGTCTCTTTAATGAGGACCTGTCTCTACACGAGGCGGTGTGTGTTCCGTCGGCGTGTATTGCGCTAGGGGTGGCCAAAGGTGTCCGCCTGTCAGCGTGACTGGGAGTCTGGATCATACGTTGAGTTTAAGTCGTTGAGCCACGAATTTGCAACGAGTCAAGATCAGAGGAGCACGGAAGACCAAGAGTCAAGATTAGGGAGAGATTGTTAGAAATAATCTTGCTCTAATCATATGGTTAGTGTTTATTTGGCAAGTCCTATGCATATGTGTATTTTTTTTCGATAAAGGATGCTTTATTACTTTTGATAAGCAATTACATCCAGCCTCTGCATAACCAGGATGCACACAGCCGTTTATGAGTCATTAAGTCCAAAAAAGATGTCAAACTAAAAAAGAAACTAGGCGGAATACATATCGGAACGATGAATCATATAACGCCTAAGGTGTGGGTGGGGCTTCAATCCGTAGACTATGCTGCCACCCATGTAGGGAAAAAGTATCCCTCGTCGTAGCCTCCAACCGTGTACCTCCGTAAATAGGTCTCTGTTCTCCATGCGCAAGAGGTAACCACAAACGGAGAATACCTGTACATCTAGATGACCTGCAACAAAGAGCAATTTTATCATTAAAAATCTTGTCATTTCTACTCAGCCAAAGCGCCCAGATAACCTAGCCCCCACCCTAAGAAGCAACTTGAACCTTGAATCTATACCATGAAGCCAATTGCCAAAGACATTGGCCACACTAGTCGGAGGATACAAGGTAGACGCTACTTGGATGACTCAATAGATCTCGCAAACGGCACGGAAGAAGAGGTGTTTAATAGATTCATCATGATGACAAAAAACACATCGCTTACTCCCTTGCCAATTCCGCTTAACAAGATTGTCTTTGGTCAGGATGACACCTCGACGAAGATACCATCCAAATATTTTTATTTTTAATGGTATCTTCATCTTCCAAATTTTCTTATTATTATCAACTGGTAAATCAGAATGAAGTATGGCGTTGTATAAAGATTTGACCGAGAAAGAGCCACCTGCATGTAAATTCCATCTAAATTCATCTGGTTCAGGTGATAGATTAATATCCCCCAGCCTTTGAATTAAGGCATTCCATGCCAATAGCCTTTGTCCTAGCAAAACTCGTCTGAACGTCACATTCGGTGGAGAGGTAGCCATTACTGTAGCAATGGTATCTCCTTTGCGATGAACGATACTATACAACGCAGGATACTATTCACTTAGGGGTGCATTGTCTAACCAAGCATCTTCCCTAACCGTATCTGTGTTCCATTCTTAATTGAGAAAGTTCCATGACGAAAAAAGACATTTTTTGTCGCCATTAGACCAGCCCAAAAGTGCGAATCCCCTGGTTTCCAAACCACTTGGGATAACGTCTTGGAGCCGATATATTTTCTCCGAAGAATAGTTTGCCAAATCCCTTCCTCGGTAAGGAGCTTAAAAAGCCATTTACCGAGCAGAGCTGAATTCTTGACCTCCAGGTCATGAACTCCAAGCCCGCCTTGATCTTTAGGACTACAAACTATACTCCATTTAACCAATTATTTTCTCGCTGTCCCCTTGCCAAAAGAATCTGGATCGATAATAATCGAGTTTATGCAGAATTCCTTTTGGCAATAGGAAGAATGATAACATATACAGCACCATATTTGTCAGTACCGAATTAATGAGTACTAATCTTCCTCCCAAGGACAGCAATTTACCTTTCCAACTACTAAGGCGTTTCTGTAATCTTTCTTCCACTATTTTCCATTCAGCAATCGTAAGTCTTCGATAATGAATCGGAATACCCAAATACCGAATAGGAAATTGGCCTTGCCCACAACCAAACAACTCAGCATAAAGAGCTGTATCATCTTGGGCATCACCGAAACAGAACAATTCACTTTTATGGAAATTGATTTTCAATCCCGACAACTGCTCAAAAGCCGCCAAAATTAATTTTAGATTGTGAGCTTTTTCGAGATCGTGATCCATAAACAGAATTGTATCGTCGGCATATTGAAGGATAGATAAACCACCATCAATCAGATGTGGAATCACACCTTCAATCTGACCATCGACTTGGCCCGCTCATGAGTATAGCCAAGATATCCGCCACAATGTTGAATAACATTGGTGATAACGGATCCCTTGGCGTAACCCTTTTCGTGTTTGGAAATAATGGCCGGTGTCATCATTAACCCGAATTGCCACACTACCTCCATACACGAAATCATTTATTAAAGCGCGCCATTCAGAGAAAAACCATTTCAAAGTGTTGATGAAGGAAAGACCACTTGACCTTGTCATATGCCTTTTCGAAATCTAATTTTAAAATAACCCCATTTAATTTCTTAGTATGCATCTCATGTACCATCTCATGCAAAACCGCCACTCCATCAAGGATATTTCTTCCTTGCATGAAAGCGGTTTGTGATGGCTGAACGACATGATCCGCAACCGTATTAAGTCTAATGGTGGCCACTTTCGTGAAAATCTTGAAACACGTTTAAGAGGCAAATAGGTCTATATTGTTGAATTCTTTCTGCCTCATTAACTTTCGGTAACAAGATTACTTCACCAAAATTTAGACGAAATAATTCTAGTTGTCCTATATGCAGAGCACTGAACAAATCTAGAAGATCCGCTTTAATAGTATCCCAGAAAGTTTGATAAAACTCCACTGGAAACCATCGGGACCCGGTGCTTTGTTGCATTCCATTTGGAAAATAGCCTTCTGAACCTCTTCCTCAGAATAAGGTGCAGTTAGTAAGCCATTTTCTTCTATAGAAACTTGGGGTATATCAACTGTTAAGTCCTCATTTAGAGAAAATGAACTTTCATCCTGGAGGACCAAACAAGCCTTTATAATAATTAGTAATGTAAGATTTGATTTGCTCATGGCCTTCAATCAACCCTTCATCTTGAGTAAGAGAGTGAATACGTTTTTTCCGATGTCTCCCATTGGCTATGCCATGGAAATATCGCGTATTTGAGTCTCCTTCCAAAATGAATTGGGCTTTGGAACGTTGATACCATTTGAGCTCCTCTTCGCGAAGGAGACTCGCCATCTGCGCATTGGACTGATTCTTAAGTTCAATCTCATGCGGAGACAACGGTCTTACCTCAGCAATCGCCTCTAGCTCATCAATCAAAGTTGATAAGCGAGCCTTCTCTTTCTTAAGAATGCCAGTCATATGGGCAGCCCAACCAGAGAGATGTCTGCGCATTGCACGCATCTTATTATTCCATCTCAATATTGGAGTGCTACCACCAACTGGCCTTTCCCAAACCGTCTTAACCATCTCATGAAACCCTTCTCTCTGTAGCCAGCCAAGTTCAAATTTGAAAGGCCGCTTACAAACAGGTCGGGGATTTCCAGTAGTTAGGAGGATAGGAGCATGGTCAGACAATTTTTCAATACGTTCTAGTGCACGGACAGACACCATAGGGTATTTATCTTCCCATTCGGTATCCATCAACACGCGATCTAGCTTTTCATATGTGGGTTCAGGCAAGCTATTAGCCCAAGTAAACTGTCGACCGGACATAAACACCTCTCTTAAGTCAAGGCTATCAATGACAGCATTAAACAAGAAAGGCCAATGTCCATCAAAAAGACCTTTACTTTTTTCATGAGGAAATCTTAGTAAATTAAAATCTCCACCGATCAAAATCGGGTAGGGATTATCTTTAGTAAGATTTACCAACTCACGTAAAAAGTCAGCCTTAAAAGCGTCTTGGGCGGCACCATACACGGCAACCAGACTCCACATGAAACCGTCAGCTTTATTCTGAATGTCGAGCTTAATGTGATACTCTCCATCAGAACTAGCTAGAACAGTCATGGTGTCTATGCGGACGCCAAGTAAAATGCCACCAGACCTACCACGAGGTGGGCGAGAAAACCACTGAAAGTTAATCCCGCCTGATAAACGGTCGAGGAAACTCTGTGAGAAATTCCGCCTACATGTCTCTGATATTGCAAGAAAATCTAAATCATACTCTCTACAACCGTCGGCAATGTGAGAATGCTTAGCCAAGTCACCAAGACCTCTGCTATTCCGAAACATGCCATTCATTGAGAAACTATTTTAGATTTAGAACTCTTGCTATATCTACGAGACTTCTTTCCAGCTGAAGACCGAGAACCTCGTGCTGAAGCTTTTAGATCATAGATTGAACTAAGCTCCGAGTGTTCTAAGTCAACTTCTGAGATATTACCAATGATAGCCGAGAGAAGCTGACCATCTAGGATGTCATCCTCTTCATCATCGTCTATCACGGAAGTTTCAGAGTAGTACTTTGTCTACGTGAGTCCAAGTAGTGTTAATCGAGTCAGGCTAGGAGTCGTATTAGCAGCTAGATGAGTTGTAGTCAAGTTAGTCTAGTTAGGTGTGATTGATCTGTGGGCAAATTCCAACACCGGCGGCCTCTCTTTTCGCGCCCGTGGCTTCCCCGCCTTCGGCGCGCCATCGTCGGCGATCTTCTTCGGCGGCATGGTGGTGGTAGGGAAGAGGAGGAGCTGCAACTGCGGGGGAATAGAGGTAGCTCCTCCAAAATTCGGCGGGGAAAATGGGTATGTGTGGCGCATTTTGGAGGGAAAGCGAAATAAATGGAGGGAACTACCCTTTCTGTGGCAGACACCGCGCGCCCGCTCGATGTTTCGCGCGTTTTTGTTTCGTCCGGAGTCCCCGACCGCGTCTCAGGAGGCCGGGGATGGCCTAGGCTCTCCGGATGGATTAAGGGCCTATTCCGGGGGAAAACGAGGAACATGGGCACGACTGGGCCGAATAACTCCGGCCAGATGAAATAAAGGGCTGTCGGGGAGATGGCTGGAGATGCTCTAATATCACAGCGGAGATATCACTACTTATGCTCGATCAACCAATCTGCCGAGATGGGGCAGGAAAGAAAATTTATTACGGGAAACAAAGGCACATTACAACAGAGATATTGCATATTTAAAAATCCTTAAAAATAAGGAAATTATCACTTTTTTCCACTAGGCCATAGAACATTGCTTTCAGACCATACAATTGTCAGGTGTTCATTTTGTCAATAGCGAGCAGATTCAGCTGGGAAGGTAATTTCGAGGCTGAAAGGGAGGACCAAGCGAAGCAGCCAAAACAAAGAGAAAACCTCCTTCACTTAGGCAAATGCAGGCTGAAAACAATTCAAATCAAAACTGGCTAGCTACTCAGTCAGCCTCACCTTGTACACAAAATAAAAGGAACACTCAACTAGCTAATGATCACTAAATACACGTTCAATTCAACACACTTGTACAACAGTTCATCCGTGTGTCAACATCAAGAGTACTATTTAATTAAGCTGTCATTTTCTACAAGCGTAGTGAGGTCCGGCCCCAGGAACTATATAAGCCCATAGAACCTCATTAGTCCCGCATCTCATTACAAGCCTCTACATCGAGAGACAAGTAGACAATTCAAGGAGGCAAACCTGCACAAGTCACACACATACATGGCTCCTCACGCTTTGTCTTGGATTTGTGTGTCTTTCCTTGTCTTGTTGGCATGTTCATCATGCCTTGCAGCGAGGGGAGCACGGGCGCCAAAAACAGCCGACCCGACAGATGGGTTTAAAGCAGTGAGTCTCGATGAGAGTAATTTTGAGCTTCAGCGTCCATACGATGAGACGAGTGGATCACGGTATAGCTTTGACGGCACCGTACGGAAACTATGGGTGCTCTCCTCCGACAAGCCTCACACCCGCCAAAGCCACACCAGCCCAAGAACAGAGATCAGGATGACAGTAAGTTAGCTACGCACATAATTAGTAGTATTACTATATATTTGCATATAAAATTGTGTGATTTCACTTATATGGTGCTTGTGTGTTATTCTTCTACCTGTAGGGCTACGACTACAACACGGGTGTGTGGCAGTTCGAGGGCTATGGCTACGTTCCCTCAGGCACATCAGGCGTATCCATCATGCAGGTGTTTGGAGGAGGTGAGACGGCAACCACGCTCATGCTACACGTCATAGACGGTGCACTGCATTACTATGACAGGCAGATTGTCGAGGATAACATCTACAACCGCTGGTTTAAGCTGAATGTGGTCCATGACGTCGAAGCGTCTATGCTCACCGTTTTCATTGATGGCAAGGAGAAGCTGCATGTGTCTGGCCGCGGTGGCGAGTCGCACTACTTCAAGTTTGGAGTGTACGCCCAGAACCACGACTCCAGCTTCATGGAATCCCGCTGGAAGGGTGTCAGGATCCTCAAGAAAGATTAGAATAATTAATTGATGTACATATGTATGTTACTGGAGTGACTATGTTTGTATACTTGGATTGTATTATTCTTTATTACGATGTACATATAAGGACAATATTTGTATCTATGTAAGTATTGTGCAGTATTCTTTGTAATGTGAGCTTCTTCATTACTATTGAAGTAGAGTTTTCTTTAGATGATGTTGAAGTAGTGTTTGTAGAATCTAGCATCACACTTGTAACCACTTACATGAAAATGTAACCACACTTAGTATCCCCTCCAAGAGAGTTGGTGCTTTTGCAAAATTTCTTGTCACACATATACAAAGGAACAATGCGCATACGTACAATGGAAACCACATCTATGCTAATTAATTTCAGTTTTAGTTTCCTACTATTATTTTATTTTTCCTTGAACTTTAATTTTACGGTCTATGCAATAAAATGAATTGGCATGTAAAAACATTCCACTAAAACTTGCTGACGTGACAACTGAAATCGAACGGAGATATACCACGTCCACAATTACAGGGCCCATATGTATCCCTGATCGTCAATTTGATCAACATGATACAAATTATACAACATAAAATTATATTATTAGAAAGTAGAACATCTAATCTTTATATGATATATGTTTTGTAATATATACCTTGTATTACGTTGGTCAAATTTACGATCTAGAAATGCATAGAGGGTCTACAAACCGGAACTGAGGAAGTAATTAAATTGTGCAATTTAATGGTATTTGCTTTTGTGAACTACCTGACAAGTTAATGGTGGGAGATCATTTCTTTTATCAAAAATATTTTTATGACTAAATATGTAATTTTAAAGATTTCTATGTATAGAGAGAAATAGTGAGAACAAAAGTGGTTTCGCCGTGACACCATCAAACATCCGTCAACACAGACATCCACAAAATAACAAACCAAGTTAAACAATATCTCCATGCAAATAATTATTATATGTATAATTGATGAGTATTAATTATGCTATTGTTATTTATGTCTAAATAAGTTGTAAAGTTCTTCAGATTTGTCGCTATGGCTGATTTTTATCACTGTGTTATCACGTGTTACAATGATGAGTTGATATAATTCTTGTAATTCTGTGTTAAGCCCTCATAATAGACTCAATGTTACCTTTTTGTTTGTCCAATTACCCCTACAGTATTAAGAAAAAACATGAGGTTTCATAGCCATTTTTTAATTCCAAATATTTATAAATAATATTTTGATGTGTCAAAAACTTATGTATTAATCAATATTGCAAAATATTTTCATGATATAAAAAGCATATATTTTATAATTATACATTAGTTATCCAAGCTATGTTGTGATGACCATGTCAATGTCCAAGACATCATCTATTTGAAGGTTTTTTTACACGTCCTTTTGGTTGATTGTAAGGACTACAAAACATATCATGTTTCTTGTTTGTTTCGTTATTGTACTTTTGTTGAATGAGATTATATCTTTAGTTAGTAGCCTCATAGTAGTGAGAGTGGTGCTTTGGCACATGGGAGCATATGATCATTTTGTATTGAAATGCATGTTACACACATTTTGAAATTTTAAAAAAATTGAAATGAAATTTTTTCACATACATATTCACGTGCTACGCGCTCATAAATTCGTTTCATGAAAAGTTGATTTTCCTGTGGCGTGTGTAAAAAGGACAAAATTCAATGCAAAAAAATTAATTTTTTTAGAAGATAATTTTTTTTTTCATAGACCACACAAAAATATTGGTTCATCACGTAACTTATCGAAAACACATATATTATGGAGATGTACATGTAGAATTTTTTGTCAAAAGTTTTCAATGTTTCAAATATAATTTTTTCGTACAGGAAGCATATGCATTCAAGAGCCGAATTAAATTTTTGGTATAGTACTACTTTAGATTGCTTAGTCGCTGAGAGAACCAAAACTAGTATGATCGGTTATAAACATCCACAAGAATTTGAGATATAGCTTTTTATTAACCTCATTCAACTATTCCGAAATTATTAATTATCTTTGAAAGTGCATGTATCTCTGTTAAGTGGGTTTTGGTATTGATGACAACGGTTGTGTTGAACTAATTATTTGTCTAAGAATTGTAGGTTCTAATTGCTGATAATATTTGTCGAAATATGGCCAAAAAGATTGAAGAGCTCCATAAGTGTCCTATTTTTTTTCTTAATGTTCTATCGATGAATCATTTTATTGGAGAAGAATTTGGGATTTATCATATTTATTCAAACATATAGCAGCTGGGCTATTTATTTTCTGTCAATGAATCATCAAAGAAAATAAAGAATAGAATAAAGAGATGAGCAAAGAAGAAATCACGCGGGATGCCTTGCTTGTGCGCCTCCTATGCCGGCTGGTGGTACCACCTGGAGCTCGCCGGTACCACCGCCAGGCGCTGGCCGGTGGCGCCGCAAGTGATGCCCCATGTATTTTGGTGAACCAAGACCGGCACCAGCGCCGCCACCAGTGCCGGTCGTACCAGGCCACCTTGGCCGGTGGCACCGGGCTGCCTAGTGCAGCACTTCCGGCCCTCCATCGTCGGTTTCTTCAGCGCATCGGGCGGCCAATCGCCCACCTCCACATTCATGCTATGGCCGTTGGGGCAGTCACTAGCGGTAGTACCATCCACACCTCGGCGGTACTACCGGTCGAGACCACTGCCCAACGGCAGGGCCGGCTCTATCTTTTCTGTGGCCCTTGGGCGAGCTGATGAAAGAGGCCCCTATGACTAATATGTATGTACGTATATACAGGTATATGTGTCTAGTTTTACTAGCAAAATATTTAAAATTAACATTCATCGATGCATTCATAGTATGAGTTTCTACAAATAACGATAGAAAGACAGAAGGAGTAGAAAAATATAAGTACTAGTATTTCTTGCTAGTTTTATTACCTCAAATAAAACCAAATTTCAATGACTCCATCGACAATAATGCTTATAATGCTTAGTGCTGCACAAAAAACTTCTTCGAGCATTTCTAGATGCAAAATCATTGAGGACCACTTCAAAATCGATGTTGTCCAAGATATCCTTCTCAATAAAACATGTAGCCAAGTCATTCAATCTGTCTTGTAACATAGTTGACGTCAAACAATTTTTTAGTAGTTTCAGTTTAGAGAAACTTCTTTCAGCTGATGCTACGGTTACAGGTATAGTCAAGAGGATCTGATAAGCAATTGATACATTTAGGTAGAAATCTACTATTGTAATGAACCGAAGAATCTCATGCGCTCACATCAAATCATTTAGCAAAGGTCAACATCAGGTGACTCTTTATGAGCAAAGGTTTTTGTAAAATCAGTGCAAGATTTTCGTAGATTACTATCATCAAAGATATTGCGCTTGTTTGAGTTGAATAAGAACCCAAACACTTTTTCAAACTCCTTTAGCTGCACAAATCGATAATTCAATGAAGCAGTTGCCATGTCTACAATGACAAGAAAGTAAGTAACGTTGAAGGATTCAATAGCTGATAGTTTTAGTTCATCATCTTCATCATTGACTTCATCAAAATGCTTCTTCCTTTTATATTGACATTTTGTAAGAAATTTTGGCTCTATGTCTAGATCTGATGCAATAGCTTTGGCATTTTTAATATATACTAGCACAAAAGCCTACATCTCTATACTTCTGAAAATACTCAATGACCGCATAAATGTGTTCGAGAGTAGCATCGAATGCACACAATTTTCTCATGTAACATTAAACTTTGATCATCATCTTGTTTGGGGGTCAGATTCTTGACTTTGATTATCGCCATGGTCTTCAACACTAGTTGTTGCTGAAAAATACCTATTTAATGCACCTCTTTGTGATTCAAAAAGTTGTTTCACTCTTTTTTTCATTCCTTTTCGTAGCACCGGATTTATGTTTCCCCTTCGGCATTGTGACACCTAATGTTTACACGGATGACACAATGTCAGCAACACACAATTTTCAATCTATAAAAAGAAGGCAAAGCATGATTACCTTGCACACTGTAAGCACTAAGCAGTAGCAGGAGGGTCTCAGGCGGTAGGCGTTGGGTCGCGCTGCCCGCTGGCGATCTAGGCAGACAGGGAGTCCTGGGCGAACCATTGAGGCAGAGCAAGAGGGAGAGGGAGAGGGCGACTGGGCGAGCCCGCGAGAGGGAGGCGATGCGATGGAGAATCGATCATGGAATCGATCGAGGCGTTGGCCGATGTAATAGCAATATACCGATTAGGCTGGGAAAAATCGAGGCGTTTGTGCCGTTTCCATCCCTAGACGTGCGTTCCTCTCGCTGGCCTCCTGTTTCTTTGATTCTTTCCATCCCTCTTAGGCTGGGCCTTTGGCCTGTCTCCAAATAAAAATTCTAGCAGCAAGGTATAGAAAGAAGAGAGATGTGTTGATGCCCCCTGATGCGCGTAGATGTACACGTCCGTTGGGAACCCCAAGAGGAAGGTATGATGCGCACAGTGGCAAGTTTTCCCTCAGAAAGAAACCAAGGTTGATCGAACCAGGAGGAGCCAAGAAGCACGTTGAAGGTTGATGGTCGCGAAATGTGATGCGGCGCAACACCCAGGATTCCGCCAACGCGGAACCCACAACACAACCCAAGTACTTTGCCCCAACGAAACAGTGAGGTTGTCAATCTCACCGGCTTGCTGTAACAAAGGATTAGCGTATCGAGTGGAAGATGTTTGCAAAGAAAATAGTAAAACACAATTGCAGTAGATTGTATGCTATGTAAAGAATAGGACCGGGGTCCACAGTTCACTAGAGGTGTCTCTCCCATAAGATAAAAGCATGTTGGGTGAACAAATTACAGTCGGGCAATTGACAAATAGAGAAGGGCATAACAATGCATATACATGATATGATAAATATAGTGAGATTTAATCGGGCATTACGACAAAGTACATAGACCGCCATCCAACCGCATCTATGCCTAAAAAGTCCACCTTCAGGTTATCATCCGAACCCCATTCAGTATTATGCTAAGTAAACAGACAATTGCATTAAGTATGGTGCGTAATGTAATCGACAACTACATCCTTAGACATAGCATCAATGTTTTATCCTTAGTGGCAACAACACATCACAACCTTAGAACCTACTGTCACGATCCCAGGTGTCAATGAAGGCATGAACCCACTATCGAGCATAAATACTCCCTCTTGGAGTTAAGAGCAAAAACTTGGCCAGAGCCTCTACTAATAACGGAGAGCATGCAAGATCATAAACAACACATAAATAATAGATTGATAATCACCATAACATAGTATTCTCTATCCATCGGATCCCGACAAACACAACATATAGAATACATATAGATGATCTTGATCATGTTAGGCAGCTCACAAGATCCAACAATGAAGCACAACAAGGAGAAGACGACCATCTAGCTACTGCTATGGACCCATGGTCTAGGGGTGAACTACTCACTCATCACTCCGGAGGCGATCATGGCGATGAAGAGTCCTCCGGAGATGAATCCCTCCCGGCAGGTGCGGAGGCGATCTCCCGAATCCCCGAGATGGGATTCGCGGCGCGCGTCTCTGGAAGGTTTTCCGTATCGTGGCTCTCGGTACTGGGGTTTCGCGACGGAGACTTTAAGTAGGCGGAAGGAGCAACGGGGGGCCACACGAGGTGCCCAGGGGGTAGGGCGCGGCCGGCACCGCCGCGCGCCCGTCCCCTCGTGGCCCCACTTCGTTATCTCTTCGGTCTTCGGAAGCTTCGTGCAAAAATAGGACCCCGGGCGAAAGTTTCGTCAATTCCGAGAATATTTCCTTACTACGATTTCTGAAACCAAAAACAAAAACAGCAACTGGCTCTTCGGCATCTTGTTAATAGGTTAGTTCCAGAAAATGCATAAATATGACATATAATGTGCATAAAACATGTAGGTATCATCAATAAAGTAGCATGGAACATAAGAAATTATCGATACGTTGGAGACGTATCACCCCCCCTAGGCGGTGGCCCATGGGCGTTGTCCATGGTCGCCTAGGGCCAGAGCCGGCCTTGCCCAACAGGTAGATTTCCCACAGGACTATAGAAGGAGGGCTTCTTCTCTGGAGCGCCCAACGACTTCAAAATCCTATTTTACCTCCATTGTCGTGAGCTTCAACTATCTAGATCTCTCTAGTCCCCCACTCAAATCTCCTAATACTTGGGGATTTGGTAGAGAAGATCTAGCCACATATATCCACCAAAGGAATTTGTATTTCCCATCATTTTCTTTGTGGATATTTTTGAGGTGACCTCGAAGCTAATACTTGGGTAAAGCTTCGTAGTTGCATCTTGGGAGCCTCCATTTCGGTTGTGTATGCATGCCTCAAGCTTTATGTAAAGGTGTCGATTGCGACCTTAAAGGAGATCTCTTAGTGAAGAGTGAGCTAGGACTTCGTGGCGGTGCTCACCGGAGAATAGGGTGAGGCCTTTGTGGCATTGGTATGCATTCGTGGCACCACACCCCTCCAACAAGGAAAGAACTATGGAAATCAAACTCTTGTGTCTCAGCGTGTTTACCTCGGGTACTTCTATCCTTTATCGTAATTTAATACTTGTATCTTGTATCTTGTTTAGTTTTGTAGCACCTTTCCATATATGTAAATTCACTTAGTTGCACATCTAGAGAATTTACCTTTTGTGTCAAGCCTAAATTGATTTTTTTTGAATAAGCACCTATTCAACCCCCCTCTCTCTAGGTGCCATATTGTTGTGGGTATTCTTTCAATCTTATTTGGAGGCGCTAAACAAAATGTAATAGTTAACTCTTGACCAAACACGACGAGATAAGTGATGATAAAAGTGTGGGATGTTGAATAACTATGATGGTGCTTTCTCCTCCTTCTGACGTTTGCTTTGTTTTTGTTACAGTGACAAAATACTTTCCATATGTGATGTCCCAGCGAAGGAGCATACCCCGGCCACAGGCAAAAAGTTCAAATCTATGGACGTCAGTGATCTACCGCACACGAAAAAGGACCTCCGTGCCACCGAGGGTCTTTAAAAGTCCGTTTTGTACTGCTGTGGAGCTATGTGCCGCCACACCGGGGGGGGGGAGGGGATCCTCTGCAAGGAAAGAGAATGGACAGAAGAAGTTTCCCGGGGTTTCAAGGGTGCCCCGGTGCCACCCATCAGGAGAGTGACATATCAGCGAGAGGAAAAATACATCTTCATACCATATAATTTTGCAAGGGGTGTTAAATCATGCAAAGTAATATGGATGTTAATCGTAAAAATCAAGTGAATAAGACTACAATCTACATATATTTGAACTATAAGTAGTGAGATAGAAAGCTAAGAGCAAACATGTCCATCCTTAAAAGCGAGAGCGCATACCAACTTCGAGGTCAAACTGCTAGCTCAAACTTTGTACGAACTATACCGCCCAAGCTTCTTAGTCCTACCCACTAGGACCATCTGCCAACATAGTTGCTACACTTATGATCTACCAAATTCTTTTGAAATATAAGGATACCATGGAAAAATATCCATCCAAACAATAACGGAATAATCTTAACTTTCTTAGGTTACAGTGAAATCCATTATAACAACAAAATTCTAAATAACGCAAACAAAATAGATGCATTTTTCATCAAAATATGATTTTAGTTTGCTGCTATAAAAATGTATTTTCCATGATAACTATAAGAACAATATGGCAAAATGTAAAGACACACAAATAGTATTGAACTTAATAAAATAATATTATACTTTTGATGACAAGGTGAATCAACATGAAGTAAAAAAGTTAAGTATAAATAAGGCTCAAGATTTCAACTCGCCAAGATTTAAATGAAGAGACACGGTTCCAAGTTCCTCCTTCCATTTTTCGTTGTGCAGTTAGACACTAGAAACCAAATTTGCACGCACCAAGAATGTTGTAAAGTATCTCACGAGCGGCGGGAGGTTGAAGTACAGTGCCTTGAGCACATGGGGAACCACCCTCTGCATAACCTCGAGGTTGGCAGGATCATGCGTCACAACGTTGGCCTCAACGTTCCATGCCAATCGAGGGGCATGGAACACATCCTAATCCATCAGGTTGAAAAGCATGATGGCTTCCGCCACAACCTCAAGGACTGAGAGATAGATCTATGGTCTGAACTCGGAGAAATTGGTGGTGGTCAACATTGCCGAGGTGACTACAACACGGAGGGGAGAAGGGAAGGGAATGGAAGCATTCCGCGAGGTGATCAAGAACTAGAGAAACTATGCGCCATGCTTGTTGGAGAATTCATGGAGTAGCCATGTTGCACGGAACGGAAAAAATACTAATGTTTAACAATGGTGACTTGCCTATATGTAAGCTAGTATCCAAAGTCCCCTTTACATAGCATATACTGCCCTTATCCAAAGTCCCCTTCACATAGAAAAAAATAATAATGTTTAACAATGGTGACTTGGTGGGCAGAGCAAAGATCTAGACAGTTTATTCACCGCAAAGGAAATATCAAGACGGTGAGAGCAAAATATTGTAGGCTACCTACAACACTGTGGTACCAGAAAGAATAATCAGTACCCAATAGTGCTCCAGTATCACGTGCAAGTCGCTCAGTGGGAAATATAGGAGTAGAATTATCATTGCAATTCTCCATGTTAATACGATGCAAGATATCAAGTGCATACTTGCGCTGAATGAGTATCATCCCCCCAGAATTGCAAGAAGCTTCTAGTCCAAGAAAGTACTCCAAAGTACCAAGATCTTTCATAGGGAAGGTGACAGAGAGTGAACACACGAGACCATTCCCAACATCAGAAGTAGAGCCATCAATCACTATGTTGTCAACATAGACCAACATGAAAACTTGGACACCATCACGATTAAAGATGAAAAGTTACATATCAACCTTGGAAGGAACAAAACCAAAATGAAGTAGACGAGCACCCAAACGAGCATACCAGGCTATAAGAGGCTGCATCAGTCCATAGATAACATGCTGCAATTTGCAAACATGAAACAGTGATGATGATGCTCAACTATAGGTAATGGGGTAGAGTCCATGATGACTCCTACTGTGAAGCAGAATTATCTTTTTGGTTTTTTCCATAACACACACAAAAATAAAGGTGAAATTCAACATACACGTCGTTATCAAAAACGAGATGATAAACTTAAAAGAGATGCTTGCTAATGTGCGGGATGATACGTCTCCAACGTATCTATAATTTATTATGTTTCATGCTAGTTTTATGACAATACCTACATGTTTTATTCATACTTTACAATGTTTTTATGCATTTTTCGGGACTAACCTATTAACAAGATGCCACAGTGCCAGTTCCTATTTTCTGCTGTTTTTGATTTCAGAAAAGTTAGTTTACAAATATTCTCGAATTGGACGAAACAAAAGCCCACGGCCCTATTTTCCACGGAGTGTTCCAGAACACCGAAGGAGAGACGAAGAGGGGCCACGAGGTGGCCACCCCACCTGGCGGCGCGGCCCCACCTCCTGCCGCGCCGGCCTATGGGGTGGGCCCCTCGGGCGCCCACCGACGCTGCCCTTCGCCTATTTATTCCTTCGTCCGTGAAAACCCTAGTACCGAGAGCCAAAATACGAGAACAGTTCCAGAGACGCCACCGCCATCAACCCTAACTCGGGGGTTCAGAAGATCACCTTCGGCACCCTGCCGGAGAGGGGAATCATCACCGGAGGGCTCTACATCATCATGCCCGCCTCCGGATTGATGCGTGAGTAGTTCATCCTTGGACTACGGGTCCATAGCAGTAGCTAGATGGTTGTCTTCTCCTTTTGTGCCATCATGTTTAGATCTTGTGAGCTACCTATCATGATCAAGATCATCTATTTGTAATGCTACATGTTGTGTTTGTTGGGATCCGATGAATATGGAATACTATGTCAAGTTGATTATTGATCTATCATATATGTTATTTATGATCTTGCATGCTCTCCGTTGCTAGTAGAGGCTCTGGCCAAGTTCATACTTGTAACTCCAAGAGGGGGTATTTATGCTAGATAGTGGGTTCATGTCTCCATTGAATATGGGGGAGTGACAGCAACCCCTAAGGTTGTGGATGTGTTGTTGCCACTAGGGATAAAATATCAATGCTTTGTCTAAGGATATTTGTATTGTTTACATTACGCACATTACTTAATGCAATTGTCTGTTGTTTGCAACTTAATACTGGAAGGGGTGCGGATGCTAACCCGAAGGTGGACTTTTTAGGCATAGATGCATGCTGGATGGCGGTCTATGTTCTTTGTCGTAATGCCCTAAGTAAATCTCATAGTAGTCATCATGATATGTATGTGCATTGTTATGCCCTCTCTATTTGTCAATTGCCCAACTGTAATTTGTTCACCCAACATGCTATTTATCTTATTGGAGAGACACCACTAGTGAACTGTGGACCCCGGTCCATTCTTTTACATCTGAAATACAACCTACCGCAATCATTGTTCTCTTTTGTTTTCTGCAAGCAAACATTATTCTCCACACTATACGTTTAATCCTTTGTTTTCAGCAAGCCGGTGAGATTGACAACCTCACTGTTAAGTTGGGGCAAAGTAGTTTGATTGTGTTGTGTTCCACGTTGGCGCCGGAATCCCTGGTGTTGCGCCGCACTACACTCCTTCACCAACAACCTTCACGTGATCTTCATCTCCCATGGTTCGATAACCTTGGTTTCTTACTAAGGGAAAACTCGCTTGTACTCATCATACCTTCCTCTTGGGGTTCCCAACGGACGTGTGCTTTACCGTCGGCCTCTTTCCGGCGCTGTCGGAACTGAAGAAAAGTTACACCCCAGAGATTTCTAACTCCCATGTCAACTTCACGCCAGCAGCTACTTTTCTGGCGCCGTTGCCAGGGAGATCAAGACACGCTGCAAGAGAAGTCTCTCACACCCAATCTCTTTACTTTGTTTATTGTCTTGCTTTATTTTATTTTTTGTCTTGTTTGCTTTCTTTATATCAAAAACACACAAAAAAATAGTTACTCGCATTTACTTTATTTATCAGTTTACCTTTGTTTATTTCATCATGCTTCTCCCTAAGTTCACTTTGAAAGATATATCGGTAGGAAGTGGGTCTATCATTGGAAGAGATAATATAGAAGAATTTTTCAATCATGTTAGTAAGGTTGAAGATTTTGAAGATAGATCCTTGGTAGAACTTGCTCCTAATTATGAAATTGCTACTGCCGCTTTATTGCACATGTTGGAAGCTAGATTTGTTAATCTTAATCCTATAATGCAACATATGTTTCTTACACTCCGTGACATGAAAGAAGGAGAGAAGAAATATTTTGTTTTAGAAACCCTTCTTAAAGAATTTGGTGATGTAGCTAGAGAAGCTAGGAAAGTCTTTATTCAACATAAGATGCTTGGCTTTTATATCAATGTTGCAAATACCCTTGAAAGGATGGAAAAAATAGGCTAAAGTACACTAATGAAGCCAATTGTGAGGGGGAGACTAGAATACCAATACCTTAAACTCATAGGAATGCATGAGGAGGATAGTGAGCCTAAAAGTAATGAAAAAAGAGCTTCTCAAACTTACATAGATAAGATACAATGCATAGTTGAGAAAACTCCAAACTCCTCTGTTGATGCTTCTTCTCTTGATGTTACTTGATTTACACTTTCTGCGCCGAGCTGAAAGGCGTTAAAGAAAAGCGCTTATGGGAGACAACCCATTATTTTATTTCTGCAATTTTTGTTTTATAATGAGTCAAGGTTCTTGTTACTACTATAGCAATACCTTTGTATCTTTATTTTCTTGCATTGTTGTGCCAAGTAAAGTCTTTGATAGAAAGTTGATACTAGATTTGGATTTCTGCGCAGAAACAGATTTTTAGCTGTCACGAATTTGAGTTTTTCTCTCTGTAGAAGAATCTAAAATTCTGAAAAAATTCATGCGTAATCCTCAGATATGTACGCAACTTTCATTCAAATGGAGCTTTTCCATCTGAGCAAGTTAAGTGCCTCGAAAAAATTCATCTTGACGGACTGTTCTATTTTGACAAATTCTGCCTTTTATTTCGCATTGCCTCTTTCACTGTGTTTGAGTGGATTTCTTTGCTCCATTAAATTTCAGTAGCCTTGGGTAATGTCCAAGTGTTGGGAATGATTGTGTCCTTGAACATGTGAATTTTTGATTATGCACTAACCCTCTAATGATATTGCTTGAGTTTGGTGTGAAGGAAGTTTTCAAGGATCAAGAGAGGAGGATGATATAATATGATCAAGAAGAGTGAAAAGTCTAAGCTTGGGGATGCCCCGTGGTTCATCCCTGCATATTTCAAGAAGACTCAAGCTTGGGGATGCCCAAGGCATCCCCTTCTTCATCAAAACTTATCAGGTCACCTCTAGTGAAACTATATTTTAATTCCGTCACATCTTATGCGCTTTACTTGGAGCGTCTATGTGCTTTTATTTTTGTTTGTGTTTGAATAAATTCGGATCCTAGCAATCCTTGTGTGGGAGAGAGACACGTTCCGCTTTTTCATTTGAACACTTGTGTTCTTCATTTTATTTTTCATGTTTATGGCGAAAGCTGAAAGCCGCAGCACTTATTGTTATTGTTATTTGGTTGGAAACAGAAAATGCTTCATATTATCTTGAATAATTTGATACTTGGCAATTGTTTTGAGCTCTCAAGTAGATCATGTTTAAGATCTTGCATCAGGTAGTTTAAACCTATTAGTGGAGAACTAACGTAGAGCTTGTTGAAATTTGGATTGCATGATTGGTCTCTCTAAGTTCTAGATATTTTCTGGTAAAAGTGTTTGAGCAAAAAGGAAGACAGTGTAGAGTGTTATAATGCTTGCAATATGTTCTTGTGTAAGTTTTGCTGTACCGGTTTATACTTGTGTTTGCTTCAAACAATCTTGCTAGCCAAAGCCTTGTACTGAGAGGGAATGCTTCTCGTGCATCCAAAACCTTGCGCCAAAACCTATGCCATTTGTGTCCACCATAACTACCTACTATGTAGTATTTTTCTGCCATTCCAAAGTAAATTTCTTGTGTGCTACCTTTAAAACCTTTCAAAAATTTATTCCTTGATTTTGCAATATATAGCTCACGGGGAAATAGTCTAAAAACTATGGTAAGGAATATGTCACTTATGTATCTTAGTTCTTATAAGTTGCTTGTTGAGCGGTAACCATGTTATCTGGGGACGCCATCAACCTGTTACACCTTTGTTGAATATCATGTGAGTTGCTATGCATGTTCGTCTTGTCTGAAGTAAGGGAGATTTGCCATGAGTGAAATGATTCGAGTATGCATATTGTTAGAGAAGAACATTGGGCCGCCAACCAAAGCCATGTATCATGGTGGAGGTTTCTTTGACACTCAAATCCTCAAAATCTCTTATGAGAATATTATTATTGTTGAATGCTTAAAGCATTAAAAAGAGGAGTCCATTATCTGTTTTCTATGTTGTCCCGGTATGGATGTCCTTAAGTTGAGATCTATCAAAATCGAGAAATCAAATGCGATTTATCTCCTTGGACCTTTGTACAGGTGGCATAGAGGCACCCCTTTGTGACACTTGGTTGAAACATATGTAATGTGATGATAACCCATGGAAATCCGAGCTAATTAGGACAAGGTGCGGGCACTATTAGTATTCGATGCATGAGGCTTGCAACTTATAGGAAGTTTTATACATAACCCATATGAATTATTACTACCGTTGACACAATTATTTCCATGCTTTCAAAATAAAAAGCTCTAGCACATGAGTAATCCCTGCTTCCCTCTGCGAAGGGCCTTTCTTTTACTTTATGTTGAGTCGCTTACCTACTTCTTTCTATCTTAGAAGCAAACACTTGTGTCAACTGTGTGCATTGATTCTTACATGCTTGCTTATTGCACTTATTATATTACTTTGTGTTGACAATTATCCATGAGATATGCATGTTGAAAGTTAAAAGCAATTGCTGAAACTTAAATCTTCCTTTGTGTTGCTTCAAAACCTTGTATGAAGAATCTATTGCTTTATGAGTTAACTCTTATGCGAGACTTTTTGATACTTGTCTTGAAAGTACTATTCATAAAAAGTTTTTGCTATATGGTTTAGTTTTTTAGTCAATATCTTTTTGTTAGCAAACTATAGACCATTGCTTTGAGTCACTTCATTCATCTCATATGCTTTACAATAGTATTGATCAAGATTATGTTGGTAGCATGTCACTTCAGAAATTATTCTTTTTATCGTTTACCTACTCGAGGGCGAGTAGGAACTAAGCTTGGGGATGCTTGATACGTCTCCAACGTATCTATAATTTCTTATGTTCCATGCTAGTTTTATGAAAATACCTACATGTTTTATTCATACTTTACAATGTTTTTATGCATTTCCGGGACTAACCTATTAACAAGATGCCACAGCTCCTCGTTTTCTCGTTTTTGATTTCAGAAAGTCGCTTACAAATATTCTCGAATTGGACGAAACAAAAGCCCACGGCCCTATTTTCCACGGAGTGTTCCGAACACCGAAGGAGAGACGAAGAGGGGCCACGAGGTGGCCACCCCACCTGGCGGCGCGGCCCCACCTCCCGCCGGGCCGCATGGCCCCTCGGCGTCCCCCGACGCTGCCCTTCGCCTATTTATTCCTTCGTCGCGAAAACCCTAGTACCGAGAGCCAAAATACGAGTACAGTTCCGAGACGCCGCCGTCAACCCTAACTCGGGGGGTTCAGAAGATCACCTCCGACACCCTGCCGGAGAGGAAAATCATCACTGGAGGGCTCTACATCACCATGCCCGCCTCCGGATTGATGCGTGAGTAGTTCATCCTTGGACTATGGGTCCATAGCAGTAGCCAAATGGTTGTCTTCTCCTTTTGTGCCATCATGTTTAGATCTTGTGAGCTGCCTATCATGATCAAGATCATCTATTTGTAATGCTACATGTTGTGTTTGTTGGGATCCGATGAATATGGAATACTATGTCAAGTTGATTATTGATCTATCATATATGTTATTTATGATCTTGCATGCTCTCCGTTGCTAGTAGATGCTCTGGCCAAGTTGATACTTGTAACTCCAAGAGGAGGTATTTATGCTAGATAGTGGGTTCATGTCTCTATTGAATCTGGGGGAGTGACAGCAACCCCTAAGGTTGTGGATGTGTTGTTGCCACTACGGATAAAACATCAATGCTTTGTCTAAGGATATTTGTATTGTTTACATTACGCACAGTACTTAATGCAATTGTCTGTTGTTTGCAACTTAATACCGGAAGGGGCGGATGCTAACCCGAAGGTGGACTTTTTAGGCATAGATGCATGCTAGATGGCGGTCTATGTTCTTTGTCGTAATGCCCTAAGTAAATCTCATAGTAGTCATCATGATATGTATGTGCATTGTTATGCCCTCTCTATTTGTCAATTGCCCAACTGTAATTTGTTCACCCAACATGCTATTTATCTTATTGGAGAGACACCACTAGTGAACTGTGGACCCCGGTCCATTCTTTTACATCTGAAATACAACCTACTGCAATCATTGTTCTCTTTTGTTTTCTGCAAGCAAACATCATTCTCCACACTATACGTTTAATCCTTTGTTTTCAGCCGGTGAGATTGACAACCTCACTATTAAGTTGGGGCAAAGTAGTTTGATTGTGTTTGTGGGTTCCACGTTGGCGCCGGAATCCCTGGTGTTGCGCCGCACTACACTCCTTCACCAACAACCTTCACGTGATCTTCATCTCCTACTGGTTCGATAACCTTGGTTTCTTACTGAGGGAAAACTCGCTATTGTACTCATCATACCTTCCTCTTGGGGTTCCCAACGGACGTGTGCTTTACCGTCACAAGCAGCTACTTTTCTGGCGCCGTTGCCGGGGAACTGAAGAAAAGTTACACCCCAGAGATTTCTAGCTCCCACGTCAACTTCACGCTAGCACGGGACTTGAAGGATATTCTGTAATTTTAGGGATGAACCGGCTAAATATGAATGATCAATATGTGAAATAGATAAACATGCACCATTGGCCACTTGGACTTGATCCTTCCCGCCATAGCGCTTGTGTATGTGGAGATATACAAGATCACTCGTCAAGTGATCTGTTGCACCTATATCCATATTACTAGTGAGGACTATCACTGGAGCTCATTGAAGAGGGGTTCCCGGAGTGCTGATTATGGCCACGAGATTGAAACTCGGGGTTGAAGTGGTTGCCAAATTCATCCGCGGTATGCCCCCATTATTGAAAGATTTGGCACCGAGGATGCTACCGACGTCCATTACAACCATTGTCATTATTCTGGCGGCCATTGCCACCACCATTGCCTCCATACTTGGGGGAGTCGTAGCCACCACCGTTGTTTAGGCTAACACTGCCACCACCTTGGCTAGACATGTAGTTTTCATTACCAGCCGGCCGACCACCTCCTGATGGTGTGAAGGGCGTAAAGCATGGTGCGTGCGGGCTGTCCAGGAAGGGACACTGAATTTTTTGAGGACGAGCACTCCTTCATCTTGGCTTGTTGTGCCTGCATGGCCTTGAAGGAGAGCACATGGGAGTACAATTCAGCTTGGGGAACCGACCTGTTCCCCATGGTGAGGGCACCGGTGATTGAGTCGAAGGCGGGACTCATGCCAGTGATGATGCAGTCGACAAGCTCGTCATCAGTGAGGGGTTCCCCGGCGGTGGCCATGGTGTCAATAAGGTTTTCCATCTTATGCATGTATATATGTCACCGTCGTGTCTCCCATGTGTAGCTACTGAAGTTGTCGACGAATATGCCGCATGTTCTCGTAGGTTTAAGCGCCAAAAACGGCACAAATGGCTGCCCAACCCGCGGCCGTCGTCTTGCTTCCCACAAGCTAGCACATGATGCCCTCCTCCATGGAGGAGAGAAGGAAGGCTGGGTACCTTCTGACCATGTCCCCACCAATGAGCATAGCTCGGGGTTCGGGATGACTAGGCGGAATCACCGGCACCTTTGGTGATCGTCTTCACCGGAGCAGGGTCTGAGTCGTCGGCGAAGCCGTGCAGGTTGCCCCCGGCTAGGTTTGGCAGCATCATCCCACACCATAGCATGAATTTTGTGCGGTTGAGGCACACAAGGATGGAGGGAACCACTGCCGCTACGACAGTGTCCGAGGGCAGGGAGACGGTGGCGCCAAGGCGGTCCGAGACCTAGAGCATTGACGAGGACGACATGATCAATTGGTCAATTGGATCTCATGAGAGGATGTCGTGCGATAGGCGGCTGCGCCTTCTCGTCACTCTGATACCAAGATAAAAACAGTTTAGGGGTTTCTTGGGGTCAATGCCTCCACCACTTCTCTTTATATATACTTGGCACGTACAAATATATGTTTATATACTTATAGGGTACGATGACCAATCTTAACAGAATCCAGCTCCAACAGTTGACCACAAGGGGCAAAAACGCCGTTAGACGCCACGAACGTCTTGTCCAGCTCTATGGTTTTCCTCCAAGAAGTTTGGGCGGAGTGCAAATTGTGTTGCCAACGTCTTCAACAAGGTTAGGACACCTATGGGTGTCGTTGTCTATGACTCTGACTACAACACCCACCCAACTCGAGACCGGCTTGTCCAGACAACCATGCACCTTGGCCAGTCGTTTGACAAACAATCCCGGACAGGCCCGTCACTTCAGCATGCCTATACAAGCCAAACCGAGAGGTATGGCCTCCTAGATCTAGAATCGCCCGGTCGTAACACATTATTGACCCGAGGCTTGCAACAAGAAGAGGATAGACAACACATAACTACATTGCTGAAAGTCCTAGAGGCATACCGTAAGGAGCTTCTTGGCCTCCTCATCTCAATTGGACAAGCGCGCCACACGAAGGGGGTAGCCATGACGCTGCATATCGATGCCGCAACGTCGGAATGAGGCGCTACACTGCCGAGGAACCCTCGTGCGCCTCCACATGAACTGATGCGTGGAAGCAGAGAAACACCCCTTCTCCTACGACGCCAGAGCACCAGAGGGCTTTGCTCGACGACAGGGAGGGAAGGTAATAGAGAGAAGAAGTTGCCAAGGATTTGAGGGGCGTCTTGGTGCCACTCCTGAGACACTTGGTGCAAAATGTAACTCACTTTTCATGTGTTTTCCAATTTATATGTGGGATACATGTTTTCGCTGCATAGGCCGTATGCATCTCTTCGAGGTTGTGGTCTCATCCTCCTTTTTCAAAAGGAAAATATGTGTCTTTAATTTCTATGCAGATCCACAAGACTATATTTTACAAGTATTTAACCACATTTTTCAAAAGCAACTTTTTAAGGTCCTTGAAGCATTTAACCACATTTTAAAGTTTTATATTCATTTTGCTGATCAACAAGTTAGAGAGGCATGCCACAAAACTTTGCGCACACTATCGAGTCCCTGACTCTTCACAATATTATCTACCGTTTGAGCCCACACGTCAGCGCTTTCGTGGCCTTTACGTGCCGCGGACGCCCATAGAAAGCATCGGACGTGTGCACAGCTCAACATTGAAGGGAACAGAGCAGAGCAGGGAACACACATTTGAACAGATTTGCCAAAAAGGGGGGGAACGGATTACAACCACCGCGTCCACACGATCGACGCAGTACACGAGTTGCAACAATACTGTACGAAGTTAGAGCGACGACGACGCATGTACTTTGTCAGAGTGCCTGGTCGCCGGCGGCCGGGAAGAAGAGCTTCCAGTAGAGCAGCTCGTTCCAGGCGTCGGGCACGCCGGGGAGGCACCAGTGGGTGCAGTCGGCGTAGCTCCTCGGGTCGGCGAGCTGCTCCGGCGTGGGCGGCGCCCACAGCTCCCTGTACACCTGCGTGTGCGCGTCCCTTCGGTACTCCGACATCTGGGTCACGTTCACCACGCCCACCGGCACCCTCGCCGACGCCGCGCCCAGCACCTCGCCGGTGACCCGCTGCATCGCCCTGCTCGTGCTCCCGCGGTACGACGCGTCCGTGATGGGCTCCTTCTGGCCGTAGCAGTTGCCGCCCTCCATCTCCTCGCCCCACAGCTGGCTGTTGGTGTGCGTCGGCGACGCCGTCACGAAGAAGACCCTGGATTTCGTCGGATCCATGTTGGTGTCCAGCCACCTCAGCACCTGGTGCAGCACCAGCCTGTAGGCCTCCTCTGGCTCCATCTCTACCATGGCCTTGCTCAAGTCGTTGTCGGCGCCTCTCCTGGAAAGCAACCATTCGCGTGCACGTTCAGTTTGGTTCAGATCAAAGTGTTACTCACCCAGAGTGGTGATCGACATTGCTATGTTGGAGATGGGTTTTGGTTACTTACAGGATCTGGATCTTGGAGCTGGTGATCCACCAGAGGTATGAGTTGAAGACGAGGACGTCAGCGCCCTTCCAGAAGCGGGAGTGCCTGTCCATGGGAGCGCCCCGGATGACGCGGTCGTCGAGGGCGTGTTCGGCGCCGTCGTCGGAGTTGGACTCGGCGAGGAGGGGCGCCCAGTAGAACTCGATGGTGGCGTCGTAGTTCTTGGCCCTGAAGATGCTGAGCGCGTCGACGGTCTCGAAGGACCGGGCGCCCTCGGGCACGGCGCGGTGGAGCAGGCAGAGCAGGGACACGTACTGCTCCCGGTTCAGCGAGTCTCCCACGAACAGCATCCGCTTCCCGCGCAGCATCTCAAGCATCACCGTCGCGTTGAAGCTGCAGCAGCACAACAAGAACAAAAATCTTAGAACATGCTGCTTGCCTTGATGAATTGAACTGAGGTGGACCATGAACAACAGAACAAATCAGCAACCAGCAACACTTCGGTCTGTCCGAATCTCTGAATGAACACCGAGAATCACATCATCGATTTCGATATAATCTCTCAGTGGGAAATGTCTATTCATTTCTTGTCAAATAAAAAATGGTTATGCTAACTGAATTACTCCCTCCGATCCATAATATGTGTCGCTAATTTTGTACAATGCAAAGTTTGTACGAAATCTCCCACATTTATTTTGGATCGGCGGGAGGAGCTTAATTGTCAACGACCAAACTTCTAGACCATAGGATCGCACTGTGATCCGTGCTTGCCAGTTTGCTAGTTATACTATATTGCAACCTGAGTTACAAATGATATGTGGTTCAGATTACATAACATCACCTGGTTGAGAATTAGCTTAATTCTAGATCGACTGAAAATTAGTCATACAAAATAGAGAAAGGCTGTTGTCCATTGAGCGTGGTGTTTTTTGTTCAGTACTCGCATGGGGCCTGCACCAAACTGCAAACCACTATCGGCGGTTGACCTCTACGTCCAACCAAACGCTGCCACTAGAACCAAAACATTTTGGACAGTTGAACACCACCCGATGTTCCCCAAAAGAGCTGTGCAACGATAGCTCAGGGTCAGCGCACCATGCAGATATGGAATTTCGGAACCACCATCGTGTATTGTAGTGGACTTGTGGGCACAACACAACAGAGTAGTGCCTACTGCCTAGCCGTTCAGCACTGCGGTACGGTTTTGAACTTTTCAAATTTCAAATTCTACCCAAGTGATTTTTACTGTACCTCAATTCTGTTCTATTCTACCCCACGGGCACGGCCACGAGAGGATGGCTCACCTACCCCCTGGACTGTAGCTCTGTCCTTCGGATCGGTGCACCGCATTATTGGCGTGTCCTAGCTAGCTTAGCTACAACACGAGTAACTGTCCTTTTGTTTTTGTGACCTCTCGTAGCGTAAAAGAGGCAGCACGTACGCCACGAGGTCTACGTATCTTTACGTGTGGTTCCTTGCGTGCGTCAAGGGCATTCATTTGGATCCTACCGTACCGTACGTGCTCCACACGCATCTATCGCCAGTTCGCGAGCTCGCCGTACGTACGACCGCGAAGAAGAAAGATAAGACGGCGGTGGCCGGTGCGCCGGAGTGTACGGACCTGGGGAGGTCGCAGCCGCGGGGCTGCCAGCGCCAGTGCTGGTAGGACTTGTCGGGGCGGCCGTGCGCCTGGCAGGTGAGGTGCGGCTGGATGTAGGGGCACGCCTCCTCCTCGTACATCGGCCGCGCCGCCTCGTCGTACACCCACTCCCCGACCCCGACGTCGCACCCCGCCGGCGCCGCCCCCACCGCGAACGGCAGCAGCCCCTCGGCCTGCATTGTCAACACCAGAGCAAGATTAGGCGTGCGCATTCTCAGCTTCGGTCGACTCTGAAACCACGCCGACGATCGACGGCTCGAGCGCGTACCTGGGCGGCGGCGCGGAGGACTAACGGCGACGCGGCGGTGGCGACGAGGGCGAGAACTGCGAGGAGCTTCGCCATGGCTGCCGGATCGAGATAGTGTGTATGCTTCACACTGAGGGGCGAGGGCGCATTTGGATCGATCTGGCCGCGCTATATATCTGCCGGCGGTAGCTTTAGCTACTGAGATAGCCACCACTGAGATACTGACCTTACCGGGGTCTCTCCAGGAGCAGATATAACGCGCGCGGTGGGCAAGGCAGGGGTCCGGCTCCAACAACCGCGGGTAGGCGCGACGACATTGCGCTGCTAGCTAGCTAGCTAGCTTGTGTCGCACGACCACCAGCAACTACTTGCCACTTTTTTCGATTTTTCTAAACCAAAATTGGATCTCTCTTTTCGACCGACGGATTCAAGTTTGGTGTGTGTGGCTCAGTGCTCTGGGAGGCTCGACATATTTCAGATACTAAATGTTTTTTTCTTGATTCGTTTGGGTCGAGCAACGGATGTAAAATCGGTCGTGCCGCCCTCTTATCCGTTTAGATTATGGATAGACCCAGCGGTAACACACATAAGAGCATGTACAATGGTAGAAAAGACATATCTTTTCTTAGTCGTCAATATTTGGGTATAATGCATCATCTCTTATTATCATCCCCTTACAATAAATGTAAATTAATTGTTTTTAGTAGGATATTGTATTGTTAAGAGAAGATAAGTCGTACAATGGGGAAAATAGTCTTGTTTTATTTTATAAGAGATCATTCCTTTGCTAAGAGAAGATAACTTTCTCTTTATTTCTTCTCTCTCCTCTAACTAAGAAAAAATACTACGTGACAGGCGTACGGGAAGGTTAATATCACCCCATTGTACATGCCCTAAGATAAAAACACCATTTTATTGTTATTTTAAGATGAAAGCTAGAGGAAGAAACCAAATGTACATAATTTTTTTTTGTAGCAAAGTATAGTTTTCCTCGTCAGAGTCTTTCTCGCATGGGCCAAGTTCACGTGCCGCCAGAGGCCACCGGCAACCTGCAATTCTTCATCGTTGAAATCGAGGGTGATGATATCGGCTTCCGTAGCCGACGGAATGAAGGCTACACTACGAGCATTCTCGATGACATCCTACACTTTGCGACCGAGCCTTGAGCATAACATGATTCGCTTAGCCTATTCTTCTCCGTTGGTGGTTGATCACCGTTAAAATAGTTCAACAACGCCTCTCACTCCTTGCGAAATAGTTGGCTAGTAGCCGCTATTGGCGTCGTACTTTGAGTCGAGCCACATGGCTTGGACCTACCAATACTAATAAGACAAAAGGGGGAAATTCCCGTTCTGTCACTGGTAGGCGGACCCAAGGACTACGCGCGAGGACACGTGAGGGTCCGTGGCGCATCCGCCCAATGCATTTTTGGCCTAAATTTGGGCTAGAAATAGGACGCCGTGAACACCTAAGTTCCTTTACGTCATACTGTTGTGGTAGGTTTTTCCTATCCTCCTATGTCGGGCTGTCGGAGATCAAAACAGAGCTAAGCAGCTAGCTTTGATGCGGGGCAGATATTAACCTACCATTACTAGTGAAGCAGGACCTGATGACTACAAGGAAAGACATGCGAGCGGTTCGTGGCGCATCCACCCCGTCACATTTTAATCTCAAATTTAGGTTAGAAATGAGTCGCCATGGAAGCCTCGATCTGTTTACGTCAGGCCGCTAAGCTTGTTTTTTCGGGCAGCTAGAGATGCCCTATTTAATCGGCATTACTGTAGTTGAGTGGTGATGGCACGGTACGGGGCGGAGGGTAGGCGATCGATGTGCGTTGGGCGCTCTTTTCTGCAAGGCAAGACTTGCCCCGAGTGCGATGGTAGGTTGGTCACATGACTCTGCTCAGATTCTCCTGTTTAAATAAATAGTTAAATTAACGAAATTCCTGTGAGGTTGGTTGGTGCACAGGTACAGGCAGCGGCGCAAAATTCAGTTACTATCGTGCATTTATATTTCGTTCTTATTGCTTCTCGCGGGAGAAAGGAGTTCTAATTACCTACTAATTAAGCCTGTCAAGAAAAAGAAAAAACGGGTAAGAACTCCCTGTCGCGGAAAGAAAAAAAGGAGATAGAGCTCGATCATGGTGGAGCAGGAGATTGACCCCCTTTCCATTTCCTTCCGTGTACCGGGGGAAACCCCAGGAGTTATCCGGACAGCAGTGGCGTCGTCGTCGCTCTCCTTGTTGAAGGTGCTGTTTTGGTATGCGGCGGTTCGAGGTGCTAGGAGTGCGGTGGAAATTCTCCGGAGGACGCAGCGGTTGCGGGGTTGTCATCGTTCTTGTCGAGCTACCGGTGTCGGCTTTTGTTTTCTTTTCTCTTTCTCTTCCGTTTCTTTTGGGCCTGGTTGTGCTGCGGCTCCAGCATGCTTGTATCGTGTGGTTGCTATATTAATATAGCGGGGCGAAAGCCTGTTTCGAGGAGGAGGAGATTGACACACGATGAAGCGATACATCAAACAATATACTAGGACCATTGCAAAGCTTCTGTACAACCAGTTTGCAGCATTGCTTAATGTAAAAGAGCTCGTTTTAGGTGGGATTAGACCACTGGTTTTTACTCCACGGCTGGCTCATGATACCGACCATCTGGTGCACCTAACTAAATTCTATGTGGCCACCATCATTGGCACGCTCGACAAAAGCGATGGATCATCGATATACTACCAAACATATACTACTAGTAGTAGTAGAATGGTGAGAATTCTTTTATTTAAACCTATTCTTTTTTTTATAAGCTGTGAATATATTATACCTAGTCTAAAGTCCGCAATGCCATCAAAAGCCGAAACTTTCCCTGTGTGGATTGCAAGCAAAGGTATAGTGGGGGCAGGTGGCCAATCAACTACGCTGCTTCACATTTGGTGAGGTCGATGCAACAAGCAAAGCGTAGCTAGGGCCCCGCTGACAACGGTTGGAGAAAAGGAACGGAAGAATAGTTTCCTCCATATCGGAGATTTAGTGTTGTCTATATTCTTACAAAACAAAAAGTTTCCTCTATCTATTTTTCTAATTTAGTGGGCATGTACAATGGTAGGGAAGATGGATCTTCTTTTAGCAGTCTACGTCGTCTAGAAAAGACACTAAATATAAATGGTAAATGCATTATTTCTTATTGTTATCTAACAATAAATGATAATTAATTAAATTTTAGAAAGAAATTGAATTGGTAAGGGAAGACAAATGGTAAAATGGAGAAAATAGTTTTCTCTTATTTTATAAGAGATCATCCCTTAGCTAAGAAAAGACAATCTTCTTCTATCTCTCTCCTCGAACTAAGCAAAAAATCCTACGTGGCAACTATAAGGAAAGGCTGACGTCACCCCATTGTACAAATTTTAGCCATCAAATATACAGATAGTCAATGTTAGTCTACCTCATCATCAAAAAAAATGTTAGTCTACCTCCTATCTAGATCTTCTACTCTATTAGCCAATGAAATGCCCATGTTATCCCACTAATATTAAATGGTAATGGTTTAGCTCCACATGTGAGGTATCCACCATCTATATTTCCATTCAATTGTCAACATCATCAAATTTTAGACACCAAATAGACACCAAAAATTACAGAAGTTGTCCATGTCATCTCCGCTAACATTGATCAGCTTTATCTCTACATGTGACGAATCCACGTTATCTATTTTTCCCCATCCAATTATAACATCACAATTTTTAAAACGTCAAATATACACCAATTTCATGCCAAATTATGTTAGCCTATCCCTATACATGCAAGCTATCCACATATTCTACTTCATTAGCCAATGAATTGTCCATGACATCCCCACTAACATTGATTAATAATGGTTTATTTCTACACGTGTGCTATCCATCCATGATACCTATTTTCCCCATTCAATTGTCCACATCACCAGTTTTTAGCCGTCAAATGTACAACAATTTCATGTAAAATAAAATTTGTTCAGTTGACTATTTTTATCAATTTAATCACGCATACTTCTGTATAGACAACTTTATTTTGGTAGTGCAGACCTTTCATTCATGCAATACAGTTCCTTAAAAGATTCCCATTGCAACGTGTGGAATATCATCTAGCTAAAGAATAAAACATATGGAACTAACCTTCACCATGCGATATGGCTTTGAAGTCCAAATTATTGAGTTCCCCTGCTTATGCAAAAAAAAAAATCCTCCCTGCTAGCTTTTGCATGCCCCATACCACACTCTTATGGATACAAACTAGCTTGAGCATTACATCTTTTTTCTTTGGAACTAAAAGAACCTCTTGGAGAAATCATTGCTGCAAATACCATTATCATGAAAAGTATTTTTGACCGATTCAATCATGCATATCTCTACAGACAACTTCATGATCCTATCTTTGTATATTAATTTATTCATTTACACAATATATTTTCTTAAACAGTTAGGTATGCAAAGAGGATGACAAGGTTTTGTCCCCCTCGATGGTGCTACGTTGGCGGTCCGCCCCACCTTCTCTGGCCTTGGGTCTTTGAGGTGTGCCGGAACATGGCCCTTGTCAACGGGAGGGTGTGTATGTCTCTTTTTAATGGTTTTTAAGTGTATTCTTCGGGATGGTGAGGGCCGGTGGCGGCACCTAGAAGTTAGAATAAAGCCTTTCATTCTCAATCCCGTCTTGGTGGTGCGCCTAGCGCCAGGGGAATTTTCTTCCCGTACGGTCTATTGGGATCTGGTAGATTCTCGTGTTTGTTGATGTGGTTGCAGGTCTAGCCATTTCGAGTTTTGGTGGTGATAGCTAGCTGCTCTGGTCCGCTGGTACAATGAGGTCTTAGCACGACGGATCCTTGTCTATCTACTGCAATAAGTTGTACTACGATAAGTTTTGCTCGACTCCAGTGAGGGTGCGGCAAGGACGACGATGCTCACTCCAGTATCCGTTTGGTAGCACAAGGATGTATTTGTACCTTTTTTTTAGGTTCTCGCTTGATGGTTAGATCGGATGACTTATTTTTGAAGGAAAAAAATTGAGAGTCAAAAATATGTTCATAGTGGTATCTTGACCGTAGGTACGTCATGGAATGCAGGGTGGAGCTGAGCCGAACAAGGAAGCGAGATTAATCACAGGGCATGCACCCGGCCGGCCGGCTGCGCTTGGCCCGCGTGCTTTCTGTCGTCGACATACCGTGGGGAGAAGACGACGTACGGACGTGTCGCTGAAATGGTAAGCATGTTGGATCGTCCCTCGTAGTAGCCTCACCTGAGCTTTGTCGCTCCAGCAGCCACTACGGGAAAATCAGACGCTGCCGTGCAGCGTTTCAATGCCGTGAGCCGCCGCACGGCAAAGAAATCACTGCTGTGCGCAGCAAGCAGCACGCACGGCAACGACACTCCGCACGGCAAAATCTGAGAGCAGCGCACGGCAATGAAGGCAAGCACGGCAAAGACAGAAGCGGCGCACGGCAAAGAATCTCATCACGGCAAAGTACAAAGAAAGCTCACGGCAAAGAAAGGAAGACGGCAAAGTCCCTACGTGCCGCACGGCAAAGAAACAATGCACGGCAAAGGCCCTGAAGGGTCTGCTGCAAAGGCATTTGTCGTGCGGGCTGGCCTTCTGCCGCACGGCAAAGCTAAGGGCACGGCACAGAAACAGCGCACGGCAACGTTGCCACGCACGGCAAAGGAGGAGCCGCACGGCAATGCGCACGGCAAAGTCCCGCACGCACGGCAACGCTCTGCCGCACAGCAAAGTATCGCACGCACGGCAAAGTATCGCACGCACGGCAAAGAATAGGGCGCACGGCAACGGTCTTTGCCGTGCAGATAAGCGGTGCGCACGGCAACATTGCCTTTGCCGTCGCTCGCTTTGCCGGGCAGCCTTTGTCGTGCGTGCATGCACGGCAAAGCCTTTGCCGTGCGTATAGCGGCCTTTGCCGTGCAAAGTGCCGCACGGCAACGTCAGTCTTTCCCGTAGTGAGCTCCGTCCGTGGAGACGTGCGGAATGAGCAACGTTAGGTCGTTGACGTGGACGCTGACCAGCGGTACGGCCACGTCATAACCAACCTGCCCAAGGATTTATAGGTTCAGCAGTCTTCTTCCTTCCCTTTCCCCTCTCCCTGCTACAGTGCCCGTGAGAGGCGAACAGGAAGAGCCCAGTTTCCCTCGTCCTTCCGCCGGTTCCCTCCCTCTCCGTCCGCCGTTTCGGTGGCGGGAGAACGGGGGAACCGCGGATCTGTGCGTCGGGCGTGTAGATAGTAGGGTTAGTCTGTCGGCCGGCGGCATTGTGGTGGTGGAGTCGCCGTTGGGAGGAATAAAGGTGTCTCCGTTCATTCCCCATCACGGTGGCGCTTCCCGTGGCGTTGTTGGGTCTAAGGTTCCTAGGGGGTTGGTGCGGCGGCGGTGCCGACCCCTTTGTGGATTTTGTCCTCGGGTTCCGCCGTCGTGGCCGCGATTCCTCCATCGTCGCCACGGAGCTTCTGAGGTTCTGTACAGGGAGCTGGGCTGGCCTTCCGCCGGCACACTCCAGGAGCTGGCTTCTCCGACGTGGGTGCGGTGGAAGCGGAAGGGCGACGTCGCTGTTTTCCATCGACTCCGTCGATTGGCTTCGGCGGCGTGGCGACTCGGACAAGCTCGGGGCGTTCCCCGGCCGATGATTTCCAAAGAAGGCAACTCCGTCGTCTCCGGCGGGTGCGAATAGAGGTCCACAAAGCAGCAGTGACTGCGAGGGTGCTTCTCCGAGTCTTGGTGCGATGGTTGCGTCTCTTCTCCCTCCGGCGTCTTCGACGGCGGCGGCCGCAGGGGGCGCTCGTTGGCGTGTTTGCAAAAAGATCTTCTGGGCTTCTCTGTATTTTTCGGTTTTCACGAGGTCTTTTTTGCAAAGTGTCGAAACAGCGGGTGTTTCTGGAGTTTTCATGTTGTTTCCACGTTGTAATCCGATGACATATGAATAGAGACGGGGCGGCCTGCTAGTTACACGCGTTTTCAAGTTGTCCTTGGCAGGTTTCACGACTTCATTTGCTTTCTTTTAGCCAAATTTTGTGGCACATCTTATTATTCCCTCAGATTTAAAATAATTAGCTTTATTTTATCTAAATATAGATGTATCTAGTAACAAATGCATCTTTACGTACATCCGTATCTAGATAAAGTGAAGTTAATTAATTTGAATCGGGGGAAGTGATGTCTACTTCCCCCTCCTTTTCCTGTAGACAGTGTTGGGCCTCCAAGAGCAGAGGTTTGTAGAACAGCAGCAAGTTTTCCCTTAAGTGGATCACCCAAGGTTTATCGAACTCGGAGGAAGAGGTCAAAGATATCCCTCTCATGCAACCCTGCAACCACAAAGAAGTCTCTTGTGTCCCCAACACACCTAATAGGTGCACTAGTTCGGCGAAGAGATAGTGAAATACGGGTGGTATGAATATATATGAGCAGCAACGGTGCCGAAAATAGCTTGCTGGCGTGTAGTTGATGGTGGTAGTATTGCAGCAGAGTAACACAGTAAAAAAGAAACAAGCAGTAGTAACTCACAGTATTTAGGAACAAGGCCTAGGGATTACACTTTCACTAGTGGACACTCTCAACATTGATCACATAACAGAACAGATATGCATACTACACTCTCGTTGGATGATGAACTCATTGCGTAGGATTACACGAACCCTCAATGCCGGAGTTAACAAGCTCCACAATTTGTTCATATTTAAGTAACCTTATAGTGTAAGATAGATCAACAGACTAAACCAAGTACTAGCATAGCATGCACACTGTCACCTTCATGCATATGTAGGAGGAATAGATCACATCAATATTATCATAGCAATAGTTAACTTCGCAATCTACAAGAGATCATGATCATAGCATAAACCAAGTACTAACACGGTGCACACACTGTCACCTTTACACACGTGCAGGAGGAATAGGACTACTTTAATAACATTGCTAGAGTAGCACATAGATAGTAGTGATACAAAACTCATATGAATCTCAATCATGTAAAGCAGCTCATGAGATCATTGTATTGAGGTACATAGGAGAGAGATTTAACCATATAGCTACCGGTACAGCCCCGAGCCTCGATGGAGAACTACTCCTCCTCATGGGAGCAGCGGTGATGAAGATGGCGGTGAAGATGGCAGCGGTGTCGATGGAGAAGCCTTCGGGGGCACTTCCTTCCGGCAGCGTCGGAACGAGACTCCTGTCCCCGGATCTTGGCGTCGCGATGGCGGCGGCTCTGGAAGGTTTGTGGTTCTCGGCCCCGGGGTTTTCGCGACGGAGGCTTTATGGCGAAGAGCGGCGCGGAGGGCTTCGGGGGCCCACACCATAGGGCGGCGCGGCCCCTCGCGCGGGTGTGGTGTGGGGCCCGCTCCCCTCGCGGCTCTCGGGTGTTCTGGATGGTTCGGAAAAATAGGAACACGTTGATTTCGTCCGATTCGAGAATATTTCGTTACTAGGATTTCTGAAACCAAAAACAGAACTGGCACTTCGGCATCTTGTTAATAGGTTAGTTCGTAAAACGCACGAATATGACATAAAGTGTGCATAAAACATGTAGATAACATCAATAATGTGGCATGGAACATAAGAAATTATCGATACGTCGGAGACGTATCAGCATCCCCAAGCTTAGTTCTGCTCGTCCGAGCAGGTAAAACGATAACAAAGATAATTTCTGGAGTGACATGCCATCATAACCTTGATCATACTATTTGTAAAGCATATGTAGTGAATGCAGCGATCAAAACAATGTATATGACATGAGTAAACAAGTGAATCATAAAGCAAAGACTTTTCATGAATAGCACTTCAAGACAAGCATCAATAAGTCTTGCATAAGAGTTAACTCATAAAGCAATAATTCAAAGTAAAGGCATTGAAGCAACACAAAAGAAGATTAAGTTTCGGTTGCTTTCAACTTGTAACATGTATATCTCATGGATATTGTCAACATAGAGTAACATAATAAGTGCAATAAGCAAGTATGTAGGAATCAATGCACAGTTCACACAAGTGTTTGCCTCTTGGGGTGGAGAGAAATAGGTGAACTGACTCAACAATGAAAGTAAAAGAATGGTCCTCCATAGAGGAAAAGCATCGATTGCTATATTTGTGCTAGAGCTTTGATTTTGAAAACATGAAACAATTTTGTCAACGGTAGTAATAAAGCATATGCATCATGTAAATTATATCTTATAAGTTGCAAGCCTCATGCATAGCGTACTAATAGTGCCCGCACCTTGTCCTAATTAGCTTGGACTACCGGGTCATCACAATGCATTTTTTACCAAGTGTCACAACCTCTATGCCTTTGTACAAAGGTCTAAGGAGAAAGCTCGCATTGGATTTCTCGCTATTGATTATTTTTCAACTTAGACATCCATACCGGACAACATAGACAACAGATAATGGACTCTTTTATGCATAAGCATATAACAACAATTAATAATTTTCTCATTTGAGATTTGAGGATTGTTGTCCAAAAGAAACCCACCATATCATGCTTTAGTTCCATAATGTTCTTCTCTAACATATGCATGCTTAACCATAGGGTGGTAGACTTCTTAATGGACATAGCAACTCACATGAAATTCAACAATGAATAGTTGATGGCGTCCCCATGAACATGGTTATCGCACAACAAGCAACTTAATAAGAGATAAAGTGCATAATTACATATTCAATACCACAATAGTTTTTAAGCTATTTGTCCCATGAGCTATATATTGCAAAGGTGAATGATGGAATTTTAAAGGTAGCACTCAAGCAATTTACTTTGGAATGGCGGAAAAATACCATGTGGTATAGGTAGGTATGGTGGACACAAATGGCATAGTGGTTGGCTCAAGTATTTTGGATGCATGAGAAGTATTCCCTCTCGATACAAGGTTTAGGCTAGCAAGGCTTATTTGAAACAAACACAAGGATGAACCGGTGCAGCAAAACTCACATAAAAGACATATTGAAAACATTATAAGACTCAACACCGTCTTCCTTGTTGTTCAAACTCAATACTAGAAATTATCTAGACCTTAGAGAAACCAAATATGCAAACCAAATTTTAGCATGCTCTATGTATTTCTTCATTAATGGGTGCAAAGCATATGATGCAAGAGCTTAATCATGAGCACAACAATTGCCAAGTATCACATTACCCAAGACATTTATAGCAATTACTACATGTATCATTTTCCAATTCCAACCATATAACAATTTAACGAAGAAGAAACTTCGCCATGAATACTATGAGTAGAAACCAAGGACATACTTGTCCATATGCTACAGCGGAGCGTGTCTCTCTCCCATAAAGTGAATGCTAGGATCCATTTTATTCAAACAAAACAAAAAACAAAAACAAACCGACGCTCCAAGAAAAAGCAAATAAGATGTGATGGAATAAAAATATAGTTTCAGGGGAGGAACCTGATAATGTTGTCGATGAAGAAGGGGATGCCTTGGGCATCCCCAAGCTTAGACGCTTGAGTCTTCTTGATATATGCAGGGGTGAACCACCGGGTGCATCCCCAAGCTTAGAGCTTTCACTCTCCTTGATCATGTTGCATCATACTCCTTTCTTGACCCTTGAAAACTTCCTCCACACCAAACTCGAAACAACTCATTAGAGGGTTAGTGCACAATAAAAATTAATATATTCAGAGGTGACACAATCATTCTTAACACTTCTGGACATTGCATAATGCTACTGGACATTAGTGGATCAAAGAAATTCATCCAACATAGCAAAAGAGGCAATGCGAAATAAAAGGCAGAATCTGTCAAAACAGAACAGTTCGTATTGACGAATTTTAAAATGGCACCAGACTTGCTCAAATGAAAATGCTCAAATTGAATGAAAGTTGCGTACATATCTGAGGATCATGCACGTAAATTGGCTTAATTTTCTGAGCTACCTACAGGGAGGTGGACCCAGATTCGTGACAGCAAAGAAATCTGGAACTGCGCAGTAATCCAAATCTAGTACTTACTTTTCTATCAACGGCTTTACTTGGCACAACAAAACACAAAACTAAGATAAGGAGAGGTTGCTACAGTAGTAAACAACTTCCAAGACACAAATATAAAACAAAGTACTGTAGCAAAATAACACATGGGTTATCTCCCAAGAAGTTCTTTCTTTATAGCCATTAAGATGGGCTCAGCAGTTTTAATGATGCACTCATAAGAAATAGTATTTGAAGCAAAAGAGAGCATCAAGAGGCAAATTCAAAACACATTTAAGTCTAACATGCTTCCTATGCATAGGAATCTTGTAAATAAACAAGTTCAAGAAGCATAATGCAACAAGCATAGAAAGATAAAACAAGTATAGCTTCAAAAATTTCAGCACATAGAGAGGTGTTTTAGTAACATGAAAATTTCTACAACCATATTTTCCTCTCTCATAATAACTTTCAGTAGTGTCATGAGCAAACTCAACAATATAACTATCACATAAAGCATTCTTATCATGAGTCTCATGCATAAAATTATTACTACTCCCAACATAAGCATAGTTATTCTTATTAATTGTAGTAGGAGCAAATTCAACAAAGTAGCTATCATTATTATTCTCATCAAGTGTAGGAGGCATAGTATTATCATCATAAAAATTACTCTCCATAGTAGGTGGTACCAAAAGACTACTATCATTATAATCATCATAAATAGGAGGCAAAGTATCATCAAAGAAAATTTTCTCCTCAATGCTTGGTGGACTAAAAAGATCATGCTCATCAAAACCAGCTTCCCCAAGCTTAGAATTTTCCATATCATTAGCAACAATGGTGTTCAAAGTATTCATGCTAACATGTTCCATGGGTTTTTAATTTTCGCATTAAACCATTCATGTCTTGACTCGGGAAATAGTACAAAGAGCTCACAGATGTTTTCCATTATGCTTAACTAGTGTAAACAAGAAACAAAAAGTTGCAATTGCAGGATCTAAAGGAAATAGCTTCGAGCACAAACACAATGGCGCAGAAAAGTACTTTGGAACCGGAGTATGAGTGCCTTTTACCTTTCCTCCCGGCAACGGCGCCGAAAAGTGCTTGATGTCTACTTCCCCCTCCTTTTCCTGTACAGTGTTGGGCCTCCAAGAGAGGTTTGTAGAACAGCGCAAGTTTTCCCTTAAGTGGATCACCCAAGGTTTATCGAACTCAGGGAGGAAGAGGTCAAAGATATCCCTCTCATGCACTGCAACCACAAAGCAAGAAGTCTCTTGTGTCCCCAACACACCTAATAGGTGCACTAGTTCGACGAAGAGATAGTGAAATACGGTGGTATGAATATATATGAGGTAGCAACGGTGCCAGAAAATAGCTTGTGGCGTGTAGTTGATGGTGGTAGTATTGCAGCAGTAGTAACACAAGTAAAACAGTAAACAAGCGCTAACTCAGCGTATTTAGGAACAAGGCCTAGGGATTACACTTTCACTAGTGGACACTCTCAACATTGATCACATAACGAATAGATAAATGCATACTCTACACTCTCGTTGGATGATGAACTCATTGCGTAGGATTACACGAACCCTCAATGCCGGAGTTAACAAGCTCCACAATTTGTTCATATTTAAGTAACCTTATAGTGTAAGATAGATCAAGACTAAACCAAGTACTAGCATAGCATGCACACTGTCACCTTCATGCATATGTAGGAGGAATAGATCACATCAATATTATCATAGCAATAGTTAACTTCGCAATCTACAAGAGATCATGATCATAGCATAAACCAAGTACTAACACGCACACATCACCTTTACACACGTGCAGGAGGAATAGGACTACTTTAATAACATTGCTAGAGTAGCACATAGATAGTAGTGATACAAAACTCATATGAATCTCAATCATGTAAAGCAGCTCATGAGATCATTGTATTGAGGTACATAGGAGAGAGATTTAACCACATACCGGTACAGCCCGAGCCTCGATGGAGAACTACCTCCTCATGGGAGCGCAGCGGTGATGAAGATGGCGGTGAAGATGGCAGCGGTGTCGATGGAGAAGCCTTCGGGGGCACTTCCCCGTTCGGCGGCGTGCCGGAACAAGAGACTCTCCCCGGATCTTGGCGTCGCGATGGCGGCGCTCTCGGAAGGGTTTCGTGGTTTTCGTCGCCCGGGATTTTCGCGACGGAGGCTTTATATAGGCGAAGAGGCGGCGCGGAGGGCCACGGGGCCCACACCATAGGGCGGCGCCCCCCTCCGGCGCGCCGGGGTGTGGTGTGGGGCCCCAGGCTCCTCGCGCTCTCGGTGTTGGATGGTTCGGGAAAAATAGGAAACTGGGCGTTGATTTCGTCCGATTCCGAGAATATTTCGTTAGGATTTGAAACCAAAAACAGCAGAAACACACTCGGCATCTTGTTAATAGGTTAGTTCCAGAAAACGCACGAATATGACATAAAGTGTGCATAAAACATGTAGATAACATCAATAATGTGGCATGGAACATAAGAAATTATCGATACGTCGGAGACGTATCAGGAAGCACAAATTTTAGGTGTCAAATCAAATTAAGTTTGATTAAATATTTACGAAAAGTGTATCAACATTCACAATATTGAATAGATATATTGAGAAAATATACTTTATGGTAAATCTATTGATATGAATTTAGTATGCTAGATGTTTATTTTATTATAACTTAATCAAACTTAGGAGATTTAACTTTTCACTAAAACAAGGAAGTACATACCATGATACACGGTTAACAACCATATACTCAGATACGCGATGATTCATAACCGTTTGGTGTGCTTTAGCATGCACTCCGAGGAAATTGCAAGAACCACAATTTCCTCCGTCTCGGTTTAGCAGGCACGCACGTAGTTTAAGACATTGTTTTGATCATTATTTTGATTAATAAAATATTAAATACATAGTATATGTTATAAAAATTATATCATTGGAAAGCTTTTTTCATACGAATCTAATGATATAGATTGTGTAGACATAAAATTTATATTTTATTAACTAAATTAATGGTCAAAGTTTATCTTAAACTGCGTGCGTACCTGTTAAATCGAGACTGAAGGATTACCTTTTAATATCGTTCGTTACACAGAACACTTAGGGGCTGTTTGGTTGAGGGGATATCCCCAAGTGGTTAGAGGTAGCCACTGAAAAAATGGTTACCAGGCGTTTGGTTTATTGGATGAGAGGGATAGGGATAGCCATATTCCGACGAATATTCCTTAAAACGCCGGTTGAGCTCGTCCCACGAAATCTGCCGGATGAGGGCAGCCACTAGTGGCTCGCGAGTTCCCCACACCCCGAATCGTTTTTGCCTCGCTCACCTCCTCCTCCGTTCTAGAAATAATCTTTCTCTCTGCAAAGTTGATTGAGGACAACGACGGCAGGTAGGGCACCAAATCGAAGGCGGCGGCCGGCGGTGGCACCAGATCGAGGGCGATGGAGGCTGGCCCGTGGGTGACGGCGGCGTAGTGAGGTGGGCGCCAGATCGAGGGCGACGGTGGCTGGGCCGATGGCAGCGCCGCCCAAGGGCGACGTCGGCCAGCTGGAGGGAGATGCTGGCCGAACGGCATGGCCGCCACGAGCGAACTGAGGAGTTGGCGTGCCGGATCTCTGTCTTGCAGCAAGTTATGGCGAACGACAGAGCACTCCGCTTTTCCTTCCTGACGTCTCGCAGCGAGCAAAACGAATTGGCTTGGGCTGTGTAGTCTCTGTTGTTTGTAGCCAGGTCCCAATGTGTAGTCTGGTATACAACATCACTATGTATATCACTATGTATATTGCTGCCAGTTAATAACACTGAGATGAGATTCAGTCAGAGTTTTCTTAATTCCCGTACATATTTCTTTATGTGAAACTTTTGCTATTATGCACGTGCAGGGGTAACCTTCACCATCTCATGGCAATAAGGTTACCACAACAATCTAGCCATTTTTCATTTTTCAACCAAACAAAAAAGTGGCTAACTGCAACCACATTTCATAATCTCAACCAAACAAGAAGAATGGCTATCCCTAACCAGGTGGTTGGGGATGCCCTTATCCTTTGACCTTTGAAGGATATCCTCTGAACCAAACAGCCCCTTACTTTACCTATCTCTAACCTATGGCAAGGTGGGACGACGGCCTAGGGCCCATGGCTCAAGGGGACCCTTGATATGCTATACACAACCCAGCTTTCTCAGATAAAAAAAAAAAAAAAGCTTGAGAGGAAGCTCGTGTCAGAAGAGGAAGAGTAGAAAATAGATCTAAACAAATGCATGTAGCATCCCATGGCTCAAGGGGACTCCATCACGTGTAGCGCGACTGCAGAGAACACAACCGTACAGGTATGGATGATCCATCCTCAGTTTCTCAGCTCTGAATACATACCATCATTGATTCATCAAAGTTGATTAGTGTTCTGATTTTTAAATTATACTTCTATTTTTCCTCCCCAATTATTGGTGTTACAAGATTTGAGGATTGGCCGCATCGCCAACACCCTCCCGCCGCCTCTCTCAATCCTAGCCCCAACACTCTCCTCCTCCCGCCGCCGCCGCCGGTGGCGCTGCCGGGCAAAGCCCCGGTGGCGTGGCGGCGGCGGTAGACCCTCTCCAGCTGCGCCGGGCAGCGGCTCGGCCTGGTTTTCGTCTAGGTTCTTGGGAGACGTCGTCGTGATGGTGGAGACGGCGTCGCATCGGAATAAAAGGGCTGGAGCTCGACCCCCATCTCGGCAAGGCCACTTGTGGCGGCACCGGCGAGCTGCTAGCTAGGTATCCTCCCAGATCTGTGGATCTGGGGAGTAGGGTGGTCTCCCCGTGCACGGTCGATCTTCGACCCCGCCGCGGGGTTTGTGAAGTCTGTTTGGGAGCCGGAGGAGTGTTGTTGATGTTGTCTTCCCCTTGGCCGGCTGTGGTGGTGAGGGAGAGGAAGAGGATGGCACCACCGTCCTCCTTTTTAGGGTCGTGTGTGCTCTTCTGGTGGTCTGCGGCTGCAGCGTCTTGCAGCTCCCTCCGGCCGGCCTTGGTGGCGAGAGGTGGAGGCGGCTTGACGTGTTGACACCTGAACCTGCTAGATGTTGGAGCGTTCTACTGGTGGCTTGGGTGTACTGCTCGGAGATCTTCGTCTGGAGTTACTGTTGGATCTTCCCCATCTCCTACCTGCCCGATGGTCTGGAAAAGATTATTAGCTATCACCCTCCAAGGTGGGCACTCCTTCGGTGTTCAAAGCTCAGTGTGGCGGCGGTGGCAGCGGTGATTCATTGGTGTTGGAAGATGCGCTGCCTCTGGCTCCGATCTCTGTATTTGTTTGGTGACGACGAGGACGATGGGCTTGATTGTGGTCTGGAAGTATGGTGTGAGGTCATTCTTGCAAAAGCCTGGGATCATATTGTATTTTCCTTTATTTTTGGAGTAGTTTGTAAGGTTTCGCCAATGAATTCTATCAGTTATTATCTCAAAAAAATTATTGGTGTTCCAATGTTGCGTCAAAAATATTATTTGCTGCTTGAAAAAAAAATACTCAGAAGATAATATATCGAATCCCAAAAAGGTGCTTAGAAAAGAAATACAAGGAACGGTAATATCAGCTTGGCTGTGTGATGTACTAATCGGAAATAAGTGACAACATTTTTTCTACATATCAATGTATCTAAATATATTTTAATGTGTATACACATCTGTATCTAGAAAATATCTAAGTCATTTATTTCCAAACTGTTGCAATAGTTGGGATGAATATCGTGGACAACATTGATCTTAATATTCTCCTCAATGATTTTGCGTCTAAAGTTCTAGGGAAAGACCTTTTAAGCACTAAAACATTATTTCCAGTTTCACTGGAACTTAGTTCTTATATGAGGTAATCATACGGGCATACTTTTATTATTTTGATATTTTTTTTCTTCTATCATAATATGGGCACACATACATATCTTCCGCAAAAAAAAAAAAATTGGGCACACATACATGTAACTATGTAAGGCATACTTATATGTAAAGCCTCAGGGGCCCACATCACCGATTTCGCCCTAGGCTCCTGCAAAACATAGAGTCGGCCATGCCTGTTTTTTGCACATATCATCAACTATTAGCGTATTCTATTGCATAGAAATTCGAATTTATGGTTAAGATGCTTAATTGTACATCTGACGACCAGGCCTCACAAGGCAGCGATGATATCCGCTTTCATTATCCAGTGTGTTTTTTCAAGCTTATAAAATAATATGAAAATATTTCAGTAATTAAAATAATATAACTAACTAATATTTCAAACTTTTCAAAAAAAGAATTGTTGTAATTGAGAGAATATGTACCCTACATAAAATTGATACAATTTAGAATAATAACTAGTATTTAGTGGTCCCTGGACATGTGATTTTCTATTATGTAGCTTAATCATAGGTTTGGAATTTATGCAAAAAAAAACAGATAAAATGTTTTGTGCAACCAGCAATAAGTGGTGGTTGTGCAAATACCACCACGCACTACTGATTAACTAATTGCTTCTTTCCTTTTCACGGTCTTTTCTACTGTACACAAAAAGGGCATTGTGTCGAGCTGACAAACATATTATACCTGAAGCCAACAACCCCTTGTTCCTTTTTTGCTGGTGGCACCTACAGATCGCCGGTCTTCCGAGCTAATTCGAATAAGCTCCCCTTTTTCCCCATCTACAGTGAAAGGATCGCTTTTTCCCCTCCCTGCTTTCGCCACCTCGCCGCCGGTGAACTACCCGATTCCTCGCTTCCAGCAGCCGCTCCGGCGGTGGGAGGGTGGGGAATCGGTAGATCCCGGTGTGTTCATAGTGTAGGTAGCAGCAGGGTGCTTGCCGGCAGCGTTCTGGAGAAGTTGGCGGCGTCGGAGAAGCTTTTGAGGATGGAGATCTTCTCTGTTTTGGGTCCTCTGCTGGAGGCTCGGGGCAGGTCTACCGTCCTCGGCGTGCTTGTGGCTCTTCGGAGCTTCAACGCGTCTTCCCTCAAGCTGGCGTTCGTGATGGCGGCGCCAAAGCTCGAAGATCTGGATGAAGGTGATGGCATTGACCTTTGATGTTGCTCATCGTGCAGGATGGAGGCATAGCGCTGAGGACCGTCGACTTCCTTGCTGCCCGAGGGCTCTTCCCAGTCCAACATTTGTCGGAGGAGTGGCCACGGGTTTCGCCGGCGGAGCGTGCCGTGCGAGCAGGAGGGCATCAGAGCTCAGAAGGACTTGTTTGTATTTTATCTTTGTTTCTGGGTTTATCTGTAAGATGCTTGGTTAACGAAATCAGCTTTATCTGCGCAAAAAAAAATTGAATGAAAATAGGTGGTTCGGATTGGACGCGGTGTCCGTGAGGGAAAACACGTACCTAAAAGGCGCTTATATGCTTCCTGTGCAATCAATCACCGAGTAGATTAGGGGGCAACCTAGGCAGGCGGTGGTGTGTCGGAAGACGGATAATTGGGTGGTAATTCGCTCATGATGTGAAGCCATGATACTGCAGCTGCCACTTACCACCAAGTGCTCACCGTGTGGATGCGGGCTCGGCGCTCTGCAGCTACTCCTCTGTTGCGCGCGCGAGCGTCTGGATCGATAAAGTTAGTGGGTTGGTGAGCCGCCTGCCCAAAGTGACCCACCGGCCGGCCCCATCGAATGACATTTTTTGGATGTTGCAGATCCACTGCTGTCCTCAGCCACCTGTTGTCCTACACAGCTGCTGGCCCGTCTCGTCAGCTAGTACCTTCTACAGTTTTTTTTTTTTTTGAACAAGAAGAGCCCCCGAAAGGTCCTGAAAGCTTATATTAAATTCAAACAATGGAGGTGTACATTATTATAGAGGACCCCATAAGAAAGATAAAATAAAACATGAGTCCCCGATATATATGGAGGAGCCCTATCTGAAAGATGTAAAAAGCAATCGGGTCCCTCCCTATCTCCTCTGCCGAGCCAGAGGTCAGCTGCACCGCCGTCGAGCGTCGCCGCGGGGACAAAACCAATTGCTGCAATGTCGACGTTAGGCACGGCAGCTGACCTGGAAGAAGGCCTCCGATGGAGGTTGATAGGATGTCGGAGCTCACCGGCGTTAACAAACGACACGTAGCCGTCGGGATGAAGCTCACCGAAATTGCTTCCAAGCTTCGGAAGGCCCATACAAATGAGCTCTCACTAGCTCCTTCGATTCCGATTAGCCCGCCCTCAATCACGACACTCCTGCCACGGGTGGGAGAAGGCAGGCAGAGATGATTGGAGCAGCAAGAACTCGGCACAAAATGGCTACCAAAGACAGCACCATCGTCGCCTTCTTCATCTTCCTCCTCGCCGCCACGATCGGCCAGGTCGATGTCGAGGATGTCGCGAGCGCAGCTTTGGAACCACCAGTGCTTATCGTTGAGGGGCTTGGCAGGAGGAGCACATGATTCCATCCCCCACCTTAGGGGCTTGAAATCACAGCTCCTCGACCATTCACCGGTGCCGCACCAAGACACCAGGGAAAAGTAGCCCCTGCTCTTCTCCTGCAGTCCACCTTCCTCAATCCATCCTTCCCACCCCTCACCACCACGGCCGGCCAGCGGGAGGAGGACGAATAGAGAGAAGATGGAGGCCAAAGAAGGAGAGCAGACCTTGGGCTTATTGATGGAGATCCATGGGGGATGGACGAGCGCCACCGTCTCCGACCGCCAGAGTTCCTTGCCGCGCCGCCAGCACCACCCTCTGCGCCAGATCTTGCCCACAAGATCTGGAGCATGACTCCACGACCACCATCCCGCCGCAAACTCTAATCCTAGGCCTGTATACATCACCGGCGCGACCCCCTCCCCATCTCCGGCCGGCAGCGCCGCCGGAGAAGGGTCGGGTTCGGCCCGGTCTTCTCGTACCTTCTACAGTTGGGTGCGGTATGGACTATGGGCACAAACCTCGGGCTTAAAATACTTTGAAAAATGGGTAGGTCTCTTACAAGAAGATTGTTATGGCATTTGCCTTCAAAAGAAGTACTAGTTTTGGAACAAAAAAAAGTAGTATTAGCCTTTAGATAAGAAAGAGGTTGCTTGAATGTACTCAAGTGTGTAATCAGAAAACGATGTTGTCCAAATGAGCTTTGATTGAGCGTGCCATGAGAGAAAAAAATGTATAACCTAGGTAGCGCATATCATTTTTGTAGCGAAATTTAGACTCGTGTAAAAATAAAGTGCTCGAATGGTTATGGTCACCTCACTTATATATTCAATAAAATAATCACACTATGACATAAAATGAACTAATAACGTATTGACGGTGAGATTTGTGGTACCGTATCAACATATGGCATTTGAACAACTAGCAATAACATGCTCCATTATTTTCAACAACTTCGTCCTGACCCATAGCCGGAGTCAGTGCCCCCCTCCCCCCCGCTTAAATTCAAAATAATTTATACAAAACTTTTTTATTTTGTTATCATTAGATTCAATGAAATTACAATATCATGAAAACATTGCAGAACCTTAATCATGTTGATCTTTATATAGCTTCTACTGTATGTCACTTAATGAAAAATAGGATTCAGATGCGCTAAATTTAAGTCATATCTTTTGATAAAAGTGACGGTAGGTTCTCATGGTATAAACATCTCATATCTAAGAATATTTGAACCAACCCCTCACAAGCCTTCATCTTTGACTTGCCTATACTAATGTCTATGTGTGTTGAGTTTAGTTTATGATTATTATATATCGTCATATAAATCTCTAACGTGGTATAGTGAATATCTTGATAGTGGATTCTAGTCTATGATTATGTCTTAGGTAATAGAAAATTATAGCGTTAATAAGGTGTTTATTAGCGGAAAGTGATTTTGGCTACCAAGCTCCAGTGATCCCTTCGTTTAAGAAGTACTAGGACAAAACCCGTGCTTCGCTACGGAGTAAGTACCCGCTCTGGACCGGCAATCGGGGAATGAGGCGAGGATGTGGATGGAGGAGGCATGTAGCTCGAGTGATGTTCTGGAGGAATGCATGTGTTTTTATGGGTGTGATTTTGCCTTGAAACTATTTTTTCATCCAACCAAGCCATTATTTCAACCTCCGCCGAATGTTAATATCTCATAAATATATTACTTATCATACATAGGCACCCATTGCCACAAGATAAAAAATTCAAACATCTGACGTGCAACAAAGTACAGAGATTCATCCCAGTCACATATATGAGAAGATCAACCTTACCAATCAACCACAGAAATAACTAAATATTCAAACAATCGGCATATAATTCTCATAACTCCTTAATTTGGACCAAGTAGACCATGGTCCTTTTCTTTCTTTCTGCGCTGGAGTAGTGTATATGGACTTGCCTTACATTATATTTCCCACTCACTTTTTTCTGATAAAAATAAATCTGCTGACATGTAGAAGTTTTGCCACCCAGTCACTCCCAGAAAAAATGTCCATGCGTTGCTACAAATTGATTTTTATGTAACTCAAACTTTTCAATTAGGAATCTTGGACCCAGTCCAAGATCTACTGTAATATACATTATACGAATCATGAGTGAAAGCATACGCTTTTGCTAGATTAATTAGCAGGCCAGGAATAAAGAAAAAAAGGCATTTTCTATAATCAGACCTTAGAGTAGCTTACTCCAAATGCCAGATGTATAATATAACTTACAATTTAGTTATAGCAGATGCATTCTACAACAAATATAAATTTACCAGTCAAGGATGCCCACGGTTGTGTTGAAGTGCCGATACCATTGTGCGTTGCTATGGCTTATTAAATAAAAGTTACTCTTTATTATTATTATTATTATTATTATTATTATTATGCAGAATACGGAGGAATGGAACCTGAGTGCGTGCGTACCCATTTACGAAAAGTTCAAAAAAATGCTATTTAAAAATTTCAAAAAAATGTGAAGTAAAATATCGCATGTACATATTATGTTGATACTTACTCGTGTGAGTTTTCACGAAAAAATACCATTGTGTGTGGCCTGCATAAAAATGACAAAATGTCCAAATGAGAATAGTGAACAGGAATTTGTACTATTCACAAGAATAGGAATTTGCATTTTGTTATTTTTGTGTAGGTCACACACAATGGTATACTCGTGAAAACACACGAGTAAGTATCAACATAATATCTACATGCAAAAATTTACTTCACATTTTTTTGAAACTTTTAAATAGCATTTTTTTGAACTTTTCGTAAATGGGTGCGCACGCACCCAGGTTCCATTCACCATTTTCGAGAAATGGTAGGATTAAATTAGAATTGTTTTTTATTAGTATTATGCAGAAAGGACAACATAGGATATGAGTACATATTTCATCTTCAGTTTACGTCTGCAAGTTTTTGCAGCTAAGACATAGTGGCCCCCATAGGCGCAGACCCAAATAATCGAATCCATCAGGAAGCTGCTGTTTAGTTAGCAGCTGAGTTGAACATCATAACAAAGCTCCATTAGTAGAACAATTGCAGAGAACGTATATGTTTATACAGCAGCTTTTGTTCACACAACTCAAATCAGCCGCAGAGAGTGTCCATGTATTCGGGTAAAACGAATTTGATATCTACTTCACCTAGCTGATGGCGGGCGCCACCACAAACAGCAGAACCGCAAGGCAGGGGAGCCAGCTCCGGCGAGGTGGTCGGGACGCGGATCTTGTCGAGATGTTGAGCGTACGACCACCACGAACAGCAGCACTGCAGGTTATTTGTATTTTTTAAGCTGCACAGGTTGCGTCAAAGATTTGCGCCGATGTGTTGCCGCAAAGGTCCTGCAGCGAGCTCCTCCTACTGCAGCAGCTGCTGCACCAGTCCTGCGGCGAGCACTTGCCGGGATCAGCAGCGTCAACGACCGGGTCGAGCACTTCCGCATCCACGCGGCCAAGGACCAAGCTCTTCCGCCACCACCTCCACGCGCGTGGACGAGGTCCTCCGACTCCACCCACACACGGCCGTCGGTAGAGGGAGGAGAGGGGGTCGAGGAGGGGATCGAAGGAAAAGTGGATCGGGACTCTGAGCTCTTCCGCTCCCCGTCCATCTCGCCGCAGGCGGGAAGGGATCAGGTAGAGAGGCTGCCATACGGAGAAGCAGCGGTCGATGCGCGGGTTCCTCCCGGTGGCGGCGCGGGAGCAAAGATGCGGGCGAGCAATGTATTGCTGGTCCCGGGCGAGCAGACGAGTAGGAATCCCCGGGGGGACCTTGGTCCAAGCGTGGTGTGCTTGTCGGGATTCTTGAGGAAATCGATGACTGCAAGCTGCAGCTCGAGTTTGGCCTGGTCGACGACGGAAACATCACCCCGTTCCTGGGCGCGGCGAAGAAAGGCTCGTCGAGAGGCTTGGATCGGTGGCGCCGCGATGAGGATGGTTCTCCTTGTTATTATATAATCAGATTTCCGTGGGGGAGGGGTTGATTTGATTTGGTATGAAGGAATCGAGTTCGGTTCAAACTGCGACCTGTTCCCACGATACCTTCCTAGCTCGTTGGATTCCTAGGGACGCACGACTTGAAGGAGACAAGGAGTTGTGGTATCGCAAAACACGGGGCATCGCTCATACAGACGGACCAATCGTGCCAAACATGAAGAACACCAGCCCGCAGGTTGGCCCGCTCGGTTAGACGACGAAAGGGAACCGGTACATGGCATCTTGCCGTATTGTGTGATTTGGTGGGAGGGTAAAACGGTCCCAAAAAAAACGTTGACGAAACTTTTTGGCAGAAACCTTAACTCCTTTATTATTAGGTATAGACTAGCACACATGCCCGTGTGTTGCAACGGGATCGAAAAATTTACGTCATCAGGGTACAAAGTAAGTTCCTGCTAGGATGGCAGGAGCATCAGATTAAATGATTAATCTTGCATATGAGTTGCATATGGCGGGAGTATGTAATATATCACCATAAGAGGAGTTAGTGTGAAGAGAAAGTTTTCCTATGCACTTCCTTTCCGTTGGCAAGTTTCACACATAAATTCATTTTAGCTTATAGATGTAGATGCACGCACCGCTCAAAAATTATAATTTAAAGTGTCTAAAAATTCTGGCAATAATATCCAATTACATCTAGATATTCTATGTGCGTACACAATGTTTCGAAAAATACTTTTATGGCTTATGTAACGAAAGATAAATTTGGTGCTCCAAAAAATATATTCATGAGACATTTTTTTTACACGTACCATAAAAATATTATTTTTCCGTAATTTATTGTGCAAACATAGAATGTCCAAATGTATAGCTAAGAATTTTATCCAGAATTTAAAAAAAATGAAATGCATTTTATCCAGAATTAAAAAAAACGATATCTAAGCTTTCTAATGATATATATTTTGTAATACATATGTTGCATTATCATCGTCAAATTTACGACCTAGGGATACGCGTAAGCCCGATGAACTGGGACGGAGGGAGTATGAACCAAAACATCATGTCCAGTTTCACATCATTAATTATGATGATACATAGTGCTATGTATGAATCTTCTTTTCTCTTCAGAGAAAATTGTCTTAGGTGTCTATCCAAATGATGGTACTGTCATAACAATGCTCTCCGTTGTTCACGGTTTGGACTCTGCAATGGAAGGGGATTGCACTGGTATTTCTTAGACATGACACATGGTTTTGGGTGGTTTCCGGAGAGTATTTCATCGCATGGAATATTGAGACAATCATGCCTGCACTTCATTGATTTTGCGATATGGAATGCAAAGAGAGGGCCATGTATCACTGAAGATAGTCGCCAACAATATAGTATCAAACCATTTGAGATGGTCGTTGTTCTTTCAGCATTCTCGTAGCCACAACCACAGCTGCTCCGTCATGAGCGCAATTAGCGGAGGGCCGTTGGAGGCGACGCGAGGTAGGTTCTGGGCGATCTCGCCGGAGGAAGACTCCGACGACGAGTCAACGGCAGCGGAGGCGACTCTGTCTTCGGCCTCATACTGCACGCCTGTGGAGGATGACGGACGCGATCTCTCGGCGGCGCCGTTGTCTGCTATACACAGACGGGAGCAGAAGAGGCAGCGACAGCGGGCGGCGGCGCAGCAGCTCAGACCAGGTACGCCATCATCAACCTCTCCCCTCCGTTCTTTGTCTCGGTCATCTCCATCGACAGAGACGGAGAAGATGAACAGGTGCAAGACGCCGGTAATGTCATCGACGACTTTTTTTCTAGATTCTTTTGATCCTACTGAGTGGATCTTGGTCCAGAGACGATGTAGGAAGATGCAGTGGTCTCGCCGCCGTCGAGTATGGCCGTCGGCGGGATCTGATTCTCGGCAGAGACGACGGGATGATCTGTGCGTTCAAAATTCAAATAATGTGCAAACGGCCGTATGGGCTCCGTCGGGCACGAGGTTTCCTCTGGTTGCGATGTCTCAGGTCGTATGGGCCTCAGAGCGTTTGATCGATCGTGAATTGGCTCGGATCCCACGTTTTGCAAAGGGGATTCGGTGTCGGCTAGGGTTTAACACAACAGTGTTGGCACGCACCATCATCGTTTCGCCGCCGTTGTCTTTTGCTATGCAGACGCACGCTGCTCCGACGATGGCGAATCGTGGCGGCGGGCAACCCAACCGGGGTCGTCCACCGGGAGGTCGTGGTGGAGCGGGATGGCAGGATGGTTTCGGTGCTGGCCGTGGGAGCAACTTTTTCCAAGGGGGCCTAGCGGTACGGCGGGCACCGGAGCGGATTGATACGTCTCCGACGTATCGATAATTTCTTGTGTTCCATGCCATATTATTGATGATATCTACATGTTTTATGCACACTTTATGTCATATTCGTGCATTTTCTGGAACTAACCTATTAACAAGATGCCGAAGAGCCTTCTTTTTTTCTTGTTTTGGTTTCGAAATCCTAGTAACGAAATATTCTCGGGTGGACGAAATCAACGCCCGGGTCCTATTTTGTGAAGCTTCGAAGAAGGAGAGTCGAAGTGGGGCCTGGTGGGACACCAGGGCGGCGCGGCCCAGGCCAGCCGGCTGTCGTCTGGAGCCTCGTGCCGCCTCTTCTGCCCTTCCGCCTACAAATAGCCTCCGTCGCGAAACCCCCGCACCGAGACGATACGGAAAACCTTTGAGAGCCGCCGCCGCCAATCCCATCTCGGGGGATTAGAGATCTCCTCACCCGGAGAGGGGATTCATCTGGGAGGACTCTTCACCGCCATAGTCGCCTCCGGAGTGATGAGTGAGTAGTTCACCCTGGACTATGGGTCCATAGCGTAGCTAGATGGTTGTCTTCTCCTCATTGTGCTTCATTGTTGGATCTTGTGAGCTGCCTAACATGATCAAGATCATCTATCTGTAATACTATATGTTGTGTTTGTCGGGATCCGATGGATAGAGAATACTATGTTATGTTAATTATCAAGTTATTACCTATGTGTTGTTTATGATCTTGCATGCTCTCCGTTATTAGTAGAGGCTCTGGCCAAGTTTTGCTCTTAACTCCAAGAGGAGTATTTATGCTCGATAGTGGGTTCATGCCTCCATTGAATCTGGGACAGTGTGAGAAAGTTCTAAGGTTGTGGATGTCTTGTTGCCACTAGGGATAAAACATTGATGCTATGTCTAAGGATGTAGTTATTGATTACATTACGCACCATACTTAATGCAATTGTCTGTTGTTTGCAACTTAATAGAAGGGGTTCGGATAACCTGAAGGTGGACTTTTAGGCATAGATGCATGCTGGATAGCGGTCTATGTACTTTGTCGTAATGCCCAATTAAATCTCACTATATTTATCATGACATGTATGTGCATTGTTATGCCCTCTCTATTTGTCAATTGCCCGACTGTAATTTGTTCACCCAACATACTTTTATCTTATGGGAGAGACACCTCTAGTGAGCAGTGGACCCCGGTCCTATTCTTTACATCGCATACAATCTCTGCAATACTTGTTTCTTGTTTCGCAAACAATCATCTTCCACACAATACGGTTAATCTTTTGTTACACAAGCCGGTGAGATTGACAATCTCACTGTTTCGTTGGGGCAAAGTACTTTGGTTGTGTTGTGCAGGTTCCACGTTGGCCGGAATCTCGGTGTTGCACTACATCTCGCCGCCATCAACCTTCAACGTGCTTCTTGACTCCTACTGGTTCGATTAAACCTTAGTTTCTTACTGAGGGAAACTTGCCGTTGTGCGCATCACACCTTCCTCTTGGGGTTCCCAACGGACGTGTCAACTACACGCATCAAGCAAATTTCTGGCGCCGTTGGGGATCAAGACACGCTGGGAGTCTCCACTTCCCAATCTCTTTACTTTGTTTTAGTCTTGCTTTATTGTATTTACTACTTTGTTTGTTGCATTATATCAAAACACAAAAAAAAATTAGTTGCTAGCTTTACTTTATTTCTTGTCTTGCACTCTATATCGAAACACAAAAAATTAGTTACTTGCATTTACTTTATCTAGTTTGCTTTATTTACTACTGCTAAAATGGCCACCCCTAAAAATACTAAGTTGTGTGATTTCACAACCACAAATAATAATGATTTCTTATGCACACCTATTGCTCCACCTGCTACTACAGCAGAATTCTTTGAAATTAAACCTGCGAATCTTGTTATACGAGCAATTTTCTGGTGTTAGTTCTGATGATGCTTTTGCCCATCTTAATAATTTTGTTGAACTATGTGAAATGCAAAAGTATAAGGATGTAGATGGTGATATTATTAAATTGAAATTGTTTCCTTTCTCATTAAGAGGAAGAGCTAAAGATTGGTTGCTATCTGCCTAAGAATAGTATTGATTCCTGGACTAAATGCAAGGATGCTTTTATTGGTAGATATTATCCCCCTGCTAAAATTATATCTTTGAGAAGTAGCATAATGAATTTTAAACAATTGGATAGTGAACATGTTGCTCAAGCTTGGGAAAGAATGAAATCTTTGGTTAAAAATTGCCCAACACATGGACTGACTACTTGGATGATCATCCAAACCTTCTATGCAGGACTAAATTTTTCTTCGCGGAATTTATTGGATTCAGCTGCTGGAGGTACCTTTATGTCCATCACTCTTGGTGAAGCAACAAAGGTCCTTGATAATATGATAATTAATTACTCTGAATGGCACACGGAAAGAGCTCCACAAGGTAAGAAGGTAAATTCTGTTGAAGAATCCTCTTCCTTGAATGATAAGATTGATGCTATTATGTCTATGCTTGTGAATGATAGGACTAATGTTGATCCTAATAATGTTCCGTTAGCTTCATTGGTTGCCCAAGAAGAACATGTTGATGTAAACTTCATTAAAAATAATAATTTCAACAACAATGCTTATCGGAACAATTCTAGTAATAACTATAGGCCATATCCTTATAATAATGGTAACGGTTATGCTAATTCTTATGGGAATTCTTACAATAATAATAGGAACACACCCCTGGACTTGAAGCTATGCTTAAAGAATTTATTAGTACACAAACTGCCTTTAACAAATCTGTTGAGGAAAAACTCAATAAAATTGATATTCTCGCTTCTAAGGTTGATAGTCTTGCCTCTGATGTTGATCTTTTAAAATCGAAAGTTATGCCTAATAGGGATATTGAAAATAAAATTATTACTACAGCAAATGCCATCCAAGTTAGAATTAATGAGAATATAAGATTAATGGCTGAATTGCGTGCTAGGTGGGATAGAGAAGAAAATGAAAAACTAGCTAAAGAGAAAAATGTAGCTAAACTTTGGACTATTACCACCACAAGTAATATTGATTCTTCACATGTTGCTGCACCTCCTACTATTAATGGTAAAATAATTGGTGTTGGCAATGTTTCTACTCCTAGTGCAAAGCGTACAAAACTGCCTGAAATTGCTAAAACTGCTGAAATTGCTTGTGATAAAACTGCTGAAATTTTTTCCAACCTTGGGGATGATGATCCCATTGCTGTAGCTCATAATGATTTAGATTTTGATGATTGCCACATCTCTGAAGTTATAAAGTTCTTACAAAAACTTGCTAAGAGTCCCAATGCTAGCGCTGTAAACTTGGCTTTCACAAAACATATTACAAACGCTCCCACAAAAGCTAGAGAAGAGAAACTAAAACTTGAAACTTCTATTCCTAGAAAGCTAGAAGATGGTCGGGAACCCATCATTAAAATGAGGGTCAATGATTTTGATTGTAATGCTTTATGTGATCTTGGTGCAAGTATTTCTGTTATGCCTAAGAAAGTCTATGATATGCTTGACTTGCCACCATTGAAAAATTGTTATTTGGATGTTAATCTCGCTGATAATGCTAAAAGAAACCTTTGGGGAGAGTTGATAATGTTCATATTATGGTTAACAATAACATTGTCCCCGTTGATTTTGTTGTCTTGGATATTGAATGCAATGCATCTTGCCCCATTATATTGGGAAGACCTTTTCTTCGAACCGTTGGTGCTACTATTGATATGAAGGAAGGTAATATTAAATATCAATTTTCTCTCAAGAAAGGTATGGAACACTTCCCTAGAAAGAGAATGAAGTTACCTTATGATTCTATTATTAGAACAAATTATGATGTTGATGCTTCGTCTCTTGATGTTACTTGATTTACACTTTCTGCGCCTAGCTGAAAGGCGTTAAAAGCGCTTATGGGAGACAACCCATGTTTTTACTACAGTATTTTTGTTTTATATTTGAGTCTTGGAAGTTGTTTACTACTGTAGCAACCTCTCCTTATCTTAGTTTTGTGTTTTGTTGTGCCAAGTAAAGTCTTTGATAGTAAAGTTCATACTAGATTTGGATTACTGCGTAGTTTCAGATTTCTTTGCTGTCACGAATTTCGACCTGCCTCCCTGTAGGTAGCTCAGAAAATTAAGCCAATTTACGTGCGTGATCCTCAGATATGTACGCAACTTTCATTAAATTTGGGCATTTTCATTTGAGCAAGTCTGGTGCCTCAATAAAATCCATCTTTACGGACTGTTCTGTTTTGACAGATTCTGCCTTTTATTTCGCATTGCCTCTTTTGCTATGTTGGATGAATTTCTTTGATCCATTAATGTCCAGTAGCTTTATGCAATGTCCAGAAGTGTTAAGAATGATTGTGTCACCTCTGAACATGTTAATTTTTATTGTCCACTAACCCTCTAATGAGTTGTTTCGAGTTTGGTGTGGAGGAAGTTTTCAAGGATCAAGAGAGGAGTATGATGCAATATGATCAAGGAGAGTGAAAGCTCTAAGCTTGGGGATGCCCGGTGGTTCGCCCCTGCATATTCTAAGAAGACTCAAGCGTCTAAGCTTGGGGATGCCCAAGGCATCCCCTTCATCATCGACAACATTATCAGGTTCCTCCCCTGAAACTATATTTTTATTCTGTCACATCTTATGTGCTTTGCTTGGAGCGTCGGTTTATTTTTTTTTTGTTTTGTTTGAATAAAATGGATCTTAGCATTCATTGTGTGGGAGAGAGAGACACGCTCCGCTGTTGCATATGGACAAGTATGTCCTTAGGCTTTACTCATAGTATTCATGGCGAAGTTTCTTCTTCGTTAAATTGTTATATGGTTGGAATTGGAAAATGCTACATGTAGTAATTCTAAAATGTCTTGAATAATTTGATACTTGGCAATTGTTGTGCTCATGTTTAAGCTCTTGCATCATATACTTTGCACCCATTAATGAAGAAACACCTAGAGCTTGCTAATTTGGTTTGCATATTTGGTCTCTCTAAAGTCTAGATAATTTCTAGTATTGAGTTTTGAACAACAAGGAAGACGGTGTAGATTCTTATAATGTTTACAATATGTCTTTTATGTGAGTTTTGCTGCACCGTTCATCCTTGTGTTTGTTTCAAATAACCTTGCTAGCCTAAACCTTGTATCGAGAGGGATTACTTCTCATGCATCCAAAATCCTTGAGCCAACCACTATGCCATTTGTGTCCACCATATCTACCTACTACATGGTATTTCTCCGCCATTCCAAAGTAAATTGCTTGAGTGCTACCTTTAAAATTCCATCATTCGCCTTTGCAATATATAGCTCATGGGACAAATAGCTTAAAAACTATTGTGGTATTGAATATGTACTTATGCACTTTATCTCTTATTAAGTTGCTTGTTGTGCGATAACCATGTTTCTGGGACGCCATCAACTATTCTTTGTTGAATATCATGTGAGTTGCTATGCATGTCCGTCTTGTCTGAAGTAAGAGAGATCTACCACCTTAATGGTTGGAGCATACATATTGTTAGAGAAGAACATTGGGCCGCTAACTAAAGCCATGATTCATGGTGAAAGTTTCAGTTTTGGACATATATCCTCAATCTCATATGAGAATAATAATTGTTGCCACATGCTTATGCATTAAAGAGGAGTCCATTATCTGTTGTCCATGTTGTCCCGGTATGGATGTCTAAGTTGAGAATAATCAAAAGCGAGAAATCCAAAATGCGAGCTTTCTCCTTAGACCTTTGTACAGGCGGCATGGAGGTACCCCATTGTGACACTTGGTTAAAACATGTGTATTGCGATGATCGGTAGTCAAGCTAATTAGGACAAGGTGTGGGCACTATTAGTATACTATGCATGAGGCTTGCAACTTGTAAGATATAATTTACATAACTCATATGCTTTATTACTACCGTTGACAAAATTGTTTCATGTTTTCAAAATAAAAGCTCTAGCACAAATATATCAATCGATGCTTTCCTCTTTGAAGGACCATTCTTTTTACTTTTATGTTGAGTCAGTTCACCTATCTCTCTCCACCTCAAGAAGCAAACACTTGTGTGTGCATTGATTCCTACATACTTGCATATTGCACTTATTATATTACTCTATGTTGACGATTATCCATGAGATATACATGTTATAAGTTGAAAGCAACCGCTGAAACTTAATCTTCCTTTGTGTTGCTTCAATACCTTTACTTTGATTTATTGCTTTATGAGTTAACTCTTATGCAAGACTTATTGATGCTTGTCTTGAAGTGTTATTCATGAAAAGTCTTTGCTTTATGATTCACTTGTTTACTCATGTCATTACCATTGTTTTGATCGCTGCATTCATTACATATGTTTACAAATAGTATGATCAAGGTTATGATGGCATGTCACTCCGAAATTATCTTTGTTATCGTTTTGCTGCTCGGGACGAGCAGAACTAAGCTTGGGGATGCTGATACGTCTCCGACGTATCGATAATTTCTTGTGTTCCATGCCATATTATTGATGATATCTACATGTTTTATGCACACTTTATGTCATATTCGTGCATTTTACGAACTAACCTATTAACAAGATGCCGAAGAGCCGGTTGTTGTTTTCTGCTGTTTTGGTTTCAGAAATCCTAGTAACGAAATATTCTCGGAATTGGACGAAATCAACGCCCGGGTCCTATTTTGCCATGAAGCTTCCAGAAGACCGAAGGAGAGTCGAAGTGGGGACACGAGGTGGCCGGACATGGGCGGCGCGCCGGGCCACGGCGCGGCTTGTCTGGCCCTCGTCCGCCTCTTTACCTGCCCTTCCGCCTACAAATAGCCTCCGTCGCGAAACCCCCGTACCGAGAGCCACGATACGGAAAACCTTGCGGACGCCACCGCCGCCAATCCCATCTCGGGGATTACGGAGATCGCCTCCGGCACCTGCCGAGAGGGGATTCATCTCCGGAGGACTCTTCACCGCCATGGTCGCCTCCCGGAGTGATGAGTGAGTAGTTCACCCCTGGACTATGGGTCCATAGCAGTAGCTAGATGGTTGTCTTCTCCTCATTGTGCTTCATTGTTGGATCTTGTGAGCTGCCTAACATGATCAAGATCATCTATCGTAATACTATATGTTGTGTTTGTCGGGATCCGATGGATAGAGAATACTATGTTATGTTAATTATCAAGTTATTACCTATGTGTTGTTTATGATCTTGCATGCTCTCCGTTATTAGTAGAGGCTCTGGCCAAGTTTTTGCTCTTAACTCCAAGAGGGAGTATTTATGCTCGATAGTGGGTTCATGCCTCCATTGAATCAGGACGTGAGAAAGTTCTAAGGTTGTGGATGTCTTTGCCACTAGGGATAAAACATTGATGCTATGTCTAAGGATGTAGTTATTGATTACATTACGCACCATACTTAATGCAATTGTGTTGTTTTGCAACTTAATATTGAAGGGGTTCGGATGATAACCTGAAGGTGGACTTTTTAGGCATAGATGCATGTTGGATAGCGGTCTATGTACTTTGTCGTAATGCCCAATTAAATCTCACTATATTTATCATGACATGTATGTGCATTGTTATGCCCTCTCTATTTGTCAATTGCCCCTGTAATTTGTTCACCCAACATGCTTTTATCTTATGGGAGAGACACCTCTAGTGAACTGTGGACCCGGTCCTATTCTTTACACTACAATCTCTTGCAATACTTGTTTTACTTTCGCAAACAATCATCTTCCACACAATACGGTTAATCCTTTGTTACAACAAGCGGTGAGATTGACAACCTCTGTTTCGTTGGGGCAAAGTACTTTGGTTGTGTTGTGCGGGTTCACGTTGGCGGAATCTCTGGTGTTGCACTACATCTCGCCGCCATCAACCTTCAACGTGCTTCTTGACTTCTCTGGTTCGATTAAACCTTGGTTTCTTCTGAGGAAACTTGCTGCGCATCACACCTTCCTCTTGGGGTTCCCAACGGACGTGTCAACTACACGCATCACGGATGCAGGGGACCAGTCCAATGTCTTCGGCGACGGTGTCTTCCGAGATGGCCCGGCTCGCCCAAACAATGGCGGTGACCGTGGTGACTGGCGATATCACCACGGCTTTAACAATCAGCACGACGGGCGACGTAACTATGGGTATAACAATTACAATTCTCGTCGTTTTGTTCCTAATAATAGTGCTGCTGCTAGGGGCTCCAATGGCGGGTATGCTGCCACGGTGCCGGTTTTGTCGGATTTTCAACAGAAAATAGTTACTGAGGCGGCAGAAGCTTTGGCTAAACAGCTGGCCGGACGACCTGAGTTTCTGAACGGTGAGCAGCCGATGAACAATTATAATTCTCAGCCGGTGCCAAATCTGGTAAGGCAGCCGGGGTTTGCAAGGCCTCAGCCGGTTCAGTCTACTCCAATTACTGTGACACAAGCTCTACGACCTGAGGAGGTTATGTTAGCAGTTGCTGGGATTGGAAGTAAAGAACCTGTGATACATGTTGAAGGTATGAGTGAAGCTGATTTTGTGGCTGCAAATAATAAGAAGGGTCCTAGCTGTTTTCGGTGTAGACAACATGGTCATTTCTTGAATGATTGTCAAGTTATTCTCTGTGATTGTTGTCAGAAACCTGACCATGCCACTCAAGATTGTCCGTTACATAAGGCTCCTAGACCAAGATTAGCAATGTATGGAATGGGACATCCTGATTTGGCTTTTTGGGAGCTTCCTCTTTCGTCCTCTGTTCGGCCTAGGGTCGAGAATACGCGCTTGGGTAGAGTGGAGGTGTCTGGTGGTACTTTGTCTATAGCACAGCTCATTACTCATTTGCAGTGGGTTGTTCCAGATAGTGCATATCAATGGGAAGTGGAACAAGTGGAGCAACATGTGTTTAAGGTAAATTTTCCAAGTAAGGTTGAGCTAGTGCGAGTTCAACACTTTGGGCGTTTTCATGTGCCGGATTCGAGCATTATTTTGTCGTTTGATTTCTGGAAGAAGGATATTGAGCCAGTTTGGGCGTCGGAGGATGTATGGGTGAGAGTGTATGGTTTACCACCAGTGGCGTTGGATGATTATCTCTCTCTTTGGGCACTTGGGGATGTGTTTGGAAAAACTAAGGAGCTTGATATAGCTTTTACTCGACAGTATAATGTGCTTCGCATGTTTATTACTTGTTTGGATACCGCTCTCATACCAGATACTTGGGATCTTAAAATTAAAAATGAGTTCTTCAGATTGAGATTTGAAGTGGAAGGGGGGAAGCATGTTGTACCTTCTGATGTTACTATGTCAGAGGCTCCAGGTGATGGTGGGGATGATGATCCTCAGGGTCCTAATAATCAGAAGAAGGATGATTTGGACAGAACTAATAAGAGGAATAAGAATGTGGGGGAGAATGAGGCAAATAAGAATGGTGTGAATGATAATGCAGTGGAGAGGAATGATATGCTGCGGTCTCATCCTCAGGCAAATAGGTATGACAGCCCGGGTGGTGCTAATAATTTTTTATTTGATTCAAATAGCTTGTGTTTAAATCCAAAAAATTTGTTCAATTCTTTCAGCGAGGTGGCGGACAGTGTTGGCGAGTGTATGCCTCACACTGTTGCCAGTTCACCAAAAAATTTGCAGCATTTCTCAAAGAGCCAGAAGGGTGAGAGAGCAAGTGAGAAGAGCGGAGCGGCGATGGCTGGCTCGTCGATCGGGGGTTCTACGCCGCGCGTGCATGCGGCAGCGCCCTCGAGGCATGCAGAGGCGGGCAGGGAGGCTCTGGCGTCGGAAGCCCGATCCGCTGATGCGGGTAGCATGCGCGCGGCGACAGCAGGCCAAAGCAGTTTGGGTATGCAGCCTGGTATGCATGGCGCATCCCCCAATGCCATGCAGCTGGGCACGTCCATGACCACCCCATCTACTGTTTCTAAGGTGACAATCCCAGTGCACTTTGCTGTTGCAATACATGACGCTGTTTCGGTTTCTCCGACTAAACTTTGTGATGAACAGGGAAGTATGTCTCCTGGATTTGCCAAATCTGAGATGCCGAAGGGTGGGTCAAAAACTTTGCAGCACACTTATGAGCAGATTGTTGCATTCGGAGGGATTCAAGAGGAGGCTCAACGCGAGGTGCGGTCGAGTGGAAGACTGCGGGCTCAGCATAATGCGGATATGACGCAAATGGAGAGGGCAACGATGATTGCAACAAAGCGTGCGGAAACGCCAGTGATAGGTATGTCAACAATAAAACCAACTTCTATTACTTCTTTCGCGGATGATCAAATAATTGAGGATGCTAGGATCTTGGGGGTTTCGTTAGGTGTATCCCTGTCCGAGTGTACTAAATCTGCCAAGCTAATAAAAGATTTTGAAAATCAAAGATCAATCACGTTATTAAAAGGTAATGATGTTCGGTCACAAAACTGTTTGATGGTTTCCCGTGCATCGGATTTGTGTGAGGATTTAGAAGCAGAAGAGGAGTTTCTGAGTGACGAGAGTACAGAGATTCCTAAAGTTATTACTATGGAGAGAAAGGCTCGTAAAAAAAAGACTTATGATAAAGATAATGTTACGAGGAGTAATCGTGTTAGATTTAAACCATCAAAATTACAATGACAAATCTTAAGGGAATGACATGGAATAGTGAAGGTTTTCGAGACCCGGGAAAACATTTGTTTGTGAAGGAATCGATTAGGGACTATGACCTGGATTTTATTGCCTTGTTAGAAACAGGCGGATCTAATTTTGAGGTTCATTTTTTAAGGGAGTTGGCTGCTGGTAAAAATTTTGCTTGGTTTTGTTTGCCACCACATGGGAGGTCGGGTGGCATTCTGGTAGGGATTAATACAACTACTTTGGTAGTGAATAGAGTAGATAGTGGAGATTATTGTGTCAAGTTGTCCATTACGTCTAAAATAGATGGTTTTCAATGGCTTCTAGTGCCGGTGTATGGGGCGGCTCAAGATAAAAATAAATATGAGTTCCTTGCAGAATTGGTAAGGACTTGTGAATCAGAAACAATTCCAATGTTATTAGCCGGGGATTTTAATATTCTGAGGAAACCAGAGGATAAAAGCAATGATAACTTTAATCCACGGTGGCCTTTTATTTTTAATGCAATTATTGAAAATTTGAATTTGAGAGAAATTGCGTTATCGGGCCGGCAATTTACTTGGGCTAGTAGAAGACAAACACCTACTTATGAAAAATTGGACAGGGTTCTTGCGAGTGTGGAATGGGAACAGAAATTTCCTTTAGTAACTGTCCGGGCTTTGACACGCTCGGGATCTGATCATACTCCGCTTTTGATTGATGCGGGGATTCAGGCACATTTAGGTAAAAAACCGCGGTTCTCCTTTGAGTTGGTATGGCTCGAACAAGAGGGGTTCGATGAGCTTATTGCTGCGGAATGGGCAGCCGGCCCCATTGGAAAAAGTCCAATTCAAACTTGGCAAAATAAAATAAGACATTGCGACGCTTTTTACGTGGCTGGGCAAAAAATTTGAGTGGAAAATATAAGAAGGAGAAGGAGAAACTATTGAGTATCATAGATATGTTAGACATTAAAGCGGAAATGATACCGCTATCTCAAGGGGAGTGTAATGAGCTAAAGGTAGCTAATGAAAAGTTAAATAAACTTCGCCGAGATGAAGAGATCAAATGGGCTCAAAGGGCAAAAGTAAAATATATTCAGGAAGGGGGAGATAATACCAAGTATTTTCACCTTATAGCTAATGGCAAACACAGGAAAAAGAAAGTTTATCAACTGGAACAAGATGAGGGAACTATTGTGGGTGATGATAATTTAAGGGTTTATATTTCGGAATACTATAAAAAACTCTTTGGTAATCCTGAACCTAGTTCGGTTGTGCTAGATGAAAGCATAGTTCAAGATATTCCGCAATTGTCTGCGGAGGAGAATCAAGTGTTAATTAAAAATTTCTCTATGGAGGAGGTACATGATGCTATTTTTCAAATGGAACATAATAAATCTCCGGGACCCGATGGTTTCCCTGCGGAGTTTTATCAACATTTTTGGGGGGTTATTAAGTTTGATCTGATGGCTTTATTTGAGAGCTTTCAGAAAGGGAAATTACCGCTTTATAAATTGAACTTTGGGGTGATTACATTACTACCGAAAAAGGAAAATGCAACTCAGATTCAACAATATAGACCAATTTGCTTACTTAATGTGAGCTTTAAAATTTTCACTAAAGTTGCCACTAATCGTATTTCGGAGGTAGCTCAAAAAGTTATCAAACCTTCTCAGACGGCTTTTGTTCCTGGACGACACATTTTAGAAGGGGTTGTGGTACTTCATGAGACTATGCATGAACTGCATAGAAAGAAACTAGATGGGGTTATTTTTAAAACTGATTTTGAAAAGGCGTATGATAAGGTTAAATGGCCCTTTCTGCAACAAGTTCTTCGTATGAAGGGCTTTGATCCAATTTGGTGTGATAGGATAAAGCAATTTGTACAAGGTGGGAGTGTTGGTATAAGAGTGAATGATGTGATTGGGCATAATTTTCAAACTAGGAAAGGCTTAAGACAGGGAGATCCTTTATCCCCAATACTTTTTAATATTGTCGCTGATATGTTAGCGATTCTTATTGATAGAGCGAAGGAGGTAGGTAAAGTGGGAAGTTTGTTACCGCACCTTATTGACGGAGGAATTTCCATTTTACAATATGCTGATGACACAATTTTGTTTTTGGAACATGATGTTGCTAAGGCCGTTAATATGAAATTGATTCTATGCATTTTTGAACAATTATCAGGTCTGAAAATTAATTTCCACAAGAGTGAAATCTTTACATTTGGTAAGGCAAAAGATATGGAGGATCAATATAAACACATTTTTGGATGTGAGTCAGGAACTCTACCCCTTAAATACTTGGGAATTCCAGTTCATTATAGAACTTTGCGGAACGCCGAATGGAATCCCATTGAAATTCGGTTTGCATCTAAATTAGGATGTTGGCGTAGTAAATTGTTATCGTACGGGGATAGATTGGTTCTAATTAATTCGGTTCTTACAAGTCTGCCAATGTTTATGCTATCCTTCTTGGAAATCCCAATTGGGGTGAGGAAGAGGCTGGATTTTTATCGATCTAATTTTTTCTGGCAATCTGATGAGCATAAGAAGAAGTATAGGTTATCTAAATGGAGTATTCTGTGTAGACCAAAAGATCAAGGGGGGTTAGGGATTGAGGTTTTGGAATTGAAGAATAGATGTTTGTTGAGTAAATGGTTGTTTAAAATCCTTACAGAGGAGGGTATGTGGCAACAACTCTTATATAACAAGTATATTAAAAACAAAACTTTAGCTCAAGTTGAGGTTAAACCAACAGACTCACCCTTCTGGAAGGGTCTTATGCATGTCAAAGCGGATTTCTTTAAGAGAGGTTGTTTTAAAGTAGAGGATGGAAATTCTGTGAGGTTCTGGGAAGATGTGTGGTTGGGTGATACGCCATTATCCCACCAATATCCGGCGTTGTACAATATTATTATGCATAAGAATGTGTTAGTGTCGACCGTGCTTGCTACGCAACCTATTAATATTACATTTAGAAGAGGCTTGAATGATAATAAGTGGCTGCAGTGGATACATTTATGCCAAAGATTAATTACAATCAATTTGACATCTGAATCGGATAAGTTTGTTTGGAAACTCAATGAGTCGGGTATGTTTACAGTTAACACTATGTATCTTGATATGATGAATGGGCACACTGTTTACCTTCGTAAGTATTTATGGAAGTTGAAGATCCCTTTGAAGATAAAAATCTTTATGTGGTTCCTTAATAATAAAGTACTTTTGACTAAGGATAATTTAGCTAAACGGAAGTGGAATGGTTGTCAAAAATGTTGTTTTTGTGATTCCATGGAAACCGTGAATCATTTATTTGTTCATTGCCCGTTTGCACAGATTATATGGCGTATGATGTATCTTACTTATAATATTCCTCCGCCAGCTAATACTACTAATATGTTTGGTAGATGGCTTAATGGAGTGAGGAAAGGGGATAAACAAAAAATTCGGATAGGTGTTTCGGCCCTATGTTGGGCTATTTGGAGGACTAGAAATGATATGATCTTTAACAAACAAAGTGGGACTAATTTTTTGCAGGTTATCCGGCGAGCTGCTCATTCAATTCAGCAATGGGCGTTACTCCTCCCTATGGAGCAGCAGGAGGCTATGGTTATTGGATGCAACCGGATGCTACGGGTTGCTCAGGACTTCTATTTCCAGGCTACTGGGTGGCGACATCTTAATAGAATAGCACATGCATAGCCTTTCTATTAGCCTTATGTTGCCTGGCTATTTCTGTTTCGAATTTAGATTCTCAGTGATTGTAATAAGTGAGGATGGTTTATGATGAACTGATACTTGAGTTTTAATAAAGAAAGCCGTGTGCATCTATTGATGCAGAGGCTGGGGCGATGCTCCTTTATCGAAAAAAAGTTGTTCTTTCAGCATGAGACATATGCTGTATTTTGCACTGCACAGAGTGGAACTTTTTTCTTGCATGTTTGATTTGTACAGCCGTGGAGGCTGGACCATATGATTGACAACCTGCCACTCCACCCGACTGCTGCAATGTTAGCGACTTTTGTTGAAGCTTACATGATGCATGGTAATACAGAAATTTGGGGAAAGCAGCAAATTGATGTCAAACATTGATGTATCTGCAAAATGTTGGCCAGAGTTAGCTAAAGTAAGAGTACTGATAAGTACGATGGATTTGACTATATGATGATTTGTATATGCTTACTTGAGCGAGAGGAATCAATAGATCATTGTGCGTATTGACCGGAGAGGGGAGTCAAGATCCGGGTCTCTCAGCACCGCCCCTGATTTTTCTCTCCCGTGGTCGCCGTCTCGCTGCTCCACGGCCAGGTCCGGCGGCGCCGTTACCGTCGAGCTTGCAGCTGGCCAAGCTAGTGTGTGACCCTGCAATCCATGCTTGGTCTGTCGTATTGCTGTCTCAACGTCAGTGCACCAATTTCCAACACAGGTGAGGGAGAATTCAGATGGAACGCCACAACAACGCTCGAATTCCGTTGCGCTGACCCGAAGCTAGCAAACAGCCACTTCGAGAAATCGAGAAGACACAACCTGGATTCACGGAGATGTGGGCGGCGTCGAGTCCCTCTCCCTCCCATCTCCAGCCGGACGAGCCGGTGGGGCGAAGGATGCCCGCGGGTGCAGCAACGACACATGCAGCTTCAGGCCGGCGGCAGCGCGTCCGTGGCAAATCAGGCATCCTTCCTTTTCCCTGGCGCCTCCCTAGCTCCGGTGGCGCCTGAACGGCCCCGTGGCCGTCGTCCCTTTCCTCCGCGGCGGCGCAGCCCTCGTCCCTCTCTGGCAGCGCCCAACCCTGGACACTCTCGTCCGCTGAACCGCAGCCCTTGGAGATCCTCGCCATCTCATGAAGCCGACCCTCTTTATTTTTTATATGAAAGCCGAAGATGTTGCTCGAGAGGAAGGAATAGCTCCCGGATAGAAAAAAGAGAGCGAACCGGTATAATGGCACTTGCAGTATTAAGGTGTTTGGTGGGAGGGTAAATCTGTCCAAAAAATGTTGGACGAAAATTTTGGCAGAAATTTTAGTTCAACGGACCAAACCTCCTGAACCAAACCAAGGAAACGTTAGCTCTTTTATTATTAGGTAGAGATATATTATTTCTTATAAGTTTCAAAAAATTCTAGACATAGTCAATGATTTAAGCTATTTTTTATATTATGGGCTACACAAAGATAACAAAAATTGATAAAATTTGGAGATTCAAAAATATAAGTACTCAGATCCACACGTTTGTCATTTTTTGTAGCTCCAAATACAAATTATTTAAAACTTATGCTTTGCACGCTCGTGAGATAAATTATTGGCCACATCCAGGGTTTTTTCAAAAGAAATCAAACTCATAAATACGATTTTCAATTTTTTTGAGAAAATGGGATCACTGATGCCCGGGAGACAATAATCTCCGCTCGTTTATGAGGAACGTCAAATTATTCGAATGCCACTTTAGTGGTTTTTTCTTAGTTAGATGTGTCACATGTTTTCCCCTTCATTCAGTAGCGAGCATTAGCAAGCATGTTTTCCCACAAAAGATGACTCAATATTTAATACCAAAATCTGGGGAAAATTGTAGAACCTTCCCTCTTCATCTTCTATCAAACTACAAAAGAAGATGATTTGGCTTGTGTATAGCTTGGCTGCCCAAAGTGACACACCGGTCCCATAGAATGGAATTTTTGTATGTTGTAGATGCCCTGGTGCCCTCAGCCAGTTGTTGTGCTACCCAGCTGCTGGCCTGTCTCGTCTGCTAGTAGTACTTACTACAGTTGAGTGCGGTAGTATTGACCTTTTTGTCAAAAGGAGTTTTTATTAACCCAGTAGTACACATTAAGGCGATACAATCAATCGAGTTATATCTGGTTTCTCATAAAAATGATGCACACAACTTATCAAAAAGATATGAAAACTTTAACATGACACTAGACATGCAACATAATAAAGTATAAAGTAGCCTAAGGCGACGGATGTCCAGTACCTAGATTGCGCCCCATTCCTGTAGGGTGAAAACCTGGCTGCTCGCTCCACTTGATTACATCCTCCTCGAAATAGACTTTCGCCCCGCTATATTAATATAGCAACCATCCGATACAACGAAACAGCTGGGGCCGCAGCATAACCAAGCCCAAACGACAAGAAAAAGAGAAACGAAAAAGAAACTAATGCCGACACCGGCAGATTGACGAAAACGATGATGACTCCGCGACCGCTGCGCCCTCCGAAGAAGTACCACCACTCTCTAGCACGCCGATGCCGCATACCAAGCAGCACCTTCAACAAGGGAACAGCGACGACGCCGCTGCTGCCGGACTCGGCCTAGGGTTTCCCCGTACGCGAAAGGGATTAGGGAGGGATACATCCGACACCCCGGAAGGAAGGCGGCACCCGCGGCGTCGCCGCGTCAGTCGAACATGCCGACACGGATTTCTCCGACCAACAAACCCACCACTGAACACTCCGACGTGCTCCACCAAACATGCCACCCACCAGCACACGCCACCACGGTCATGTAGTCGCCCTCGCCGTCGCACTGTGGTCACCGGAACAGGGCCTAGAGGAAGAGACGACATGGGCAGGGACGGGGGTAGCGGCACCCCAACCGGGCGGGAGGGAACTACCTCCACCGCCTTCGCGGTCGTCGACCGGACATGGCAAAGGGGGCAAACCAGGCCCAAGATGGCCCGGCCGGGCCCAAACAGGCCCGTAAAGCCCCACTGCCAAGCTGCAGCAGGCCGGCCGAAGTGCCGCCGCCACCCATCCACCGCCGCCGCACCATCTCCGCCGCCAGGGAGCTCCGCCGGCGCGCCGAAACGCATGAGACCCGCCCAGCCGATCTGGGCCCCGAACTGGGCCAGATCTGGGCCGAGCAGGTCCCATCCGCGCCGCTGGCCGTCGCTGCTCCGCCTCCAGCCCAGGCTGCCCGCCGTTCCACCTCCCACCGGCGCGCGGGTCTCATGCCGCGCAGAACCGCCGTCGGCCGAGTGCACCGTGCCCAAGGGCCCCACGCCCGCCGCGCGCCCAAGGTCGGCCCGCCGCCGAGCGGAGCAACGCCCGCCGGCCGCACGGCGCGGCGGGGAGGAGGAGGAGGGACTTGGGGTGGCGGCTAGGGTTCGTCCGTCGCCGCTCAGACGAGCGACTAGGGTTCGCCCGTCATGGGGAGTTTCTTATGCTTAGATTGCGGCAAATGGCTCCATGTTCGTAGACAGTGCGTGCACAAATAGATTACCTGAATGTAAAAGAAGATTTCGTTTGATCAAAAATACATCGTTTCTGCAGAGGCACAGTGACCAACATAAGGCTGCCGCTCCCACAAGGATATGATTTTTATATTTTGAGGGAATTTCTCCTAACCAATTGCCAACATGTTTGCAACAGATAAACGGTAGACTCAGAATGCGGTATTGACTATATATTGGCTAACACAAACATCAGTGCTAAAGTTCTCTGAAAAAGGTATTGGTTCTACAAGAGGATTGATGTGGCATTGCCTTAAAAATAGTGGTACTGGTTTAATAATAAGTAGGAGTATATGGCCTTAAAGTACTGGTTTTAATTAGAAGTATTTTCCTTCAGAAAAGAAGATGTTTGCTTTAACGAACCCAACCGTGGAAAGTAGAGGCATTGTTGTTTAAATGAACTCGGATCAAGCGTGCCACGAGACAAAAACATACAGTAAGAGCAAGTACAATAGAGTCTACTCAGCAGGCTACAAACCATTCTATGTCAGCAAAATCCTAGTTGGAGGGAAGAGAAAGGAGGAGAGAGAGAGCAGCAGGCTCTTCAGCTATCGCCGGCTGTGCGCAAGAAACAAGAAATTAACAGCCCGCTTGTAGCTCGTTGGAAGGATATAGGTGCAAGTCTCGCAGCGAAATCAAGCCCCTCACACACGCAGTCAACCACCCGATCCTGATACTCCTCTTCTCGTGCTGGGCCCGGAGATTAGATCCTTGGCGATTTACACAAAAATAACCCTTTGTTGCAACTATAGCACAGACTGACGGAGGGGCGCCACACATTCAGCCGACGTGGCGCCCTCGACGCTGAGCTGGTGCACCGATCCGACGTGGCAGCATGTGTGGCGCCCATGGGAGGGGCGCCACACTACTCTTTATATATAATGTCTGTCTAGAGATAACAGAAGACTGTAATAGCTCAATCGGATGAAGCCTTTGCTTCCTAATCCCATGTCATGAGTTCGAATCTCCGCACCACTTGAATTTATTTTTATTTTTAAAAATTATGCTAGACATTGTAGTATGTTTAAAACATGAAATCTAGCCTCGTACTGTTTTGTACAGTTTTTTTATCTTCACTTGCTTGCAAACTGTTTGTTCACAGGAGGGCCAGATTCGTCATACTCGTCAAGTTGTTTCCACAGTTTGTTTATTCCCTGTGAGAAATTTACACAAGATCAGGGGCCTTCCCTGATTGCGTGCCAAAAAGATTCAACTCTACTTTTACACATTAAGTTGTTTTTCACAAACTCTTTGTGATTCTGTGTCAAAATTTTACTTTTAACATCGTACTCTACTGTGTAAAAGAATTAGTTTTGGCCAACTTTCTATTTAGCAAGATGGAACTACAACACATTAAGTTGCTTACACAGCCTCCTGTGAGAAATTTACAGAAAATCAGGGGCTTTCCCTGATTCTGTTTCAGTGTTTTCTGTGTGAACTTGTGAGCGGTGTCTTTTGACTTTCTAGGCAACACATTGCACACATCCATGGCTGTTTTGTCAAAAATCGCAAGCCATGGATTTCTCTATAGAGCGACAGTATTGCTTGCTGTTAATTGATATCATTCTTATGCTACTTGCAGATATTCGGTGAGGACATCCAGCCTCTTGTTTGTGACAATGGAACCGGAATGGTCAAGGTCAGAATTATTTTCTCTCAGCTGTTAGACTGTCATTTCCTGCATTTATTAATATGACATTTTCTCATGGTTTATTATTATCTAGGCTGGTTTCGCCGGAGATGATGCACCAACGGCTGTTTTCCCTAGTATAGTTGGCCGCCCTCGGCACACTGGTGTTATGGTAGGAATGGGACAGAAGGATGCCTATGTTGGTGATGAGGCACAGTCCAAGAGAGGTATCCTCACGCTGAAATACCCAATCGAGCATGGTATTGTGAGCAACTTGGATGACATGGAGAAGATCTGGCATCACACTTTCTACAATGAGCTCCGTGTGGCGCCAGAGGAGCACCCTGTGTTGCTTACTGAGGCTCCTCTGAACCCAAAGGCCAACAGAGAGAAGATGACCCAGATTATGTTTGAGACATTCAATGTTCCTGCCATGTATGTTGCAATTCAGGCGGTGCTCTCCCTCTATGCAAGTGGTCGTACTACTGGTATGAACTGTTTCCACTTTTTAGTTCAATTTGATGCTTTGCTTATGCTGCCATCCACTGGTAGAACTGTTGTCAAGTTCCTATAATTAAGTCATGATATATGTTAAACAGTTTTCGTAATGCTTATCATATGCCATCCACTAATTTGCGTAAATTGGATATGCCAATTGATGGGGATATGCCCATAGGGGGTGGGTCGCCAGTCCCACTCGCCGTGAAGACCAGTCGCCCAAGCGACTGGGCCCTAAGCGACTGGGGTAACCCCAAGGAGGTGATGCGACTGGATAAGAAGATTACTTGCAAGAGGGTTAGCGGATCCCGGATTAGTAGCAACTGATGCGATTCGGAGTTATCTCCATGTAACCCTAGATCGGGGGTGCCTATATAAACCCCCGAGCTTAAACCCTATAGGACACCTTATTCGAGATCTAATCTCCCTTTGTAAGCTCTTGGCGTAGCCGCCGACTGACCCCCCATTGTAATTCTCCACTGAGCAATAAAGATCTAGCAGGACGTAGGCCTTTTACTCTCGGAGGGGCTGAACCTAGGTAAAACCCTTGCGTCTCTTGCACCTCGACCGTAGATGGCGATGTTCCCTTCCCCTCGCATCAACGAAGTGCTACCCAGCTGCCGTGGTCACATCCACGACAGTGGCGCCCCGTGGGGCATGGGACATCAAGCCTCCGAGCTACGGCGAGGCCCTACTCGCAGTGCGGCGGCCGGTTGCTTCCGGCGGGATGCCACCGGCAATTTCTTCCACATCCAGCCAAGCACCTACCGGCCCGCCTCGTCGCCTCTCAAGCACGCCTGGATGGTGCCGATCGGCTCCATCAACCTCTTCGTTGGGCCCCGGCGTCGCGACCCCGGCGAGCCTCGCCCCGGTCGGTCACACGACCCCCCGCCGGGACAGCTCTCACTGCTACTCGCCCGGTCACCGGCGAGGTATCTGGAGAGCTGAGACAGCCAAGACGATGCGAGTCGGCGCTCGTGGCACCGACCGCCAACTCCACTGTTGCCTCGACAGCCGCCGACTCCGCCGACATCGGCCGCCGCCGACTCCGCCGACATCGTCCCAGCCGCCGACTCCGCCGACATCGTCCCAGCCATCGACTCCGTCATCGCCGCGATCGACACCGACCGACATCATCGCTATAACATCGATTGCGGGTCCACCGCTGCGTCCCCGACTGCCCGCTCTGCTGCCACGGCGTCGGCCAAGGACTCTATCTCCTTGGTCTCCCACCCAAGCGACTTCGAAGGTGGCTTCGAGGCGACTCCATCCTCTCCCTCTTCGGCGGCTCGGCTCGGACTCCGTCGAGGCCCCACGCTACGCTGCCGACCGCCGATCTTCATGGCGGGGCGAGGAGGAGCTTCCAATCGACGCCTTCACCACCCCCTTCCTGCAACCGCCCCGCAACGGAGATCGAGGCCCACCGGGCGGCCCTCGAAGCGAGAGGAAAAAGGAGCTCGCCGAAAGGCGAAATTTCGTCTCGAGCAAGATGAGTGAGAGCCGTATCCCACTATCGTCAGCAGCGAAACCGCGGGCGCATGGAGCGCGCCCGCGCCTCTCCCAGCGCGCGCCTTAACTTCGACGACCCATACGGAGAAATCCGGGTCGCCGAATCCAGAACACGACATCCCGGAAGGAAGTCGGGCTGCCAGATAGGCGGCGCGCGGAGCACCTCCGCCACCCCCACCAAGTTCCTCGAGCAGTTGACGCCAATGGCCTACCGTTGCACTCGTCTCCAGCCGACAACGTTGCGGCTGCTCAGGCCGTCCTCGCAAGAATCCCGAAACGGGAGATGGAGCAATCCTTGTCCGGCATGCCAGGCCTTGGTCGCCAAGGCATTGGAGCAACACGCCGCGCCGATTCGCAAGGCGACTCTATTCGCACGTCCGCGATCGCGCGGCGTCGTCGGACGCGGCAAGCGCGCGATTGTCAACGCCAACAACGCCGCCGCCGCCAGCGCCCACTCGTCTAACAACCGAATCGAGCCGCGCGCGCGATGATCGCCGCCAATGGACAGCCCGTCGACGCCGAACCCACATCGTCAACGACCAAGAATGGCGGGCGCGTAATCGGTTGAACGACCGCCATGAAGCCCCGCCAGAGCGCGTTCACTGTCGGCCCGGCTTGCTTCGGGCCAATGATCAGAGGCGAGCCGTACCCTGTGGGGTTCAAAGGACCCCGCGACATCGAGAAGTACGACACACATATCGACCCTACGGTCTGGATCGACTCGTACGCCATGGCAATGGGGATCCAGGGCCACTCCGAGCTACTCGCGCACGCTACCTGCCCCTCATGATGGACGGCGTCAATCGCCACTGGTTCAACACCCTCACCGTCAACAGCATTGACTCCTGGGAAGAAGCCCGCGCCGCATTCATCCAACTTCGCCAGCGCATACACACGTGCCACAACCATAGAAGACCTGGATCGCTGCGTCAAGGCCCGCGCGAGTCGACCGCCGGTGGGTGCAGCGCTGGCGGACATGTGGACGACCTCCAGCGGCATCAGCACGGACACGGCAATCTATTGCTTCCGACGCTGCTGCCGGTACGAACCACTAAGCGCCAAGCTCCGTCGCGTCAGCCGGGATAATATCTCAATCTCCGAGCTCTTCGACATCGCCACCCGCTACGCCGACGAAGACCTACGGTCGACTCGGACGGCGAGTACGGTCAGCGACGCAATCGCCGCCCTGCGACGGACCCCGTGGCGACTACCGATTCGCCGGTCTAACAGCGGCAAGCGCCGCGGAGAGGGAGGACACAACGAGCTGGTCGCCACCACCGATTACGAGCAGCGCGAGCCAAAATCGTTCCGGCGCGACACTCGCGCCCAGGAGGATATCGGCCTCAGCCCAAGCGCTTCGACGCCCGCAGCCTCCTAGATGCACCATGCATCTACCACAGCAAGGAGGGCAAACCCGCCAATCACACGACGGGAAATTGCTACTCCCTGAAGCAAATAGAAAGGGCCCGCCGCGCCAAGGAAAACGACGGCGGTAATCACAAGGACCGCGCCAAGACCAAGACCAGCACAAGGGGGGGTGGTCGCAGCGCCGGCTCGCTCCACACCTTCACCGGGGTCGGCGACCGGCGGGATAGGAAGGTCTCGCAAGGGCAGTGGCGGTACACGCGGTCATCTTTCCGACGTGCCCCGGTGGCTTAACTGGTCCGAGCAAAGCATCACTGGAGCCGCGAAGATCACGCCCCCGCATCGAGTACCGGGCGAGTGGCGCTAGTCGTCGGGCCCAAGGTCGCCGACTACTGGCTGCAAAAACCACGATGGACGGGGAAGCTCCATCAACATTATGTACTACGAAACCTTCCAGCGGCTTGGTTTACCAGACTCACGCCTCGAGAACACCAAGGTTACGTTCCACGGCATCGTCCCTGGCGGAAGGTTTCGGTCAGGGACCTGATGACGTTGCGAGTCACCTTCGGCACGCCCGTGAACTACCGCACCGAGCGGATAACGTTCGAGGTGGTGAACTTCCGCAGCTCCTACCACTGCGTACTCGGCCGACAGGCGTTCGCCCTTCATGGCGACCCCACTACGCATACAACATGATGAAGATGCCAGGGCCTCGAGGCGTCATCACCGTCCACGGCGATCCGGAGATGGCACTGGAATGCGAGGACGTCAGCGCCAAGCTTGCCGACGCCGTCATCGCCGACGAACAAGACAACTCCGCCGAGCTCGCCAAGTACCCAGTAGATCGCAACGACCCCGCCATCTGGAGAAGCCAACCGAACTCGACTCGTCCGCAGCAACCTTCAAGCCTGCAACAGGCACTCGCCAAGTAGATCTTGTAGAAAACGATCCAAGTAAGCAAGTTACCATTGGGACGGGCCTGTCCGCCCAATAGGAAAGCACGCTCATCAAGTTCCTCCGTGAGAATCGAGATATCTTTGCATGGGAACCGTCCGACATGCCAGGTGTCCGAGAGAACTTGAACTGAGTGCATAAATCCCCTCCGCGCGACCCGTTAGGCGGGCAATGTGCCACAGTAGGAAAAACGGCGACGCGCAATCGCGAAGAAGTAAACCGGCTACTCGCCGCCGGCTTCATCATCGAAATCAAACACCCAAAATGGCAAACCCATCCTGGTGCTAAAGAAAAACAAGACGTGGCGAATGTGTATCGACTACACAAACCTCAACGCGCGCATGCCCCAAGGACCCATTCGTCCTACCGCGAATCGACCAAATTATCGATGCGGTCGCCGGGTCCGAGTCGCTATGCTTCCTTGATGCGTACTCCGGGTACAATCAAATAAAGATGGCCAAGGAAGACCAAGAGAAGACAGCATTCATCACGCCTGGGCGCCTACGCTACACGTCCATGACCTTCGGCCTCAAGAACGCGGAGCAACGTACCGGCGGTGCATGAACAGCTGCCTGGAAAGCCAGATCGGCCGCAATGTGCATGTCTACATCGGACGTGGTGGTCAAATCGACCCACCAGACCGACCTCATCAATGACCTCGCCGAAACATTCGCCAACTTACGGCGGTACAAGATCAAGCTCAACCCTCTAAAGTGCACCTTCGGGGTTCCGTCAGGACAACTGCTAGGCTCGTCGTCTCCAAACGAGGCATCGAGCCCAACCCGGAAGACAACGGCGGTCATGCGCACCAAGTAGCCGACCTGCCTGGTCGGCGCAGACTCGCCGGCGGTCGCCGCCCTCGATCGCTTCATACCGGCTCGGCGACAAGGCCATGCCACTCTACCGCTTGCTCAAGAAGTCGGAATCATTCGGGTGGACGGAAAAGGCGCAGCGAGCCCGGAAGAACTCCAGCACGCTCTTTCGAATGCCCCTATCCTCGTGGCCCCGCTGCCAGGAAGAGACTATCTATCGTCGCGTCGAACCGCGCTATAAGCGCGGTCATGGTTGTCGAACGGAAGGAGAGGGAAGGGAGCAAGCTGGTACAACGCCCGGTCTACTACATCAGCGAAGCTCTAATCGAATCCAGCGGTACCCTACACAAAAGAGCGGTGTGCGCAGTCTCGGGCCCAGAGGCGTGGCCTACTTCCACGAGCACCCCATCAAGGTAGTCGCCTCAACGCCACTCGCCGACATCATCCGCACGCGATGGCCTCGCCGGATCGCCAAGTGGGCAGTCGAGCTCGGCGTCCACAACATCACCTACGAGTCGCGCCATGCCATCAAATCTCAGGCACTCGCCGACTTCCTCGCCCGGCGGAAGAGGCCCGACGCCGCTCCCCGCGGACCTTAACCTGGACCTTTGCGCCGACGGTTCTAAAAACCTCGAAGGAGCAAGCGCGGAGTCGTCCTCACATCACAAAGGGCGACACGGTGAAGTACGTCCTGCAACTCAGATTCGAGCCCTGCACCAACAACATGGCGAGTACGGCGCTTCTACATGGTATGCGAGTTGCAAAAGAGATGGCGCAACACGGTTGCGCTGCCTCGGCGATTCCGACACAGTCGGCCCGGACTTCCGGCACTGCGCGCCACGGCGCCAACATGATCGCATACAAGCGCGGTCGACCAAGCGGTAGCTTCCCCGGCCACGTCGTCGAATGGTCGAACGGCGCAAGAATGAAGAAGCGATGCGCTGCCAGAATCGGGTCCAAGCGACTCCAACCCCCTCAAGGCGTCGTCTGGATATCGTCGACCACCCCTCGGTGTGCGCACCCCGCGAGCTGGACATTGCCGAGCCGCCTCCCGACTCCACCTTAGTCGCACTCGCCGCCGACAGCATCGATTGGACCGAGCCATACATAAGCTACCTCGAGCGCCAGACACTGCCGATGGACGAAGCCAAAGCACGGGCCATCGTGCGCAAGTGCAAGTCCTTCACCATCATCAACAATGAACTATACAAGCGCAGTGTCTCGGGAGTGTTCCAACGGTGCGTCGCTACCGAAGGGCGCAACATTCTGCGCGACATCCACAGGGGCTGCGGCCACCACGCAGGCGCGCGTTCAATCGTCGCCAAGGCCTTCCGTCACGGCTTCTACCGGCCAACAGCCCACGAAGATGCGGTCGCGCTCGTCCGTTCGTGCGCCGGGTGCCAAAAGTATGCAAGCCAGATTGCACATGCCAGGAGTCAGCATTGAAGACCATTCCCCTCACCTGGCCCTTCGCCGTCTGGGGCATGGACATGGTGGGGAAATTCAAAACGGCCCCCGGCGGATATACTCACCTCCTGGTTGCGGTGGACAAGTTCACCAAATGGGTAGAAGCAAAGCCCCATAAAGAAGTGCGACGGGAAGACAGCCACAAAGTTCCTACGCGAGCTTATCTATCGATATGGCTACCCTCACAGCATCATAACCGACAATGGCACCAACTTCGCCAAAGGGAGATGGCGACTTCTGTGAAGAAGGGCATCCGACTCGACCTCGCCTCAGTCGCCCACCCCGAGTCGAACGGCCAAGCGAGAAAGAGCAAACCGAGCATCCTTCACGGACAAACCGCGGTCGTGCCCCTGGAGCGCGCGCCGGTTCTTTGGGCAGAAGAGCTCTCTTCTTGTGGGGCATCACAACGCCAAGCAGTCAGCGGCTTCACGCCTTTCTTCTGGTGTATGGCGCAGCCGTTATGCCTACGGACATCGCCTACGACTCGCCTCGGGTCGCCAACTACGCGAAGAAGACAACGAGCGAGCTCGCCAAGATGACATCGACCTCCTCGGAGGGGGAGATCTCGCACTCTCCGAACCGCCATCTACCGAGCGGGATCTCCGTCGCTACCACGATCGCCGTGTTCGGGTCGCTCCTTCCAAATCGGCGACCACAGTACTCCGGCTAATCCAAGACAAGAAAGGCATGCACAAGCTGTCCCATGCAGGAAGGACCATTCGCCGTCAGCCGCGTGCTCGGCAACGACTCCTACTACCTCATCGACGTCGCAAGGACGACAAAGCGAACCGCTCACCAAAGAGTGAGCGCCCTGGAACGTCAACCTCCTCCAGCGGTTTTACACCTAAGGACAAAATGTAGCCCGCAAATTCAGAGGTTAATAAAAATCGCCGACCGCATTGATCTCCAACTCCGACTGCCTCTCCTTCATCCGCTAGATATCTCCATCTCTCATCCCGGTACATACCGGCCTAGTCGCCGCGATAAGCGACTCGGTACTGAGAGACCTCCGGTCGCCGCTGCTGGAAGAGCGAAGTCCACGATCGGCCAAGTAGCCGGGCTAACAAGGGCATGGCGGCGTGACCGGACGCAACACCAGGTCCGGTCACCCACCACCCCTTACGCCGTCGGGTGAAAAGGACTGGAACCCACAGCAGGGCCGCATGCTCGGCCAGCCCCAGGGCGACCACCGTCTCGTGCTACGCTATACAGCACACCAATGCCCTCCTCTACCTTAGGCTGGCGAATGCGCGGCTAAGTGCGACTAGGGACCCCGCAAAACGGACCCGCGGCTCGCCAAGGAAAATACGCCCGCAATGACCCCCTTTGGAGTCGCCTAGCGACTGGCTCACCGAGCCACGACGAGTGGCGCGCTACATATGAATAGCGCAAACTACAACTTACCGCCACTCCACCCATGAGGCTGCTATTCGTACTATAACGACTACGTCTGCGGCCAGGGCCCCAGCTCGAAAAAGAAAACAGTCAAGTCGATAGCCTTCATCGGGGTCGCAAGGCGACTGGCCTGAATGCCATGGATAGTCGAAACCAACTCCGAAGCATCGCCGCCACAAATAACATAAATTCAAAAGCAACCATCGAATTATAATTGAGCAAAAATTATCACTTTATTTACAACTGACACCCGCTCGCGGGAATTCAAGTTACTTCTTACACAGGGACTTAGAAACCTACGAGGACGGCCCCGGAGCCCCTTCTACGACAGGTTCGGCGCCATCATCGCCGTGACGAAACTTCGGCGTGTACAGAACGACCGGATACGTAGACAATGAGCCGGCGGCCGCGGCATGGAAGAGGCGCTCCGCGGGGTAGTCCACCGGGCCGAGCCCTTCTCCGCGTCGGCTGCGAGATGTGAGTCTCCAAGTCCGCGATCGCCATGCTCGGTCGGCGAAGGGCGCACCGCATCCATCAGCGCAGCACCGGCAACGTCGAACTCGCGGTCTCCGAGGAAGCCAGCGGTGACCTCCTCCACGTCGAACCCTCGGAGTAGTGCGCCGGCCTGTGCTCGAGCCATGGTAATGCCAACACGGCAGGAGGAGCGGCGAAGCCAGTCAACAACGGCCGGAATATTGGACACGGCCACTGAAGACGGACGGCGTGTCCCGCGGAATCACCTCCCGCGGACTCGGTACTGAGCACGCCAATATCTCCCCCGCACGAATGATAGCGCGGTCGCCGATCGCAGGCATTCAGTCGCCGTCTCCACAATCGCACGTACCTACAACCACCAACACAAGGAAGAAAAATAAGAACTCGCTTTCGACATCGACTCGAAATGCTCGGGGACCCGGCCAGCTCGCCATGCTCGGGGACTCCCGGCTCGCCATGCTCGGGGACTAGCCCGAAGCCGACTCGCCATGCTGGGGTAGCCCCGGCGAGGCGCCATGCTCGGGGTGGTCCCGGAACCGACTCGCCATGCTCGGGGTGGCCCCCGAAACCGACTCGCCACGCTCGGGGACTCGAAGCCCCGGCAAGTAAACGACAAGCGCAAGAGGAACTTAAGAATGCCGCGACATCTCTCGGACCGAAAGCCTCGAGTTGGTCTTCGGCTGCACCGCCAGACGATGCCTTCGACGCCTCCTTTTCCGCAGCCAACTCCTTGGCGTGCTGCGCTTCAAGGCCGCAACCTCCTCCCGAGAGACGCGGCAGCTCCGCGGAGTCGCGCATCGGTCGCGGCCTCGCTTTACCTTGTACTCGGCGATGACGTCTTCCAGTTCCGGCCCTTCTGCTCCGGTACCTTCGTCAATTCCGCCACCTCCGCTTCGCCCTTTTCCGGGCCTCTGGCCTGCTTGCGCCGAATTCGGCCGCGATAGAAAGATTCCTTGACGAATCCTTCCCGAGCCTCGGCAGAGCCTTTGCTGCGCCCCTGCTACTAAAAAAAGACGGTGAGAACGAAAGTTCGATCAGGGCGTGATCCGAAGAGAGGAAGGTGAGCGGGCATGACTTACTGCCCAGAGCAATCAACTTCCGGTTCTTTTGCGCCGCCTCCTCCACGAGCGCGGTCAATCGCTTAACCTCCGCCTGCAAAAATCCAAAAACAATGCCAAGGTCAACAAAAGAAAACCAGACGGACAAAAGGAGACTCGACTCGCCCTTTCAGACCAAGTCGACCCTCGGGCTGGGGGTGACTAGACTACGAGTTCAGAGACACTCACCACGTGTGCTTCACCAAGCGCCGTGTGGGCTCGGTGAAGGTCAAGGTAGAAGGCGGTGGATGGCGCGACTCGGCCGCCTCTCCCGCCTGCATCACCGCCTCAATCGACGGCACCTCGCCCGCCCGCGCGTCGGCGTCACTGGGCGGGGCTCGGTCCCTAGCAGCCTTGGACCGGCGCTCCTTCAGCGGCTCCGAGAGGCCGCCCTCCTCGACGATGTTCTCTTCGACCTCGGGCGCCTTCTGCCCCTCGGTCGACCCGACGTCCGCCGACCCCTCCTCCACCACGGGTGGAACGACGTCCGGTCCCATCGCTGCGCTTGCCATGCCCCCGCGAACCATGCTGGGTAGAGGAAAGACTTCGGCGGTGGGCTCGGCGTGGCTGGCGCCCACCTTCTCAGCTTGGCTCGCGGTGACGGGCTCTTCCGGAGCCGACCCCGCGCCCCCAAGGTCGGATGGCGCCGCTTTCTTCTCCGCGGCCTTCTTCTTCGCCTCAGCCGCCCTCGTGGCCGCCACCCCAGCCGCGGCCGGTTTCGCCAAGGTCTTCTTCTTGGACCTACAGGGAGACAAGGTGAGTCGACACCCAATCCCGCCACAAGGAGAACAAGTTTGACAAGGAGCACTTACCTCACCGTGGGGATTGCTTTTACGCCCGGACCGGCCCGAGCTCCCGCATCGATCGCGTCCTTCAAGGGGGCTGAAGCCTCATGGAACCTTCCAGGAGAGTGGGGAAGCGATCGCTTCGATAGCGGCTCGGCCCCTTCCTTGGAAGGCTCCGCCTCGCCCTCGGGCGAGAGGTCGCCTCCTCTTCAACCGCGCCCTGGGACGAGGACCCGGCACCCCTCTTCGACCCGCGCGGGAGTCTGATGAAGTCCCGCGCCTCGGAGTCCGACTCGGTGCGCTCCTCCTCGTCGTCGACCTCTTCTTCTTTGCCTTCGGTCATTTCGGAGGCTCCTTCCCGGCGAGGGGGAAGGTGGTCAGCGATCTTCTGCCAGCGCTGCATTTGAATCAAGGAAACAAGTCAGAAGAGAAGAAACGCGGCCAAGCCGTGCGGAGTCATCGTACGGAGCGTTACCTGAGGCGCCGGGGTATCTTCGGAATAGGGTGCCGTCCTCGAAGGAGGTAAAGGTGGCGTGGTGATCTTGGCGAGCGCCTTCCGGTACTCGCTCTCGTCCCACTCGGTCGTCGACCGGGTGCAGTCGTTTTGCCCCCGGTATTCCCACATGGGGTGAGCTCGACGCAGCAGGATTAGCGCCGGCCAAGCCAGCGATTATACACATTGACCGCCGTCGGCCGCTATCGCCGCTGGATCGCTGGCGCATCTCCTTCACCACCTCCTCCTGCTCGCGCGGCAGCCGGACGTTGAGGCGTCGCGGGATCTGGGCTCGGGGCTGAAGCGAGGAATGCAGACCTCGCCGGGGAAAGTGCTCCTTGGCGTAAAACCGGCGACTGCTGCGCCTTCTTGGGGAGCGCCATGTCGATGAAGCTTTCCCCGGACTTCACGGAAGGTGATTCCGCCGTTCGGGATGAGCGCCTCGCTTCTTTCTTGAGTCGCCCGCCGTGGAAGATTGATACCCACAGTGGGAAATAGGGCGGACGGTAGCACTCGCACAACGCCACGAACAGCGAAATCTGTTGGACGTTGTGCGCCCGAGGTCGGAGACCTTGATGCTGTAAAAGGCTAACAACTGCCGGAGGAAATCGGAAGTGGGGAGAGCGAACCCGCGGTCGAGGAAGCTCAAGAAGATCACGAACTCCTCGGGCCGCGGGAGGGGTTCCACCTCGTTCGTCGGCGGAACTTGCCACCGCTCTTGCTTGAACTCCGGGATGACCCCGGAGGCGACGTACGGGAGCAGAGACTCCCGCGTGACCTTCGACTTGCCCCAGCCTTTCGCCGCCATGGATGCGTGTGGAGCTTGGAACGAGGATGAGATGAGGAGAAAATGAGAGAAGAGGGGGGAGGAGTGGTGAACCCTAAATCCCAGGGGAAGCCCTTTATACCGCCACTCGCCCAGATTAAGGATGAAATCCGTTCGTTAATTCGTCCGGAATCGCCGCCCCGCAATCAACGGTCAAGATCTGCGCCGGCCCGGCTGAATAGCCGTTAAACTAGCCGTTAGCAGTCACGTCGGGCCCAACGGTCAACAACATGCAAACGGTTCATGCCTCGGTCAACGTGAAATCTAGCCGTTGGCTCTTCCACGTGTCTCTATGGTGAATACACACCGACTGGCAAACGACGATTGGCTAACGCCGACTGTCAGACGACGACTGGCTGACGCCGACTGTCATACGCCGACTGACTGGCCAAGCTCTGGCGATTGGAGACTGGCACCAAGCTCGCAACTTTATCTTCGGAAGCCCGGTGGCGATTCACCTTGATCCATCGCTGTGCCTTTCCAAGACTTGTTCTAGATCCGCGCTTCATCACCACCGCGCTCGGGGACTACGATGGGGATATGCCCATAGGGGTGGGTCGCCGGTCCCACTCGCCGTGAAGACGGAGGCCCGGGGCGGACACGCCCGATCGCCAGCGGCTGGGCCCTAAACGACTGGGTCGTAACCCCAAGGAGGAGGTGATCTACGCGGCTGGAAAGAAGATTACTTGCAAGAGGTTAGCGGATCCCGGATTAGTAGCAACGATACGATTCGGAGTTATCTCCATGTAACCCTAGATCGGGGTGCCTATATAAACCCCGAGCTTAAACCCTAGAGGACACCTTATTCGAGATCTAATCTCCCTTTGTAAGCTCTTGGCGTAGCCGCCGGCTGAACCCCCCCTTGTAATTCTCCACTGAGCAATAAAGATCTAGCGGGACGTAGGCCTTTTACTCTCCGGAGGGGCTGAACCTGGGTAAAACCCTTGCGTCTCTTGCACCTCGACCCGTAGATGGCGATGTTCCCTTCCCCTCGCATCAACGAAGTGCTACCCCCTGTAGCATCTGCCGTGGTCACATCCACGACACCAATTTTGATTACTGCTCAGTGCTTGCTATACCATATGCATTCAGAGAGTAATTGTAATTATCATGCTGTGAAGCTATATTTAGTTTAGTGCAGTAATTTGTGGCTGAATGTTTTTTCAATCTACAGGTATTGTTCTCGACTCTGGTGATGGTGTCAGCCACACAGTGCCCATTTACGAAGGATACGCGCTTCCTCACGCCATTCTTCAAGAGAAGATAAAAAAAACTCTACAAAACAGTACGAGGCTAGATTTCATGTTTTAAACATACTACAATGTCTAGCATAATTTTAAAAAATAAAAATAAATTCGGGTAGTGCGGAGATTCGAACTCATGACCTAGGATTCATCCGATTGAGCTATTAAAGTCTTCTGTTATCTCTAGACAGACATTATATATAAAGAGTAGTGTGGCGCCCCTCCCATGGGCGCCACACCTGCCACGTCGGATCGGCGCACCAGCTCAGCGTCGAGGGCGCCACGTCGGCTGGGTGTGTGGCGCCGGCAGGAGGGGCGCCACACTGCCATGTGTGGCGCCCATGGGAGGGACGCCACATAAAAGGGTTAGATGGGTGAAATAGTTTGCCCGGAGGATCAGTTTGTGCTATAGTTACGACAAAAGGTTATTTTTGTGTAAATCGCCCAGATCCTTCGAACAAACAATGATCGGCCCAACTGTGTGTCGCGGCACGCACTACTTGTTGGAGCTAACCTTGTTGTATAGGTTTAGTGTCATGTTTATTTCTTATTACATGATGTTAGAACTAGTTGTATGCATGTAAACATGGCAGAGAGGCATCGGCAAGAGAGCACAGCACGCAGCGATAGAGGGAGTGCAGTGCAGCGGCTAGACTGCCAGCCAGTAGTCGAGTACTTGCATACACGTATTGTTCGGATTAGTCAAGTTTTAGTTAGTGGATGCTACATGCATGGATCAAGATGGTCAGAGTTGTGTGGCCGTTAGCGATAGGATCAGCTAGCTGTTAGTGTTGATCGTGTGTGTAGTTAGTGGAGTAGAAATAGGATAAGGCCGTTCTGCCTGGCTGTGTATGCGTGCGTTGTGGGCTATATAAGCCATGTAATCAGAAGCTGAGTTCATTGTGGAGTTTAGAACAAGAGAAAAGAAAGTACAAGTGCGGTGCTGCGAAAAATACTCGTGTGTTCTTCTCCACCATATGTATGTGTGTTGTATCTTGGGCCAAAACTGTCACTTGGTATCAGAGCCAGGGACGGGGAAGGTTCGCGCACCCCGTCATGCTCGCCGGATCGCCGTGCTGGCTCAACCTCGCTGGGACGCCGTGGCCGGAGCCTGGCGTGGCGAGGCGGCCGTGAGGTGGTGGCGCAGCAGCGCGTCGTCCACAAGGCCAGCAGCACCGTCGTCTACCCGCTGTTGACGGCGAACTACTTCGAGTCGGCGCTGCTGTGATGGTCGTCGTGGAGTTCTCAAAATAAAAGACAACAAGGTTAAGGGGGTGATTGTTGGAGCTAACCTTGTTGTATAGGTTTAGTGTCATGTTTATTTCTTATTACATGATGTTAGAACTAGTTGTATGCATGTAAACATGGCAGAGAGGCATCGGCAAGAGAGCACAGCACGCAGCGATAGAGGGAGTGCAGTGCAGCGGCTAGACTGCCAGCCAGTAGTCGAGTACTTGCATACACGTATTGTTCGGATTAGTCAAGTGTTAGTTAGTGGATGCTACATGCATGGATCAAGATGGTCAGAGTTGTGTGGCCGTTAGCGATAGGATCAGCTAGCTGTTAGTGTTGATCGTGTGTGTAGTTAGTGGAGTAGAAATAGGATAAGGCCGTTCTGCCTGGCTGTGTATGCGTGCGTTGTGGGCTATATAAGCCATGTAATCAGAAGCTGAGTTCATTGTGGAGTTTAGAACAAGAGAAAAGAAAGTACAAGTGCGGTGCTGCGAAAAATACTCGTGTGTTCTTCTCCACCATATGTATGTGTGTTGTATCTTGGGCCAAAACTGTCACTACTGATCAATCACTTGTTTCCTTTTTGCAGTCTTTTCTACCTGTCGAGTACTGTACATAAAAGGGTACCCTGTCGAGCTGACAAACATATAATACCTGCAGCCAACGACCCCTTCTTCCTTTTTGCTGGTGGCACCTTCGGATCGGAACGAGATCCTCTATCGTGAGGAAGAAAAGTCACACAAGCTACAGTTCTCTAACTTGGCTTCTTTATATCCATATGATTAAGCCTATTTTGATCTAAATTAATTGGACACTGTAAATATGTGGTATCCATTTAGAGTAATTACTTATAATTAAAATTATGATTGGTTATTTTTCGGTTTAGGAGATTTGTATGAACAGTAATTACGTATAGTAAATTACTACAGTACAGATTAAACAGTGCCTGCTACAGTCTCTGACTTTACTTCTTCATTTTACACTAACTGTGCACTGTAGTTCCCTGACTTCGCTTCTTAACGTCAGAGGATCTGGTTCCCTTCAGATCACCGGTCTTGCTCCCCATGAAAATCGGTGGTTCGGATTGGACGCGGTGAGGGAAGACACGTACCTAAAAGGCGCCTATATTATGCTTGGCTAGATTATGGGGCCAGCCTAGGTAATTCGCTCATGATGTGAGGCCATAATCCTGCAGCTGCTACTATGGTCAACCGTCAACAGTTGCGCGCGCGAGCGCAGGGTCTGATCGTACAAATGTTTAAACAGACGGTCTCCAACTTTTGTGTATGCCCTGGCCTGCCCAAAGTGACACACCGGCCGGCCCCATGGAATGACACTTTTTGGATCTTGCAGATCCAGTGGGCTCTCGTCTCTACAGTAGTCGAATGCGCTATTTGTTTTTTTTTTTACTATGGGCTTAACACAAACGTCGCGTTTAAAATCCTTTGAAAAAGGGTTGCGTCCACAAGAATTGAATTTCTGGCAAAGTACTCCCTTCTTGCCAAAACAAATGTGGTGCGTATAAGAATTTCTAAAAATTGAACGATGTAAATTTTGGCCAAGTATATAGCAAAAAATATTAATATCTATAATCCCACATCAATACCATTAAATTCATCGCGATGTATATTTTCATATGGTATATAATTAGTATGGTAGATGTAAATAATTTCACAAAAAAATTGATCAAACTTAACATTGTTTTACTTTTTTAGTATGGTAGATATAAATAATTAGTACTCCCTTGTTGCCAACATTAATGTAGTGCGTATAAGAACTTCTGAACATCAAACGATGTAAATTTTGACCAAGTATATAGGAACAAATATCAATATCTACAATCCCAAATCAATACCATTAGAATCATCGCCATGTATATTTTCATATGGTGTATATTTGGTATGGTAGATGTAAATAATTTGACACAAAAAATGATCAAACTTAGCATTCTTTGACTTTTTTTAAAGAAAATTATGCACTACATTGTCGCAAGGAGAGAGTATTGGTTTTCGTAACATGTATTTGCCTTTAAAGAGGAGGCTTCTTCATCGAATTCAACCGTATAAATACATAACCATGTAAGCACATCCTTTTTTTGCAGCAAAATCACGACTTCACGAGCAAGGTGGTTAGTTTTTTTACGTGTAGAAAAAATATTAATTACCTTGACCAAATTACCATTCATATATTAATAAAATAATCACAGAAGAATATCAAACCATTGCAAATAATTTGGCAACAAGAATTGTGGTACGACCGACATTTGAAGAAGCAACAGCCACACGGACCGGTATTAATTGCCAACAACTTCCTGGTCAATAGAAGTATTATGGTCCACATTTTTAACTTGAACAAAATTTATGCTGAACTTTTTTATTTTTTATTTATCATTATATTTGATGAAAATACAATATCAATAAAAACATTGGGGCATATTAATCATGTTGATCTTTATATAGCTTCTAGTTTATGTCATTCAAAAACATGATTGCGATGTGCTAAATTGAAGTCATATTTTGTGATAATGTGAAGTTAGGTTTTCATGTTAGAAGCATCGCCCTCTTTAAGAATATTTGAACCAAAACCCTCAAATGTGGAGAATAAATAAATAAAACAAAATGGAATGCCTCCCCCAGTTAGTCTTTGACTTGTGTATATTAATGTGTGTGTAATGAGTATAGTTTATGATTATCATATATCCTTATAGAGATCTCTAAAGTGGTTTAGTGGATATCTTGATAGTGGATTCTAGTCTATGATTATGTCTAAGTAAATAGAAAAGTGTAGAGTTAATAAGGTATTTATGAGCGGAAAGTGTATTTGGCTCCTAGGCTCCACTAATCCTATCCTTCTAAAAAATAATATATGATTTTTTTAAAGTTCTAAAAAATTCTGAAAAAACAATTTAGACAGTCAATGATGTAACCTACAAGCATGCAAGAATCGCAATGCAAAATTCTTTATATTTTGGCCTACGCAAAAATGATAACATCTAATAAAATTTGGAGATTTGAAAAATATAGATACTTACATCTACACATTTGTCATTTTTGTGTAGCTCAAAATATATAGTATTTAAATTTTATCTTTTGCACGTTCATGGGATAATTCATTGGCTGCATCCGGATTTTTTCAGCTCGTTTTGAAACTCATAAATACGATTTTCGGTGTTTTTTAAATGAATTATTTGTACCCAGGAGCCAAAAATCTCCACTCGTTCATGATAAACTAGTCATCAAATAGTTCGAATGCTAGTTTTTTTCGTGGCCACTTCATTCAATAGTGAGTTGATGATGGCAACAGTCGACCCAGCAGCAGCAGCATGCCCCTTTCATGGGAGGTCCAGGATACACCTAGGGTATGTACTATTCTAGCTATTGTGTTCCATATAGAATATACTCCACTTAGTTTGACATCACTTATGTTTCGTGGCATAGAATACACGCAACACACTGCGTCCAATCCTTCATGGGGAGCTAGTGATTAGGATCCTGAGCACATGGAGTATTACAGCGCGCAGCAGAACTATGTCGGTATGCAGACTCCACCAGAGCCCACACGGGAGACGTTGTACGACCCCGAGTCCGGGTCCTGGATCCCTGCTCGTATCACCAGGGCCCCGGACAGGTTCGGTTGGACACCCCATGTTACGCCGCCTCCACGAAACCCCAGACGCCGTCCATAGTCTCAGACATTTATGTATCTATGTATCAGACATTTATGTATGCATCACCTATGTATCAGACATTATGTATGAACTATGTATTAGTATGTTCTAGCATTTAAAAATGGCGCCATAAGTGCCTTCAACTATACCCCTGCTAACCCTAAGCGTCATGCAAACGAAGAAAATTCGCGCAAAATACATCCATGCAAATAATCGGTCAATTGGTCTCTAGCTGACCAACGAGCCTGACAATTTGTGTGGACAACGCAGCCGACACCCAGTCGGTTTGCTCCTGTCCGATCGGCCTGCTGCAGGCCGACTAAGTCACATTTTTGGAAAATTTTGAAAACACGTGATAGTCCTGGAATTAAATAATTAATTCGTATTATTTAAAAAAATCGTCAAAATAGTAGATCCCGTTTCTCTTTTTCTTCATAGAATGACACTTTTTGGATGTTGTAGATGCCCTCCTGCCCTCGGCCAGTTGTTGTTGTGCTACCCAGCTGCTGGCTTGTCTCGTCGGCCAGTACTACAGTTGAGTGCGCTATTGACTAACACAAACAACAGCTATAAAAAGGTCTCTGAAAAGGGGGTTGGTTCTAGAAGAGGGTTGATATGGCATTTGCCTTAAAATAGTAGTGGTGGCATAATAATAAGTATGAGTACCTGCCTGCAAATAAGTCTGGTTTTAATTAGAAGTATTTGCCTTCACAAAAGAAGATGTTTGCTTTTTTTTTTGGTTTGGATTGCTCATCAAGCATCGCTCGATAAGATGTTTGCTTTAACGGACCCAACCGTGGAAAGTAGCAAGGCACTGACGCACTGTTCTTTAAATGAACTCGAGCCAAGCGTGCCATGAGACAAGAAAATATATATAGTAAGACACTGTTGTTTTAATTAGGAGTAAGCTTGCACAACTGACTGATTGCAGCGAAATCAAGAGTGGTTTGGTTAACTTCAACACAAAAGTGTTCAGTAGGCCATAAAATAAACTTCTGCATATATGTGATCACCTCGAGCAGTTTGGCATTTCACATTCAGTAAAAGAATGACACTTACACATCATGCCACTTCAAGGCAGAGGATTGTTATGATATTAGCAAGTGGTGTTTCAACAAACACCCCTCAGGCCGTCACCGGGCGCATGGCGTGTATATCTTCCAGAATCGTCGGATTTGTACGTTGTTAGCTACACTAAGCCCTTCTCCAGCCGATCAGACCTTTCCCAGACGATATACTATACTCCCTGGAACTTAGACGTGATGCTCACGGACTTCTTTCGGTCAAGGGAAAGATCAGTTCAGTGTATGTGCTCTTCTTGCGTCAATTCTCCGAATCGGAACTCCTTCTTTTGCTCAAGGAAAGAAGAGCTTTGTGTAGAGCAGCTCGTTCCAGGTGTCCTGGAGTCCCGGGAGGCACCAATGGGTGCAGTCCGCATAGCTCTTGGGGCTGGCAATCTGCTCAGGGGTCAGCGGGTTCCACTGCTTCTTGTATATCTGGGTGTGTGCGTCTTTGCGGTACTCGGACAGCTGCGTGATGTTGACGACACCAACAGGAACCTTGGATGTGCTGAACACTTCTCCAATAACTCGCATCAGGCCCTTGCTAGTGCCTGGTCCCCAGTAAGACAGATCTTTGATTGGTGTAGTCTGGTTGTAGCAGTTTCCATCAGAATCATCGCCCCAATCTTTGCTCCTAATAATAGAAAACAGAAACATGACTCAGAACTTTAGATATCAATCGGCCACATGCACTTTAGTATAGTCTGAGCCAACCAGATTGCAGGGAAATTTAACTAAATTCTTGATCGGAAGATGAGAGCTTACCTGGTATGGGTAGGTGACATAGTGACAAAAAACGCCCTTGAATTTCTAGGGTTCATGTTGTTCTCGACCCATTTCACAACGGCATTCAGTACCATCCCATAAGCGTCCTCTGTTTCCATTTCTATAATGTCCTTGCTCTTATCTTCAAAAGAACCTTGCCTGGAAGAAACAAAATATCAGAACCTATTTTTTTTACTTAGTAGATGATTCATAGTAGACTACCCTACTTGTCCCTCTATAATTGATTGCTGCCAATGCCATGGTCATGCACCTGTGGCTTTTCACATTAACTATGTTGCTCATGTTTGCTTGATTGTATTATCTATTTTCATGTTCTTTTCTAGCAAGATGCAATGTTTAACAAAGCATGATCTCTTCATGTTAATTTTTCCATACCCTCTGAAGATTTTTCATTTCAAAGTCAGGATAACTACCACAAAATAGCAAGGATATGAGAATCAATCTAGGCACCGAACATATAAACGTGATTCTTCATTGATGTGCCCTTCAAATTTAAGCCACCTTCAAGTAAGCAACAACATGTGGTCATGTGGAAGGTACTTACAGAATTTTCATCTTTTGCCCGGTCATCCACCAAAGGTAGGTATTGAATACCACAACGTCAGCTCCTTTCCAAAACTTGGCGTGCTTTTCAATGGCCGTCCCCCTTACTATTCTATCCGCAACACGGTGCACAACGGCATCATCCGAATTTGATTCAGCAAGAAAGGGAGCCCAGTAGAACTCAATCGTGGCATTGTAGTCCTACAAAATGCAACATCAAGCACATTCAGTACAGATGAGAGCAGAGAAGAAGGATAGATAGCAAGGGACCAACAGTAACACCATTTTAGGATCAACACATTTAGATGTCACTTGGGAGTTTGCTGCCTGTTGACATATCTAGCAGTGGTTACAGTATCTTCTTTGACCAACAGAAAGGTTCAATAGTGCTTATTGCATTACGTATTGTGCTGTTCAGCTGCCATGTAACAAGGACAGACAGGGGAATACCTTTGCTCTGAAAACTGTGAGCGATTAAAGATAAAGGTACTAGCCAGTAAGCTACCAAAAGAAACACCATTTTAAGATCAAGACATTTAGAAGAAAACGTGCATAAACTTGGGAATTTGTTGTGTGTTGACATATCTAGCTAGCAAGCAATTTTTGGTAGTGAGAGTAAGTTCATTGACCAACAAAAAGGTTCAATACAGAGTAATGCATTGTGATGTTCATCTGTCATGTAAAAAAGACAAAGAGGGGAATGAATACCTTTGCTCTGAAAACTGTGAGTGAGTCAAAAGTCTCCATGGACTTTGAGCTCTCAGGTATGGCCCGATGCAGGAGGCAGACCAGCGACACGTACTGCCCCCGGTTGAGAGAATCTCCGACAAACAGCATGCGCTTGCCCCGCAGCATCTCGAGCATCAGAGTCGCGTTGAAGCTGCAATACACGGCAATTTCTGTTGTGAGAATTTGATACATAGCGTAAATATCAACATAAGCCATAAAAACCCACTTCTGTAATTTGGTAAACAATGTAGTAACATTTTCATATTGTGGTTGGGCTGTAACATTCATGTAGCTCACACTGTCATGCAATACTAAGGAATAGGGAATTCATTACTGAGAGCGTTGCTCGTCTGATATGAACCGAGTACCAACAAGCGAGCTCACAGCGATGCGTTCCCTCGAATGAAAAGGTTGAGCGGCACATGCCTCGAGCGCGACCCTCAACCGTGTCCCAAAGCGCACGGCGCTGTCGACAAACGTTCAGACAACAAAAAAGAGAAACCACATACTCTTGCTTGCATATGGTCCCCTGAATCCTGTATGCAAGCATGCTGGGCCTGTAACGTCACGCGAGGATACTCAACATGGTTTTAATTCGCTACAACCAAGGCATCAGAATCAGGGCTTGGGAATGAGGTTCGACAGCAACGGAGCACCAACCGTTCCCGCATGAGAGAAAAGCAAATGTGATTAAGGAACGCACACAGACGTTGTCCATGTCCAAAGGGGGAGGAAGGGTCTTGGAATGGCAACACACACGCACAGACGCTGTGATCAGACCGACCCCGTGCTCCCACGTGAGGCCTGCACCTTTGTTTGGCCGGGGAGGGAGCACGCAGCACGCGAGGCCGGCAGTGCAGCAGCGGCCAGCTGGAGCCCTCATGTGAGTGAGATGAGACGGGGCGATGCATGATGGTGGATGGACCATGCGGCCGGCTCCCACGCTGCTGCTGTTCCCACGACGGAGGTCTGGGCTACCGGCCACCGACACGACGCTCCTCCGCCGGTATGTTCAGGGGAGCTGCATTGGGGCGGCCGGTCCTACGGACTCAAGTCTCTACAGGGTCAGCTAACAACATCTGGCTGCCGTCCAGATTACGCACTCAACGCAGGCGATTGGCGAAGTCGTCGCCGCATGGACTCGCAAATCGCGTCGCTCGCCGCGTCCCCACAGAGGAGTCGCGTCCTACCTACCAGTACCAGCCCAACCAAAAACCCAACCCCAACCCGACCCGACGGTGGGGGTTCGCCTACCTCGGAGCAACGCCCGTCCGTACTCCGTACGCAACCCAACCAGACGGAATCCGGCCAAATTCCATCCGGATTTCCTAGCCTCCAAATCTCGCTGTTGTTCATTCACCCTGACGTTGCTAACCGTAAAATCCTAACGACCCGAGCAAATCGCGACGCGTCCATCCCGGTAGAGCACGATGGATTTGTTCGTTCCGTCGAGTCGGCATCGCTGCTTTAGATCGATTGGTTTTTGCACAGGAAAAGCATTGTTTTCTACCGCTATCGATTTCCTATGCTGTTCTCGTCGTGGATTCAAACCAGAACTCACCATCGCCATCGCGCCCAATCGCAGGCAGCACCGAGATGATGGTAGATAATGTATTTTACTGTGGGTGCTTGCTTACCTCGGGAGGTCGCATCCGCGGGGCTGCCAGCGCCAGTGGCGGTAGGCGGTGTCGGGGCGGCCGTGCTCCTTGCAGGTGAGCTGCGGCTGGATGTAGGGGCACTCCTCCTCCCGGTACAGCGGCCGCGCCGCCTCGTCGTACACCCACTCCCCGACCGAGATGTCGCACCCCGCCGCCGCCGGGCCCACCGCGAACGGCAGCCGCCGCCGCCGCTCCGGCGCGCGGGAAGCGGCCTTCTCTACTATCTCCACCGTTGCTCCGCCGGCGGTGGCAACATGGGGCAGCTGCAGCGGCCGGGGCCTGCGGACGTTGGGGCGGTGGCTGCGTTGCGGCGGGTGGTGGAGGAAGGGCTGGTGGAGCGTGGAGGAGAAGTCCTTGAAGTAGAGGAGGGACACGAAGGTGATGAAGGCCAGCGTCAGCGCGTACGAGGTCATGAACGGCGCGCGACGCCCGTGCCCCCCGCCGCCGCCGCCGGGCCCGTGCTGCGCCTTCATCATAATCCTGGATCGACGCTAGCTAGCTTCCTAGATTGCCGCCGCCGCAGCTAGCATTGCGCGGCGCGCAGGAGATTTTGTCGCGCGCGCGGGAGAGAGAGGCGGCCTGATCTGTTGTTTTGGGGCGCGGCAGTTGGGATCTGGTGGGAGTAGGAGGGAATAGAGCAGGTGTTCTTGGCTTTGTTTGAGGGGAGGAGTCTAGGAGAGAAGCTTGTGGGAACTGGAGGAGCTCGCTTTCAGGCAGCCCTCCCCCTGCTTTGGGGGCCCTTGCACCTTTGGTGAGAAGTGGAGTAGGCTTGAATGCTGGGGCGCGTCGTGTCCCAATGGTTTGTGGGTGGGGAGGAAAGGCAAGGTGGAGTGGAGTAGAGGATAGTGGGCACGAAACCTCACTGACCGACACCATGGTTCCCATCTCAAACCCTCAAACTAGGCCGAGAAACTGGAGGCAATTGTTGCTGTTGTTGTTGGGATATCAGGAGTGTAAACATAGACTGATTAATCACAACAATTTGCTCACAAGTAGTTAGTACTGCACTGCATGCTCATTTACTTTTCTTGTGCATACGCATATTTTTATTAATTTCTTCACACAAAAATCATATATTAAAATATCTGAAGTCAGCAAGCACCATGTACACTCGGCAATGAGTGAAGATCATCGCACGCACGAAGCGGAGCGCTCATTCATTCTAGAGACTCTTATCGAGCACATCATGCACGCGCTACAGAAGCGTCGAGGAGCTCTCTTCCCGAGAATCCCATCCAGAAAAAAAGACATCTAAATGGCATCTACAAAAATGATGCATTCAACAAGGAAACAACGCCAAGAGGCGCCACCATTGTCCGCCGCAAGTCCAAAACCGGCATTGGTTGGACCCTGATCGATGAAGCCACCTGTGAAGGATGTGCATGACGGATCGAAGTTGCCAAACCTCGATTGAGAACCTACGGACCCAGATCGGGCCCAAACAACCACGTCCACAAAGGTCATCACTGGCACCGCGCACCAACAACCTCCCTTGCCGATTGGAGGCGAAGCCACCTCCAGGTCGGAGCCCACTAGCTCGTTGTTCGTCGTTCGCTGCTACTCCAAATGTGTCGCGCCACATGCCTAAGAGCCACGACGTCGTGGTACCCGATGGCTCCACCACATCTAGGTCCCGCGTCGTCGACCCTGCATGCGAGCAGACTAAGTGCCATGCCACCGACCCTGCATGCGAGCAGACTAAGCGCCAACCCACCGCCAGCAAAGGCCAAGTTTTGCCTAGCCGCTACCTCTGGCCATGGTAGGAGGGGGAGAGGTTGGGGGAATGATGTCAGCGAGGGCTAGGGTCTCCCCCTTGTTTGCGGATTTTTTACCAATTTATTAAACGAAGTTCTGGTTCTAGCCAACGATGGTCACTAAAATATCCGAAGCCACCAGCAACACCCATATAAAGCTTTGCTCGGCCGCGCCATCTGGCAGCGATAGGGTGAGGAGGGAAAGGTTGGGGGCTGGCGGAGGCTGGGGCTAGGATTTCCCCTTATCTCCTCACGGGTGGCGAGAGGAGGGTCCTGAACCAACCCAAAACAGACACAGTGAGATCGCAGGCTCATTTACTGCTATATTAAGAGCATCTCTAACAGAGCCCGAAAAAGTTGGAACCGAAAACAAAGGATTTAGTCTCCCGAAAACGTGAGTTAGTCCATTTTTGGCAGTGGCGCAGAACAGAAACCGTAAAGACGAACTGAAAACATGAAATTAGAAATCTTGCGGGAGAATTCATTGATGAACACATATAGACGATAGTTGTTGCTCCGATTGAGCACCAAACTTTACATAATTAGAACTAATAACCTAAATTAACTACTATCCGCAGCAGCGCGAGCTAATTTTGCCCAAAAATCGGCCCGGTGGCCTCTACGCGCGACGGCGGCGGTGGTGGCGGTGGAAGGCGAGCGGTGGACGCTTGGAGCTCCTAGTCGTCGTCGAGCTCGACGATCTCCAGCTGCAAGCGGCGGGCGCGTTCTTCACGGCGCGCGCCTCGTATTCCTGGACTTTCCGGACGGCGTCGGCCTCCTCGCGGCGCCAGCGTCAACGGGCCTCCGCGGCGGACATGGCCGCCACCTGAGCGACGACCGCCTCCTCCTCCTCCTCGTCGTGGATGTAGTCCTCAGCAGACACGACCGTCGCCGCCATCTGCGCGACGACAGCCATCTCCTCCTCCGACTCTTCCTCCTCATCCTCCTCCTCCTCCTCCGACTCGGACCAATGGAGGCGTCGCGAACCGCCGGTGGAGGACCCCTCGCCTCGGAGCGCATACCTGGCGAGCTTCCCCGGGGGCGTGAGCCCCCTGTTGGTCCACCGACGGGCGCTGCGCTTGCGCGCACCCTCCGAGCGGACCCATTTCCACCGCTCTCGGTGCGGAATACGGGCGGACACGGCGGCGAGTCCCCGCCGCCCAATCCCGTGGCTGGGCTGCCCGCACCTCCACGGGAGGCCATCGCACGGCGGAGGGTGGAGGTACGGTGGTTGGCTGCGCGTGGATTGCTCGTCGGAGCGGGGGACTGGCGGCGGCGGAGGAAGAAGAGACGGCGGAGGGGAGTAGGGTTTGCAAACCGAACTCCCCTCCGCGAACCCTTTTAATAGGGATCGTGCGAGTTCAGGACCGGTCCACTTTTTCGGGCGCTGATCGACGCCAATTTCGGTCCGAACCCGTAAATCCGCCGGAAAAGTTCGGTTCCGACGGAATTTACGGACTCTGTTAGAGATGGTCTAAGAAGCTCATTCCTCATATGTTGCTATCGGAACACGATGACCCAAGTTTGGTCAGTTCCCAACCTGGGTTGAAAAGCAGAAAACAGCTTCCGTTTCTTGCTCAATCTTTTTCTTTCCTTGTGTTGTTCCGTCAACTGAGATGAGCGCCAGGGCTAATAACAACTCGCACGCTAAACAACCACCATCAACAGTCGCACATTCCAAATTCAAATCGGGGCAAAGAGGGATGTGTCCAGGGCACCAGATCCTGCTTCCACGTGACCCTACTACTACTCCCTGTTCAGGTTCAGCTGATGGACGCGACACAAGTTACACGTCTGCGATGATTAGTTCAGGGCCGACGCTCTCGTTGCCGTTACTGGACCAGGCCGGTAGATTGCAGTTAGTAGGTCTCAGATCGATTGATGCTCGAAGAAGATGGCCGGCGATTAATGAAGTACTACGCCGAAGATCGATTGATGCTCGAAGAAGTCAGCAAGCACCATGTACACTTAGCAATGAGTGAAGATCATCACGCGCACAAAGCGAAACAGGAGCGCTCATTCAGTCTAGTAGACTTTTGGCGAACACATCATACGCGCGCTACATAAACATCGAGGGGCTCTCTTGCCGAGAATCCCATTCAGGAAAAAAGTCATCTAAATGGCACCTGCAAAAACGATGCATTCAACAAGAAAACGACGCTAAGAGGCGCCCCCATTGTTCGCCACAAGTCCAAAACCGGCATTGGTTGGACCTTGATCGATGCAGCCACCTGTGAAGGATGTGCATGACGGATCGAAGTTGCCGAACCTACAGACCTAGATCGGGCCCAAACAGCCTCGACGACACACAGGTCATCGCCAAGCCACCTCCAGGTCGGAGCCCACCAACTCGCTTGAGAGCTACGCCGCAATGGTACTCGATGGCTAGGCCCGAGGGTAGCGTTCGCGTCGTTGACCTTGCATGCGAGCAGACTAAGCGCCAGGGCGCCGCCGCCAGAGACAGCCAAGCTTTGCGTAGCCACTACCTCTGGTCGTGGCAGGAGGGGGGAGAGGTCAGGGGGATGATGTCGGCGAGGGCTAGGGTCTCCCCCTTGTCCGCGGATTTTTTGCCAATTTATTAAACAAAGTTCTAGTTCTAGCCAATGACGGTCACTAAAATATCTGAAGCCACCAAGAACGCCCATATAAAGCTTTGCTCGGCCACGCCATCCGACAGCGACGGGGTGAGGAGGGAAAGGGTGGGGGGCTGGCGGAGACTGGGGCTAGGATTTCCGCGGAGTGGTGTCTGGGGGAGCCGCCGGTGTTTTGCTGAAGTCTTGGGCGTTCTCGGAGAGCTTGTAGTTTAGGGCCTGGCCCTGGTCTGGCTATTCCTTTGTTGTAGGCTTTAGCTCTTCACCACCTGGGTTTGTATCTCTAGCTGGTGTCCCTAGTTTTTTTCTTTTTTCTTCTTCTTTTTCTTTGTTGTGTGATACCTTGTACTCTGGCCGGTTGATGATTTTGTTAATTCAAAGCTGGACTGATTTCGGTTAAAAAAAAAAAGGATTTCCCCTATCTCCTCGCGGGTGGACGGGTGGTGAGAGGAGGGTCCTGAACCAACTCAAAACATCAACATGCAGTGAGATCGCAGGCTCATTTACTGCTGTATTAAGAAGCTCATTCCCGTACGTACGTGCAGATGTTGCTATCGGAACACGATAACCCCAGTTTGGTCAGTTCCCAACCTAGGTTGAACAGCAAAAAGGAAACAGCTTCCGTTCCTTGCTCAATCTTTTCTTTCCTTGTGTTCTTCCGTCAACTGAGTGTTATCACCAGAATTTGACCGAGTCAGAGGTGGGCCGCGATCAAGATTGGGCTTGAAGAATATACATAGAAAAAATACGTGAACCGGTCTTATACACGAAGATTGGGCAGTTTGCCCTTGTATCTGTAAATATAGTAGGATACGTGTCGGTTAGTTAGAGTTTGGCTCGTGCACGGTTGGGATTATTCCCACGTTAGAAAGTCTACGGACTATAAATATGTATCTAGGGTTATCGAGAAAAACAACAATCACGTTCATCACAAACCAATCTTGGCGCATCGCCCTTGTTTCGAGGGTTTCTTCCGGGTAAGCATCATGTATACGTTTATTCATCGTTCATGCGTTGCTCGTACTGAAGCCTTTTTGATGGCGAGCAACGTAGTTATCATAGATGTGTTAGGGTTAGCATTGTTCTACCGTGCTACATGCTTCGTCCATGCAACCCTTAGACGTCTAGCCGTCCTTACACCTTTCTTAGGTGTAAGGGCGGCACCTTGCTTGATCATTGTTTAGTAGATCCGATCCGTTATGATTGCTCCTTGATTCTTCAGGGATTAGTTTAATATCTGCATAGTTAGGCCTTACAAACGGGTTGAAGGATCCGGTGGTGCGTAGGTGTAGTTCGCTAACCCTAGACAAGATGTTCCGGGGATCAACTTAATGTTGGTTTTAGGCCTTGTCTAGGGTCGGTTTATTATCACCGTGCGTAGCTGCCAGGCTCAATCACGATTAGGATGTTCCGATTATGCGGTGAAAACCCTAAATCGTCGTAGGTCGTTTAGCTACATATTGATCAAGCGGGACCACCATGTGATCGTAGACCTCATACGAACCATGGGTGGATCGCTCCATGAGCCGATTCAGGACAACCTGAGAGCCGATCGAGACTCGTATTTAATGTTTACGTGTATGCCATGCGGGAAACTAAGCGAAGCAAATCCATTACCTTCCGATCAGGTATAGATCAGGTGGCACGCCTGCACCAGCATCGGGACGTGTGTACCAGAGCTTTGCGGGCCGTCGCTCGGAGGGACCGGGGCCAGCCGCAGCCCTAAGTTGTTCCGGCTCTTCGTGTTGCCAGCCGTAGCTCGCCGGTGAGTTTGGACGCCAACACATTACGCACGCCGGTGGGACGGTCTTCGACATCAAGCGCATCGCCATCTATATCCGAGATGGCGGAAGGTACTCCGATCACGTACGAGGATCTGCAGGAGCTCAAGAAGAAGTATGATGACGTCAAAGCTATCCTCGAGGCCGACCTCATCGGCTCTTTCCACAGGACTCGCTCGCAAGGCATCGGGTGGAGAGGTTCACACCAGCGCGCTCGAATTGACCTGTCCACCTTGAAGCGCACCAGGTCCTTGCGTGGAGATCAATTCCATGGTAGCTCATTCGCTACCGCCATTCTGAGAGCCTGGTGAACACTTTGGAGCGTGTCGCCCTTGGGTGCTCCATGAAATCTTGAGACATCGTACTCTCGTCGGGACCTGCTCTGGGACTCACAAGAGCTACTACTCTAGAGCCACCACCATTGCCGTTCGTGGCGCAGTACCGGAGGTGCCGAGTACACCGGCATTCGTCGTCTACAAGATCGGTGGCAATCCTAGCGACTACCAGTTCTTGTAGGCGCCTAAGGAGATCCCTCACGGATACACGTGCACATCGTGCCGACTGACGATGGCGGGCGCTCACGAACCGGGCAACGGCGAGGACTTCGGAACAGCGGGAGGAGCTTGGATCGGATCTTGAGAAGCGGGCGTGGCTAGCTAAGTATGCCACTCCGACGAACGTCAGAGCCCAACTCTGTAGCTAGCTCGGATCTTGAGAAGCAGCGTGGCTAGTTAAATATGCCACGCCGGCGAATCTTAGAGCTCCACTCCTGCAGCTAGCACCACGGATCGATCAGCACGATCTTGAGAGACCAATTCGGCATGGTGCCGAAAAGGAGGGCAATCGGCTATTCCAAGCCGTATCCCAACGACTACGATTTGATCCCACTACCCAAGTATCGGCTCCCGAATTCTCCAAGTTTAGTGGGTCGGATGGCTCCAGCTCTATCGAGCATATAAGCCGATATTTGGGCAGTGGCACGATCTGGTGCAACTACGCGTGAGTTCTTTGCACAATCCCTCACAGGATCGGCTTTGGGTGGTACACATCGCGCCACGATTCGATCCGGACTTGGAAGCAGTTGGAAGAGCAATTCCACATGCGTATCACTCGAAGCTTAGAGGCTGGCATTACCGATCTAGCAGAGTACGTCGAAGCGCGGAGAAACAGTGTCGAGTACATCCAGTTTCAGGACCATGAGGAACCGATGTTATTCGGCTCGTTTGACCGAAAAGGAAGAGTCGAGTTGGCGGTGGTGGGTCTCGCCTCACCGATCAAGGATATGGCTTCCCAAGCAGACTACCCTTCAGCAGCGCACATGGTTGGAAAGCATTTATATGGCAGCGCCACGAGTTGTACCAGGACAAATTCAAACGTGCGGTAGTCCTGGTTGAGGAGAGGAAGATGAAGGGTCTGCGGGAGATCAAGAGGTAGCAGTGGCTGAATGGACTCGGGGCAACCCCCGTATCTGCAAATGGGTTAAGCTACGAGTCCGCCGAGGGTTTGATTTTGACGTAACTAAAGCTGAGCAAATTTTTGACCTCTTACTTAAGGAGAAGCACTGAAGTTACCTGCGGGCCTCAAAATCCCCACGGTACGGGAGCTGAGACGGAAAGCCATACGCAAATGGCATAACTGGTTCTCCCATACCACCATTGCGGTGTGGCGTCGGCGGTCAAATGGCGATAGAACAAGGACGTCTAATTTTCAACCAGTGCATGCAGTCGACACACACCCCTTCCCCGCCGTTAACACGGTGGAGTACGCTTACCCCGAAGGGTGCCGGCCAGGTTTCTCGTTGAGCATCAACATGGTCGAGTGATGGCGTGTAACTCACACGTTCGTTGGGAACCCCAAGAGGAAGGTATGATGCGCACAGCAGCAAGTTTTCCCTCAGAAAGAAACCAAGGTTTATCGAACTAGGAGGAGCCAGAAGCATGTTGAAGGTTGATGGCGGCGGGATGTAGTGCGGCGCAACACCGGGATTCGGCGCCAACGTGGAACTGCACAACACAACCAAAGTACTTTGCCCCAACGAAACGTGAGGTTGTCAATCTCATGGCCTGTAACAAAGGATTAACCGTATTGTGTGGAAGATGATTGTTTGCGAAAAGCAGTAGAACAAGTATTGCGATTGTATTTCGATAAAGAGAATTGGACCGGGGTCCACGGTTCACTAGAGGTGTCTCTCCCATAAGATAAACGGCATGTTGGGTGAACAAATTACAGTTGGGTAATTGACAAATAAAGAGCATGACCATGCACATACATATCATGATGAGTATAGTGAGATTTAATTGGGCATTACGACAAAGTACATAGACCGTCATCCAACTGCATCTATGCCTAAAAAGTCCACCTTCGAGTTATCATCCGAACCCCTTAGTATTAAGTTGCAAACAACACAATTACATTAAGTATGGTGCGTAATGTAATCAACAACTACATCCTTAGACATAGCATCAATGTTTTATACCTAGTGGCATGACACAACACAAGTAGAACTTTCATCACTGTCCCCGGTGTCAATGCAGGCATGAACCCACTATCGAGCATAAATACTCCCTCTTGGAGTTACAAGCATCTACTTGGCGAGAGCATCTACTAGTAACGGAAAGCATGCAAGATCATAAACAACACGTAGATATAACTTTGATAATCAACATAACAAGTATTCTCTATTCATCGGATCCCAATAAACGCAACATATAGAATTGAGATAGATGATCTTGATCATGTTAGGCAGCTCACAAGATCCGACAATGATAGCACAATGGGGAGAAGACAACCATCTAGCTACTGCTATGGACCCATAGTCCAGGGTAGACTACTCACACATCACACCGGAGGCGACCATGGCGGCGTAGAGTCCTCCGGAGATGATTCCCCTCTCGGCAGGGTGCCGATCTCCTGGATCCCCAGAGATGGGATCGGCGTTGGCGGCGTCTCTGGAAGGTTTTCCGTATCGTGGCTCTCGATGCGAGGTTTTAAATCACGGAGGCTATTTGTAGGCGGAAGGGCAGGTCAAGAGGCGGCACGGGGCCCCACACCACGGGCGCGCGGCCAAGGGGGGGCGCCGCCTGGGTGTGGCCCCTCGTGGCCCCTCTTCGTCTCTCCTTCGGACTTACGGAAGCTTCGTGGAAAAATAGGCCCCTGGGCGTTGATTTCGTCCAATTCCGAGAATATTTCCTTACTAGAATTTCTGAAACCAAAAATGACAAGCAGCGCTTCGGCATCTTGTTAATAGGTTAGTTCCGAAAATGCACGAATATGACATAAAGTGTGCATAAAACATGTAAATAACATCAATAATGTGGCATGGAACATAAGAAATTATCGATACGTGAACGTATCGGCATCCCCAAGCTTAGTTCTGCTCGTCCGAGCAGGTAAAACGATAACACAGATAATTTTTGGAGTGACATGCCATCATAATCTTGATCATACTATTTGTAAAGCATATGTAGTGAATGCGGCGATCAAAACAATGTATATGACATGAGTAAACAAGTGAATCATATAGCAAAGACTTTTCATGAATAGCACTTCAAGACAAGCATCAATTAAGTCTTGCATAAGAGTTAACTCATAAAGCAATAATTTAAAGTAAAGGCATTGAACCAACACAAAGAAGATTAAGTTTCAGCGGTTGCTTTCAACTTGTAACATGTATATCTCATGGATATTGTCAACATAGAGTAATATAACAAGTGCAATAAGCAAATATGTAGGAATCAATGCACAGTTCACACAAGTGTTTGCTTCTTGAGGTGGAGAGAAATAGGTGAACTGACTCAACATAAAAGTAAAAGAAAGGTCCTTCATAGAGGAAAAGCATCGATTGCTATATTTGTGCTAGAGCTTTGATTTTGAAAACATGAAACAATTTTGTCAACGGTAGTAATAAAGCATATGTATCATGTAAATTATATCTTATAAGTTGCAAGCCTCATGCATAGTGTACTAATAGTGCACCTTGTCCTAATTAGCTTGGACTACCGGATCATCACAATGCACATGTTTTTACCAAGTGTCACAAAGGGTACCTCTATACCGCTTGTACAAAGGTCTAAGGAGAAAGCTCGCATTGGATTTCTTCGCTATTGATTATTCTTCAACTTAGACATCCATACCGGGACAACATAGACAGATAATGGACTCCTCTTTTATGCATAAGCATGTAACAACAATTAATAATTTTCTCATTTGAGATTGAGGATATATGTCCAAAACTGAAACTTCCACCATGGATCATGGCTTTAGTTAGCGGCCCAATGTTCTTCTCTAACAATATGCATGCTTAACCATAAGGTGGTAGATCGCTCTTACTTGGACAAGACGGACATGCATAGCAACTCACATGAAATTCACAATGAATAGTTGATGGCGTCCCGAGAAACATGGTCGCACAACAAGCAACTTAATAAGAGATAAAGTGCATAATTATATATTCAATACCACAATAGTTTTTAAGCTATTTGTCCCATGAGCTATATATTGCAAAGGTGAATGATGGAATTTTAAAGGTAGCACTCAAGCAATTTACTTTGGAATGGCGGAAAATACCATGTAGTAGGTAGATATGGTGGACACAAATGGCATAGTGGTTGGCTCAAGTATTTTGGATGCATGAGAAGTATTCCCTCTCGATACAAGGTTTAGGCTAGCAAGGCTTATTTGAAACAAACACAAGGATGAACTGGTGCAGCAAAACTCACATAAAAGACATATTGAAAACATTATAAGACTCTACCGTCTTCCTTGTTGTTCAAACTCAATACTAGAAATTATCTAGACCTTAGAGAAACCAAATATGCAAACCAAATTTTAGCATGCTCTATGTATTTCTTCATTAATGGGTGCAAAGCATATGATGCAAAAGCTTAAACATGAGCACAACAATTGCCAAGTATCACATTACCCAAGACATTTATAGCAATTACTACATGTATCATTTTCCAATTCCAACCATATAACAATTTAACGAAGAAGAAACTTCGCCATGAATACTATGAGTAGAAACCAAGGACATACTTGTCCATACGCTACAGCGGAGCGTGTATCTCTCCCATAAAGTGAATGCTAGGATCCATTTTATTCAAACAAAACAAAAAACAAAAACAAACCGACGCTCCAAGAAAAAGCACATAAGATGTGATGGAATAAAAATATAGTTTCAGGGGAGGAACGATAATGTTGTCGATGAAGAAGGGGATGCCTTGGGCATCCCCAAGCTTAAACATGAGTCTTCTTGATATATGCGGTGAACCACCGGGCATCCCCAAGCTTAAGCTTTCACTCTCCTTGATCATGTTGCATCATACTCCTCTCTTGATCCTTGAAAACTTCCTCCACACCAAACTCGAAACAACTCATTAGAGGGTTAGTGCACAATATAAATTAACATATTCAGAGGTGACACAATCATTCTTAACACTTCTGGACATTGCATAATGCTACTGGACATTAGTGGATCAAAGAAATTCATCCAACATAGCAAAAGAGGCAATGCGAAATAAAAGGCAGAATCTGTCAAAACAGAACAGTTCGTATTGAAGAATTTTAAAATGGCACCAGACTTGCTCAAATGAAAATGCACAAATTGAATGAAAGTTGCGTACATATCTGAGGATCATGCACGTAAATTGTCTTAATTTTCTGAGCTACCTACAGGAGGTGGACCCAGTTCGTGACAAAGAAATCTGGAACTGTGAGTAATCCAAATCTAGTACTTACTTTTCTATCAACGGCTTAACTTGGCACAACAAAACACAAAACTAAGATAAGGAGAGGTTGCTACAGTAGTAAACAACTTCCAAGACACAAAATAAAAACAAAGTACTGTAGGTAAAAACATGGGTTGTCTCCCATAAGCGCTTTTCTTTAACGCCTTTTACTAGGCGCAGAAAGTGTGTATCAAGTATTATCAAGAGACGAAGTGTCAACATCATAATTTGTTCTCATAATAGAATCAAAAGGTAACTTCATTCTCTTTCTAGGGAAGTGGTCCATACCTTTCTTGAGAGGAAATTGATATTTTATATTACCTTCCTTCATATTAATGATAGCACCAACAGTTCGAAGAAAAGGTCTTCCCAATATAATGGGACAAGATGCATTGCATTCAATATCCAAGACAACAAAATCAACGGGGACAAGGTTATTGTTAACGGTAATGCGAACATTATCAACTTTACCCAAAGGTTTCTTTGTAGAATGATCAGCAAGATTAACATCCAAATAACAATTTTGTGTGGCAAGTCAAGCATATTATAAATTTTCTTAGGCATAACAGAAATACTTGCACCAAGATCACATAAAGCATTACAATCAAAATCTTTAACCTTCATCTTAATGATGGGCTCCCAACCATCCTCTAGCTTTTTAGGAATAGAGGCTTCGCGCTCTAGTTTCTCTTCTCTAGCTTTTATGAGAGCATTTGTAATATGATGCGTGAAAGCCAAATTTATAGCACTAGCATTGGGACTTTTAGCAAGTTTTTGCAAGAACTTTATAACTTCAGAGATGTGGCAATCATCAAAATTCAAACCATTATAATCTAAAGCAATGGGATCATCATCCCCAATGTTGGAAAAAATTTCAGCAGCTTTATCACAAGCAGTTTCAGCAATTTTAGCAGTTTCAGGCAGTTTTTCGCGCTTTGCATTAGAAGTGGAAACATTGCTAACACCAATTATTTTATTAGTATTAGTGGGAGGTGCAGCAACATGTGTAGTATTAGCATTATAAGTGGTGGTAATAGTCCAAACTTTAGCTACATTCTTCTCTTTAGCTAGTTTTTCATTTTCTTCTCTATCCCACCTAGCACGCAGTTCAGCCATTAATCTTATATTCTCATTAATTCTAACTTGAATGGCATTTGCTGTAGTAACAATTTTATTATGATGATTCTCATTAGGCAAAACTTTTGATTTCAAAAGATCAACATCAGCAGCAAGACTATCGACTTTAGAAGCAAGTATATCAATTTTCCCAAGCTTTTCTTCAACAGATTTGTTAAAAGCAGTTTGTGTACTAATAAATTCTTTAAGCATGGCTTCAAGTCCAGGGGGTGAACTCCTATTATTGTTGTAAGAATTCCCATAAGAATTACCATAGCCGTTGCCATTATTATAAGGATATGGCCTATAGTTGTTACTAGAATTGTTCCGGTAAGCATTGTTGTTGAAATTATTATTTTTAATGAAGTTTACATCAACATGTTCTTCTTGTGCAACCAATGAAGCTAATGGAACATTATTAGGATCAACATTAGTCCTATCATTCACAAGCATAGATATAATAGCATCAATCTTATCACTCAAGGAAGAGGTTTCTTCGACAGAATTTACCTTCTTACCTTGTGGAGCTCTTTCCGTGTGCCATTCAGAGTAGTTGATCATCATATTATCAAGAAACTTTGTTGCTTCACCAAGAGTGATGGACATAAAGGTACCTCCAGCAGCTGAATCCAATAAATTCCGTGAAGAAAAATTTAGTCCTGCATAGAAGGTTTGGATGATCATCCAAGTAGTCAGTCCATGGGTTGGGCAATTTTTAACCAAAGATTTCATTCTTTCCCAAGCTTGAGCAACATGTTAGTATCTAATTGTTTAAAATTCATTATGCTACTCCTTAAAGATATAATTTTAGCAGGGGATAATATCTACCAATAAAAGCATCCTTGCATTTAGTCCATGAATCAATACTATTCTTAGGCAGATAGCAACCAATCTTTAGCTCTTCCTCTTAATGAGAAAGGGAACAATTTTAGTTTAATAATATCACCATCTACATCTTTATATTTTTGCATTTCACATAGTTCAACAAAATTATTAAGATGGGCAGCACATCATCAGAACTAACACCAGAAAATTGCTCTCGCATAACAAGATTCGGTAAGCGGTTTAATTTCAAAGAATTCTGCTGTAGTAGCAGGTGGAGCAATAGGTGTGCATAAGAAATAATTATTATTTGTGGTTGTGAAGTCACACAACTTAGTGTTTTCAGGGTTGGCCATTTTAGCAACGTAAATAAAGCAAACTAGATAAAGTAAATGCAAGTAACTAATTTTTTTGTGTTTTGATATAGCAAACAAGATAACAAATAAAGTAAAACTAGCAACTAATTTTTTGTATTTTGATTTAGTGCAAACAAAGTAGTAAATAAAACTAAGCAAGACAAAAACAAAGTAAAGAGATTGAGAAGTGGAGACTCCCCTTGCAGCGTGTCTTGATCTCCGGCAGCGCGGAAAATGTGCTTGATGGCGTGTAACTCACGTTCGTTGGGAACCCCAAGAGGAAGGTATGATGCGCACAGCAAGTTTTCCCTCAGAAAGAAACCAAGGTTTATCGAACCAGGAGGAGCCAGAAGCATGTTGAAGGTTGATGGCGGCGGGATGTAGTGCGGCGCAACACCGGATTGCGCCAACGTGGAACCTGCACAACACAACCAAAGTACTTTGCCCCAACGAAACAGTGAGGTTGTCAATCTCAGAGCTTGCTGTAACAAAGGATTAACCGTATTGTGTGGAAGATGATTGTTTGCAGAAAACAGTAGAACAAGTATTAGATTGTATTTCAGTAAAGAGAATTGGACCGGGGTCCACAGTTCACTGAGGTGTCTCCCATAAGATAAACAGCATGTTGGGTGAACAAATTATAGTTGGGCAATTGACAAATAAAGAGCATGACCATGCACATACATATCATGATGAGTATAGTGAGATTTAATTGGGCATTACGACAAAGTACATAGACCGTCATCCAACTGCATCTATGCCTAAAAAGTCCACCTTCAGTTATCATCCGAACCCCTTCAGTATTAAGTTGCAAAGCAACAGACAATTGCATTAAGTATGGTGCGTAATGTAATCAACAACTACATCCTTAGACATAGCATCAATGTTTTATCCCTAGTGGCAACATCACAACACAACCTTAGAACTTTCTGTCACTGTCCCAGGTGTCAATGGAGGCATGAACCCACTATCGAGCATAAATACTCCCTCTTGGAGTTACAAGCATCTACTTGGCAGAGCATCTACTAGTAACGGAAAGCATGCAAGATCATAAACAACACGTAGATATAACTTTGATAATCAACATAACAAGTATTCTCTATTCATCGGATCCCAACAAACGCAACATATAGAATTATAGATAGATGATCTTGATCATGTTAGGCAGCTCACAAGATCCGACAATGATAGCACAATGGGGAGAAGACAACCATCTAGCTACGCTATGGACCCATAGTCAGGGGTAGACTACTCACACATCACACCGGAGCGACCATGGCGGCGTAGAGTCCTCCGGGAGATGATTCCCCTCTCCGGAGGTGCCGGAAGCGATCTCCTGGATCCCCGAGATGGGATCGGCGTTGGCGGCGTCTCGGAAGGTTTTCCGTATCGTGGCTCTCGGTGCTTGGGGTTTCGTCACGGAGGCTATTTGTAGGCGGAAGGGCAGGTCAAGAGGCGGCACGGGGCCCCACACCACGGGCCGCGCGGCCAGGGGGGGCGCGCCGCCAGGTGTGGCCCCTCGTGGCCTCTTCGTCTCTCCTTCGGACTTCCGGAAGCTTCGTGGAAAAATAGGCCCCTGGGCGTTGATTTCGTCCAATTCGAGAATATTTCCTTACTAGGATTTCAAACCAAAAGCAGACAAAAACACTTCGGCATCTTGTTAATAGGTTAGTTCCAGAAAATGCACGAATATGACATAAAGTGTGCATAAAACATGTAGATAACATCAATAATGTGGCATGGAACATAAGAAATTATCGATACGTCGGAGGCGTATCATCGAGCACAGGCACCACTCGTAAGGACAAAGGCGAGGGCAGCCGCTCTCAAGGACAAAGAGGAAGCCGCTCCACGCGATCGGCTCCGGCACGATGGCAAACGCTACATCACAGAGGGAGAAGTGAAGAATGTGCGATATCAACGACCTCTCTCTCGATCATCTCCTCAACAAATACGCGAGTCAGTACGACCAACGCCGGCGGTACAACGGCGATGAAAGGGATCGTCTAGCTAGCAGGACGCCAGGAGACATCGTCGGCATGATCGCGAAGAGGAGAGATACGAGCGTCGTGCCAAGGAAAGGTCAAGAGAACAAGACGACGTGGACAAGCACTGGGACTATCCTTTCTTCAAACACTGCTGGGATTCAGGAATGAGCCGATTGCCTACAATCGGCAAGCCCAGAATGTAGACAGAAGAAGAAGGGTGCAACAGACGTGTCGGTGTTCAAACGTCTTGGGCCTCTCCCATCTAGGAACAAGCGAACTGAGTCCTCTCGGGAAGAAGACCTCGAGGAGTTGGAAGATGACTATGAAGAAGAAGAGGACAAGTACCACCGGCCAAGGTGGTGCTGATGGACTCAGCCGTTCCAAAAGCGTAGGGTTCACTGCGTGGCTTGGAGGAAGCCGAAAGGTTATACCTGCACACGCTAAGGAAGGCGCGGCCCGATCTGGCCGCGAAAATTCAACGAACCCTAGACGAAGAGGGTCGGCCACAAAAGATGGAGTGGCGCCCCAAGCAAAGGAAAGTCGATGATGAGACATCGGCTAGTACAAACATGGTGTTCATTCTTCCGGCAGAGTTTTGTGCTCCTGGAATAGACGAAGCACCTGTGGCACAACTTGACTGCGGCCCACGGCCGGTTATCTTTGAGAAGCCACGTGAAAGAAGTTACAGACACCTGAAGGCCCTGTACTTACGAGGTTATATCAATGGGCAGCTGTCAATAAGATGTTGGTGGACACCGGAGCGGTCAACATCATGCCATACTCCATGCTACGTCGGTTGGGACGCTCTAGCTCGGATCGATCAAGACCAACGTGACACCGAGCGATTTCAACGGCCAAGCATCGATGCACAAGGTGTTACGAACGTGGATCGACCGTGGGAGAAAACCATCCCTACGACGTTCTTCATTGTCGTGCAAGAGCACTTACGCTGTCACCAGGAGAGATTGGATCCACGCCAACTGTTGCATTCCATCTACGATGCACCAATGCTTAATGGTGGGATGGAGAAGTAGAAGTCATCCATGCAGACGATACAGCCGAGATTTCAACGGCTGGCATGAACGTTTGGGAGACGGAAGGCCAAGAGCCACTCTCAGGCATCACTTTGGACGACTGCGAGTACATCGACGTGTCAAAAAACGGGGTGAGGCTGGTCTTATCCACTGGCCTGACCGTGTAACAAGAACAAAGTCTATGAACGTACATGGGAAGGCCGATCCTTGTGATCGGCCCCAAAAAATGAAAAGTAATGATCTTGTCTCAAGCATGTCACGTAGTCATAGTGAAGCACGAACAAGATGTAAACCTCTGTTGAGCAATGCAATCAAGATGGGGGCCGATTCCAGCAATCGGCCCATATTATCCTTGCCATACGTTTTGCCTGTGTTCAGCGTCGATCTAACAGGTGACGGAAAGCTAGGATATGGGTTTACATCGGTGATGAGCTAGAAGAAGTCGACATTGGTCCTGGGGATAAGCCACGACCAACCTTCATCAGCAAGAAGTTAGATCCACATCTCAGGAGCCAGATGATAGCTCTGTTAAAAGAGTACCCAGATTGCTTTGCATGGGATTACAGAGATGCCTGGGTTAGACAGGAGCATCATTGAGCATCGGCTCCCTCTCAAGAAAGGATTTCGGCCGTTCCAACAACGAGCACGTCAGATGAAGGCCGAAATTCTCGAAGAAGTCAAGAAAGAGATCGAGAAAATGTTAGCCGCCGGGTTCATCAGGCCATGGGTATCTTTGAATGGATCTCCAGTATTGTACTGTGGAGAAAAAGGACGGCCGATGGCGTGTGGCTATAGATTTCCGAGATCTCAACAGAGCCACTCCAAAAGATGAATATCCAATGCCTGTGGCAGAAACATTGATCAACGCAGCTGCTGGCCACAAGGTGTTGAGTTTCATGGATGGCAATGCCGGCTACAACCAGATTTTCATGGCCCCAGAAGATATACACAAGACTGCATTCCGAGTACCAGGATCAGTAGGCTTGTTCGAATATGTGGTCATGACCTTTGGTTTGAAGAATGCCAGTGCAACATACCAACGAGCCATGAACTATATTTTTCATGATCTGATCGGCAAGTTGGTGGAAATCTACATCGATGACGTGGTGGTCAAGTCTGTCTCCATGGAAGGACACTTGGATGATTTGCGACGCATCCTAGACCGAACTCGGAAGTTCGGACTGAGAATGAATCCAAAGAAGTGTGCCTTTGGTGTGACGGCCGGTCAGTTCCTAGGTTTTCTTGTTCATGAACGAGGAATTGAGATCGGCCTGAAAAGTCAAGAGGCAGTGCGTACCATGCAACCGCCTACCACAAAGAAGGAGCTCCAACATCGATAAGATCAATTTCGTCGCGATTCATCTCTAACCTCTAGGACGAATTGAGCCATTCATGGCGTTGGTCAGATTAAATCTGATGACGAGTTTCAGGGGGCAGAGCAGCGGCGTTTGATGAGATTAAGCGGTATCTAACAACACCACTGTGCTAGTTCCGCCGGCGGGGACAGGCCGTTCTACATCTACCTATCAGTGGCGACACGTCCATTGCTTCAGTGGTGGTGCAACTCTACGAGTGCGTTGAAAAGGTTGTGTTCTACCTCAGCAGGAGGATGTTGGATGCAGAGACAAGGTATCCTGAGGTTGAGAAGTTATGCCTCTGCCTGTTCTTCACCTGCACCAAGCTCCATCACATCCTTTTGACGGCAGAGATCATCGTCATATGCAAATCAGACGTTGTCAAGCACATGCTGTCGGCTCCTGTTTTGAAAGGCCGACTTGGTAAGTGGATGTTTGCGTTATCGGAGTTTGATCTCCGGTATCAGCCTGCGAAAGCAGTCAAGGGGCAAGCGTTGGCCGATCTCATAGCTGAACGGATCAATACTAATATAGCAGCACTATCTATACGTGCATGGGCTATGTTCTTCGATGGATCGGCTTGTGACGATGGTTGTGGCATCGACATTCTGCTCGTGTCGCCTCGGGGGGCAACATACTCCTTCTCCATCAGACTATCTACCCCTTGCACAAATAATGTCGCTGAGTATGAGGCAGTACGCAAGGGACTGGAGTTGCTGCTGGAAGCCGGGGCAGAAGCGGTGGAGCTTTTTGGAGACTCGAAGTTGGTGATTTTCCAGCTCACGGATGAATACAAGTGCGAGAGTGAGTCACTCTTCCCATATTGGATGGAATGTCGTGAGCTGATGACACATTTTCGGTACATCAATTTCAATTGGGTCCCAAGATCTCAGAATACCGACGCCAATGATCTCGCGCAAATGGCGTCAGGATACAAGGACATACCAGATGGGTCAGAAGTTCAGGTGCAGTTCCTGGAACAGGATGACTGGAGAGCCGATATCTTCAATTACTTGAAGGATTCGGCTCGGGGGCACCTAAACGGATAAGATACAAGGCCATGAAATATGTCCTTATAGGAGATGACATGTTCTACAGGACGTTGGAAGGGTTACTACTCAAGTGCCTGGGACCAACTGAGTCTAATCGGCTCTTACATGAGGTGCACGAAGGCGCCTGTGGAACTCACCAATCGGCTCATAAGATGAAGTGGCTGATTAGGCGATCAGGGTTTTATTGGCCCACTATGCTTGAGGATTGCTTCAAGTACTACAAGGGATGCCAAGCGTGTCAGATGTTTGGGAAGATTCAGATGGTACCCGCATCAGCAATGAACCCCATCATCAAGCCTTGGCCATTCGAGGTTGGGGCATGGATATGATCGGCAAAATCCATCCTGCGTCGAGCAAAGGCCACGAGTGGATCCTGGCCATTACAGACTACTTCACCAAATGGGTGGAGGCCGTCCCTATGAAGAAGGTAAAATCAGAAGATGTTATCAAATTTGTCAAAGAACACGTCATTCATAGGTTCGGGATTCCCCAAACAATCACGACCGATGGAGGTTCGGTCTTTATTTCTAAAGAATTCAGGAAATCTGCGATGACATGGGGATTAAGCTGATCCGATCATCTCCATATTATGCTCAAGCCAACGGGCAAGCTGAAGCGTCTAATCAGAGCCTGATCAAGCTGATCAAGAGGAAGATTGACGAAAACCCTAGGGTTTGGCATGAAACACTGTCAGAAGCTTTGTGGGCCTACCGCATGTCATGCCATGGAGCCATAAAGACTTCGCCTTACCAGCTTGTCTATGGGCAGGAAGCCGTATTGCCTTGGGAAATTACGGCTGGATCAAGACGTGTCACGTTTCAGAATGATCTAACAGCTGAAGAATATGCAGCTTTGATGAGTGACACTATTAAGGATGCAACGGAACTTAGACTTTGGTCGTTGGAAAAAATTAAAGAGAACAAAGCCAGGGTAGCTCGTGCATACAATAAGAAGGTGAGACCGAAGGAGTTCCAAGTTGGTGATCTAGTATGGGAAGCAGTGTTGCCATTAGGAACCAAGGATAAAGCATATGGCAAATGGTCTCCTAATTGGCACGGTCCATACAAAGTCGTTCAAGCCTTGAAGGGTAATGCATACATGCTGGAGCAGCTGGACGGCGCTAAGTTCCCAGTAGCTGTCAATGGTCAACATCTCAAGAAATATTTCCCAAGCATGTGGGATGATCAGTAAAGGAAATATGGGGGCCGATTCATGAAATCGGCCAGTAAAATTTTTTTTTATATACAGATCAGTACAGCCGATGCATGGACATCGACTTTAGAATAATGAAAAAGCCGATGCATTACCATCGACTCTAGACAGAACAAGCTCGATTGAGCAGGTTAACAGGTCAAGTTCAAGCCAGGGCCCATGGCATTGGAGATGGTTTTCTTGATTGGATTTTGCTGAATCTGTGCGTTTGAGATCGGGAGATGGCGTGGACACGAATTGGATTTGTTGACCGTGTGAGTAGGCAACTTTTATGGCCTTAAAGCATGTTTATGGCATAAGCCGATGCCCTGCCATCGGTTCTTTGTGCATCGACCTCGTTTGACAATCGGCAAAATCGACAAAAAAGCAAAATTATTTGGGGAATATTTCTTCATTAATAAAGGATTTCTTACAAAGAAAGAGCCGATTGCTCAAGGAAGGAAGAACAAAAGAAAGGCCTATTGGCCGATTTACTACTACTGCTAGGCCTATGCTACTAGGTCCTAGTCTACGGGCCGTTGCTGCCCTCGTCGTCGTCGTCGGAGCTCTCGTCGGCGCTGCTGCCGGCGGGCTCCTCGTCACTGCTCCAGCGGCCCCCAGGGGGGGCCTCGTCATCTTCATCGTCGACGTCATCGTCGTCGTCGTCGTCATCATCATCTGACCGGCGCGGAACCGCTTCGCCGGCGGGTAATCCTCGAGGGAGTCGGTGTCGTCGTCTTCCTCCTCCTCTTCCTCGGAGGAGGTATACTCGTCCCAGGAGAACGAGTCATCCTCACTCTCCGATTCCAGTTCCCCGTCGGCGAGGAACTGGAGCTCTTCGTCTCGGTCAAGGACTTGTCGTCCTCGGACCAAACGGAGGCGTGGTCCTCTGGTCCCACTCTTCTGGGCGCGCTGTTGTGCGCCCTCATCTGAGCAGCCACCGGGTCCCACTCCGGCGTCGGCTCACGAGACGAGGAGGAATCGAAGAATACCGACGAGCTGGAGGAGGAAGAGGAGGAGTAGGACTTGTAGGATAACGTTGCATAGAAAACAAAAATTTTCCTACGGCGAACACGCAATCCAAGCCAAGATGCAATCTAGAAGACGGTAGCAACGAGGGGTATCGAGTCTCACCCTTGAAGAGATTCCAAAGCCTACAAGATGAGGCTCTTGTTGCTGCGGTAGACGATCACTTGCCGCTTGCAAAAGCGCGTAGAAGATCTTGATCACGATCGGTTCCGGCGCCACGAACGGGCAGCACCTCCGTACTCGGTCACACGTTCGGTTGTTGATGAAGACGACGTCCACCTCCCGTTCCAGCGGGCAGCGGAAGTAGTAGCTCCTCTTGAATCCGAGCAGCACGACGGCGTGGTGTCGGTGGCGGTGTAGAAGTCCGGCGGAGCTTCGCTAAGCAATGCGGGCAATATGGAGTGGAGGAGCTTGGCTAGGGTTGGGGGGGGTGGCCGGCCACTCTAGGGGGCGGCCAGCTTATGGTCTTGGGGTGGCCGGCCCCCTCCCTTGGCCCCTCATTATATAGGTGGATCCCAAGTGTTGGTGTCCAAGTCTTCGAATAAGACCCGAAACCAAAACCTTCCATAGGAGGGGAAACCTAGCCCAACTAGGACTCCAAGGTGGGATTCCCACCTCCCATGTGGGGGTGGCCGGCCCCCTATGGTGGAGTCCACTTGGGACTCCACCCCATCTAGGGCTGGCCGGCCATGGAGGTGGAGTCCCTTGTGGACTCCACCTTCCTTGGTGGTTTCTTCCGGACTTTTCTAGAACCTTCTAGAACCTTCCATAGAACCTTCCGCGACATTTTATTTCACATAAAATGACATCCTATATATGAATCTTATTCTCCGGACCATTCCGGAACTCCTCGTGATGTCCGGGATCTCATCCGGGACTCCGAACAAATATTCGAACTCCATTCCATAATTCAAGTGCTACCATTTCAACATCCAACTTTAAGTGTGTCACCCTACGGTTCGAGAACTATGCGGACATGGTTGAGTACTCACTCCGACCAATAACCAATAGCGGGATCTGGAGATCCATAATGGCTCCCACATATTCAACGATGACTTTAGTGATCGAATGAACCATACACATATATTACCAATTCCCTTTGTCTCGTGATATTTTACTTGTCCGAGGTTTGATCTTCGGTATCACTCTATACCTTGTTCAACCTCGTCTCCTGACAAGTACTCTTTACTCGTACCGTGGTATGTGGTCTCTTATGAACTCATTCATATGCTTGCAAGACATTAGACGACATTCCACCGAGAGGGCCCAGAGTATATCTATCCGTCATCGGGATGGACAAATCCCACTGTTGATCCATATGCCTCAACTCATACTTTCCGGATACTTAATCCCACCTTTATAGCCACCCATTTACGCAGTGGTGTTTGGTGTAATCAAAGTACCTTTCCGGTATAAGTGATTTACATGATCTCATGGTAATAAGGACTAGGTAACTATGTATCGAAAGCTTATAGCAAATAACTTAATGACGAGATCTTATGCTACGCTTAATTGGGTGTGTCCATTATATCATTCACACAATTACATAACCTTGTTATTAATAACATCCAATGTTCATGATTATGAAACTAATCATCCATTAATCAACAAGCTAGTTTAAGAGGCATACTAGGGACTTCTTGTTTGTCTACATATCACACATGTACTAATGTTTCGGTTAATACAATTCTAGCATGATATATAAACATTTATCATAAACATAAAGATATAAATAATAACCACTTTATTATTGCCTCTAGGGCATATCTCTTCAGTCTCCCACTTGCACTAGAGTCAATAATCTAGATTACATTGTAATATACCTAACACCCATGGCATTCTGGTGTTGGTCATGCTTTGCCCTAGGGAGAGCTTTAGTCAACGGATCTGCTACATTCAGATCAGTGTGTACTTTGCAAATCTTTACTTCTCCATCTTCGATGTACTCGCGAATCGAGTGGTAACGCAGCTTGATATGCTTCAGCCTCTTGTGTGACCTTGGCTCTTGTGCATTGGCGATGGCACCCATGTTATCACAGTAAATGATTAATGGGTCCAATGCACTAGGAACCACACGAGCTCTACAATGAACCTCTTCATCCATACCGCTTCTGATGAAGCCTCTGAAGCCGCTATGTACTCCGATTCTGTTGAAGACTTCGCCACCGTGCACTGCTTCGAGCTTCCAGCTACTGCGCACCATTCAATATAAACACGTACCCAGATTGTGACTTAGAGTCATCAGGATCAGTGTTCCAACTTGCATCGGTGTAACCGTTTACAACGAGCTCTTGGTCACCTCCATAACAAAGAAACATATCCTTAGTTCTTTTCAAGTACTTCAGGATATTCTTGACCGCTGTCCAGTGTTCCATTCCTGGATCACTTTGATATCTGCTAGTCAAACTAACAGCATGTGCTATATCCGGTCTAGTACATAGCATGGCATACATGATAGATCCTACTGCCGAGGCATAGGGGATGTTACACATCCTTTCTCTTTCTTCTGCCGTAGCCGGTCCTTGAGTTTTACTCAATACCTTGCCTGGTAACATAGGTAAGAACCCTTTCTTACTTTCGTCCATTCTAAACTTCTTTAGAATCTTGTCCAGATATGTACTCTGTGATAGCCCTATTAGGCGTCTTGATCTATCTCTATAAATCTTGATGCCTAATATATACGATGCTTCACCAAGGTCTTTCATTGAAAAACTATTATTCAAATAACCCTTAACACTGCTTAATAGTTCTATATCATTCCCGATCAATAATATGTCATCTACATATAATATCAGGAATGCTACAGAGCTCCCACTCACTTTCTTGTAAATACAGGCCTCTCCATGACACTGTATAAACCCGAAGTCTTTGATCACCTTATCAAAGCGTCGGTTCCAACTTCTTGATGCTTGCTTCAGTCCATAGATTGAACGCTGAAGTTTGCATACTTTGTCAGCATTTTTAGGATCGACAAAACCTTTGGGTTGTACCATATACAACTCTTCCTCAATATCTCCATTAAGGAACGCCGTTTTGACATCCATCTGCCAAATCTCATAATCGAAAAATGCAGCTATTGCTAACAAAATCCTCACAGATTTTAGCTTCGCTACAGGTGAGAAAGTCTCATCGTAGTCAACTCCTTGAATTTGTCGGAAACCCTTTGCGACAAGTCGAGCTTTATAGACAGTAATATTACCATCAGCATCTGTTTTTCTCTTGAAGATCCATTTATTCTCGACAGCCTTGCGGCTATCAGGTAAGTCTACCAAAGTCCATACTTTGTTATCATACATGGATCCCATTTCGGATTTCATGGCTTCTTGCCATTTGTTGGAATCTGGGCTCATCATCGCTTCTTCATACGTCGCAGGGTCCTCATCATTGTTATCTACAATCATGACATTTAGACAAGGATCATACCAATCAGGAGTGGCACGTTCCCTTGTCGATCTGCGAGGTTCAGTAGTTTCCTCGTTCGAAGTTTCATGATCATTATCATTAGCTTCCTCTGTTGCCGGTGTAGGCGGTACAGGTACAACTTCCGGTACTGCGCTACTCTGATCAACGAGTATAGATTCATCAATCTCATCGAGTTCTACTTTTCTTCCAGTCACTTCTTTAGTGAGAAATTCTTTCTCAAGAAAGGTTCCGTTCTTAGCAACAAAGATTTTGCCTTCGGATTTGTGATAGAAAGTGTACCCTATAGTTTCCTTAGGGTATCCTATGAAGACGCATTTCTCCGCTTTGGGTTCTAGCTTGTCCGGTTGTAACTTCTTTACATAGGCTTCGCAACCCCAAACTTTCAGGAACGACAGCTTAGGTTTCTTATTAAACCATAATTCATACGGTGTCGTTTCTACGGATTTTGATGGTGCTCTATTTAAAGTGAATGTGGCTGTCTCTAATGCATAACTCCAAAATGATAACGGCAAATCAGTAAGAGACATCATACTACGAACCATATCTAAGAGAGTTCGATTACGATGTTCGGACACCGTTTCGTTGAGGTGTTCCCGGCGGTGTCAATTGTGAAAGTATTCCGCATTTCTTTAAATGCATGCCAAACTCATAACTCAGATATTCACCTCCACGATCAGATCGTAGAAATTTGATCTTCTTGTTACGTTGATTTTCTACTTCACTTTGAAATTCCTTAAACTTCTCGAAAGTTTCGGATTTATGTTTCATGAAATAGATATACCCATATCTACTCAGATCATCTGTGAAGGTTAGAACATAACGATAACCACCGCGCGATGCTACGCTCATTGGTCCACATACATCGTATGTATGATTTCCAATAAGTCAGTAGCTCGCTCCATCATACCAGAAAATGGAGTCTTTGTCATTTTTACCCATTAGACATGCTTCGCATCTATCAAGTGACTCAAAGTCAAGTGATTCAAGTAATCCATCGGTATGGAGTTTCTTCATGCGTTTCACTCCAATATGACCAAGACGACAGTGCCACATATAAGTAGAATTATCATTAAGTTTAATTCGCTTAGCATCAATGTTATGTATATGCGTATCACTACTATCGAGATCTAATAGAAATAAGCCATTCTTTTGTGGTGCTCGACCATAAAAGATATTATTCATAAAAATAGAACAACCATTATTCTCAGACTTGAATGAATAACCGTCTTGCATTAAACAAGATCCAGATATAATGTTCATGCTCAACGCAGGTACATAATAGCAATTATTTAGGCTTAAAACTAATCCCGAAGGTAGATGTAGAGGAAGTGTGCCGACTGCGATCACATTGACCTTGGATCCGTTTCCAACGCGCATCGTCACTTCATCTTTCAGCAGTTGTCGTTTATTCTTTAGTTCCTGTTTCGAGTTACAAATATGAGCAACCGAACCAGTATCAAATACCCAGGTACTAGAACGAGAACCAGTGAAATGAACATCTATAACATGTATATCAAATATACCTTCTTTCTTCTTCTTGACAAGGCCGCTCTTCAGATCAGCCAGATACTTGGAGCAATTACGCTTCCAGTGTCCCTTCTCCTTGCAGTAATAGCACTCAGCATCAGGCTTAGGGCCGTTCTTAGGTTTCATAGGAGGCGTGGCAGCTTTCTTGCCACCCTTCTTGAATTTTCCCTTAGACTTGCCCTGTTTCTTGAAACTGGTGGTCTTGTTGACCATCAACACTTGGTGCTCTTTCTTGATCTCAATCTCAGCAGCTTTTAGCATGCCAAAAAGTTCAGGTAACTCCTTGTTCATGTTCTGCATATTGTAGTTCATCACAAAGTTCTTGTAACTTGGTGGCAGTGATTGAAGGACACGATTAATCCCCAGTCTGTTAGGAATCACTATTCCCAAGTCACTGAGTTTCTTCGCATGCCCGGTCATGGCGAGCATGTGCTCACTAACGGAGCTGCCTTCTTCCATCATACAGCTGAAGAAATGTTTCGATGCTTCATAGCATTCCACGCCGCATGAGTCTCGAATATAGCTTTCAGCTCATTCATCAACTCATGAGGATCATGGTGCTCAAAACGTTTTTGAAGATCGGATTCCAGACTGCACAGGATGGCACACTGAACTTGAGAGTACCGAGTTTTCCGAGTCGCGTAAACAGCTTTTACTTCATCGGATTCATCTTCTGCAGGAGGGTCACCTAGCGGTGCATCAAGCACAAATTGCAGATTTCCGCCAGAGAGGAAGATCCTCACATGACGGAACCAGTCGGTGAAGTTGCTACCGTTGCTCTTAAGTTTCTCTTTCTCTAGGAACTGATTAAAATTGATTGGGGACGCCATCTCTACAACATATATTTGCAATAGTTTAGACTAAGTTTATGACAAATTGAGTTCAAATTTTAATTCAACATAATTAAAAACCTAAGTGAACTCCCACTCAAAACAATATCCCTCGCATTGTCTTAGTGATCACACGAACCAAATCCACCGCACCTAAACCCGATCATCACGAGAAAAGGTGTGATTTCAATGGCGAACACTCAAAGTGTTCATCATATCAACCATATGATTCATGCTCTACCTTTCGGTATCACGTGTTCCGAGACCATGTCTGTACATGCTAGGCTCGTCAAGGCCACCTTAGTATCCGCATGTGCAAAACTGTCTTGCACCCGTTATATGTACTTATTGAATCTATCACACCCGATCATCACGAGGTGCTTCGAAACGACAAGACTTGGCAACGGTGCTACTAAGGATGAACACTTTATTATCTTGAGATTTTAGTGAGGGATCATCTTATAATGCTACCGTCGCGATCTAAGCAAAATAAGATGCATAAAAGGATTAACATCACATGCAGTTCATATGTGATATGATATGGCCCTTTTGTTCTTGCGCCTTTGATCTTCATCTCCAAAGCACGGATATGATCTCCATCATCTTCGGGCATGATCTCCATCATCGTCGGCGTAGCGTCAAGGTCAATGGCGCCGTCTTCATGATTGTCCTCCATGTAGCAACTATTACAACTACTTTGAAATACTACTCAACATGAAATTTAAAGACAACCATAAGGCTCCTGCCGGTTGCCACAATACAATAATGATCATCTCATACATATTCATCATCACATTATGGCCATATCACATCACCAAACCCTGCAAAAACAAGTTAGACGTCTCTAATTTGGTTTGCATATTTTACGTGGTTTAGGGTTTTCGAGAGAGATCTAATCTACCTACGAACATGAACCACAACGTTGATACTAATGTTTTCAATAGAAGAGTAAATTGAATCTTTACTATAGTAGGAGAGACAGACACCCGCAAAGCCTCTTATGCAATACAAGTTGCATGTCGAACGAGGAACAAGTCTCATGAACGCGGTCATGTAAAGTTAGTCCGAGCCGCTTCATCCCACTATGCCATAAAGATGCAAAGTACTCAAACTAAAGATAACAAGAGCATCAACGCCCACAAACCATTGTGTTCTACTCGTGCAACCATCTATGCATAGACACGGCTCTGATACCACTGTAGGATAACGTTGCATAGAAAACAAAAAATTTCCTACGGCGAACACGCAATCCAAGCCAAGATGCAATCTAGAAGACGGTAGCAACGAGGGGGTATCGAGTCTCACCCTTGAAGAGATTCCAAAGCCTACAAGATGAGGCTCTTGTTGCTGCGAGACGATCACTTGCCGCTTGCAAAAGCGCGTAGAAGATCTTGATCACGATCGGTTCCGGCGCCACGAACGGGCAGCACCTCCGTACTCGGTCACACGTTCGGTTGTTGATGAAGACGACGTCCACCTCCCCGTTCCAGCGGGCAGCGGAAGTAGTAGCTCCTCTTGAATCCGACAGCACGACGGCGTGGTGTCGGTGGCGGTGTAGAAGTCCGGCGAGCTTCGCTAAGCTATGCGGGCAATATGGAGGGAGGAGCTTGGCTAGGGTTTGGGAGGGGGTGGCCGGCCACTCTATGGGGGCGGCCAGCTTATGGTCTTGGGGTGGCCGGCCCCCTCCCTTGGCCCCTCATTATATAGGTGGATCCCAAGTGTTGGTGTCCAAGTCTTCGAATAAGACCCGAAACCAAAACCTTCCATAGGAGGGGGAAACCTAGCCCAACTAGGACTCCCACCCAAAGGTGGGATTCCCACCTCCCATGTGGGGGGTGGCCGGCCCCCTATGGTGGAGTCCACTTGGGACTCCACCCCATCTAGGGCTGGCCGGCCATGGAGGTGGAGTCCCTTGTGGACTCCACCTTCCTTGGTGGTTTCTTCCGGACTTTTCTAGAACCTTCTAGAACCTTCCATAGAACCTTCCGCGACATTTTATTTCACATAAAATGACATCCTATATATGAATCTTATTCTCCGGACCATTCCGGAACTCCTCGTGATGTCCGGGATCTCATCCGGGACTCCGAACAAATATTCGAACTCCATTCCATAATTCAAGTGCTACCATTTCAACATCCAACTTTAAGTGTGTCACCCTACGGTTCGAGAACTATGCGGACATGGTTGAGTACTCACTCCGACCAATAACCAATAGCGGGATCTGGAGATCCATAATGGCTCCCACATATTCAACGATGACTTTAGTGATCGAATGAACCATACACATATATTACCAATTCCCTTTGTCTCGCGATATTTTACTTGTCCGAGGTTTGATCTTCGGTATCACTCTATACCTTGTTCAACCTCGTCTCCTGACAAGTACTCTTTACTCGTACCGTGGTATGTGGTCTCTTATGAACTCATTCATATGCTTGCAAGACATTAGACGACATTCCACCGAGAGGGCCCAGAGTATATCTATCCGTCATCGGGATGGACAAATCCCACTGTTGATCCATATGCCTCAACTCATACTTTCCGGATACTTAATCCCACCTTTATAGCCACCCATTTACGCAGTGGTGTTTGGTGTAATCAAAGTACCTTTCCGGTATAAGTGATTTACATGATCTCATGGTCATAAGGACTAGGTAACTATGTATCGAAAGCTTATAGCAAATAACTTAATGACGAGATCTTATGCTACGCTTAATTGGGTGTGTCCATTATATCATTCACACAATGACATAACCTTGTTATTAATAACATCCAATGTTCATGATTATGAAACTAATCATCCATTAATCAACAAGCTAGTTTAAGAGGCATACTAGGGACTTCTTGTTTGTCTACATATCACACATGTACTAATGTTTCGGTTAATACAATTCTAGCATGATATATAAACATTTATCATAAACATAAAGATATAAATAATAACCACTTTATTATTGCCTCTAGGGCATATCTCCTTCAGGAGGAGAGATCCGATGAGGCGGAGGAAGAAGAGGAGGAAGACATTGCTGGATTGGGGTTTTTTGGGTGCGATGGCAGAAGAGCAAGGGGATGAAGTGGCGAACTGTTCGGAGCGGTTAAATAAAGGGGATATAGTGGGGATTCAATGCCACAGCTTTCCGAGGAGGTGGTGCCCAAAGAAAAGAAAAAAAAACAACGGTCAAATCACGGAGAAGTTGAGAAGGCAAGACATCATGATGAAGGATACTGCGACAGTTTTTGCCCTGCCACGACATGACCCGACGAAGAAAAAGCAGAGTGATTTTGGAATTATCAATTCCAAAACCAGGGGGGCATGTGTTATCACCAGAATTTGACCGAGTCAGAGGTGGGCCGCGATCAAGATTGGGCTTGAAGAATATACATAGAAGAAATACGTGAACCGGCCTTATACACGAAGATTGGGCAGTTTGCCCTTGTATCTGTAAATATAGTAGGATACGTGTCGGTTAGTTAGAGTTTGGCTCGTGCACGGTTGGGATTATTCCCACGTTAGAAAGTCTACGGACTATAAATATGTATCTAGGGTTATCAAGAAAAACAACAATCACGTTCATCACAAACCAATCTTGGCGCATCGCCGACCCCTTGTTTCGAGGGTTTCTTCCGGGTAAGCATCATGTTGCCTAGATCGCATCTTGCGATCTAGGCGATATACGTTTATTCATCGTTCATGCGTTGCTCGTACTGAAGCCTTTTTGATGGCGAGCAACGTAGTTATCATAGATGTGTTAGGGTTAGCATTGTTCTACCGTGCTACATGCTTCCGTCCATGCAACCCTTAGACGTCTAGCCGTCCTTACACCTTTCTTAGGTGTAAGGGCGGCACCTTGCTTGATCATTGTTTAGTAGATCCGATCCGTTATGATTGCTCCTTGATTCTTCGAGGATTAGTTTAATATATCTGCATAGTTAGGCCTTACAAACGGGTTGAAGGATCCAGTGGTACGTAGGGTGTAGTTTGCTAACCCTAGACAAGATGTTCCGGGGATCAACTTAATGTTGGTTTTTAGGCCTTGTCTAGGGTCGGTTTATTATCACCGTGCGTGGCTGCCAGGCTCAATCACGAGTAGGATGTTCCGATTATGCGGTGAAAACCCTAAATCGTCGTAGGTCGTTTAGCTACATATTGATCAAGCAGGACCACCATGTGATCGTAGACCTCATACGAACCATGGGTGGATCGGCTCCTTGAGCCGATTCACAGGACAACCTGAGAGCCGATCGAGACTCGTATTTAATGTTTACGTGTATGCCATGCGAAACTAGCGAAGCAAATCCATTACCTTCCTGATCAGGTATAGATGGCACGCCTTGCACCAGCATCGGGACGTGTGTCGGAGCTGCGGGCCGTCGCTCGGAGGACTGGGGCCAGCCGCAGCCCTAAGTTGTTCCCGGCTCTTCGTGTTGCCAGCCGTAGCTCGCCGGTGAGTTTCGGACGCCAACACTGAGATGCTAAACAACCACCATCAACAGTCGCACATTCCAAATTCAAATCGGGGCAAATGGGGGATGTGTCCAGGGCACCGGATCCTGCTTCCACGTGGCCCTACTACTACTCCCTGTTCAGGTCCAGCTGATGTACGCAAAAACAAGTTACACGTCTGCGATTATTAGTTCACGGCCGGCGCTCTCGTTGCCGTTGCTGGACCGGTGATTAATGAAGTACACTACTACGCCGGAGTACTGACTACTGAGCTCGGACCACACCTTAATTTCAGGACATTTTGCTACGCGCAGAAGAAGAAAACACCAAACTTAGAGCTAGCCCCCGCAATGTCTGTCCCAAAACGGCCGCACTTTTCCCCGAGATCGCGGACACGCGAGCCTAACTTTGTGTTGAGATCGATCGCGTGTTGAACTTCACTAGGCTTGGATCTTTTCTCCTTTCATCGCGCAGCAAGATTAGGAGGCGCAAGGCGAGCCTAATGTTGCTGCAATCACGGGCGGCGGACGTAGTACCTAATTTAGCTCGGACCGTGCGTGGTGGAGTAGGTCGATGAGAGGGTGACCTGCTGCCGTTTCCACCCAAAAGCTTCGGTTTGCATTTTAGTATGTACGTACATTTTCTCTCTCGCTGACGCTGACACGCTTCGCTCTTTGTTTCAATTTTTCGTAAAATTGGGCACGCTCACCAAAATTGTCTGGCAAGAGTGCTTCTTCAACAGCCCAGCACACAGGGTCGGCAGAGCAATTGGAGCGCCGGCCGGAGAGAGTTCCACGACGGGACAGGTACTGCCGGCCAAACATTCAAGGCTACAGGGAATTTGGAGGGCAGCCGGCGTATCGTCACGACACGGTACGACCAAACTACCAACTGTCACGACAATGCCGCTTCACCAACACAAGAAACTTCACGGACGAGCCATATGAACGTGGACATATAAGCTGTCTGTGCCACGGGCGTGATTTTTGGCCATCCGCACATGCGTAGCGTCACAAAGGTGAGGCTTCCTTGTACATACATGTCAACCATGAACATCTCATTGTCCCTCAAAAAGGTGTGATCAATCACATAACTAATGTGTACATGAGTAGATAACATATAATGAAGATGGAATATTGTTTATATGAAAAGCGGTAAGGTATTCTTTCCTACAAACTCACAAAACCGAACCTAGGGTTGCTGCTTCCACAAGGATTATGTTTTCTAATATTTCAAGGAATACTCCTTGCTAGTTACTCGACACCAAGCTTGATAAAAGATCGATGCAACCTGGTGATGAATAGGTAACCAAACTACATGGTGGAGCTCGCACTAAGAAAAGATGATTAATTCGGAAAGTGCCATGTGCACATGAGCACATGTCCTCATTGGACTTTTGGATTTTTGAAATTTTTTAAAATCTCACTCTTTTATGTTTTTAAAAATTATGGCATTAAATATGTAGATAGATTTAGACATGAGGAGTGTAGTAAAAAAAGTCCCATTAAAAAATACTTTGTATTTTGGAAAATAAAAAAAAGACAAATTTCTGACTATAAATAGTAGTACAATTATACGTATATTTTGTCAGTCTACTGTCAGAAATTTATCTTTTTTGCATCTCCCAAAATATAACGTATTTTTTGACGAGACTTTTTTGATTCCAATCCTCGTATACACATCTATCTACATATTTAATGTCATAATTCTTGAAAGCAGAGAAATATGAGAATCTGAAATTTTCAAAAATTCAAAAGTAAAGGGAGCACTGACTCCCATGTGCACAAAATTCTTGTCCTGATTAATTGTCATATCATTGTGATGGAAACAGCATGGCTTATTATGGCCTAGAAGTTTCACTCAATTTTTTTGGTGGTTTTCTCGTTTAATACCTGCTAGCAGAAATGTACAGATTGTTGGGTTGGCTGCAATATGTTGGTCTATTTGGAAACTTCAAAATAGAGCCTGTTTTGAGAAGAAATTGATAAAATCTCCTAATAAACTAATCAGTTTGTCCACTGTCTTTATGAATTACTGGGCAGGTCTTCACAATTCACCTGATGAAGAAAACATCAAAGCTGGCGCCGACACCTTGCTTCGGTTGGTGACTGCAGCAGCTGCTGCCTCTTCAGCGCCCGAAGGGAGGCCTGTTAGGAGAAACCTGACGATTACTAATGCAGCAATAGCAGATCCTGATGGGGAGGACATGGAGATGGATGATGCAGATGCTTAACTCGTTTTCTGATGATTCTGATGCAACAATATCGAGCTTTTGTGTTTGTTGCGATCGCTGATGGGTTGATGACACTGACGCTGGCCATGTCTAGTGCTATGTTGGCTAGCTGGCATGTTGGCTTTTTCGTTCGATGTAAAAACTTTAAAGTTACCTCCGCCCCTGTAATGTCTCTATAACGCTAGCACTAGGCGCCGCCCCCCTCATGCTGTTTTCTTTTGCTTGTTACCAAAACTATTGTTGTTTTCGTTATCTCCTGGTAATGAAAATCGATCCCTTGGTTGGATCGCTTGAAGAAAAAAAATTATGCATCAACGAGATTGTCTTTTGCGCGCGTTTGTACATTCTAGACTATCACTTTCTTTTTACCTATTGAACTTAATTGTTGGTTTTTTCTCTCTCACGCGTGTGTGCTAAGTATTTCATTTAACAAATGTCAAATGGTATGAGGTTGGATATTATATGCAGAACATAGAAGAAGCCTAGTTCCGAGATCTTCTACACTGAACCTCAACATCACCCGGTGTCGCCATTCGACGTGGCTGAAGCATGTATTCAAGGGGGGGCATGAGCCACCAAACCTAGAAATGGATGAGTGTTAATGTGTCACCATGTGGTGGAGAGTCGTCTTGTAAGGGTATTTTACCCTTATCCACTATTTTGGTAACTATGACACCGTGCTAGAGTATTTGGACTAATACATGTCTACAAGATAATTCACAGGTATTAGCCAAAGAGGTATAATGGTGTATCGATGGAACAAGAAGGCAACGGGAGACCCCCCAATTCGATGAAGAATCAGCAAGGTTTGCAGAGTCTGGCCGGTCCCAGATCCGGTCGGACCGGCCCTGGCGCCGGACGACCCGGTCACCAACCGGACCAAGGACCGGTGCCATCCGGACGAGATCCAGTAAAGAATGAAGAGTGGCCCGGTCGGTGTCCGGTCGCCAGCCCGGTTTGAACCGGCTGCTCCGGTTCTGGCCCGGACCGGGCTCCAGAAGCGTCCGGTCTACAACCGGCCTTTGCGCATGTGCCATCCGGGCACTATCCAGTAAAGAATGGCGCCTGCCCGGTCAAGACCCGGTCCCAGCTCCGGTTGGAAACCGGCCGGTCCGGTCAGTGGCCGGTCGGACCGGGCTGTGGACCGGCCTGTCCGCCAGATCCGGTCGACCGGGCTCCTCGAGGAATCTGCTGATGTGGCAAGTGACCAACGGCCATATTTCGAAGTACACTATAAATAGGCCTTCTTCTACCTCTGAACAGTTAGGCACTACACTACAAGCTGTTCTTGAGCTCCTTCTTCCATGCTCCATTGTTAGAAACACCAAAAGCCTCAGATCTCCCTCCTCCTCCACCCAAACTCAAATCCCTCCGGGGAAACGATAGAGGAGGACCCGATCTACCGTTCTACCAAGCCAAATCTTATTCCCCCTTGTATTCATCAAGAAGCTTGCTTCCTAGGGTTCCTTGGAAACCCTAGGTGGGCAAGAGGAGTCCGGAAGCATCCGGGCTGTGGATCTGCTCCGGGCAAGATTGTGAAGGTTTGGAGGCTACCTCAAAGTCTACCACAAGTGAGAGAGCTATTCCTTCGTGGGATAGGCTCGGAGAATAGGGTGAGCCTTCGTGGCGCGGGGAATCCTTCGTGGGACCTCCACTCCTCCAAACGTGACGTACCTTGTTGCAAAGCAAGGGAACACGGGAATACATCCTCGTCTCCGCGTGCTATCGGTTATCTCTAACCGAACTCCTTACTTGTGATTTAACTGCCTGTGAGAGCCTTCGTGCTCGAGTTAGTTGTATCCTCATATAGGTTGCTTCACCTAGTTTGCATTAGGCTCACCTTTATATTCCGCAAAGCCTAATATTGCAAAGAAAGAATTAAAATCTGTAGAAACCTATTCACCCCCTCTAGGTTTACCATCTCTATACTTTCAATTGGTATCATAGCCTGGACTCTTTTTAAGGGCTTCACCGCCTTAAGAGTGAGATGGAAAAACTATTCGAGGGTCTAGATGATTGATACGTCTCCAACGTATCGATAATTTCTTATGTTCCATGCTACTTTATTGATGATACCTACATGTTTTATGCACATTATATGTCATATTTATGCATTTCTGGAACTAACCTATTAACAAGATGCCGAAGAGCCAGTTGCTGTTTTTCTGCTGTTTTTGGTTTCAGAAATCCTAGTAAGGAAATATTCTCGGAATTGGACGAAATCTTCGCCAGGGTCCTATTTTTGCACGAAGCTTCCGAGAAGACCGAAGAGATAACGAAGTGGGGCCACGAGGCGGCGGATGGGGCGGCGCGGCCCAGGCCCCGCGCCGCCCCCGGGCCCTCGTGTGGCCCCCGCGTTGCCCTTCCGCCTACTTAAAGCCTCCGTCGCAACCCCCCGAGAGCCACGATACGGAAAACCTTCCCGAGACGCCGCCGCCGCGAATCCCATCTCGGGGATTCAGGAGATCGCCTCCGGCACCCTGCCGGAGAGGGGATTCATCTCCCGGAGGACTCTACACCGCCATGGTCGCCTCCGGAGTGATGAGTGAGTAGTTCACCCTGGACCATGGGTCCATAGCGAGCTAGATGGTCGTCTTCTCCTTGTTGTGCTTCATTGTTGGATCTTGTGAGCTGCCTAACATGATCAAGATCATCTATATGTAATCCTATATGTTGTGTTTGTCGGGATCCGATGGATAGAGAATACTATGATTATGGTGATTATCAATCTATTGTTTATGTGTTGTTTATGATCTTGCATGCTCTCCGTTATTAGTAGAGGCTCTGGCCAAGTTTTTACTCTTAACTCCAAGAGGGAGTATTTATGCTCGATAGTAGGTTCATGCCTTCATTGACACCTGGGACAGTGACAGAAAGTTCTAAGGTTGTGATGTGCTTTTGCCACTAGGGATAAAACATTGATTCTATGTCTAAGGATGTAGTTGTCGATTACATTACGCACCATACTTAATGCAATTGTCTGTTGCTTAGCAACTTAATACTGAATGGGGTTCGGATGATAACCTGAAGGTGGACTTTTTAGGCATAGATGCAGTTGGATGGCGGTCTATGTACTTTGTCGTAATGCCCAATTAAATCTCACTATATTTATCATATCATGTATATGCATTGTTATGCCCTTCTCTATTTGTCAATTGCCCGACTGTAATTTGTTCACCCAACATGCTTTTATCTTATGGGAGAGACACCTCTAGTGAACTGTGGACCCCGGTCCTATTCTTTACATAGCATACAATCTACTGCAATTGTGTTTTACTGTTTTCTTTGCAAACATCTTCCACTCGATACGTTTAATCCTTTGTTACAGCAAGCCGGTGAGATTGACAACCTCACTGTTTCGTTGGGGCAAAGTACTTTTGTTTTGTTGTGCAGATTCCACGTTGGCGCCGGAATCCTGTTGTTGCGCCGCATCACATTTCGCGACCATCAACCTTCAACGTGCTTCTTGGCTCCTACTGGTTCGATTAAACCTTGGTTTCTTTCTGAGGGAAAACTTGCTACTGTGCGCATCATACCTTCCTCTTGGGGTTCCCAACGAACGTGTGAGTTACACGCCATCAAGCTCTTTTTCTGGCGCCGTTGCCGGGGAGATCAAGACACGCTGCAAGGGGAGTCTCCACTTCTCAATCTCTTTACTTTGTTTTTGTCTTGCTTTATTTTATTTACTACTTTGTTTGCTGCACCTAATCAAAATACAAAAAAATTAGTTGCTAGTTTTACTTTATTTTTGTCTTGCTCTCTATATCAAAAACACAAAAAAATTAGTTACTTGCATTTACTTTATCTAGTTTGTTTTATTTACCGTTGCTAAAATGAATACCCCTGAAAATACTAAGTTGTGTGACTTCACAAATGCAAATAATAATGATTTCCTATGCACACCTATTGCTCCACCTGCTACTACAGCAGAATTCTTTGAAATTAAACCTGCTTTACTGAATCTGGTTATGAGAGATCAATTTTCTGGTGTTAGTTCTGATGATGCTGCTGCCCATCTCAATAATTTTGTTGAACTTTGTGAAATGCAAAGGTATAAGGATGTAGATGGTGATATTATTAAATTGAAAGTGTTTCCTTTCTCATTAAGAGGAAGAGCTAAAGATTGGTTGCTATCTTTGCCTAAGAATAGTATTGATTCATGGACTAAATGCAAGGATGCTTTTATTGGTAGATATTATCCTCCCGCTAAAATTATATCTTTGAGAAGTAGCATAATGAATTTTAAGCAATTAGATACTGAACATGTTGCTCAAGCATGGGAGAGAATGAAAACTTTGGTAAAGAATTGCCCAACCCATGGACTGACTACTTGGATGATCATCCAAACCTTCTATGCAGGACTAAATTTTTCTTCGCGGAATTTATTGGATTCAGCTGCTGGAGGTACCTTTATGTCCATCACATTGGGGGCGGCTACAAAACTTCTTGATGATATGATGATAAATTACTCTGAATGGCACACGGAAAGAGCTCCACAAGGTAAGAAGGTAAATTCTGTTGAAGAAACCTCTTCCTTGAGTGATAAGATTGATGTGATTATGTCTATGCTTGTGAATGGTAGATCTAATGTTGATCCAAATAATGTTCCTTTAGCTTCATTGGTTGCTCAAGAAGAAAATGTTGATGTGAATTTCATTAAAAATAATAATTTCAACAACAATGCTTATAGGAACAACTCTGGTAATAACTATAGGCCATATCCTTCTGCTAATGGTAATGGTTATGGTAATTCTTATGGGAATTCTTACAACAATAATAGGAGTGTACCCTCTGGTCTTGAAGCCATGCTTAAAGAATTTATTAGTACACAAACTGCTTTTAACAAATCTGTTGAGGAAAAGCTTGATAAAATTGATACTATTGCTTCTAGAGTTGATAGGCTTGCCTCTGATGTTAATCTTTTAAAATTGAAAGTTATGCCTAATAATGATATTGATAATAAGATTACTACTACAGCAAATGCCATCCAAGTTAGAATTAATGAGAATATAAGATTAATGGCTGAATTGCGTGCTAGGTGGGATAGAGAAGAAAATGAAAAACTAGCTAAAGAGAATAATGTAGCTAAAGTTTGGACTATTACCACCACTAGTAATGCTAATTCTTCACATGTTGCTGCACCTCCTACTATCAATGGTAAAATAATTGGTGTTGGCAATGTTTCTACTCCTAGTGCAAAGCGAACAAAACTGCCTGAAATTGCTAAAACTGCTGAAACTGCTTGTGATAAAACTGCTGAAATTTTTTCCAACCTTGGGAACAATGATCCCATTGCTGTAGCTCATAATGATTTAGATTTTGATGATTGCCACATATCTGAAGTTATAAAGTTCTTACAAAAACTTGCTAAAAGTCCTAATGCTAGTGCTATAAATTTAGCCTTTACAAAACATATTACAAATGCTCTCATAAAAGCTAGAGAAGAGAAACTAAAACTTGAAACTTCTATTCCTAGAAAGTTAGAAGATGGTTGGGAGCCCATCATTAAAATGAAATTCAATGACTTTGAATGTAATGCTTTATGTGATCTTGGTGCAAGTATTTTTGTTATGCCTAAAAAGATTTATGATATGCTTGACTTGCCACCATTGAAGAATTGTTATTTGGATGTTAATCTTGCCGATAATGTTAAAAAGAAACCTTTGGGGAGGATTGATAATGTGCATATTACGGTTAACAATAACCTTGTCCCCGTTGATTTTGTTGTCTTGGATATCGAATGCAATGCATCTTGTCCTATTGTGTTGGGAAGACCTTTTCTTCGAACCGTTGGTGTTGTTATTGATATGAGGGAAGGTAATATTAAATATCAATTTCCTCTCAAGAAAGGTATGGAACACTTCCCTAGAAAGAGAATGAAGTTGCCTTTTGATTCTATTATTAGAACAAGTTATGATGTTGATGCTTCTACTCTCGATGTTACTTGATTTGCACTTTCTGCGCCTAGCTGAAAGGCGTTAAAGAAAAGCGCTTATGGGAGACAACCCATGTTTTTACTACAGCAATTTTTGTTTTGTTGAGTCTTGGAAGTTGTTTACTACTGTAGCAACCTCTCCTTATCATGTTTTTGTGCCAAGTAAAGTTTCTATGTCAAAATTGATGTTATATTTGGGATCGCTGCAAACAACATTGCTGTCTGTCACGAATCTGGGCACGTTCTCTGTAGAAAATTCGAAAAATCTTCCAATTTACGAGCGTGATCCTCGATATGTACGCAACTTTCATTAGTTTTGATTTTTTCCATTTGAGCAAGTCTGGTGCCAGCTTTAAATTCGTCTTTACGGACTGTTCTGTTTTTGACAGATTCTGCCTTTTATTTCGCATTGCCTCTTTTGCTATGTTGGATTTATTTCTTTGATCCATTAATGTCCAGTAGCTTTATGCAATGTCCAGAAGTGTAAAGAATGTTTGTGTCACCTCTGAATGTGTGAATTATTAATTGTGCACTAACCCTCTAATGAGTTTGCTTGAAGTTTGGTGTGAAGGAAGTTTTCAAGGGTCAAGAGAGGAGTATGATATACTATGATCAAGAGGAGTGAAAGCTCTAAGCTTGGGGATGCCCCGTGGTTCACCCCTGCATATTTTAAGAAGACTCAAGCGTCTAAGCTTGGGGATGCCCAAGGCATCCCCTTCTTCATCGACAACATCATCAGGTTCCTCCCCTGAAACTATATTTTTATTCAATCACATCTTGTGTTCTTTACTTGGAGCGTCGGTTTGTTTTTGTTTTTGTTTTTGTTTGAATAAAATGGATCCTAGCATTCACTTTGTGGGAGAGAGACACGCTGTTGCATATGGACAAATATGTCCTTAGGCTTTACTCATAATGTTCATGGCGAAGTTTCTTCTTCGTTAAATTGTTATATGGTTGGAATTGGAAAATGCTACATGTAGTAATTCTAAAAATGTCTTGGATAATGTGATACTTGGCAATTGTTGTGCTCATGTTTAAGCTCTTGCATCATATGCTTTGCACCCATTAATGAAGAAATACATAGAGCTTGCTAAAATCTGATTTGCATATTTGGTCCCTCTAAGGTCTAGATAATATCTAGTATTGAGTTTTGAACAACAAGGAAGACGGTGTAGAGTCTTATAATGTTTACAATATGTCTTTTATGTGAGTTTTGCTGCACCGGTTCATCCTTGAGTTTGCTTCAAATAACCTTGCTAGCCTAAACCTTGTATCGAGAGGGAATACTTCTCATGCATCCAAAATCCTTGAGCCAACTACTATGCCATTTGTGTCCACCATACCTACCTACTACATGGTATTTCTCCGCCATTCCAAAGTAAATTGCTTGAGTGCTACCTTTAAAATTCCATCATTCACCTTTGCAATATATAGCTCATGGGACAAAATAGCCTTAAAAACTATCGTAGTATTGAATATGTACTTATGCACTTTATATTTTATTAAGTTGCTTGTTGTGCGATAACCATGCTTCTGGGGAACGCCATCAACTATTGTTGAATATCATGTGAGTTGCTATGCATGTCCGTCTTGTCTGAAGGATCTATCATTTTAGTGGTTGGAGCATGCAAAATTGTTAGAGAAGAACATTGGGCCGCTAACTAAAGCCATGAATCATGGTGGAAGTTTCAGTTTTGGACATATATCCTCAATCTCATATGAGAATAATAATCATTGCTACATGCTTATGCATTTAAGAGGAGTCCATTATCTGTTGTCCATGTTGTCCCGGTATGGATGTCTAAGTTGAGAATAATCAAAAGCGAGAAATCCAAAATGCGAGCATTCTCCTTAGACCTTTGTACATGCGGCATGGAGGTACCCCTTTGTGACACTTGGTTGAAACATGGCATGCAAAGATCCGGTAGTCCAAGCTAAGTAGGACGAGGTGCGGACACTATTAGTATACTATGCATGAGGCTTGCAACTTGTAAGATATAATTTACATAACTCATATGCTTTATTACTACCGTTGACAAAATTGTTTCATGTTTTCAAAATAAAAGCTCTAGCACAAATACAGCAATCGATGCTTTCCTCGTTGAAGGACCTTTCTTTTACTTTTATTGTTGAGTCAGTTTACCTATCTCCTTCCACCTTAAGAAGCAAACACTTGTGTGAACTGTGCATTGATTCCTACATACTTGCATATTGCACTTGTTATATTACTTTATGTTGACAATATCCATGAGATATACATGTTATAAGTTGAAAGCAACCGCTGAAACTTAATCTTCCTAGAGGGGGTGAATAGGTGCTAACCAATTTTTAGTTCTTTTTCAATTTAGGCTTGACACAAAAGGTAAATTCTCTAGATATGCAACTAAGTGAATTTACCTATATGACAAGGTTATCAACTAAGCAAGGTATAGCTACGCAATATAGGAGATAGAGTGGGATAGAGGTAACCGAGAGTGTAGCACGCGTTGACACGGAGATGATTCCCGTAGTTCCCTTCCTTTGCAAGAAGGTACGTCTACGTTTGGAGGAGTGTGGTTGCTACGCAAGCCAAACCAACAGCCACGAAGGCTTCACTCAGATCTCCTGTGAGCAACGCCACGAAGGCCTAGCCCACTTCCACTAAGGGATTTCCTCGAGGCGGAAACCGGGCCTTTACAAAGTTCTTGGGGCACACATCCACAACCAAATTGGAGGCTCCCAAATCTGTAACAACACAACAAATCAACAAGCATACATCAACAACAACAACTAGGGATCCAAAGAGGAACACTAGCAAGGGGGCCCTCAAGCATAAGAGGGGGAAATGAGAAACGCTTCGGTGAGGATGTAGATCGGGGTCTTCTCCTTCGATTCTCCAAAGCACAAGTGATTTGGGTGGTTGAGGGAGGAGATCCGTTGGATTTGATGTTCTTGGTGGCTCAACAATGGTGTATGTCTTGTTTGGAGGGGGAATGAGCAACCCTAGCTCAATGGAGAAGAAGCCCTTAAAAAGGGCAGCTGATCCGGCCGTTGGAGACGTGGGGAGGGGTGACCGGTAGTACCGGCGAGTTTGGGCCGGTACTACCGGACTTAGGCGCGCGCGGGCCCGGGGCGGCCACGTGGCCAGGAGGGCACGGTCCGGGGGGGAGGCCGGAGCCTCCGCCCGGGGTGCCGTGGTACCGCCGGGAGCTCCAACCTCCCTGGATGTTTACTGAGCGCCCCTTCCCCGGTACCTTGGGCGGTACCAAGGCCGGAGCCTCCGGCCGTGGCCAGGCCGGCGGTACCGCCCAGGCACCCTTCTTCTTCTTCTCTTCTCTTTGCTTTCTTCTTTCTCTTCTCCTTCTTTTTTCTTTCTTTCTTCTTCTCTTTCTTTTCTCTTCCAATATCACGCATACTCTTCACTCTTTAAGCATCTAGAGATTGTAATAACCTACAAATCTTATAAACTGAAATGTTCATATATTATCATTGTCATCAACACCAAAACTACATATAAAATGAGATATGATCTTTCAATCTCCCCCTTTTTGGTTTCTTGATGACAATATAAGATTTGCAAAAGATGAGAGTATTTGAGCAGAGAAAATATAAGATATGCATAAAAGGCTCCCCCTAGACATGTGCATCTAATAGAATTAACATATGAATGATAGGCACATAATCTAGGATCAAACTACTCAAGAAAATATGAATCACCAACAAGTGCAAAGATGCTTAGTAAGCAGATAAATTCATCACTTGAAGAGAGAAGAGACAACCATATGTGAGTAAAGACTAGTGTTGAGTTTAGAGATCATACCACATGAAGTTCACTTAGTCTTTACCATAGATAGATAGATAGATAATGTCTCATACATAAATAGATAGCCCCTATGTCTCACACACATAGATAAGGTGCATAAAACATGATAAGTAGTTCTCAACAATAGATAACCATAAGTCACAAGCATAAAAAGTCAAAGAAAACGCAAGCTTGTGACTTCCCATGCAAATCCCGAACCTAATAGAACTCTTCTCCCCCTTTGGCATCAAGACGCCAAAAAGGTTGAAGAGCGATGCTACCGTCCCTAGCCATCAAGGAAGTCCTCGGCAACATCGGAGTCGACATCATAGGAGGGACCATCCTCGCCATCAGACCACTGGCTATGAGCAGAAATCCACTGAGGCTTCGGAAGGATATTCTCTTCAGATCCTGGAGGAGACACTTCCACACCAAGCTTTGCCATGATGCTCTTCTGACGGCGTCGAGCTTTCTTCTCTGCCACATAGGCGTCATACATGCGCTCCTGAATATCCAGCTGGAGGCAGAAGGTCTTCTTTACCTTGATCTTGAGTTTGGTGTACCAAGAGGGCTCGAGCATGGGATCATATGCGGAGTGAGCCGGAGGCCCCCCAAGGGCCATATGAGGAGCAAAACCATCAAGGAGTCTAATGCCAGCAAACCGGCGATCAGTGCGAGGATCTGCAGGACCTGCTGAAGGAGGTGCTGAGGCAGAAGGTGCTGCTGAGGCAGAAGGAGCTGCTGGGGCTGAGGTAGAAGCTATGAGCTCATGATCTTTGATAAGAAGGTTCTTGCGTTTATGAACAGTGAGAGTAGAAAATGGTTCCAGAATGGCACCATCAAACTTCTGACGCCACACCTCAGAAATAAGCTTCATGATGAAAGGACCAAAGGCAGGAGACCTCTTCTCAACCATACGCAAGAAAATCTGGTTCCATAGGCAATCCATGACATCCATCTTCACACCCTTGCCCTTTCGGAGATGAGTTTGAAGCATCAAGTCAATGACAAAAGAGTGGATCTCATCAACATTACCCACTTTGACGGCAACAGTCTCACGGTAGATGCGAAGCATAATATCATAGACGGGTTGGAGACCGGAAGTGAATCCAAGCTTGCATCGACCGGGCATATAGAGCGGCTCAAGAACATCTTTGGTGCTTGCATTAGACTGCTCATGAAACCTCCAACCACTATCAGTGTCATGTTCACAATCTTCCGGAAGAGGATAGCCAAGAATCTGTCCAAAGGTGCTCCAAGTGGTAGTGAGTACCACATCACGAGTCATCCAAGTGATGGAGCGAGCGTCATCCTCATGAAAATAGACTGTGGCAAAGAACTGAGTCACAAGGTAAGGATCATAGTTGCATTGGAAATTCATAATGGGAAGCAAACCAAACTCCTCGCAAATATCAAGAGCTTCATGAAAGTAGGCATCCTTCTTCAAATGGTCAATGTTGATATACCGTTGATCAACTACCTTCACCTTGTTGGGAGGATAGACTTCATTGAATATGCGTTCTTGAACCTCGGTGTAGAAGTGGCGGTTGCGAGTGCGAGAAGACCGAGGCCCCAAATAGGGATTAGCGGTGCGAATAGCCATGTATGCATGAAGGCGGACGCCACCATAAGACTTAATATCCGGTTTCCCTTTCTTTTTATTTGCCAGAGAAGCACCACGAGCAGTAGTGGCACGGGGTAACACTTCATCTTGTTCAACAAAATCATCCTCAAGGGGCGGATCCCCTCTCCTCTTCCGACTAGCACCTGTGAAATAGACGAACAGAGCCGAGGGAAATATGGGATAAGGGCACAAGCTCATCTCAACTTAACAAAATTTTGACCCAAAATACACATGCATGATGAGAGAAAAAAAAGCCACACACAATGGGTAAAAAAATGCTACAAAGTAGAGGTTAACGGTGCTACACACTAGAGGACATAGATCAGCAATAGATACAACCTCTAAGAGTAAGATTTAGCCAAAAATCTAAGCATGTAGAACCACTAACCAACACACATGTGAGTCAAAAATGCGAGCAAAATACATGGGGGAAGAGGCTAATACCGGGAGCCATGGGGGAGGAGGGGTGGGGGAAGGCTCCCACGGAGCCGATCCGGCCGGAGATGGCCGGAGAGAGGCCGGGGGAGGCGGCAGGTCGGCAAGGCGGCCGGGGCGGCTGGGCAGTTTGGAGAGGAGGAGCGATTGGGGAAGAGGAGATGGGGAGCCAGGGGCTCGACTCGCCCTCCCTTGGGGGCACCGGCCCGAGGCCGGCGGTAGTACCGGCCAGGCCCCAGGCGGTACTACCGGCCGGTCGGCCCGGTCGGCCAGCCCCGCTCCTTGGTTTTTTTTTTTTTTTTAACAAAATCCTCCCTTTTTTTTTTGGCTGTTTTAAACAAAGGTCCCCCTTTTTTTTATAAAAAGACACCCTCTTTAAAACAAACAATTTTGATATGCATTTTTTGAGACGAGCTTGTGCAAGATATAGAATGTTTTAGAGGTGAGAGAATGGCTTAGGATGGACACAAAGAGGGGTAAGGTAATATGAACTCAAGTTTGCAAGGAGCAAATCAATAGAAGCCAAACATTGAGCCAATTCCCCTAAAAACAAAAGATAGGCAAATTAAGTCCAATAAAGATCCAAATTACTCCAACTCTTCATAAAGAAGAGTGTGGTGGCCTAGGCCACCATATATGAGTGTTATGGCATGGCACCGCGAAGATGTATCTTGGGCCCAAAACCACTACTCATCATTGAAGCTCACATATCATTATATGATATAAAGAGAATGATTTCTTTTAATGTTGGCATTATGGGGGGAGGGATAGCTCAATAGTTTAAACCGCACTCCCCCTATTTCCATGCCCACATCTAAACCAAATAAAGTTTTGAGACAAAGGTGTGTTTGCAAGATGGTCAAGCTATACTCCTTGAATCAATGATATTTAGCTCATTCCTCAAATAAGAGAACCTTGCTTCATCAAGAGGCTTCGTGAATATATCGGCAAGTTGATCTTTGGTAGGAACATAGATAAGCTCAATATCACCACGGGCAACATGATCCCTAATGAAATGATTCCGGATCTCAATATGCTTCGTTCTTGAATGTTGCACCGGATTATAAGCAATCTTGATGGCACTTTCATTGTCACATAATAGAGGCACTTTGTCACAAATGACACCGTATTCCTTTAAAGTTTGCCTCATCCATAACAATTGAGTGCATCCACTTGCGGCGGCAACATATTCGGCTTCGGCGGTGGAGAGAGATATACAATTTTGCTTCTTAGAAGACCAACACACCAAGGACCTACCAAGGAATTGGCAAGCCCCGGAAGTTGATTTCCTATCATCCTTGTCACCCGCCCAATCCGCATCGGTATACCCATTGAGAATAAAGCTTGAGCCCTTGGGGTACCAAATACCATATCTTGGGGTATCAACCAAATATCGAAAGATTCTTTTGAGAGCCATCATGTGGCTCTCCTTAGGAGAAGCTTGATACCTTGCACACACACCAACACTCAACACTATGTCCGGTCTAGATGCACAAAGGTAAAGCAAGGATCCAATCATGGAGCGATATACCTTTTGATCCACCTCTTTACCATTGGGATCTAGTGCAAGATGACATTTGGTAACCATAGGAGTGGCCACGCCCTTCAACTCGGTCATCTTGAACCTCTTGAGCATGTCTTGGAGATATTTTGCTTGATTGATGAAGGTTCCTCCTCTCAATTGCTTGATCTCAAAACCAAGGAAGAACTTCATCTCTCCCATCATAGACATCTCAAACCTATCGGTCATAAGCTTTGAAAATTCATCATTGAAAGCTTTGTTAGTAGAGCCAAAGATAATATCATCAACATACAATTGGCAAACGAAAAGCTCCCCATTAACCCTCTTAGTAAAAAGAGTGGGATCGATTAACCCAACATCAAACCCACGGTCTACCAACAATTCTTTAAGGTGCTCGTACCAAGCTCTAGGAGCTTGTTTGAGACCATAAAGTGCTTTATCAAGCTTGTAGACATGGTTAGGAAAGTTGAGATCCTCGAACCCCGGGGGTTGCTTAACATAAACCTCTTCATGCAAAGGACCATTAAGAAATGCACTTTTAACATCCATTTGTTGCAACTTAAAGTTATGATGCGATGCATAAGCAAGAAGGATACGGATGGACTCAAGACGAGCCACGGGAGCATAGGTCTCTCCAAAGTCAATTCCTTCAACTTGAGAGAAACCTTGAGCCACCAATCTTGCCTTGTTCCTCACAATATTTCCAAACTCATCTTGCTTGTTCTTGAATATCCACTTAGTGCCTATAACATTGCGGCACTCCTTTGGCTTCTCTACTAAGGTCCATACTTTGTTGCGCTTGAAGTTGTTGAGTTCCTCATGCATGGCTTCCACCCAATCCGAATCTTCAAGGGCTTCAAATACTTTCTTGGGTTCCACAACGGAGATATAAGCATGATGATTGCTAAAGTTAGCCAATTGCCTTCTTGTGGAGACCTTTGCCCTTACATCACCAAGAACCTTGTCATGTGTGTGTTCAAGACGTTCAAGTTGCCTTTCTCTTCTTGCTAGACGACGGGCCTCGATCTCCTCCTTGGTAGGCCTTGGAGGTATCACTTGATCAACTTGATCATTTGGGTCCCCGTCTTGACCTTCAATTTGAGCTTCCTCAATTACTTGAGAATGCTCAACCTCATGTGCTTGATCTTGGACAATGTTTGGTGAAGTGCAAATATCAAATGGTTGATCTTGAATGCTTGGTTGATCTTGTCCTTGATCTTGTTCATGAGAGAGAGGGTTTTCTTCTTGTTCTTGGGTTGGTGCATCATTAGCTTCAAGAGATGGGGTTTGTTGATGTTGAGAGGATGAGGGCTCCACCGTGGTAGAGCATAGTTCTTCCCGAGACGCCACACCGTGTCCCTCAATGGGGCGGAAAAATCCCACACCCATTCTTACTATGGCATCTTGAGGTATTTCATCACCTGCACATACATCAACTTGCCCCACTTGGGAGCTATCATTTTCTTCGAACTTCACACTACAAGATTCGATGATAATCCCGGAGGCTATATCAAAGATTCTATAAGTGTGAGATTCGGCACCGTAACCAACAAATATACCCTCCAAAGCTTTAGGAGCAAATTTAGACAAACGAACTCCTTTGATTTTGTAGAAACACTTACAACCGAACACCTTGAAGTATGAGATATTAGGCTTGTTGCCGGTGAGTATTTCATATGGAGTCTTGTTCAATCCCTTGCGGAGATAGAGCCGGTTAGAAGAGTGACAAGCGGTGGAGATGGCTTCGGCCCAAAAGTTATAGCGGGATTTATATTCCGCCATCATAGACCTTGCCATATCCATAAGAGTCCGGTTCTTCCTCTCCGCAACACCATTTTGTTGAGGGGTGTAAGCAGCGGAATATTGATGACGAATCCCCTCATCACTAAGAAAATCATTGAGTGTGTAGTTCTTGAACTCGGAGCCGTTGTCACTTCTTATTGCCATAATGAGGAGGTTGTGTTGGCGTTGCACCTCGGTGGCAAAGTCAATGAATATTTGTTGAGTCTCATCTTTCGTCTTGAGAAAGTAGACCCAAGTGTATCTTGAGTAATCATCAACAATCACCAAGCAATGTTTCTTCGCACCAAGACTTGCATGAGTAACGGGACCAAAGAGATCCACATGAAGGAGCTCCAAGATCCTCTTGGAAGAGATGATAGTCTTGCTTGGATGCGGAGAGTCATGCATTTTGCCTTCAACACAAGCCCTACAAACACGATCTTTGGCAAAAGAAACACTTTCCATTAGTCCCACAATATGGTTCCCCTTGTGAAGACTTTGCAAAGTTCTCATGTTGACATGGGCTAGGCGGCGATGCCACAACCAACCCACATCCGCCTTTCCGAATAGGCACATCGCACTTGAAGTGGTGGTCCCCGAAAAGTCCACCACATACAAGTTATGTTCGCGATACCCAACGAAAGCGACTTTTAGAGTCTTGCTCCACAAGAGGACCACAATATCTTTATCAATAAAGACGGCGAAACCCATCTTGCCAAGGGCGGAAACGGAAAGCAAATTGTAACCAAGGGTTTTGACAAGCATGACATCCACAAGTGTTATGTTGTGTGCAACCACAACCTTGCCAAAACCCAATACCTCGGATGTAGAATTATCGCCAAAGGAGACGGTGATATTGTTTATGTTGGGCCTCAACTCCTTGACGAGGTTCTTGCCGCCGGTCATATGACTTGTACATCCACTATCAAGTACCCATTTTGAACCTCCGGCGGCATAGTCCTACATGAGATCAATTCTTGGATTTAGGTACCCATTTCACAATGGGTCCTCTTTTGTTAGCAACAAGGGTCTTTGGGACCCAAATAGACCAAGCAACATAACCATCATATGGGCCAACATATTTAGCATAAACATCACCATAATAATCTTTAAATAAAACATAGTGAGGGTTAGCAATTCCCGCATTATCATCATTAGTGGTGTTGCCCTTAGGGGCTTCACCATTGGTGATATCTTTCTTCTTCTCTTGTGCGGGCTTGGCCTTTTGCTTGTTTGCCTTCTTCGCCTTGGCATTGTAACCTAGGCCCTCCTTCCCATTGTTTGATCTTTGCTTACTCAAAAGATCATCCAAAGAAAGTTTACTTTGGGGAGAGGAGGCCTTAGCAAGTTCATCCTTCAACCTAGCATTTTCCTCAATAATATTTGCATGATCACAAGAAGGGGTAGAGGAACTAGGTACATCATATGAAGCAAGCCTAATTTGAAGTTGCTCATTTGACTTGGATAGGAGAGAGTATTCACTCTTCAAGGCTTTGTGAGCCTTGTCTAGTTCATCTAGATCCTTCACAAGTTTCTCATGATCAACACCAAATTTGGCCATTTTCCTTTTTAAGCAATTTAGTCTTAGCCCTAGCATGATCTCTAGCTTTAGTGAGCTTGTTAATTTCATCTTGAGGCTCTTCAAGATTTTCTAGCCTCTCCTCAAGAGAAGCTATATTTTCTTGACTTTCCTCAAGGGCATTTTTAAGAGCATGGATTTCAAGAGAGTCTTCTCTCTCTATTTGACCCTTTTTCTCAAGCATATCATTTTGTTGAGCTAAACGAGCCATGAGATTTGAAACATGCTTTTTGTTGATACCTTGTAGGTTAAGCAAGAATTCATCAAATTCTAGCATTTCTTGTTTTACTTTTAGACTAGCATCATCAATCCCTAGATCACTTGATATGTTAGGCATAGAGGGGCTAGGAGATGATACCTCGGAGGATTTGGCCATGAGGCAACTTTCTTCCTCCACATGAATGATCTCATTGGGGGATTCACTTGGTGATGAAGAGTTAGTGGAGAGGGAGGCAAGAGCGACCAATCCATTAGAGGTTGCATCTTCTTCATCATCAACTTCATCATCCCCGGAGGAATATTCTTCTTGAGTTGATAGCACAATAGATGTGTCCAAGGAAGATGTTGCCATGAAGCAATGTGCATTCTTGATATGAGGATTCTCATTGGGGGATTCAAAGAGAGATGAAGAGGGAATGTTGGTAGTGACAATGGCGGCCATTTCTTTTGAGCTTCCTTCTTCATCATCACTAGAGCTCGCAACTTCATCGGAAGAATATTCTTCCCTAGTCACTAGCACAACTTTTGGGTGCCTCTTGCCCTTCTTGGTCTTGTTGTTGTAGAACTTCTTGTTGGGGGCTTTTGAGTATTTGCCCTTTGATTCTTTGCTCTTGTCCTTGGGAATGAGCCTTCCATTATGAAGCTCTCTATTTTCATAGGGGCATTCGGCAATGAAGTGGCGCTTGTCATCACAATTGTAGCATGATCTTGTCTTTGGACCAAAGCTAGTGAACCCACTCTTGTGGTTTCTCTTGATGTTGTCTTCCTTGGCCTTGGAGGGATCAACCCAAAAGGACTTTGCATGGAAGGCCATGTGATCATGATAGTGGCATTCCAAATCTTCCGGATAGGACATACTCCAAGATGCCCTATATTGCTCTTGAGGGTGCACTTCATCTAAGGGGTTGACCACCAAGGCAAGATTGTTCCCTTTTGACATACCAATGGCACGATTGAGAGAATCATGAGAGTTTTGCTCGAGCACCTTGAGGGCTTGCATCTCGTGCACGACATCTTGAGAAGAGAGAGAGGAATAGCATTCTCTCCCAACAAGGGTCTTGACATCAATGGGTACATATGGCATCATGCATTCAATGTACTTCTCCTTGATCCAAGAGTCATTGATGTGGGTGGCACCAATAAGTCGGAAGTCATCGGCAACAATGAGGAGTCTTGAATACATGTCTTGATGATCTTCATCCGGTAGCCTCATGAATCCTTCGGCTTTGTTCTTAAGAGCATTGTACTTGTTCCTTCTCGTGCTCTCACTTCCAATGCAACTAGCGGCCAACCCATCCCAAGCTTCCTTGGCGGTGGTGTAGTTCCGAACACGAGGCAAATCCTTTGTCCCCACACTAGTTTGAATCATGTGCAAGGCGGTGTTGTTGAGTTGACTATCAACCGCTTCTCTTCTAGTCAACTTGTCGGGGTTGTAAGGTTTGAAGCCTTCTTGGATGATTCTCCAAAGTTCATTGGAGGCACTGCAAACATGAGAGCGAAACTCAAATCGCCAAGTATTGTAATTTTCAATGGAAAACTTAGGTGGGTCGCCCCGAATGTTCAAATGAGGATGGGGAACCGGTATATCGGGAGATTGAAAAGGTGGAGCTACTCGATTGTAGCTCTCACCTCCACTAGTATCCCTAGGAGATGCAATGGGAGATTTGTTAGTGTTTAAGTTATCACCTTCCACGGGTTTGGTAGAAGAGGGTGGTGCCGAAGCACCTCCCTCTTCTGACACACCCGCGTCCTTTACCTCTATACTAGGAGCCTTGGGACGGGCCGGAGAAGCTCGGCAATCATCTTTTTCATGCTTTCCATTTGGGCTTCCATTTTGGCTTCCATGAAGGACTTCAACGAATTGAATTCTTCCATGGAGACCGTATTGGCGGCCCCGTCCGAGGGCTCCTCGTTTGGCATACTCTTAGGCGGTTAAGCCCGAAATAAGAGCCGAGGCTCTGATACCAATTGAAAGGATCGTATGCCGCACCTAGAGGAGGGGGGTGAATAGGTGCTAACCAATTTTTAGTTCTTTTTCAATTTAGGCTTGACACAAATAGGTAAATTCTCTAGATATGCAACTAAGTGAATTTACCTATATGACAAGGTTATCAACTAAGCAAGGTATAGCTACGCAATATAGGAGATAGAGTGGGATAGAGGTAACCGAGAGTGTAGCACGCGTTGACACGGAGATGATTCCCGTAGTTCCCTTCCTTTGCAAGAAGGTACGTCTATGTTTGGAGGAGTGTGGTTGCTACGCAAGCCAAACCAACAGCCACGAAGGCTTCACTCAGATCTCCTGTGAGCAACGCCACGAAGGCCTAGCCCACTTCCACTAAGGGATTTCCTCGAGGCGGAAACCGGGCCTTTACAAAGTTCTTGGGGCACACATCCACAACCAAATTGGAGGCTCCCAAATCTGTAACAACACAACAAATCAACAAGCATACATCAACAACAACAACTAGGGATCCAAAGAGGAACACTAGCAAGGGGGCCCTCAAGCATAAGAGGGGGAAATGAGAAACGCTTCGGTGAGGATGTAGATCGGGGTCTTCTCCTTCGATTCTCCAAAGCACAAGTGATTTGGGTGGTTGAGGGAGGAGATCCGTTGGATTTGATGTTCTTGGTGGCTCAACAATGGTGTATGTCTTGTTTGGAGGGGGAATGAGCAACCCTAGCTCAATGGAGAAGAAGCCCTTAAAAGGGGCAGCTCGGCCGTTGGAGACGTGGGGAGGGGTGACCGGTAGTACCGGCGAGTTTGGGCCGGTACTACCGGACTTAGGCGCGCGCGCGAGGCCAGCCGGGGGCGGCCACGTGGCCAGGAGGGCACGGTCCGGCGGGGGAGGCCGGAGCCTCCGGCCCGGGTACCGGCCGTGGTACCGCCGGGAGCTCCAACCTCCCTGGATGTTCTGAGCGCCCCCCCCGGTACCTTGGGCGGTACCAAGGCCGGAGCCTCCGGCCGTGGCCAGGCCGGCGGTACCGCCCAGCACCCTTCTTCTTCTTCTCTTCTCTTTGCTTTCTTCTTTCTCTTCTCCTTCTTTTTCTTTCTTTCTTCTTCTCTTTCATTTCTCTTCCAATATCACGCATACTCTTCACTCTTTAAGCATCTAGAGATTGTAATAACCTACAAATCTTATAAACTGAAATGTTCATATATTATCATTGTCATCAACACCAAAACTACATATAAAATGAGATATGATCTTTCACCGCTGAAACTTAATCTTCCTTTGTGTTGCTTCAACACCTTTACTTTGATTTATTGCTTTATGAGTTAACTCTTATGCAAGACTTATTGATGCTTGTCTTGAAGTACTATTCATGAAAAGTCTTTGCTATATGATTCAGTTGTTTACTCATGTCATTACTTTTGTTTTGATCGCTGCATTCATTACATATGTTTACAAATAGTATGATCAAGATTATGATGGCATGTCACTTCAGAAATTAACTTTGTTATCGTTTTACCTGCTCGGGACGAGCAGAACTGGGATGCGATACGTCTCCAACGTATCGATAATTTCTTATGTTCCATGCTACTTTATTGATGATACCTACATGTTTTATGCACATTATATGTCATATTTATGCATTTTGGAACTAACCTATTAACAAGATCCGAAGAGCCAGTTCTTTGTTTCTGCTGTTTTTGGTTTCAGAAATCCTAGTAAGGAAATATTCTCGGAATTGGACGAAATCTTCGCCGGGTCCTATTTTTGCACGAAGCTTCCGGAAGACCGAAGAGATAACGAAGTGGGGCCACGAGGCGGCCGGATGACAGGCGGCGCGGCCCAGGCCTGGCGCGCCACCTGTCCCTGGGCCTCGTGTGGCCCCCGCGTTCCCCCGCCTACTTAAAGCCTCCGTCGCGAAACCCCGACGAGAGCCACGATACGGAAAACCTTCCAGAGACGCGCCGCCGAATCCCATCTCGGGATTCGGAGATCGCCTCCGGCCACCCTGGGAGGATTCATCTCCGGAGGACTCTACACCGCCATGGTCGCCTCCGGAGTGATGAGTGAGTAGTTCACCCCTGGACCATGGGTCCATAGCAGTAGCTAGATGGTCGTCTTCTCCTTGTTGTGCTTCATTGTTGGATCTTGTGAGCTGCCTAACATGATCAAGATCATCTATATGTAATCCTATATGTTGTGTTTGTCGGGATCCGATGGATAGAGAATACTATGATTATGGTGATTATCAATCTATTGTTTATGTGTTGTTTATGATCTTGCATGCTCTCCGTTATTAGTAGAGGCTGGCCAAGTTTTTACTCTTAACTCCAAGAGGGAGTATTTATGCTCGATAGTGGGTTCATGCCTTCATTGACACCTGGGACAGTGACAGAAAGTTCTAAGGTTGTGATGTGCTGTTGCCACTAGGGATAAAACATTGATTCTATGTCTAAGGATGTAGTTGTCGATTACATTACGCACCATACTTAATGCAATTGTCTGTTGCTTAGCAACTTAATAGAATGGGGTTCGGATGATAACCTGAAGGTGGACTTTTTAGGCATAGATGCAGTTGGATGGCGGTCTATGTACTTTGTCGTAATGCCCAATTAAATCTCACTATATTTATCATATCATGTATATGCATTGTTATGCCCTTCTCTATTTGTCAATTGCCTTGTAATTTGTTCACCCAACATGCTTTTATCTTATGGGAGAGACACCTCTAGTGAACTGTGGACCCCGGTCCTATTCTTTACATAGCATACAATCTGCAATTGTGTTTTACTGTTTTCTTTGCAAACATCTTCCACTCGATACGTTTAATCCTTTGTTACAGCAAGGTGAGATTGACAACCTCACTGTTTCGTTGGGGCAAAGTACTTTGGTTTTGTTGTGCAGATTCCACGTTGGCGCGGAATCCCTGTTGTTGCGCCGCATCACATTTCGCGACCATCAACCTTCAACGTGCTTCTTGGCTCCCTGGTTCGATTAAACCTTGGTTTCTTTGAGGGAAAACTTGCTCTTTGCGCATCATACCTTCCTCTTGGGGTTCCCAACGAACGTGTGAGTTACACGCCATCAAGCTCTTTTTCGGCGCCGTTGCGGGAGATCAAGACACGCTGCAAGGGGAGTCTCCACTTCTCAATCTCTTTACTTTGTTTTTGTCTTGCTTTATTTTATTTACTACTTTGTTTGCTGCACCTAATCAAAATACAAAAAAATTAGTTGCTAGTTTTACTTTATTTTGTCTTGCTCTCTATATCAAAAACACAAAAAAATTAGTTACTTGCATTTACTTTATCTAGTTTGTTTTATTTACCGTTGCTAAAATGAATACCCCTGAAAATACTAAGTTGTGTGACTTCACAAATGCAAATAATAATGATTTCCTATGCACACCTATTGCTCCACCTACTACAGCAGAATTCTTTGAAATTAAACACCTTTCTGAATCGGTTATGAGAGATCAATTTTCTGGTGTTAGTTCTGATGATCTGCTGCCCATCTCAATAATTTTGTTGAACTTTGTGAAATGCAAAGGTATAAGGATGTAGATGGTGATATTATTAAATTGAAAGTGTTTCCTTTCTCATTAAGAGGAAGAGCTAAAGATTGGTTGCTATCTTTGCCTAAGAATAGTATTGATTCATGGACTAAATGCAAGGATGCTTTTATTGGTAGATATTATCCTCCCGCTAAAATTATATCTTTGAGAAGTAGCATAATGAATTTTAAGCAATTAGATACTGAACATGTTGCTCAAGCATGGGAGAGAATGAAAACTTTGGTAAAGAATTGCCCAACCCATGGACTGACTACTTGGATGATCATCCAAACCTTCTATGCAGGACTAAATTTTTCTTCGCGGAATTTATTGGATTCAGCTGCTGGAGGTACCTTTATGTTCATCACATTGGGGGCGGCTACAAAACTTCTTGATGATATGATGATAAATTACTCTGAATGGCACACGGAAAGAGCTCCACAAGGTAAGAAGGTAAATTCTGTTGAAGAAACCTCTTCCTTGAGTGATAAGATTGATGTGATTATGTCTATGCTTGTGAATGGTAGATCTAATGTTGATCCAAATAATGTTCCTTTAGCTTCATTGGTTGCTCAAGAAGAAAATGTTGATGTGAATTTCATTAAAAATAATAATTTCAACAACAATGCTTATAGGAACAACTCTGGTAATAACTATAGGCCATATCCTTCTGCTAATGGTAATGGTTATGGTAATTCTTATGGGAATTCTTACAACAATAATAGGAGTGTACCCTCTGGTCTTGAAGCCATGCTTAAAGAATTTATTAGTACACAAACTGCTTTTAACAAATCTGTTGAGGAAAAGCTTGATAAAATTGATACTATTGCTTCTAGAGTTGATAGGCTTGCCTCTGATGTTAATCTTTTAAAATTGAAAGTTATGCCTAATAATGATATTGATAATAAGATTACTACTACAGCAAATGCCATCCAAGTTAGAATTAATGAGAATATAAGATTAATGGCTGAATTGCGTGCTAGGTGGGATAGAGAAGAAAATGAAAAACTAGCTAAAGAGAATAATGTAGCTAAAGTTTGGACTATTACCACCACTAGTAATGCTAATTCTTCACATGTTGCTGCACCTCCTACTATCAATGGTAAAATAATTGGTGTTGGCAATGTTTCTACTCCTAGTGCAAAGCGAACAAAACTGCCTGAAATTGCTAAAACTGCTGAAACTGCTTGTGATAAAACTGCTGAAATTTTTTCCAACCTTGGGAACAATGATCCCATTGCTGTAGCTCATAATGATTTAGATTTTGATGATTGCCACATCTCTGAAGTTATAAAGTTCTTACAAAAACTTGCTAAAAGTCCTAATGCTAGTGCTATAAATTTAGCCTTTACAAAACATATTACAAATGCTCTCATAAAAGCTAGAGAAGAGAAACTAAAACTTGAAACTTCTATTCCTAGAAAGTTAGAAGATGGTTGGGAGCCCATCATTAAAGTGAAATTCAATGACTTTGAATGTAATGCTTTATGTGATCTTGGTGCAAGTATTTTTGTTATGCCTAAAAAGATTTATGATATGCTTGACTTGCCACCATTGAAGAATTGTTATTTGGATGTTAATCTTGCCGATAATGTTAAGAAGAAACCTTTGGGGAGGATTGATAATGTGCATATTACGGTTAACAATAACCTTGTCCCCGTTGATTTTGTTGTCTTGGATATCGAATGCAATGCATCTTGTCCTATTGTGTTGGGAAGACCTTTTCTTCGAACCGTTGGTGCTGTTATTGATATGAGGGAAGGTAATATTAAATATCAATTTCCTCTCAAGAAAGGTATGGAACACTTCCCTAGAAAGAGAATGAAGTTGCCTTTTGATTCTATTATTAGAACAAGTTATGATGTTGATGCTTCTACTCTCGATGTTACTTGATTTGCACTTTCTAGCTGAAAGGCGTTAAAGAAAAGCGCTTATGGGAGACAACCCATGTTTTTACTACAGCAATTTTTTGTTTTGTTGAGTCTTGGAAGTTGTTTACTACTGTAGCAACCTCTCCTTATCATGTTTTTGTGCCAAGTAAAGTTTCTATGTCAAAATTGATGTTATATTTGGGATCGCTGCCAGAAACAGCATTGCTGTCTGTCACGAATCTGGGCACAGTTCTCTGTAGAAAATTCGAAAAATCTTCCAATTTACGAGCGTGATCCTCAGATATGTACGCAACTTTCATTAGTTTTGAGTTTTTCCATTTGAGCAAGTCTGGTGCCGCTTTAAATTCGTCTTTACGGATTGTTTTTGACAGATTCTGCCTTTTATTTCGCATTGCCTCTTTTGCTATGTTGGATTTATTTCTTTGATCCATTAATGTCCAGTAGCTTTATGCAATGTCCAGAAGTGTAAAGAATGTTTGTGTCACCTCTGAATGTGTGAATTATTAATTGTGCACTAACCCTCTAATGAGTTTGCTTGAAGTTTGGTGTGAAGGAAGTTTTCAAGGGTCAAGAGAGGAGTATGATATACTATGATCAAGAGGAGTGAAAGCTCTAAGCTTGGGGATGCCCCGTGGTTCACCCCTGCATATTTTAAGAAGACTCAAGCGTCTAAGCTTGGGGATGCCCAAGGCATCCCCTTCTTCATCGACAACATCATCAGGTTCCTCCCCTGAAACTATATTTTTATTCAATCACATCTTGTGTTCTTTACTTGGAGCGTCGGTTTGTTTTTGTTTTTGTTTTTGTTTGAATAAAATGGATCCTAGCATTCACTTTGTGGGAGAGAGACACGCTCCGCTGTTGCATATGGACAAATATGTCCTTAGGCTTTACTCATAATGTTCATGGCGAAGTTTCTTCTTCGTTAAATTGTTATATGGTTGGAATTGGAAAATGCTACATGTAGTAATTCTAAAATGTCTTGGATAATGTGATACTTGGCAATTGTTGTGCTCATGTTTAAGCTCTTGCATCATATGCTTTGCACCCATTAATGAAGAAATACATAGAGCTTGCTAAAATCTGATTTGCATATTTGGTCCCTCTAAGGTCTAGATAATATCTAGTATTGAGTTTTGAACAACAAGGAAGACGGTGTAGAGTCTTATAATGTTTACAATATGTCTTTTATGTGAGTTTTGCTGCACCGGTTCATCCTTGAGTTTGCTTCAAATAACCTCGCTAGCCTAAACCTTGTATCGAGAGGGAATACTTCTCATGCATCCAAAATCCTTGAGCCAACTACTATGCCATTTGTGTCCACCATACCTACCTACTACATGGTATTTCTCCGCCATTCCAAAGTAAATTGCTTGAGTGCTACCTTTAAAATTCCATCATTCACCTTTGCAATATATAGCTCATGGGACAAAATAGCCTTAAAAACTATCGTAGTATTGAATATGTACTTATGCACTTTATATTTTATTAAGTTGCTTGTTGTGCGATAACCATGCTTGGGGAACGCCATCAACTATTGTTGAATATCATGTGAGTTGCTATGCATGTCCGTCTTGTCTGAAGGATCTATCATTTTAGTGGTTGGAGCATGCAAAATTGTTAGAGAAGAACATTGGGCCGCTAACTAAAGCCATGAATCATGGTGGAAGTTTCAGTTTTGGACATATATCCTCAATCTCATATGAGAATAATAATCATTGCTACATGCTTATGCATTTAAGAGGAGTCCATTGTCCATGTTGTCCGGTATGGATGTCTAAGTTGAGAATAATCAAAAGCGAAATCCAAAATGCGAGCATTCTCCTTAGACCTTTGTACATGCGGCATGGAGGTACCCCTTTGTGACACTTGGTTGAAACATGGCATGCAAAGATCCGGTAGTCCAATCTAAGTAGGACGAGGTGCGGACACTATTAGTATACTATGCATGAGGCTTGCAACTTGTAAGATATAATTTACATAACTCATATGCTTTATTACTACCGTTGACAAAATTGTTTCATGTTTTCAAAATAAAAGCTCTAGCACAAATACGCAATCGATGCTTTCCTCGTTGAAGGACCTTTCTTTTACTTTTATTGTTGAGTCAGTTTACCTATCTCCTTCCACCTTAAGAAGCAAACACTTGTGTGAACTGTGCATTGATTCCTACATACTTGCATATTGCACTTGTTATATTACTTTATGTTGACAATATCCATGAGATATACATGTTATAAGTTGAAAGCAACCGCTGAAACTTAATCTTCCTTTGTGTTGCTTCAACACCTTTACTTTGATTTATTGCTTTATGAGTTAACTCTTATGCAAGACTTATTGATGCTTGTCTTGAAGTACTATTCATGAAAAGTCTTTGCTATATGATTCATTGTTTACTCATGTCATTACTTTTGTTTTGATCGCTGCATTCATTACATATGTTTACAAATAGTATGATCAAGATTATGATGGCATGTCACTTGAAATTATCTTTGTTATCGTTTTACCTGCTCGAAGCTTGGGGATGCTGATACGTCTCCAACGTATCGATAATTTCTTATGTTCCATGCTACTTTATTGATGATACCTACATGTTTTATGCACATTATATGTCATATTTATGCATTTTGGAACTAACCTATTAACAAGATGTCGAAGAGCCAGTTCTTTGTTTTCTGCTGTTTTGGTTTGAAATCCTAGTAAGGAAATATTCTCGGAATTGGACGAAATCTTCGCCAGGGTCCTATTTTGCACGAAGCTTCCAGAAGACCGAAGAGATAACGAAGTGGGCCACGAGGCGGCGGATGACGGGCGGCGCGGCCCGGCCCTGGCCGCGCCACCTGTCCCCTGGGCCCCTCGTGTGGCCCCCGCGTTGCCCTTGCCTACTTAAAGCCTCCGTCGTGAAACCCCGTCGAGAGCCACGATACGGAAAACCTTCCGAGACGCCGCCGCGAATCCCATCTCGGGGATTCGGAGATCGCCTCCGGCACCTGCCGGAGAGGGATTCATCTCCGGAGGACTCTACACCGCCATGGTCGCCTCCGGAGTGATGAGTGAGTAGTTCACCCTGGACCATGGGTCCATAGCAGTAGCTAGATGGTCGTCTTCTCCTTGTTGTGCTTCATTGTTGGATCTTGTGAGCTGCCTAACATGATCAAGATCATCTATATGTAATCCTATATGTTGTGTTTGTCGGGATCCGATGGATAGAGAATACTATGATTATGGTGATTATCAATCTATTGTTTATGTGTTGTTTATGATCTTGCATGCTCTCCGTTATTAGTAGAGGCTCTGGCCAAGTTTTTACTCTTAACTCCAAGAGGGAGTATTTATGCTCGATAGTGGGTTCATGCCTTCATTGACACCTGGGACAGTGAGAAAGTTCTAAGGTTGTGATGTGCTGTTGCCACTAGGGATAAAACATTGATTCTATGTCTAAGGATGTAGTTGTCGATTACATTACGCACCATACTTAATGCAATTGTCTGTTGCTTAGCAACTTAATACTGAATGGGGTTCGGATGATAACCTGAAGGTGGACTTTTTAGGCATAGATGCAGTTGGATGGCGGTCTATGTACTTTGTCGTAATGCCCAATTAAATCTCACTATATTTATCATATCATGTATATGCATTGTTATGCCCTTCTCTATTTGTCAATTGCCCGACTGTAATTTGTTCACCCAACATGCTTTTATCTTATGGGAGAGACACCTCTAGTGAACTGTGGACCCCGGTCCTATTCTTTACATAGCATACAATCTGCAATTGTGTTTTCTGTTTTCTTTGCAAACATCTTCCACTCGATACGTTTAATCCTTTGTTACCAAGCCGGTGAGATTGACAACCTCCTTTGTTTCGTTGGGGCAAAGTACTTTGGTTTTGTTGTGCAGATTCACGTTGGCGGAATCCTTGTTGTTGCGCCGCATCACATTTCGCGACCATCAACCTTCAACGTGCTTCTTGGCTCCTTTGGTTCGATTAAACCTTGGTTTCTTTCTGAGGGAAAACTTGCTACTGTGCGCATCATACCTTCCTCTTGGGGTTCCCAACGAACGTGTGAGTTACACGCCATCAATGATGACTCTAACCTTTCGGTTAAAGAAATGAAATCTAGATTCTTGGCATATGATGCCGAGAAGAAGAAAAAGGAGGATGAACTACAAAGCCAAATGGCAGAAATGTCTGTCATGCTTAAGAACCTAACTACTGGAGGAGCTCCTAGTGGGGTTTCGGCCTCTAAGGAATCCTTCCATGAAGTTAGCCATGACTATCCTAGAAACACTTCACCCATGCCTCACATAAACCATAGTGGGACCGTTCCCCATTTTGATGGAACTCACTTTCCACATTGGAAATCTTCTATGGAATCTCATATTCGCAGCTGCAGTGTGGAGTTATGGGAGATCATTCTTCATGGATGGGAGCCACAAGATCCCGTTCGGTTGACCTCCACCGAGTTCTACAACCGTCAACTCAATGCCTCCGCACGTGACAAGATTAGAAGTGGCATCAATCGCAAGCTCCTTGATCAAGTCAATGACATCGGCTCCGCTAAAGAGTTGTGGGATCGAATCGTAGTACTCACAGAGGGAACCGATTTGATCCAATCATCTCTTTATGAGACCGCAAAGCAAGAAGCTCACCGGTTCATGATTCGAGAAGGAGAATCCTTGGCCGATGCCTATGCAAGGCTTGGTGCTCTTAAAGTAAGGATCAAGGGACTTGGTGCTGAGAAGTATGATGATGGCTTTGAAATGAATGAAGGATTCATAAAGTCCAAGGTCATTGCTATGATTGCTGTCAAGCAAGAAGATACCAACCTTGCACTCAACTTGCAAATCATGACCAAGAGTGCCGATCTGAACTCCGATGATCTAGTCTCCTATGTGGCCGCCAATGAAAACATGGCCAAGGCAGGAAAAATGCTCATGGCAATGAACCGTGTTGATGAAGCCTCACACAACCATGAAGCGTCACACAACCTTGCTCTCAAGGCTAGAGCTGACCATGGAGGAGAAGAAGAATATGAAATTGAAGAAGATGAGGAGATGACCTCAACTAGTGACATCGCTACCGACTTTGCCTTCTTTGCCAAGAAGTACAAGGGAAAGTTGCCAATGCTCCTCAATGACAAGAAGAAGAAGAGAACTTGCTACAATTGTGATGAAGAGAGCCACTTTGCAAATGAGTGCCCTTATGAGAAGAGGGTAGACAAGCCAAAATTCATCAAAGGGGTCAAGCCAAGATTGAAGCCAAACCCAATCAATGACCGATACAAGAGGAACAAGGGAAGAGCCTTTGTTGGGGCCGAGTACTTGTCCGATGAAGAAGAGGAAGATGAGGAGAAGGAGGCCGGAGTGGCCGGTTTGGCTTTCTCTAAGCCCGGGTCACTCTTCACATATGACTACTCCAAGGATTACTCCACGGAGAATGATGTTGGTTCTTCTTTCATGGCAAGAATCACACAAGATGATGACTCCGACGACTCTTCCTCATCTACAACCGTTGGCTCTTGTCTTATGGCAAGAGAAACCAAGCGCCTCCCGTCCCGCGACTAAAGCCCCACCCGTCCACCAGCTGGCCACCGAGCGCGCTGGGCCCAGGCCTTTGGTCGCGGTTGGCCAACCGAGCCGCGACTAAAGGCCCCATTGGTCGCGGTTTTTGCATTTCCGCGACTAATGGGGCTGGACGGAAGGCCTTTTTTTCTACCAGTGCTAGTTTGCATTAGGCTCACCTTTATATTCCGCAAAGCCTAATATTGCAAAGAAAGAATTAAAATCTGTAGAAACCTATTCACCCCCCCTCTAGGTTTACCATCTCTATACTTTCACGCCTAACGGTTTGATGCATGCTTATTAAACATTATCTAATTTAAATTATAAAAACATACTGTAACGCGAACTAGGCCAAAAAAAAGACAAAAAAATTTAACAAGCATGAAAATGTAGTAACACGTTCCAAATTTAATAGGACCAATATGGTGTCGAAATAACATATCTTAGTCTTGTCACATACCCATTTAGTGGCTTATTTTCTTGTATCCAAGTGGAAGTGGGTGATCCAAACCCCTACCACGCATTCTCTGCCTACCGATTTCTAACTATCCATTTTCGCTCTCCACAATATTTGCGCTAATGTAAAGGATGATTATATATGAGAGATGGCATTATTGCACCCACATCGTTATGCCAGAGACAAAATGATGAAGGATAGAGCAACATTGAAATTTTGTATGCAGTTGTTCGATATTTGTACTAAACATTTTTACTTATCTTCATTTTTATGAACTTAAAATATTAACTAGCATAATTTTATTATTTTTGTTGTTTAGTTAGAATAACAAATCATGCAACATTGGTCATAGTTATTAGTAGGGATTATTTATTATATACTTTCTAATGTTTGTCAACGGATATATGTTCGACATGTGTTAAAATTAAACCATATTATATATAGTGTGTGTGCGCACGTCTATGTGATATTTAACATTTAGTTATCTTGATGGACATCTATGAAATGCATATATCTTGTTGGGAGTTTCTGGTGTATGGTTATGAATGAAGAAATAAACTTTAGAGTTTATAAGGTATCTTGATGGACATCTATGAAATGCATATAAGTCTTCTTCATGTTGCTTCTCTTTTTTGCAAGGATCGGGCGCTGGTGATTGTTCTATCGCCGACCTTATCTTCTCTTCTTGTGGTTGTGGCGCCTCCTCTCGCTGTGTCATGTCTCGCGCTCTCATCTCCAGTGTTGAGGAAGAAAATGCCATAGGGTGGTTGACGAGGGTGCTCCTCGGCAATGCCCATCATAAGGGGCTTAGGATTGATGGAATCCTGCTGGCTAGCACAAGAATGTTTTTTTAAACTATGTCGAAGAGGTTATGTTATTTTCTTGTTAAATCTCGATGACTAGGTGGGCAGAGAGCGCCAGAGCGGGCTCTGATACACCTGCTCGTGGATCGGTTTTCCATGAACTCGCTAGTTCTACTTTTCCACAGAAAGGCCTGTTTGAATCTCCACTGGCGAGCCCATATATATACTATCTAAACCAAGAAATTGCCAGTCCAGCCCAAGTTACCCTAAAAAAAACAAGTCAAGCCCAAACAAAGCCCAGGACGAAAGCTCGCGTATCTGTTCCAGCCTATTCTTCCCCGTTCCCCTCCGCCCTGCCCTCATCGCGTGCGTCGAACTGCCGATCAGTCCGACCCCAAACCCACCCGGCGACGCCGCCCGCCGCCGTCCCCATGGCAGCCCGCCGCGGCCCGCACGTCATCAGCCTCCACGACTCCGCCCCGGCGCTCCTCGGCCGCGCGCCGCAGCACCAGCAGCCCGGCGCCGACCACCGCGCCGAGTCCCCGCACGGCGCCCTCCTCCCCATCCCGCGCGGGGGCCCCGCGCCGCACCCCGCCGTGGCCGCCCTCGAGGAGCGCATCATCTCCAGGGACGTCGACATCCAGGATCTCCTCGTCGACAACCAGCGCTTCGCCGCCACCCACGTCGCGCTCCAGCAGCAGCTCATCTCCGCGCAGCACGAGCTCCGCGCCGTCTCGCTCGCCGGCAACAAGGCCCGCTGCGAGCGCCAGGACGAGGTCTGCGCCATCGCCGACCAGGCCGCGCGCATCGAGGCTGAGGCGCTCGCCATCGCCGCCGCGCGCGCCGAGGTCGACCAGGTCCACGCCGACGTGCGGGTGCTGGCCGGCTCGCGCACCGAGCTCATGGAACGCGTCCGCGTCCTCCGCGAGCAGGTTGGACGCGCGCAGAGCGAGGCGGCCAAGGCCGAGAACGTCCGTATGCAGATCGAGACCATGCGCAGGGAGATCCAGAAGGGCAGGTACTATCCGTCGGTTTAATTTCTTAGAATTGAAGGGCAAGCTCGGCTACAAGTCTTACTAAAATTATTAGAGCAGAAAACCCTGCTCTAAGTTCATGCCATGACTCACTTTTAGCACTGAACTATATCCTTTTGGATGATTCGTCTGGATTTTGTGAATGGTGTGAATGTGCTTAGAGCGTTAAGTCACATTGGCATAGTTAATACATTTTATTCCACAGAACCTGCCAGGAAACTTGCAGGGCATTCATGTAAGCATTAGGGTTATATACCTGATCAATGGTGCCTTGTTTTTTGACCTGAAGATTGATTATGTTCTCACAATTGAACCTTCCATACAATGTTTACATGAGTAGAAGTATGAACACTTGTGTCATTTTTGGAAGTAAGACAGATTTCCTCAGGGGAATTGGTATAGCCTATAGATTGTGTCTTCTGTTCTGCTGGAGACTAGATACCAGATTAGCACCTGTGGTATTTCCACGGCAGTTTTGTAGGTTATTTGATTTTTTTACTGGAGGGTTTATGCTCACCTGCTTCTTAAATTTATAGAGGCTGCCACTGTTAACAACTTAGGAGCATAAGAGCTCTTTAATTTAGTAGGTCTGCTCCTCTGCAAAATGTGCACCCAATTGGAGCAAAGAAAACCTTTTGTTCTTTGCAGGCAAGGATAATGCATGCCTTCACTGTATTTTCTATGTTGCATGGTTTAATGATTACAAATGAAACATTGGCCATATAGGATGTACTCCCTCCATTCCATATTAGTTGTCGCTGATTTAGCACAATTTTGTACTAAAATCAGCGTTAACTAATATGGAACGGAGGGAGTATGATGTATCAGACCGCAGTTGTTGAGGCGCATGAACCAAGTGATATCATAGATTTAATATGAGGCAATGTTCAGTTAATTATTGCAGTTAGAGTTGTTCATAAGCAATTATCACGATTGCAATGCTATGGACACTTTGGGGGCCATAGCTACAGCTATCCATTTCCTTAAGTTAGCTTATATTTTTCAAAAGTTAGCTAAATGTTGTTAGTTGAGTTATGATTCAATTTGGTTTATTAGGGCTTTCCATGTTATACAGAGGGATTTTTTTTTGTGTATCATTTTGGCTCAACAAAAGATGAAGAGAATTGCCCAGGCCTGATTATTCTGAGCATTGCATGCTGTGACCAGGGACAAGGCCCTCCATGGTCACGAGGGCAAGCCTCATTACCCCTACTGAAACCCTAATTCTGTTGTCATCTACTTCCACCTTCACCCAACGCCTGAGCTCACAGCATGTGAAGGGAAATTTATATAGGGGTGCTAATCAGGGTATCCTTGTTTAAAATCCTTATGTATATGTAAACTATTAATGCCAGCATCTAGCCTAGACTGAGTTGGATAAGCCTGCGTTCAGTTTGGTCCGAATACAAAATTTAGGTTCTAGCTCATGACAATCACCTCAATTCACCACCTGAAAATTAAGTGCTGTGTGGTTGCATGTCATGTTGTAAAAGAGCTAATTTGTACATCCATGAATCTACCACTGCATTCTACTCGCCCATCTCAATCATTGTGTCATATAACTCCTTCAGGCTTTGTCAGCTTAAGGCATAGAATGGGTATTTTGTAGAGCATATGATGTTGAAGGCATATAAATTATGAGGGCCAATGGAAGAGTGGTCTTTGGAAATAAATTAGTAGACACAGTTCTCAATGTATCCAAATCTTGTTAATTCATAGTCCAGTGGTCATCGACCAACGGAACATAAACTTTGCCCTGAGACAACCTTGCTGTTGCAAGGGACTTTCCACATGCACATCTTATTTCTGTTTTTTTTTTTCTGTCGCATAAACTTTTTCTTCATGCATAAGAAGGTAGGAAGGATGAAAACACATTTTTGCTATAATGCTTTGATATTTCTGGTGATGTAGCTGCACGAGAGAGCAGGAAATTAGCACTTAATGATTCCTGGTCAATGCACTGCACACAAATGATTAAAATGTTAGGAACTCTGTATCAATTTAAGGTTCAATTACTCCCATCTGAGATTGATTGTTCTGGTAGCTGCTAGGGTTATGGATAATTTATGATTCTCCTTCAGTCTCAATACAGATATTGTCCTTGTCGCCCATTCATGGTCAGCATGCTTTTCTCCGATTTTGGTTCTAATCTAGTTGGTCTTGCTCTGCGCGATCAGATTGGATCCACTCTCTTTCATTAATGGCCTTTCTTATAATGTTGGTAGGGCTGCGGTTGAATTCGAAAAGAAGGCGCATGCTGATAACCTTCAACAAAGTAAAGCAATGGAGAAAAATATGATTGCTGTGGCTAGTGAGATTGAGAAGCTTCGGGGTGACCTTGTAAATGCTGAAAAGCGGTCCACTGCTGTCACCACGGCACCAGCTGTAGCTAACACTGGTACACTACTGAATCTTCTACCGGTCTAGTATCCTTTCCCTCTTCTGTATAAACTGATAGCTTTAAACGTATTACGTAATTATTTTAATTGGTGCATTTTAAATTCCATAGCTTATAAAGTTACATGGCCAAATCCACCATATTTTGGAAAGCTTTGTTTTTAGCCCATAACAGCCAAGATGAAAAAAATATATACTAAGATGAATGTGAGTTATAAGTTATAGTACATAGGGAGGAGAAGGCTTAGCATATCAGCTATCATAGGTTGCACCATCACACATTTACACTGGTTTTTAGCCCATAACGGCCAAGATGTACAAAAATATACTAAGATGAATGTTAATTATAAGTTATAGTACTTAGGGAGGAGAAGCCTTAGCATATCAGCTATCATAGGGTTGCACCATTACGCATTTACACTGGAAACTTCCTTCTAGCAGTTGTAGGGCCAGTTTAGTGTTGGGTTGCTGCAGAGTCTAGTTAGCCATGTGAATCTGTACTAACCCCAATACGATTTTTTCCTACTACCGTTAAAAAAAAGAGATGCTTTCGATTATTTATGTGAGAAGCTTAGCTATGTGAGCCTGCACTAACTCCAATAAGATTTTCCTACTACCGTTAAAAGAGATGCTTTCGAGTATTTATTTGCAAAATTATAAAAAGGTACAAATATTTTTGAAAAGTCACCACGATGTCAAGCAAAGTTATAGAAATAGGCCATATTGAGACTTCAGCTTACTATCTTGGGGACTGCACAACCCGATTTCAGTTTGTCCAAATCCTAGCTGTGGGGGTGGATGGTAAGCCAGCCGTTTTGCCCATCTTCAGCTTTTAGCCCGGACGAGCTGATGCTGAAGTTACGCCAAACAGGCTTCACTTCAAATACTTGTTGCTGCCAAACAGGCTTCACTTCAAATACTTCTTGCTTCAAACTTGTTCGTTTTCTTGTGCCATCGTTTTGAATCAGTTCTTTACAATCCTATTTTCAGGGTATGGTGCTCCATATGGCAGTACAGAGGCAACATATGGCACCGCATATGGCAATCCTGAGGCAGCATATGCTGCAACATATGGCAGTGCTGAGGCAACTTATGCTGCGACCTATGTCAATTCTGATGCTTATAGCACGAATCAGGTTTGTTAACTAGCTTTATCATTGTGCTCTTATTTCCTTTTGGTATTAGTTACAGTGTTTTGTGCCTAGATTGTTGCAGATGTAAAATTTGCGTAGTATATTGAGTTCAGAGATTCGATTATTGATCTTGTTTTCCAGTTTTTGTGTTAGTGGTATAACTTCTTTATCATTTTGGCGATTTATAGTCTATTACATTTCTTTTGTTGTTTATCATCTACAGTATGTATGTTGATGTTCGATCTGTTTTAGCCCTTAACATGGGGTTTGCATTTCTTCCACACATTGAAAATTGTCGTTTCCACTCCTTTAACATGGGGTTTGCATTTCGTCCCACGTTGAAAATTGTTGTTTCCACTCCTTTAACATGGAGTTTGCATATCTTCCCGAAACACTAAAAAATGTGGTTTCCTCTTTTCGTTGTTTATTGCCCTGGGGACCTATGAAATGCAGTACCGAGGTCAATGAGATTCTGAAAGATTTGTGTTATTTGTAGTATTTCTGCAGTTTCATTTCCTCCCTGTAAGAAGCGGTATAGAATAACATGGTTAGGTAGACCTGTTACGTCGTTTGTAGTTATGGATCCCACTCTTTTATACCTTCTCTGGTCTATGTCATTATCTGAAACTTAGTTTTTGCCAAATAACATTTTCACTGAAGTCATAATAACTCAAAATCTGCATTGCCCAAACCCAGTCAAACATGTTTACATAAGTCGATTAATACTGGTGATCAAGAAAAAAGCAAATAGATAATATAATATTTGGGATTAATTTTACAGAGAGAAGGTCCTTCTGTGTCCTCTCACTAAAATAAGCAGGGATATTCCTAGCGACATTTGCATAGTACTGATATTGTTCTTCTTTATTACAGGCTCATGCTCGCACTGATGGCAATCCTCATTACATGGCTCAACCGGTCCACTATGCGCAGTATGATGGCCAGCAGCAGCAGCAGCAGCAGCAGCAACACACCAACGTGCAAAGATGAATGCTGACTGAGGGCATCTTTGACCTGGTGTGCGATCGTCTTAGGCTTCTCCAGTGTAAACGGGTAGATGCAGGATGCACCGAATTATGGTAGATAGAGGGATTCATCGCATGGAAGCGCTGAATATGTTGTTATACTCATTTGGTTAATCCACCCTGAAATGTACAAGCTGGTAGTTTGGATTCAAATCTTTCTAGAAATTCTTGATGTCCGGTCCTGATAACCTGTCAGCTAGTCGTGTTGAGAAAAATGCATTTCGGTGGCCCTTGACAGGGATTCTTATGATTCGCGCGTGTAGTGGTGAGGTGGTTTGTACATACATTTAATGGATGACCTTAGCAAGTCGCTATGTTTCTGTAGTCGCTCTCTTGTTGCGCATTCTGCAAAGCTCCATCTTATCCTTTTTAGTTGTTTTCTGGGGTGGAATGTTAGTAGCGTTTGTGTGCCATGGTTTCATAATGATTTCAGGAAGTGAAATCTCGGTGCTAACAGGAGTGTCGTGCTATATTGCAAGTAAATTTCATGTCTTGCCCGTGTTCAGCAGAACTTCTTTCTTCGTACTTATTGTGTAACATAAATGTGAAAGAAAACTGGTTTCGCGAAGAAAATTCAGGCCATGTTGAGAGAGACGAGTAAAGAAAAAAGTAAGGCTTCGCAGGCGACGTTTCGTCCAACACTCACTCACCCAGGTTCCAGCTCTTCCCTGACAGCCCAAGACGAGATGTACCTAGAAGCCCACGTTCACAATGTTATGTCGCCGGCCCACAATGGTTCGTGTGCACACACAGCGGCACAGACGCAGGAGCTGAGGGTTCCTTCGTTTTAGTCCCACCTCGGAAGTCGACGAAGATTTGCACGCGAGCTCTTGCTGTAAGAGGAGGTCTAGGTGCAGCCTGGTTCCATACTTACCTGGACGGGGTCGACGGGGGATCAAGAAGCCTCGTGGCCTAGGCTAGTGGCCCACATTGCACTTGGTGGGTGCGCTGGCTTACCATCTCCCCAAGTGGGAGAGTGGACGTCATAATTTGTGCTAGAGGGGGTACGCGTTCGCGCGGCCCCTGCCAATTCTAGAAATTAAATTTTGGTCCTCTGCCTTGTTTGTATTGCTGTAGCTTTTTATTAATGCTCGTTTCAGTCTGTCCATGCTATATTTGCATTTGAGTCCTCAGTTCGGCAGTGTTTTACAGCTGCGTTTCCTCGTTTTGCAGTAGCTTTTGCCACTTACTTTGGTTCCCTCTCCCTGTCTAAAAAATCAAAACGGATTTGGTGACTCAAGAATCATGACGTCCAACTTCTTGAGAGCAACAAAGACGCATTGCCTCACAAACTGCAAATGGAGGCCGACCTCTATGGTGGCCCTCTTTATAACTATTTTCTTGAAAAAAAATTCAAAATAACATTTGCAAGTTTCAGAATAAATGAGAATAAAATTTTAGATAATGTTGAACTCTATCACTGTGAAAAATCTCAATAGACAATTCGTTATGCTCTAGTCTACAGAAAATAAATGACAAATCTACTATCTCTGTTTAAAATAATTATCCCAATTTTGTATATATATTTATTTGTAGATATATTTTATTTTTAGATAAATATCCATATTAAAAAAGTAAGACACTTATTTTAAAACGGGGACACTTATTTTAAAAACGAGGGAGTAATAAATTTTCAAGTTCTGAAAATATGCACTTGTCATCACACTAGATCTCACATTTGTCGTTTTTATGAGACTAAAATACAACAAATTTTGGATTGGTTTTTTGCACACTAGTAGACTTCATTATTATCTACATCTACATTCTCCATTCATTAATATAAGATTTTTTTAGCTTTTAGTACATTCATATCTTTTACTCCCTCCGATCCCAAAAACTATCGGATGGATCATTTTGTACAAAAAGCCTCGCTCTTAATTGATTCTTAACCCGCACTCCACAAGAGACCGCGTTAATGCCTGCTCGCATGCGGTAACGACAAATCAATGCGGGGAGAGACATACACATGCTGACGTGCATGCATGGTCGGGTGATATAACTGATTTTCGAAGGATTTAACTGCAAAACGTAATTATACTCATGTTTCGGCACTTTTTTAGGATTAGAGGGAGTAATACATATCTAGTCTATTTTTAGTGTGTAGATTTACTGATTATAGTGTGTATCTAGTTCACTTTAAAGTGCTTAAAACAGCATATATTTATAAATAGAGAGAGGAGAATTTTGTTTGAACTTTTAAAAAATATTTTAGATGCCATTTTTGAATATCTCAAAAAACGAGCTAGCTCGGGTGCCATTTGTTCATGTCCCACTTTGCCTAGCATATGAGACCTAGTTAGCACATGAAAAAGATCACAGCAAGTTTCTGAGACAGATTAAGCCGGACAAATCATCCGTGACATTTTCAAAGTACAAGAAGCGATGACACGCAAAGTATGAAAGTAGGCACCACGCGCCACGCGGCCACGCCACGCGGCAGGCCTTTGCACTTTCCTAAAAGCCAGCACGACGCGCAGCACGCAATCCCAGCCGTCCAGCGCGACCCGGCCGTCCAGATCGCCCGCAGGACGTGTCACCTGCCGACCGCCTAGGCGCCTACATTGCCGGCTCGGTCGCCGTCTCGAAGGCTCGAACCAGCCAGCCCTCTTCCCACCGAAGGAATCGGAAGCAAATCGCCGCTCGCCATGGCGCCGGGCACGTCTCTCCCCTTCCTCCTCCTCGCCACGCTCCTCGCGGCCGCCCCCGTCTCGCCGGCGGCCGAGCCCGAGGCCTTCGACGTCCGCCGCCACCTCTCCACCGTCACCAGGTACCCCCGTCCCTCTCTCCGCTCTCCAATGGCCCCGATCCCCGGCCTGCTCGCCGGTCGATTTGTGGCGGAGCGAGGTTCGAGGTACCCTCGGACGCGAGGTGTTTGTACCGTGGTGTCTGAGGCCTGAGATAGGTGTTTGTATCGTGTTTGTATCGCAGGTACGATGTGTCCAGAGGGTCCAACAATGCGGTCGCCGCGCCCTCGATCTCGGACGAGTGCCGCGTGATCCACCTCAATCTCGTCGTAAGTTTCCTCCCCTGCATTTTACGGTTTCCGAATGACATTCTGCTACCCAGTCCTAGTGTATACCGCTACATGTTTGTCGAGTGCTGTGTGGAAGTGAATGGAATTAAGTAGTAAGCACTCGGGTTGGTAAAATCACAATATGGTCCTGCTATGTTCTGTTTCAGCAATCGGAGTGTTTAAGTTTTGCCCTAGTGTACACATGAAAAACTGATGACAAGTTGACAACTAAACCCAACTAGAATAGTTTGCTCCGGAAGTATGTTTCCTCATTGACTAGGATAGAATTGGCTGAGTTAATTTTTGATCATTTTGTTCGACAGGCGAGACATGGGACTCGTGCGCCTACCAAAAAGAGAGTCAAGGAGTTGGATAGGTTGGCACTGAGGTTGGGGGCTCTAGTAAATGAGGCAAGACAGGGACCTGACAGTGAGGCTGTAAAGAAAATTCCATCCTGGATGAAGGGGTGGGAGTCACCCTGGAAGGGCAAGGTCACAGGGAAAGGGGGTGAGCTGGTTAGCGAAGGCGAGGAGGAGCTCTTCAATTTCGCTAACAGAGTGAAGGAGAGATTTCAAGACCTGTTTGATGAGGAATATCACCCCGAGGTGTTCTCGATAAGAGCAACCCAGGTAAACTCAATATCTTCTCGCCATACTTAACTTAACGACCAGAGTTTAGGATTCTTGGTTGTGTTCTACTGCTCTGTTCGTCGTCAGATGAAATGGGAAATCTCTGCATTTCAGAGAACCTCAGTTGCTGATGTGTCGTAAACTACTAGTTTAGAATCCAACTTTGTTGATGTGGTAGTTGGTGATTTCCAGTTCAGTTACAAATGTTGTTGAAAATTTACCACTGCACAGTATGGTTACTTATTATTGTGTGCTTGAGATGCAGGTTCCTCGGGCATCAGCTAGTGCAGTAGCATTTGGTTTGGGGCTACTTTCTGGGAAAGGAAAACTTGGAGCAGGCAAAAACCGTGCTTTCTCTGTTCTAAGTGAGAGTCGTGCAAGTGATATTTGTCTGCGATTCTTTGACAGCTGTCAAACTTACAAGGTACTATTTAGTATTTATTGTTGCAGTAATATGTTGAGAAATAAAGAACATACTTTAAGAACATAAAATTCTGACGTTTTTAGTCCTTTCGGTTTATTGCTCACGTTTGTAGCTGAAAGAGAGACTAAAATTGCCTGTTGCGATGCAAATAGTGCTTTGTGTTTGCATCTTGCATTAAGCACTAATATTAAATATCCTGAACATGTGTAATCAATCTGCACTTGTACCTTTATGGACTTGCGCTTAGTCTCTCATGCTTTGCTGCATACTCTCTTCTGCTTCCACCTCTTGGTTAGGTAGTTTGTATGTTGCTCAGCAGTTTTTGTTCCTTCATTCTTCATTACATAAATGGCATGATCTAGCTGCTCTCATTTAAATAATTCTCCTAGGCAGAGTTTATGGTAGTTTGGTATGCTATACATGGTATCTTTTCTTCGTTCGTACAACTGTGGCCTTTCCATGGTGCTATTTTGCCCAAAACTTATAACCACAATAACATGTTCAGGACTACAGGAAAAGAAAGGAGCCCGATGTTGACAAGCAAAAGGAACCGATTCTGGAACAAGTCACGTCTGCTTTAGTCAACCGTTATCGTCTAAGCTTTACAAAACAAGATGTTTCTTCCCTCTGGTTCCTTTGCAAACAGGTATGTAGTTTCCTGGTGGGAGATAGAGTCTAGTGTGGCATATGGACATTTTGTGACTTGGCTGTTCTTTTTGCAGGAAGCATCTTTACTGAATATTACCAATCATGCTTGTCAACTTTTCAGTGAAGCTGAGGTAGGGTTCTGTCAGATTTCAGAGTTTCTTAAACAATTTCACCACTACAACTCTAGGTCATATTAGTCTCTGCCCTGTCTGCATTCAGTTAGGCGACATACATCCTACTACTCTTTTTGTAGGAGATTTGTATACAGATTGATTCAGGGACATGGTTCTCTTTTAGATTTCATAAGAATCATAAGTTCACTTACCTTTATATCTTAAGAGAATGATACATCCCAGAAGTTGGTTAAGTTTGTCATAGTTCGAAGATGAAATTATTAAGTCAGGTTCATTTCTCAATTCAGTCGTACATGTGTTGCAAGCTTCTGACATGCAACTTTAGTTTCATGTACTTCGTTTGAACTCTCAAGTTCGGACAGTTACTCGCTTCATGTAGGTGCCCATTTTGTCAAATAGTTATTTCCTTTCAAATTGGAAGACTGAGACACATAAAGACTCCTTAGACAGTTGTAGGTTCTCAAATTAACGACGTGCTTTGATTTGTCCTATTAATGCCTAACGAATCTTGTTTGTTCAGGTTCAATCTCTAGAATGGACAGATGATTTGGAGGGTTTTGTGCTTAAAGGTTATGGTGAGTCGATAAACTATAAAATGGGATTGCCGTTGCTCAAGGATGTTGTCCAGTCAATGGAAGACGCAATCACAGCTAAAGAAGGTAAGACTATGTCACCACCTTCCATGTTCTGAAGCAGCGATAATGTAGTGATAAGTACTGTAGGCGGCGCCGGCGAAACAGTTACTGGGGGCCATTCATTGTCTGTGGTCGCGGGTATGCAGTTGCTGAAGGAGGCTCTCAGATCGGTGGAAAATGGGAATTCTGGAGATGATCGCGAATTCTGCATTTTGTTCATTCTGGAAGCTTTTGGTTATTACTTGGGTACAAGGTCAAGTAAAGCCATGGAGAGAGAATATTTGAGGTATTTCAGGGGTAGGCAGACTCTTGAGGACCTAAAGAATATGAAATGGTGTGACCTTATAGCCGACTGTTTGCTAGATCACATCGTAGCATATAAGAAGGGGGATGTGCAAATGTGTTTTGGTGCTGTAATCATATTGGAGGTAACTGATGTACTTTCAAGTGAGTGTCTTTGAATAATTTTACTTGCAATCTGATTTTCTGATGCACTCTTGTTTTTCATGCAGTACGTATTTTATGACTTCGTGGAAGATCATGTAACGAAAGGGTTTCCGCGCGCAAACCATGTCCCACAGTCGGAGTTTGACAAAATCAATGCTATGAGCGTGGACACGTTGCATGGTTTTCTGAAGGAGGTAAGTATATTGTGCATGCACCTTAGTTTCAGATTTGATTTACTAATATTTTCGTGTGAAACATTTGCAGAAAGCAAAGACTTTAGAGCTAACCGAGTACAATAACCCTTACCAACTGGAGGATGAAGAGGATGAAGTGAGAGAGGGGGAGGCTGCAAATGGAGTAGAGTGAAGGAAGAACATCTGGCATTGTTGATGTCTCTAAGAAACTTCAGAAATACATCCCAGGGGATCAACTTTGTGATAGTCTCGACCTGGTGGTAGACCTTATTATTGTTATAAGTCCGTTTTTATTGTAATATGTACTTCGTAATCTGGTAGACCTCTCCAGATTACAGGATCAACACCTTATGTGTTTTTTCAACAATGCCAGATGTTCTTCCTTCACTCTACTCCATTTGCAGCCTCCCCCTCTCTCACTTCATCCTCTTCATCCTCCAGTTGGTAAGGGTTATTGTACTCGGTTAGCTCTAAAGTCTTTGCTTTCTGCAAATGTTTCACACGAAAATATTAGTAAATCAAATCTGAAACTAAGGTGCATGCACAATATACTTACCTCCTTCAGAAAACCATGCAACGTGTCCACGCTCATAGCATTGATTTTGTCAAACTCCGACTGTGGGACATGGTTTGCGCGCGGAAACCCTTTCGTTACATGATCTTCCACGAAGTCATAAAATACGTACTGCATGAAAAACAAGAGTGCATCAGAAAATCAGATTGCAAGTAAAATTATTCAAAGACACTCACTTGAAAGTACATCAGTTACCTCCAATATGATTACAGCACCAAAACACATTTGCACATCCCCCTTCTTATATGCTACGATGTGATCTAGCAAACAGTCGGCTATAAGGTCACACCATTTCATATTCTTTAGGTCCTCAAGAGTCTGCCTACCCCTGAAATACCTCAAATATTCTCTCTCCATGGCTTTACTTGACCTTGTACCCAAGTAATAACCAAAAGCTTCCAGAATGAACAAAATGCAGAATTCGCGATCATCTCCAGAATTCCCATTTTCCACCGATCTGAGAGCCTCCTTCAGCAACTGCATACCCGCGACCACAGACAATGAATGGCCCCCAGTATCTGTTCCACAGATAATGTAGTGATCAGTACTGTAGATACGATTACAAATGACAATGATTGTCAAAACTCTGGACTGAAAATTTAATTCTTGGAATTGTAGAAAATTATCCTGATGGTACATATGAGAAGGCAAGGCTCCGATTTGCACATGCAGAAACTCTTGTTCCTTTCACATGTCTTCTTGGTCTTTTTCTTGAAGGATCAGGTATGGTTCCTATTTTAGACTCTGTCCACACATGATCTTTTTCCATGAATTGCCCATTTGATTTTTTTTTTGTTTGCACCAAGATTTTGAGAAGATACAGCGGGAGGAACCATTGGATCTACCTCCGATGCCACCACAGAAGAGAAACTGGAAGGGCGGTCTTGTAGCACCTTTTGCTAGTAACAATATGTTGGTTTTACACCAGTGCCCTGGCAAAACTGGTGACAACGGGATATCCCAGGGTCAAAACAGCTCGTACTTTGTGCAAGTTCTACACAATGAAGCTCCAGTTTCAATGCCAGTAAGACTATACGTTTGCAATTTTCTGTGCTTTATCCACTGACCCGTTCTTTTTCCTAGTGTAAATTTTACGAGGCTTTTAATTTGCCGTAATCAATGGTTACAAGTTTTGTTTTATTTTGCAATTTGTCTTGTGGGTCCTCTAGGGCCTCTCTCAAGTTTGAGCCAACCAACCACCATTAAACATAATTTAGTACGCTTTACTCAGTGGTAACAAGTTTTGTTTTATTTTACAAATTGTCCTGTGGGTCCATTAGGTAACAAGTTTTGTTTTATTTTACAAATTGTCCTGTGGGTCCATTAGGTTCTCTCTCGTTTGAGCCCACTAACTACCGCACCATTGAACATGCTTTAGTACAATTTATTAGGTGATCCAAAAAAATTGTAATTTGCCATTTTTATCTAGTAATATTATGAAATCATGGAATACATGCCAGTGCCCCACAAACTAGGCAACATTTATGGCCGGTGCTGCCTAGATATTCATGCTTCTCCATGCACCTGGCTGTTTGGCTAGCTGGCTAGTGCTCTGTTTTGGTGCCTACTGTAAAATTTCTTAGGTGTTTAATTCGCCTTACTATATGGTTACACCTTTTGTCACATTTTACAAATTGTCTTGTGGGTCCTTTAAGGTCTCTCTCAGGTTTCAAACCACTAGCCGCTCCATTGGATGCGCTTTAGTAGAACTTCATGATTTGATCCGACAAATGTAGTTGGCCATTTTTATGTAGTACTACCTCCATTTAATAAAGCAAGGCGTATATTTTTAGTCACAAGTCAAAGCACACCAAGTTTGACCAAAGATATACACACAAATATCAATATTTATGATAATTAATAAATACACTAAGACAATACATCGTATGGTGGATCTATTGATACAGATTTGGTAATGTAGTGTTCATCTTTTTGTCTCTAAACTTAGTCAAACTTAGATAATGTTGACATTTGACCAAATTTATATGCCTTATTTTATGGAATGGAGGTAGTAGTATTTTGGAATCACAGAATATATACCAATGTACCATGAACTAACTTACTTGAAAAGTAAAAAAAATGGCTTATTTTGCTAAACAATGTTTATGTCTGCTACTCAGTAGATCATATGCACTCCCCTCCATGCATCTGGCTGTCTAGTGCTCTGTTTTGGTGCCTACTGTTTTTGATATTTGGAATGTCTTCTGTTTTCTTGCTTACTGTGTGTGATATTGGAAATGTCCTCTGTTTTCTTGCTTACTGTGTGTGATATTTGGAAGTCCCCTGTTTTGACTATGTTCCTCCCCTTTTGGTGGGCTACCAATGCAGGGCTGTGGCAACAAGGATTTCTGTCCATTTGAGGAGTTCAAGGTAAATACAACCGCAACTAATGTTCTACAAGTATTATATGTTCAGGAAGCAAAATCTGCATTTCCTCTAGTAGCGATCTCTGATGAACAGCATTTCTGATTATGTGCTTGCAGGAAAAGATAGTCCAGCCGCACCTGAAGCACGACTTCGACATGCTATGCAAGATAAAGAAGCCAGATGCAGCAGAGGAGCCATCGTCTTTCACCTCCAAGCTTTACAACTTCTTCCTGGACCTGTTCTGGCGGAAAGGGTACGTTGTCAATGCAGAAGATGTAAAGGCGGAGCTGTAGACGCCTTATTAACTGGCCAACGGAGCATGCCATGCCCCGTGCTGCTACAAACGGGACTGACTTGTGGGCAGGCACTAACCTACGGTGTTTTTGTACCTACGTGTGATGAACTGATGAGTGAGCCCATATCGTATCAGGTTTTCACTGATGTCCTTCCTGTCTCAGAGAAAATGGTGTACGCTGATCATGTAACATCTGTCTTATGCATATCTTTCCACAGTTGCGGTAGAAGTTTCCACTGCTGCCTTGCTGTGCCGCTCTCCACGTTTTGAACTGTTTCATGCGAGATCCAAGTGCCGTACGTGTCCCCCGATAATATCTTCTTTGAACCGTCGACGAAAACGACTAGCTGATGTGTCTGTGTATTATGAACACTGATGTGTTAGTTTAAAAAAAAAACACTGATGTGTTACACTAGTACAGAACAGACGAACAGTAGCTTTCTTGTCGGTTTTGAAACTGGTACCATGCGCATCCATACAATCTTGTTTCTGGTAGCCACCCCACCACTCGATTGTCGCGCACCAGGATACATATCTCGTGCACACTCACGTGATCACTCACAGTCCAAGGAGCACCACACATGGCGACTGAAGCAGCTGAAGCCAATGGGGAGACGGTGCTGGTCACCGGCGCCAGCGGCTTCATCGGCTCCTGGCTCGTCCGCCTCCTCCTCGCCCGCGGCTACTCCATCCACGCCGCCGTCCTCAACCCCGGTCAGTGCCACCATTACTCTTGTGTTCGTCCGCATCTTTGTTGGGTCCAATGCGGCCGAGCTCACCCTTGATTTTGTTGGCATGGCGCAGATGACAAGGCCGAGACGGACCACCTACTCGCGCTCGCCGCCGCCGCTGGCGACGAGGGCCGCGTCCGCTTCTTCAGGTGCGACCTCCTCGACGGCGACGCCATGCTCGCCGCCGTGCGGGGCTGCTCCGGCGTGTTCCACCTCGCCTCCCCTTGCACTGTCGACCTCGTCCTCGACCCCCAGGTACAGCCCCGCGTGCTCCATTGACGGTCCTGCCATTGCCGCGTCGGCCCTCTCGTCTCCTCACACTCTCCGGCGGTGTCTGCCCCGTTTCTTGGTCGCAGAAGGAGCTTGTGGTGCCGGCGGTGGAGGGGACGCTCAACGTCCTGCGCGCCGCCAAGGAAGCCGGGGGAGTGCGGCGGGTGGTGATCACCTCCTCCGTCTCCGCCCTCGTCCCCTGCCCCGGGTGGCCGGCCGGCGAGGTCCTCGACGAGCGCTGCTGGACCGACATCGACTACTGCGACAAGAAAGGGGTGAGATGATACGATCATGTTAACCTTAGTAACAAATCTGCAGTGCAGCGTGCAGGACATGAAAATGTTATCTGCACTCTGCTGTGCAGTTGCTTACTGCAGAAGTGCAGAGTTTGTTTGATGAGATGAAAATATGAAATCTCAAGATGCAGTAGCAGCTTTTTTCAGTTATGCAGATGGCATGGTGATCTAGCTTTTCCCCCTTTTGATTCTACTGGATCAATGGGGTAGAAATTTTCACACTGAGGCAACATGTAAAATCGTTGAGGAACTGTCAAGATACAACCATTTTTCTTCTGAAAGCTTGACAGTATCTTACTCCGGTTCAATGTTTTCTTGGATAGGTTTGGTACCCTGCTTCAAAAGCACTGGCGGAGAAGGCGGCATGGAAGTTTGCAGAGGAGAATGGACTGGATGTGGTGACGGTCAATCCAGGGACGGTTTTGGGCGAGATGATTCCGCCAAGGATCAATGCCAGCATGGCCATGTTTCTTCGCTTGCTTGAAGGTACACGTGTTGCGGCGTTTGATCATCTAGTCTTGACGAAATTCGGATCATAGTTTAAGATGTGTTTGATAGTAGTTTGCAAGATAAAGATTTACATATCATTCTTTAATCATTTTGAGGGGCAAACTGAAGCTGGGGCAGATCATTTCACTTGTACAAACTGAAAGCATTGTGCTTCGGTGGGTCCTTTAAAATTTGAGTTGATAACGTTAGAAATTAGTGAGTGGATCAGTAAATGGTTGAAAGCAAGCTAATTAAGCTGTGCACCATATTCTGCAGCGGTAAGTATTAGAGAGTAGAACAGCATGCTTTGTCATTTCTGAAATCTTTTCTGCTCTTTACTTTAGATAAACAATGCCTTTTCAGTTGAAATTGCATAAATCTCATTGGTTGCAAAATATCTATGCATGCATCGGCATTTGGCACCAAAGGCAATGAAAATTAGCTGCATTTGCTATTCAATAGACTTTTTTGTTGTTCGGAGTACTTCAGTGCGTGGTTGCTCCTACAAGGAAACACTTCCTGAACACAGCTCTCTGCATACGCAGGTTGCAAAGAGGAGTATGCAGATTTCTTCATCGGGCCAGTGCACGTGGAAGACGTCGCACTAGCCCATATTCTGTTGTACGAGAACCCATCAGCATCTGGGAGGCACCTCTGCGTGGAGCCCATCTGTCACTGGAGTGATTTCGCGGCGAAAGTCGCCCAGCTCTACCCCGATTACAAAGTTCCAAAGTAAGCAACCCCTCAAAGGCTCAAACTGCACACTGGACACTGAATATGCTTGGAGCAACGGTTCAGTTTCTATCCGGTGTGATGAAATGAGCGAAGCAACAGAGATATGGATCATTGTTGTGACACTTAACCAATTTGCTTGTTATTGGTTTTCTCGGCAGATTCCCTGAGGACACACAGCCTGGGCTGGTGAGGGCGGAGGCGGTGCCAAAGAAGCTGATGGCGCTGGGTTTGCAGTTTACTCCTCTGGAGAAGATCATCAGGGATGCCGTGGAGAGCTTTAAGAGCAGAGGATGCATCGCCTGATGATTGGATCGTTAGGCCTGTCACCCTTCCATCGTAGGTTCATGATCATCCTTGTTGAGAGATGTGTTGTGTTGTGTCCAGCCCAGTGCCTACCCAGACCATATACTTACTAGTATGATTTGTGCAATAACAGCTGGTTGATCTACGGCATCACCTGCCCTACACTTGGAATGCGGTCGCGTTCCCCCAAGATCTCCAAATCGCGTCGGATCGAGCGTTAGGGGAACGTTGTTGCTTGGTGCCGCATTTGATGCGCAACTCTACCCAGTCGGCCCCCCACCACCACCACAAACGAGGCCCTAATTTTTTCTGTTAGAGTATTCTAAAGATACAACCAATTTATTAAACATACATACAAATAAATATGTTTGTTAAAATTGTTTCTAAATTAAAATAAAAAATAAATAACAAACGAAACAAATATAATAAGTTGAGCTAGATCAAGACGCCGTCGCATTTGCTGATAATACTTTGACCCAATGGCGGATCTAGAAAGTTTCCTTAGGGTGGGGCAACTAAGATTATTTGATGTATTATTCTCTCCAATCCATATTAAATGATGCCAAAATAGATGTATCTATAACTAAAATGTGTCTAGATACATCTATATTATCATCAAGTAAATCGGAGGGAGTATGTATGAGCTAGCTTTTTTTTAGGTTTTTCTATTTTCTCACAAAAATATGTGCTATGATGAAATGCTAGGGTGACGTGTGCCCCACCCCTAACACAAGATGACTCCGCCACTGCTTTGACCCTCCATAGATGCTCAACGAGATCATGTCGAAGGACCCTCCATAGATGCTCAACGAGATAATGTTGAAGTTGCTCGTGAACATTGATGTCACGAATGAGTGCATGGCGAGGAAATCAGCGAAATCTGCAGGCACCTCGTGATCAGCCTCCGTAAGAGGGCCCTGACACTCATAGGGACCAACATGTGTCATGACCGGATTCTCTTGGTCATCCTCGATGATCATGTTATGCGTCTGCATCACCTCCCACATTTGATCGTGAGGCCAGCTTAGAGCAGGGTACCAAACAATGGCAAATTGAGCTTGAAGCACACCAAATGCCCGCTCGACATCCTTCCGGCAAGGCTCCTGCCGCGAAGCAAAATAGCAATTCTTCTAACCTGATGGCACCGGGATTGTTTTGACAAATGTTGTCCACTTTGGATATATACCATCGGCTAGATAATAGCCTTTGGTATATTGGTGGCTACTGATCTCATAGTTGCATGGTGGAGCATGACCTTCCACTAGTTTGCTGAACACCAGAAACCGCTGCAACACGTTGATGTCATTATGTGATCCCGTCACGCCAAAGAAAGAATGCCAGATCCATAGGTCATAATCTGCCATAGCTTCAAGCACCACACTGCAATATCCATGATGCCCTTTGTATATACCTTGGCAACCAAACGGACAGTTCTTCCGTAACCAGTGATACAATCAATGCTTCCAAGCATCCCAGGGAATCCCCTCACTGCATTTTGGGCCATAATCCTTGCAGTCTCTTCTTCAGTTGGCCCTCTCAAGTAGTACTTTCCAAACTTTCCCACCACAGCTCGGCAAAACTTATACATGCACTCAATAGCAGTAGACTCGCTCATGCGAAGGTAGTCGTCCTGTGTATCGGCAGGTGCTCCGTAAGCAAGCATCCTCATGGCGGGGATGCACTTTTGTATCGACGAGAACCCGGCCGTGCAAACAGCGTTGTGCTTCATCTTGAAGTAGGGGTCGAACTCTCGAACGCCGTGGAGGATATTCATGAACAAACCCTTGCTCATCCTATACCGGCGCCGAAAATTGTCGGCCTGTGTTGCGCCTTCTACGAAGTAATCGTTGTGCAGCATGGTATGCCCCTCCATCCTCTGTCGGGGCTTCAACTTCTTTCTTCCCGGCTTTGAACCTCTGCGGCGCAGCCTCTTCTTCTTTTCCTTGTTGGTGTCTAGAATGTTTTGGAAGGACGCGGTGATTGACAAATGCTCCCGAAGGTCATCGCCAAAGGCTTGCTCTTCCTCCATCATTTCCACAACCATCTCGTCATCGCTATCCATGTCTAAAGCAAAACAAATGGTTAAAAATCATCCGCAGAAGATGAGGCAACGAACAGCGACCTGTCGCGCCTACCAGACAAACCGCCGAACACTTTATGTGCGTGGAGGAGGGGCAGATTTTCCGGCGCGATTTGAGACGCGTTGGCGATGGGGGGCGGCGAAAACGACGGTGAGGGAGCCAGTCGTCACGGCGGTGCCCATCTCAGGAGATATTCTCCATCGAGATGGCCGACAAATCAGGAGAGCCGTCTGGATGTGGTCGCCGCCAGGTAGGTAACTGCCTCGCTTCTCGCTCTGTCCGGCGCTCCCGGAGCGCCTTCTGTGGAGCAGGGACGGCCTCGGGGAGCCAGATAGCATATTGGGCGCGCGACTGGAGCCGGTTAAATGCCCGGCGTGCCCAAAACAATTTAGAGACGCTTTGGGGACGCGAAAAAAGAGTCTCTCCGTATGAATGTTGTGTGTAAAACATGTTTACTCGACCTTCGTAGTACACGGGTGAAGCAGGTGCCTTGTCACACTGACTTTCTTTTTCAAGCTCATGCCCCCTTGAGCAGGTTGTCAAGCTGGCCATTTCACGTGAACCGTTGTCAGATTAAACCTAGAGCATCTCTAGTGGCTCGTGGAACGTGGAAACCAAATATAGGCGACCACCAGCGAAAAACAGCTCCCAGCGGCTCATGTGTATGGTCGTGCATCCTTCCCACCTCCACCCACGATGAGGCGTGGAACTTAACATGAGCGAGCCACGCTCGTGATCTCGCTAAAAGAAGGCCGCTGCTTCTTCCAGGGTATGTCCGGAGCGAGACCGTTGCCCAACCAAAGCTTTTTTCCTCTTTTACTTTTTTGCTTGCTCTTTGATCTACACAAATACAATTCGATTTGAAAAGTTGTATACACGAAATACGTGCGTACTGATGAGTTGGTTCCATTCCCATACTCGGTTTCAAGTTTCATCGATCAGAACTTGCCAATTTCGAACCGATGTTTAGAATTTTTTTGTTTGAATTTTGTCAAATTCGTCACACTCGGTTGAAGTTTTGAAAATCCTTTGACGAGCATGTTCAACTTGATGTTTCTCACAACTTTCGTGTTGAAACTTTTCCATTTCGGTAGACGTATACGAATACATCTTGTATTGAACTTCGTTGTAAGAACTATGTGAAGCAAAAATATTTTATTGATAGCACTGCATTATAATTTACACGTCCTGATACACGTTCCACTGAAAAACTGGGAGGTGTAAAATTTTGCAACATGTATAGAACGTGTATATGGAGATATACACATCTAAATATACACGTTCCACTAGAGATGCTCTAACAATTTCTTTAGCAAGAGGTAAAATTTAACTATTTATAGTAAGTGTTGAGTATTTCTATAACGCTATTTAGTAAAAATAAAAACTCTATCTCCAGTTTCACATTTCATTGCACTCCTTTAGCATAGAAACAACATTCATATCGCACTCGTTCAACAACACGTAGAACATGGACTTCATGCATAAAGCTCATGGTTCGTGTGGTGTGAGTTGTGTACAATTATGTTTAGCTCTTTGCCGCAAAATATAAGCACTAATTTGAGTTGTGTACATGAAAATGGTATAATGCAATATTAGTGAGTTGTGTATAATGCAATATTAGTGCTTATATTTTGGCATGTTGAGCTTGTATTTTGTTATGAAAATGGTATGAACAATGTGTTCTCCTGTGCTTATTTATAACTAGTATCCTTTTGTTGTATTACATCTTGAATACATGATATAGAGGCTACAAGGCGTTGCCGCCCAAATATGGTCGCCACCGGCAAAATTTCGACGGCACCGCCACCCAATTACGACTGTAGAGTTGTTACAGACTGTTATTTCATCTGGACAGTGATCCTTATCACATTCTTTAATAATGTTCTCTTTGCACCATGCTTATATTTGTGAACAAACCAACAAAGTAAAACACAAATCTGGGACACATAATGTAGTTGAATCATGCTTATATTTGTGAACAAACCAACAAAGTAAAACACAAATCCGTGACAATATTTGAGATAAACATCCTATGCCGGTTTAAAACAAGAAATATGACACAAAAATGGCCCAAAATGTAGGAATTCTCTTCTCCTTGTCCACCTTCCCCTCCTTTGTTGTTCCCCAATAAGTACCATTTTAATCTCCCTTCTTTGGCAATGCTTCTGTCACAACATCACCCATGGGAATTGTCTATCTTCTTGCTACTTTTGGTTGACCAGATGATGACTGACTTGCTGATGCTTCGCTTGATGGTTGACTAGATGGTGGTACTTGCTTCTTCTTTTGAGGAATGAATGGCCTATTGACATGACCATGTTGTTGGGCAGAAGAAGGGTTTGGCGCAGGACCATGTTGTTGGGCAGAAGATGGGTGTGGCACAGGAGCATGTTGTTGTGCAAGTGCAATACCTTTACTTCTTTTTCTTACACTTCTCATAATACAATACATGCCTTTCTTTGTCTTGAGGTTGCTGCTGGGAACTAGATGAAGCATACTACATGAAATAATTTAGACAGACCAGAGTTTATACATGGATGGATAAAAGTATTTAGACAGAGTAGGAACTAGAGTTAAAATTATTACAGACCTTTGCTGCAACTCTTGCTTGCTTTCTCCTATCACACTTGGCTTTCTTTTTCTGTTGTGCATGCTCCCTAACAACATCTGGGTTGCTTGTGCATTTTCTTTTGTTATGACTTAAACCTCCAAATGCTGAGCATTTAATTATGCAACCTTTCCTAGATAATTTGTCACCCTTTGGTTTCTCTTACTCTTCTCTTCTCCTCTCTATGTGTGGCCGTCCTGGCATTTTCTTTTTCTGTGGTGGAAAAGACCTAGGATTTGGAGCTAATGGCCATTTCTCTTTGCCCTCTACTGGTTGCAACACATGGTTGTACACCTGGTCATACACCTCAACCTTGTAACATGGGGCAATGTAGTCATCTATCTCTTTTCCCAGACAGTAAATAGCACTGATAGCATGGCAACAAGGCAATCCAGATAGATCCCATATGTGCAGCTGCAAGTTCTTCTCTCCAAGTTCGCACCATGACCTTTCTCCTCATGATCTCCATGGAGGTGATAACATGATAAAATCTAGCTATCATGATTGAATTATTTAAGTACTCACACATATTGTTGTCAACAGAATCACAGAATTAACCAATCCTAAAATTGGCTCTACACCAATGTTCAGGAGCAGTCTTCATCATATCTTTTGCACGAGGTTCTGTTTTCTCTGCTAGCTTAGCCCTGTTGTAGTTGAATTGAATCTTGTCACTTGATTTAGCACAAACCCAAAACAACTTTTGGAAAACCTTATCTCGGTGCTCCTTTCTCTAATTTGCATAGATGTGCCTTGCACACATTCTATGTTCTGTTACAATATGGAAAGTGCAAATAAATGGTATTTATACTAAACTTTTTTATTTCTTCATATTTCATTTGTTATAAAATTACATTTATTGTATAGTTTCTGAAGTTTGTCATTGAAAAATATGTTTGAAATTAAAACCGTAACTTGTGTCAAACGAAGTGCTAGACCTTTTAACCATTTGAACATCGTGGCATAATGACCTCTAAACCAAATCCCTAAAATGTGGAAAACAATGGAACACAATTTTTTGAGTCCACCAATTAATTTGTGGCATGTGTGTAAATCATAATGTGTGGGTAAAATTCACGTACATTTCATTGTTCTCAAATGTAGATAGATATCGCTAAAGCGTATGGTCTAATATATACATAGATAGTGGTTTCAACTGTATGATTCTGTATAAACGAATAGAAAGGTCTAGAGTGTGACGAGCTAGTTATTAAATCACGGGCATGCTAGTTTGCACTTTTATTGGTGGTAAATAAGTCTCATGTTTGTAAGTATAGTAATAAGTTATCAATGTGTGAGGATTTCATTATTGGCATTGAAATAACGGGACGAGGCGTTTTGACACCCGGGAGCATATGTATGCTTCTGGTTTTTGAAATGATTTCTAAACGTAGTATAAAGTGTTAAAAAATTCTGAACGAAAATTTGACGCATACATGTCAACATTGTATATGATTATAAAGTCATTTCACCGAAAACCGACATTTTTTGTTTCATGTTGAAAAAAGACAAAATTTGGTGCTTAAAAAGAGCTTTTCACGGTACATTTCTGTATATTTTTACCCTAACCCTAACAAGAAAAATGTGAGGTCTCAAAAGTGCATTTCCATCTCTAGACGAGGCGTTTTTGCCCCCCGGAGTATTTGCTCCCGGTTTTTGAAATGACGACTTCTAAACGTACTTTACAGTGTTAAAAATATCTGAACAAAAATTTAACGCATACATGTCAACATTGTATATGCTCGTAAAGCCATTTGCGAAAACCGACATTTTTTGTGGTGTGGCGCCAAAAAGACAAAATTTGGTGTTTAAAAGAAGCTTTTCACATTTCTTTATTTTTTTTACACAGGACACAGAAAATATCCAGCTTTCCGCGATATTTGGTATGCACACATTTAATGTCGACTTATACACGCCAAAGTTTTATTCAGACTTTTTTTAACACTTTAAATGTTTTTCTATGTAGCAGGAGCATACGCTCCCATATTAAAAAATGCACTCTCTTTCCCTCCCTCCCTCTCTCCCCCCTCTCCCTCTCTCACTGGGGTGCTGCAAGGGTCGGCCTTCACCTTGCATATGGTTGGTGGCTGAGAACCAACGGGGATTTACTGCATATGTGTATTTTTTTGCAGCAAGTATGTTTTTGAAATGACATGACGTTGTTTATCTGTGTTTTACAAGGGCAAAAAATGTTGTGAACAATATTGCAAAATTATAAAAGATGTTTTGCGGGTGGGAAATATGCTGCAATGGACAGACAACCCAGATCTCACTGTTGGTGTTCTGATGGCGGGGATGCGGCGCAACCCTCCGTTCGGCAGGCTCCTAGTGTTAGAGCATCACTAGGAGAGCCCCAAAAGGGTCAAACACTCAAAAAAAACGTTTGTTTACGGATTCGGACCCAAAAATGGCGCAGATCAGAGCTCTCAAACCTTTAGACATGTAAAAAAAAATACTGGCCCGACCCTCGTTTTGATCCTCAACGTGTATTAGTGAGGGTTGAGAGGCCAACCTGTAGATAACCTGTAATTTTTGGCGGGACTAAATATTTAGCCCTACTGCCACGAAGCTGGCGCCGGACTGGCCGGAATCCGGCGAAATCCACCGAGCTCCAATTCCGGCCAGCTGTTGTTTCTCTTGGATCCGGACGCTGCTAGGTTCAAGCTCACACATACACACATAGGTGCTGCTGCTTTTGCCTTAGATTTGCGCGCACATGCTGCTGTTAGCTAGGTGGCTGCTCGCTGCTGCCTAGGACAGTGGTGGCGGCCGCACGCGGGCGGGCGGACGCAATGCCGCACGGAGGCGAGGACGACATGAGCACGAGCCTAACCATGCTGGCGAGGGGCGAGGCGCTGGTACTACGCGGGCGAGGCGAGGGTTCGTTGCGGACGGTGGACAACGACGGCCCGACCGCGGCGAGGCCAAGCCCCGAACGCTGTTGGAGATGGAGAGGGCGTGGCGGCCGGCCATGGGCAGAGGACGGCCAGGGGCAGCACACGGGAGGCCAGAGCACGTGAAGAAGATGAAGTGTAAGAGAAAAAATCTCGTTTTTGGCATATTCCAGGAATATTCTCTTACACGGGTTGTTTTTAGGGCACTGATCTGCGCGCGCTGTTTTCGACCCTCAAAACTTGTTTTTCTCGATCCGTATTTGCGTTTTTAAGGGTTAGACTTTTGAGGGCACTGCTAGTGATGCTCTTACCCTTTTCTTTTGGAGTGGCTTCCGGCTCCATCTATTTTCAAGAATTCGTGGAGCGGTAAATGCCTTGCTATTTGCTTTTTTTGGGGGGGGGGGGGGGAAGAACATCAATGTGTTCTCACTACAGGAAACGTACAAGAGTCTGGCGGACAAATCCCGTGCCGACGGTTTTTTGTCGGGGCCATCGGCACAGGACCCGGTACTGGCAGGCCACCAACATGGCCGTCCGCACATGGAGTCCTGTGCCGACGGCCGCCACCACTGGTTTAGCCGTCGGCACGTAGACGAAAGTGTGGCCCCGGGGGACTCCACCATGACGGCGAGGCAATGTCGTTAACCTTTCTGTCGGCACATGTTTATTTTGTTTTTTTCTCTTGAGTCGTCGGCACATCTTTTTTTTCTTTTTATTCAACCCTATGCCGACAGCAAATTTGTCGGCATAGTTTTTTTTCTTTTTTACTGCACGCACCCCCCACCCCGGAACCGCTTTCTTAGTTTTCGAAAAAAATACAAGAAAATGTTAGAAATTTCAAAAACTAAAATCCTTTGTCATAACCATGTAATTTGTGTTCTAATTGTTAGGAAAATTAACAAACATAAATTTTTATATATTATGCAAAATGACGTCGTGTTTCGGTAAAACTATTTTTCTGGTTGCATACGACCTTCTGTGAAAACGATGAAAATGTTTTTATATGAAAATCTATCTACAGAAAAAGTTACAGCTGCCATGGCTGTTTTGCGATTTTGTAAATTCCTCAAAATCAAAAAGAAAATAGGAGATTTTTTAGGTTTGAGATTTTGTTGATAAAACTTATTTTATTATTTCAAGATTTATTATTTAAAAATAATGTATTCATTGTTATTTAGTCAAATAATTGTTTGAAACTAAAATAATAAAGAAATGTGATATCATGTCCCAAGGGTTAACATGATTGATAGGGTACTTTTGTCAACAAAGAATAACTGCTCCGCAGAAAACTTATTTTTTTTAAAAAATCATTTTCAAAAAAAATTGAAAATAAAAATAAAATGATGCATGATTGTCGTCAATCGGTACATGACCTTCCTGGGCTAACTGTTGTTATGCCTCCGCCGGGCCCACCTAGGGGTTGTGTCGATGGTAGTGGTTGTGCCGACGACCAAATGGGTTGTGCCGACGGTGGCCAACGACCAAAATAGCCTGACCGTCAGACCTTAACTAGTTGTTGTAGTGTTTTGATGTCTACGCATGTTTCTATTCTTGTGGACAGTGTTGGGCCTCCAAGTGTAGATGTTTGTAGAACAACAGCAAGTTTCCTTTAAGTGAATCACCAAAGGTTTATCGAACTCAGGAAGATAGAGGTCAAAAATATCCCTCTAAAGCAACCCTGCAATTAAGATACAAGAAGTCTCTTGTGTCCCCAACACACCCAATATATTTATCAGGTGTATATGTGCACTAGTTTGGCGAATACATAGTGAAATATAAATAATATGGATGATTACAAGTGGTAAGTGCAATCTGAAATAAAAATGGCAGCAAGCAAACATGTAGCAGAACTGGTTGTAAACGGTGTTTCAATGTTTAAAAACAAGGCCTAGGGATCTTACTTTCACTAGTGGACACTGTCAACAATGATATCATAATTGAATTCATAAATATCATCTCTTCACTATGCTACTCTGAACCACTCTCCGGTTGGATAACGAACACCAATTCACCTTGTAGGTCTGCAAAAGTACTCTTTAAAGTTCGTTTTCCAAACCTAGGGACACCCCACTCTATCACTTTGAGCATCCAAAGATAGTACTAACAAACACCACAATTTTATGGAGACATCCAACTCAAATTATAACTCATGATAAGTATTTTATGTAATCTTTAGCCTGAGAGACACACACGGTGCACACACTGTCACCTTCACACCGTGGGGCAAGGTGTCTCCGGAGATCACAATAATAAGACCACTTGAGTAGCATAATAGATGAAGAGTAACATCTACTTATTATAATAGATTACAAAGCTCATGATCACATAAGATCACAACATGGGAGAGAGAGATAGACCACATAGCTACCGGTAAAGCCCTCAGCATCGGGGGAGAACTACTCCCTCCTCATCATGGGAGTCAACAACATCGATGAAGATGGCGGTGGAGTCGATGGAGATGGCTCCGGAGGCCATTCCCCGTCCCGGCAGGGTGCCGGAACAGAGATTTTTGTCCCCCAAAACTTGCATTCGATGGCGGGGGAGCTACGAAATTTTCGTGGATGGAGGCTAATTCAATTAGAGTTTTCGCGCCGGGAGCAATATATAGGCGAAAGGGCAATGTCGGTGGACGCCCGGGGGGGCCCACACCATGCCTAGGCGTGGCCAGGGGGCCCGCGCCTAGGGGTGGTGTGGCCGCCTCCCGGATCTTCTCCGTCTCCCCTTTGGACTCCGTCTTCGTGACAGAAAAACAGGAACTTCGGCTTTTGTTTCGTCCAATTACCAGAATATTTCCAGAAAAACTTTTCTGAAATACAAAAACAGCAGAAAATATGAACTGGCACTGTGGCATCTTGTTAATAGGTTAGTTCCAAAAAAATGCATAAAATTGCCACGAAGTTAAAAAAAAACATATAGCAATTGATGTAAACAAGCATGAAGCATAAAAAATTATAGATACGTTTGCAACGTATCATTTCTCCGCACTGCTAGTTCTTTGGAACTTGTTATTGCTTCTTTGTTGGACAATGTTGGCAATATTTAGAGCATTGGTTCTCCTCTCAAACAAGAATGATGATCAACATGCACAATATCTACTCAGTCCAGCCTGATTTTTTTTCCCTAAAATGCATCCTGAAAGCTACATCACATGTCATAGAAGATGCCAAATTGGCAAGTTCTACAAGGCCCCCAAGCCGCTAAGAGCATCTCCAGCTGCATGCCCAAAAGGTATTTGGGGCGCGCCGGACAAAATTTTGTTCCCAGCCACGCGCCCCATAGCCTTCTTCCGTCCGTCCTAATACGCTGTTCGGCGCCCTGAGCTCGTTCCCGGTCCACAGGGGACGCTCCGGGCACGCCGGACACAACGAAAAGCGAGGCGAGTAGATGCGGGACCGACGCGTCAGCGACACATCCATGTTTAACCTAACCGTCGCCTACCTCGCGGCTGAAGTTATTGGCGCGCAGCGACGGTGCAGTTCCCGCAGAGACGCGGCGATGCGTCTCGTCGCGCCTAGCTCTTTGTGCCGGCGTTAATGAGTGCCACCGCTTCCCCGCCTCCCTCCGGCCTATAAAAGGGGCGCTCTCGCATCGTTCCTCACACACAAACCCTAGCGCCTCTCTCCCCAACCCTAGCCGCCACCATCTCAAGAGTCGACTCCATGGCTGGTTGAGGTAGAGGCCGAGGCCAAGGTCGCGGCCGTGGTCGTGGTCGTGGTCGTGGCCGCGGCAGAGCTGCATGGTCGCCATCGCCTGCGACGTCGTATTCTTCATCGTCGTACCTGCAGGAAGAGCACCAAGTGTTGTTCGAGTTTGTCGTCATTCTCAATGGCAATCCACTCGGCATACAGAGGCTGCTGGACAAGTTCGCCGAGTTCGTCGCCGGCAATGAGCCGGCCGCGCTGCATCTGCAGGAGGCTGGCTGCGACTGCTGTCGGTGGCCGGTGGACGTGCTCTTCAATGGGCGCGGTAAGTTATACCTCCACGCCGGCTGGAAGTAGTTCACGCGCTACCTCGACCTCCAAGCCGGTTGCGTGCTCACATTCTCCTACGTAGGTGTTGGAGATATGCCCAAGAGGCAATAATAAAAGTGGTTATTATATATCTTTATGTTTATGATAAAAGTTTATATACCATGCTATAATTGTATTAATTGAAACATTGATACATGTGTGATATGTAAACAAACAAAGAGTCCCTAGTAAGCCTCTTAACTAGCTTGTTGATTAATAGATGATTAGTTTCATAATCATGAACATTGGATGTTATTAATAACAAGGTTATATCATTGTATGAATGATGTAATGGACACACCCAATTAAGCGTAGCATAAGATCACGTCATTAAGTTATTTGCTATAAGCTTTCGATACATAGTTACCTAGTCCTTATGACCATGAGATCATGTAAATCACTTATACCGGAAAGGTACTTTGATTACATCAAACGCACTGCGTAAATGGGTGGTTATAAAGGTGGGATTAAGTATCCGGAAAGTATGAGTTGAGGCATATAGATCAATAGTGGGATTTGTCCATCCCGATGACGGATATACTCTGGGCCCTCTCGGTGGAATATCGTCTAATGTCTTGCAAGCATATGAATAAGTTCATAAGAGACCACATACCACGGTACGAGTAAAGAGTACTTGTCAAGAGACGAGGTTGAACAAGGTATAGTGTGATACCGATGATCAAACCTCGGACAAGTAAAATATCGCGTGACAAAGGGAATTGGTATCGTATGTAAATGGTTCATTCGATCACTAAAGTCATCGTTGAATATGTGGGAGCCATTATGGATCTCCAGATCCGCTATTGGTTATTGGTCGGAGTGAGTACTCAACCATGTCCGCATAGTTCGCCGTAGGGTGACACACTTAAAGTTGGATGTTGAAATGGTAGAACTTGAATATGGAATGGAGTTCGAATATTTGTTCGGAGTCCCGGATGTGATCCCGGACATCACGAGGAGTTCCGGAATGGTCCGGAGAATAAGATTCATATATAGGATGTCATTTTATGTGAATAAAATGATGCGGAAGGTTCTATGGAAGGTTCTAGAAGGTTCTAGAAAAGTCCGGAAGAAACCACCAAGGAAGGTGGAGTCCACTTGGGACTCCACCTCCATGGCCGGCCAACCCTAGTGGGGGAGGAGTCCCAAGTGGACTCCCCAGGGGCTGGCCACCTATGGAAGGTGGAATTCCCACCTCTAGTGGGAATCTAGCTGGGAAGGTTTCCATATGGAAGGTTTTGGGTTCGGGTCTTATTCGAAGACTTGTAGTCCAACACTTGGGGCTTCCACTATATATAGAGGGCCAAGGGGAGGGCCGGCCACCAAAGCCATAGCTTGGCCGCACCCCTATAGTGGCCGGCCCCCTCTCCCCAAACCCTAGCGCCCGCTCCTCCACCATATCCCGCACGCTTAGCGAAGCTCGCGGATTTCTCCACCGCCACACCACCCGTCGTGTGTCGGATTCAAGAGGAGCTACTACTTCCGCTGCCCGCGGGGAGGTGGACGTCGTCTTCATCAACAACCGAACGTGTGACCGAGTACGGAGGTGCTGCCCGTTCGTGGCGCCGGAACCGATCGTGATCAAGATCTTCTACGCGCTTTTGCAAGCGGCAAGTGAACGTCTACCGCAGCAACAAGAGCCTCCTCTTGTAGGCTTTGGAATCTCTTCAAGGGTGAGTCTCGATAATCCCCTCGTTGCTACCGTCTTCTAGATTGCATCTTGGCTTGGATTGCGTGTTCGCCGTAGGAAAATTTTTGTTTTCTATGCTACGTTATCCTACAGAGGCGACGCGGATATTAGCGTCAAGGTGTTCGACGACACGTCCTGCCGCCGGCACTACCACGGTGAAGACGATGAGGAGGACGACTGAACATGACGAGTGTTCTTTCTTCGCAGCGAAAATGGTAACAGAGGTTTCTGGATGTTCTTCCTCGAAAGGACCAATAGAGCTATCATTACCAGCTGGATTTTTAAGCTTAGGGTGACTGCTGGGAGTGTTCTTTCTTGGTATCAAACATATGAAATCTGCCATGCAACACTAGTTATGTTTCCTAATTTTGCAATGTTTTAACTATGTATTAGTTTGTGAAAATCATGTTCCAAACTATGTCTTAGTTTGTGTAAAATCATGTTCCCAATTATGTATTAGTTTGTGGAATGTTCCTCTTTTATTGAAATGAAAATGCAAAAAAAGAGTATTTTAATGTTAAAATAAGTTTGGGGCGGCATTTGGGAGATGCGGCTGGGGAGCGGCGTCTCTCAAACGCGACACAAAGAATACGCGTCCCCCAAACGCTTGATTCGGCGCCGCTTGGAGGACGCTTTAGGGGACGCGGCTGGAGATGCGACGACTGACAACAAGGGGTGGCAGCTCCTAAACCTACTTTCCTTCTTGCTAAACCTACTCCTTCTATCAACCAGGTTGGGGTTGGTGGTCTGAAGCGGAAGGCTTTGCCACGGAGGAGCTGTCCTGATGACCTGGGTGATCGTCTCACGGTCTCCATTGAAGACCACCTTGCTGCGATGTCTCCAAAGACGACACCGAAACACAAGTGTGATCGTTTCATTTGCTTGCTCTCCTGCCAGGCTGCCAAGCCACCATTGAAGACCACCTTGGACCATAGCCTTCTGTCTAGCGCCGGAGTACGAATTTAGCTAAGCGGCCGAGCCATTTGAACCCCACCGGCAACCTGCTCCCGGCAAGACTGCGCGTGCGCGACCGCACGTAGAGCGCTACGCAGAGCAGCGTCCCAACGACGCAGGTGGCGCCCCAGATGGTGAAGGTCGTCTGGTAGCAGCTGGCGCCGGAGCAGATGGCGGTCCCGCGCGCCCCGGCCTCGCGCTGGTAGAGGAGCGCGGCGAAGTAGCCGAAGCAGAGGGAGCCCATGGGGATGTTGGACACCATGATGTTGTGGTTCACGCCGAAGTTCTTGTTGCCGAACAACTCGCTCGTCGCCGACACCGCCACCGACGCGATAGCCCCCGTGCACGTCCCGATGATGGCCGTGCTTGTGTAAAGGAAGGCGTTGCCCGGGTTGAGCAGCAGGAAGAAGGCGCCGGCCATGGGTGCCATTAGGGAGGCCATGGATGCCGTCCTTGATATGGAGTGACCGCTTCTGCACAAACAAACGAATTCAGTTAGCTGCTGCTGTTGCTGGGACAAAAACAGAGCGGTAGGCTAGCTAACAAGTTGGTAAAGTTTCAAATTTAAAAGGACCGCAAGAATCCTGGAGACTCCAAACAAAGACGACAGGAGACCCAAGGGTGCATGGGAGTAATTTAACTACGGAAGTGTGTGTGGTTGCTTACTTTGCAGAGTAGTAGTCCAAGAAGGACGGAAGGAGGCGACCGAAGAATCCAAAAGAAGACGACAGTGAGACCAGAGTGGAAGCATGGGCGAGCCCTCGCGACTCGGCAATCTGCCCTAGATTGTTCAAGAACACCAGACCCAGGGTGCCACTGAACATGTAGCTGAAGTAGTAGAGCCAGAAGTCTGGTTTCGTGAGAAGCTGGAGGCCCCCGACCTCCTCCTGGGGCTTCTCCGCCGCCGCCATCGTCTCTTCCTCCTCGGTCTCAATGTCCATCACCTCGATGACGACCGCAGCCTCGTCACTGCCCGGCTGTTGGGTCCTGTTCTCGCGCGTCCGCACCTCCCACATCTTGTTCATGCTCTTCCGGATCCTGAGAGCAACCGGGATGAGCACGGGAACGACCAGCAGCACGCCGAGGCTGACCCTGGATGACAGCCCGCTGAATCCGGCAACGGCGCAGACTCCGGTGGCGACCGTGATTGCAAACATGACGATGAATGCTGTGTCGTCCGTGGTCGACACCATCTCGCTCTTGAGGTCCAACAGCCTGAGGGACGGCGTCACGGCAACGGTGACGATCATCGGCACGACGGCATTGAGGAGTAGGTACACCTTGGCTTTGGAGCCGGGCATTATCGTCTCGGCCAGGCTCGTGTACACCTTGGCGCTGAGGCCGAGATAGCTGGTGGCGAGGCTGACGGCGACGCGGCCCCTGGACGCGAAGTTGTTGATGCAGAGAAGGTAGCAGACGGTGTTGATCCAGCAAATGCCGTTCCCGGCGAGGGCGGTGAGCAGGAAGAGATGCCAGAACCTGAGTCCGGCACTGTTGAGGAAGAGGTACTGGATGCCGTAGCCGACGAGGCCGAAACCGGCGCCCACAAAGGCGACGAGCCGGAGGGGCACGTAGAGGGCGGCTACCCCAGAGAACCATCCCAGGAGCTTCCCGGCGTCAGAAGCGAAGGCGAGGAAGCTGATCTGCACCTGGGATATGTTCTTGAGCTCCTTGATCTGCGAGGAGTAGACCGGGAAGTCGGAGTTGGGGCCGTTGACGGTCTGTAGCCAGATGCTGCCGACGAGGCTCAGCCAATGGGCCGACGAAGGAGAAGACATGCTCTCCGAGGAGAACGTCTCCCCCGTCCGTCGTCCAGGCCTCCGGGGTGGTGGCGGTGGCACTTGAGGTACGACGGCCTCTTTACCAGCCCGCTAGGTATATAAGCACCGCCGACCGATGGTAAGGCAAACTAATAAGGGAGTAAATTGCCGGAAATCAAATGTCCGATTTCGCTTTGGGTTCAAGCTGATTACGAACCAGTATAGGAAACGGAGGCAGTGGATGTTACAATGGAGGCAGGGGATGTTCAAACGGAGGCAGGGGATGTTGGAAAATAATTCTACGGGGCCTAGTCCAAAAATTCACGAGAGCAACTTCAACAATTAACAGTGACATGCGTGGCAGTTTAGTCTAATTAGGGATTTGGCATTTGTTTTCCCGGCAAGGTTGCCGTGAGTGGAGTTAACTATGTACTAGGGGTTTACATGTTTGGTAGTTTCCGATGGATTCCGATCTGCACTAGTGTTTAGCTTAGAGTTCCTCTACGAGTATGAGTAGGAGTCCTAGTAGGTCTATGTGGGTTTGCATATTCGGTAGTTGCCGGGCTTACGCCAGCCTAATTTTTTTTTTTGCGAGACACAGTACAATCAAAGACGCTCATACATACGCGCACATACTCACCCCTATGAACGCACACACGTACACCATACCCCTATGAGCACCTCCAAGAGACTGCGTTGAAGAACTGATTCAGCAGGTCTTGAGATTGACGAAGTCCCCACAGGCGCCTCGCTGTCGACGGGAACGTCGCCTCCCCACTGAAGAATATTCCGTTTTTTTTAGAGACACCAAAGTGTCAAATCTGGGGTTTGAACTCTGATAGGCTGGGGGTGCCACTGCCCTCCTAACCATCCAACCACAGGTTGGTTCTCCCAGCCTAAACATCTCATATATCAACACTCAAAGCGAGCAGCGGAATCCATTACAAAAAAAGGGACATAGAAGAAAGTCTTTGCGGTTTTAGGTCGGTCAGCTCATGCGTGAGTTTTGTAACATAAGCTTTCACCGAGAATTGAGACAAATAAAAAGAAAAGGAGGGTGTGACATGCACCCTTGGAAATAAATCTTGTATTCGCATGTATTCGTCTATATTGATGTGATCGGTCTATGTGCAAATCTCAATATGGGATGAAGTGTAGCGCAATAGTCACGCCGTGGAGTTTAGAATTCAGACAACAGTCGGTTTATTGCAAGACTTCTGTTTTCTATTGCGGCACGGCAATATGGCAAAACACATATTGCCGCCTTTTGCAGATCTACGAAGTAGTGAATGATGAATGACTTATCGATCACCTTGGTTCTGGCCCTGCTTACTCGATCGGAGCTGGTTATGGTTTACTCGACAATCATGACGATCAACAATAGATGGCATGCCTTCCTCCTCGAGTTTAACTCTCCTATGCGTCACGATGATTTTTTGGGAGCTAAAGCTAAACCAAACACTACGATCGAAAGGGAAAATGCAAGAACAATTCTCCGATCAATGGTGACAGTGTTTGTCAGCAATGCTTTAGGTTCTCAAACCATAAGTGTATAATGCTATTGCTTTTGTGGATTCTCTTCTCGGCCTTGTGCAATGCCAAACATATGTAGCTCAATGCTACTTGGCCTACTTCGAATTGGAAAGTTCGCAAAGTGTGGTCCTATTTCTATTGGCTACATATTGGCCAGTGCTAGCCATTAGCCAGAGGAAATCAGCCCCAACCATAACTGCGAGAACATAAGTGTGAGACCTTAACCATATCTTTTTTGCAATATCCAGACGCAAATTTATTTTGTGTGTTTTGCAACAATTTTCTAGTGGTCTATAAAATTTGTTTAAAAGGTTGCAACATTTAAAACATGCCCTTGTAGCAAAAACAAATGCAGCATATCCATCATTCAATTGCAGCTAACGTAAAATGCTTGGCAGCGGAGCAACAAAAAAACACATCTAACATATGTGTCCAAGCAACATCACACAAACACATTTGCAGAGTTGAAAAAAAAATCCATTTGTAGCATACACCTAGAAATTAGTACAAGCTTTTATCCGCATATATACAATAAAATCCATAACCACTTGCCAAATTTTGGAACACCCTTTGCAAAATCAGAAATTACCAAAAAAAAAATAACATCCATCGGCAAAAGGACGCACCGACATGCGTTGATTCGAGCTTGCTAGTCACTAATCAACCACGTCGGAGGTTTGTCAGAGCTGGGTGAACACCCACCAATCCACCCGCAGAGCTCTTCTTTTCGAGGTTTGACTTGTGTGTGGGATCTCACCATCCATGGAAGAGCTATGGCATGGCATCCATTCATCACCACAAAAAACAAAATAAAATAAACATCAAATTCATTGTGAGAAAAAAATGAAAGGTTGTATTTTTGTTGCATAAGGAGATGGAATAATCTAGGTGATCCTCATGGGCGATCCTGCAATGAGATTAGCGAGGAGGACATGAGTGGTCCATACGATTTGACACTATGAATTGGATACATGTATTGGATAATATTCCCTCAGGTGCAACCATGTCATTCCCTTCCATCTTATCATATTCCACCAACAACGCACATGTATCTTGACTCCGTTTGGTGCATTCCACCTCATGCCCCTAACCAAAAACACCCTAAACGAATCAAAACTACTAGGATGGAACTGCATATAAGAACACCACCCTCCATTTATGTATATAGTTGATCAAACAAAGTGAAGATGAAAGGTTGATTTTCATAATGAGCCAACAACCTAAGAGTTGAATCATACGGATTATGCCATAAGCAAACCCAAAGGGATAGTTTCTAATAGTGCATGCTTAACACTATATCTAGTGTTTATGTGCTACCTAAAGACCAAAACACTATCCAAAATTCAAACAAAAATGAGATAAAACTGAAAATCTTGATACATGCCGTTTTGTAAAATACCAAAGTCGATTCACAATTCAACGAAAAAGGAAAAATCGAACTACATATAGTACCAAAATTCAAATACGGCGTAAATAGAACACTTGGGGTATTATTCACGGTCTAATTTTCCCTTTTTGTTTCTTCAGTCGTCGATCAAGTTTCGAAATGAAATTTTGGGGCATTGTAAAGGACTTGACAATTTTGTCGAAAGATTTCAGATTCTGGACACAAATCCAATCGATGAATTGAAGAAAAAAACATTAATAAAGGAGTATAAAAGGGCAAGTTATATACAAGTAGATGAAGATAACATAGATATATAGATGTACTCAATGCAGGAGGTAAATGACAAATTTTCTCTTTTGTGAAGGGTCACGCCACAAAAATGTGGCTCTAGAAAAGGCTAAGAGGTCGTGCATATCGTGTGTTGATTTTGTCAAGAACCAACACCACAAAGTTAGCTTCCATCAAAGGCTGTCCTACAGCCATGATTATTCCCACTAGTAGAAAAAGGGGCAATAGGCCCGGTCCATTTGGGCCTTCAGACCCGGTTCCCGAACCGGGACCAATTAGGCGGGACTAAAGGGTACCCCCTTTAGTCCCGGTTCAAAGATTAACCGGGCCTAAAGGCCTCGACACGTGGTGCGGCCAGGGAGCTCGCGGTGGAAGGCCTTTGGTCCCGGTTCGTGGTACGAACCGGGCCTAGGTTTCTCGCGGCAGAGAATTGCTATTTCTCTGCCGCGGCACAGATTTAGGTGTACCAGCGTTTCTCTGCCGGCAGAGAAACAGGGCGTTTCTATGCCGCGGCAGAGTTTCAGCAATGCATATATATCATTCAAGAAACCACAAAATCGTCATGAATATATATAGACATCGTCAACAGTACACGACATAGTCAACACAGTACACGTAATGCATGCATATTTACAATACAACATCTTCTCGACGAATATCCTCCGCCGTCACGATCTTCCGATAGTGCTCTCCACCTGGGGTAAGGACCTCGGTAATAAAGAATCCCGCGATTTCCTCTTGAATTGCTTTTATTTGATCCGCTATTATGAGAGTGTCCCGCAGGCGTGTCATCTATATTTAAAAAAGGAGATCAATATATGAATGGAACTCAATACAATAGATGGTACTAATTAAGATTAATTGTGAAAATTTGTTATCGTACACGAGTGTGGTGTATTTGGGCATCCCCACCCTTGGGACAGGACATGTCACGCATGAAGGTGCAGACGTAGTATCCACATAAGTTATTCCCTTGTTCCTGCCTCATACACTTTACGAAAAAATAGTTCGATCAAACTAATAATCAAGCATCGTATTGAAAGTAAATATCATATATAAAGTTTCACGGACATAGCTATATATATAGTACTACTTACAGGGTAATCTTCAAATGTAAGCTCCGGTTTCCATTTACCCGGAACAGTATTGATGAACCGTTTCCAAGCCCTGCCCGGCAAAAAATAATGAGTAAATGAGTAATTGATTAGTTGATGATATCTTCGAATTAGAGCAGATGAAGATGCCAATACGAAATTGATTGAAACTACCTCTGGAGGATGGCAGCCATGTCCGCCCATTCCGCATATTCTTTACGTTTCGAGTCCATGACTTTTACGACTCCAAGGTGAAGATCAATGATTAGGAGAATAAAGTGGAAACTGCACAAGCATAGCTCAATGATTACGAGAATAAAGTGGAAGGTGCACAAGCATAATGTATGTTATATATAACACTCACTTGAAGTTGTAGGGAAAGAATATATCCTCTTTGTCTGCTTGCTTCTCTAAAAACATTACGATGTTGTCCTCTGTGTCCTTGGCGAAGTCTCGAACCGTAACTTCATGAACTGTGTTTGGGTCTATGAACCCCAGCGGTAGGAGCTTGCCTCTTTTGTATTCCAGCTTCTTCATTCTGCATAATTAAATGTATAGCGTACACAAAGAATATAATGAGGATAATTGTTAGTGCAAATGAATGAGCTACAAACTTAATTACACAAATAAATCACTTACAGGCAGTAGCAACTGATGACAGCTTTGTCGAGGGCGTCTTGATTGAATAACTGAAACAGTTCTTCTAACTCAAGGTTTATCTCGTCTTTCCCCCGGAAGTAATGCTCATCTCTAAGATACACCGTGAGGTAGGCATCACCTCTTCGACAGGCTTTCAGGTACCAGTCATGCAACCTTCGCATCTGAGTCCCTAGACGCGCGAGCTCGCCAGGTTTGACGAGATCAGATCCGTATCTATACTTGTTTACCACTTGAGCCGTTGGATAGTAATCTTCGTACTCAACTGATGCTCCCTGAGCTCTAGCCGCCCGTTCGATCATCGATGCCGTCTCTGGATCATGATAGGGCTCCACGATGAAGTGGGGTACGGCCTGAATGTCCTGCTGTCCAAGCTGGGCGACTTTTTTTGCTTCTTTGCTCGCTCTAGAGGACTGTCCAAGAGAGCGGTCATAATCAGCTCTCAGCTCAGGTCTCTTCATTCTCGTCTCGGCAAAGTGCTTCACTGTCTGCGGTGGAATAATATTGAAGAAGGATGGTGGGAACACCAGCTCAAAACTAACGAGACATTGGACCACATCATTCTGCAACCTCGGTAGAATTTCTGGATTTATTACCTTCTGAGAAATTGCATTGAGGAATGCTTGATGCGTGTAGTTGACACGTCCGTTGGGAACCCCAAGAGGAAGGTGTGATGCGCACAGCGGCAAGTTTCCCTCAGTAAGAAACCAAGGTTTAATCGAAGGTAGAAGAAGCACGTTGAAGGTTGATGGCGGCGGGATGTAGTGCGGCGCAACACCAGAGATTCGGCGCCAACGTGGAACCTGCACAACACAACCAAAGTACTTTGCCCCAACGAAACAGTGAGGTTGTCAATCTCACCGGCTTGCTGTAACAAAGGATTAACCGTATTGTGTGGAAGATGATTGTTTGCAGAAAAAGAGAACGTGTTGCAGTAGATTGTATTTCAAGATAGAGAATTGGACCGGGTCCACAGTTCACTAGAGGTGTCTCTCCCATAAGATAAACAACATGTTGGGTGAACAAATTACAGTTGGGCAATTGACAAATAAAGAGGGCATGACCATGCACATACATATTATGATGAGTATAGTGAGATTTAATTGGGCATTACGACAAAGTACATAGACCGCCATCCAGCATGCATCTATGCCTAAAAAGTCCACCTTCAGGTTATCATCCGAACCCCTCCGTATTAAGTTGCTAACAACAGACAATTGCATTAAGTATTGCGCGTAATGTAATTAGTGACTACATCCTTGAACATAGCACCAATGTTTTATCCCTAGTGGCAACAGCACATTCATAACCTTAGAGGTTCTTGTCACCCCTCCAGATTCACGGAGACATGAACCCACTATCGAGCATAAATACTCCCTCTTGGAGTTACTAGCATCAACTTGGCCAGAGCATCTACTAATAACGGAGAGCATGCAAGATCATAAACAACACATAGACATGAATTGATAATCAACATAACAAGTATTCTCTATTCATCGGATCCCAACAAACGCAACATATAGAATTACAGATAGATGATCTTGATCATGTTAGGCAGCTCACAAGATCCGACAATGAAGCACAATGGGGAGAAGACAACCATCTAGCTACTGCTATGGACCCATAGTCCAGGGGTAGACTACTCACACATCACTCCGGGGCGACCATGGCGGCGTAGAGTCCTCGGGAGATGAATCCCCTCTCCGGGGGGAGGCGATCTCCTGGATCCCCTGAGATGGGATCGGCGGCGGCGGCGTCTCCGGAAGGTTTTCCGTATCGTGCCTCTCGGTGGGGGGTTTCGCGACGGAGGCTTTAAGTAGGCGGAAGGGCAGGTCAGAGGCGGCACGAGGGCCCCACACCACGGGGCCGCGCGGCCAAGGGGGGCCGCGCCGCCTAGGGTGTGGCCTGTCTGGCCTCCTCTTCGGACTTGGAAGCTTCGTGGCAAAATAGGACCCTAGGCGTTGATTTCGTCCAATTCCGAGAATATTTCGTTACTAGGATTTCTGAAACCAAAAACAGAACAGCAACTGGCACTTCGGCATCTTGTTAATAGGTTAGTTCCAGAAAATGCACGAATATGACATAAAGTGTAAAACATGTAGATAACATCAATAATGTGGCATGGAACATAAGAAATTATCGATACGTCGGAGACGTATCAGCATCCCCAAGCTTAGTTCTGCTCGTCCGAGAGGTAAAACGATAACACGATAATTTCGGAGTGACATGCCATCATAACCTTGATCATACTATTTGTAAAGCATATGTAGTGAATGCAGCGATCAAAACAATGTATATGACATGAGTAAACAAGTGAATCATAAAGCAAAGACTTTTCATGAATAGCACTTCAAGACAAGCATCAATAAGTCTTGCATAAGAGTTAACTCATAAAGCAATAATTCAAAGTAAAAGCATTGAAGCAACACAAAGGAAGATTAAGTTTCAGCGGTTGCTTTCAACTTGTAACATGTATATCTCATGGATATTGTCAACATAGAGTAATATAATAAGTGCAATAAGCAAATATGTAGGAATCAATGCACAGTTCACACAAGTGTTTGCTTCTTGAGGTGGAGAGAAATAGGTGAACTGACTCAACATTGAAAGTAAAAGAATGGTCCTCCATAGAGGAAAAGCATCGATTGCTATATTTGTGCTAGAGCTTTGATTTTGAAAACATGAAACAATCTTGTCAACGGTAGTAATAAGGCATATGTATCATGTAAATTATATCTTACAAGTTGCAAGCCTCATGCATAGTATACTAATAGTGCCCGCACCTTGTCCTAATTAGCTTGGACTACCGGATCATCACAATGCACATGTTTTAACCAAGTGTCACAAAGGGGTACCTCTATGCCGCCTGTACAAGGAGAAAGCTCGCATTGGATTTCTCGCTATTGATTATTCTCAACTTAGACATCCATACCGGGACAACATAGACAACAGATAATGGACTCCTCTTTTATGCATAAGCATGTAACAACAATTAATAATTTTCTCATATGAGATTGAGGATATTTGTCCAAAACTGAAACTTCCACCATGGATCATGGCTTTAGTTAGCGGCCCAATGTTCTTCTCTAACAATATGCATGCTTAACCATAAGGTGGTAGATCGCTCTTACTTCAGACAAGACGAACATGCATAGCAACTCACATGAAATTCAACAAAGAGTAGTTGATGGCGTCCCCAGTGAACATGGTTATCGCACAACAAGCAACTTAATAAGAGATAAAGTGCATAATTACATATTCAATACCACAATAGTTTTTAAGCTATTTGTCCCATGAGCTATATATTGCAAAGGTGAATGATGGAATTTTAAAGGTAGCACTCAAGCAATTTACTTTGGAATGGCGGAAAATACCATGTAGTAGGTAGGTATGGTGGACACAAATGGCATAGTGGTTGGCTCAAGTATTTTGGATGCATGAGAAGTATTCCCTCTCGATACAAGGTTTAGGCTAGCAAGGCTTATTTGAAACAAACACAAGGATGAACCGGTGCAGCAAAACTCACATAAAAGACATATTGTAAACATTATAAGACTCTACACCGTCTTCCTTGTTGTTCAAACTCAATACTAGAAATTATCTAGACCTTAGAGAAATCAAATATGCAAACCAAATTTTAGCATGCTCTATGTATTTCTTCATTAATGGGTGCAAAGCATATGATGCAAGAGCTTAAACATGAGCACAACAATTGCCAAGTATCACATTATCCAAGACTTTTTAGCAATTACTACATGTATCATTTTCCAATTCCAACCATATAACAATTTAACGAAGGAGCCATGAATACTATGAGTAGAAACTAAGGACATACTTGTCCATATGCTACAGCGGAGCGTGTCTCTCTCCCATAAAGTAAATGCTAGGATCCATTTTATTCAAACAAAACAAAAAACAAAAACAAACCGACGCTCCAAGCAAAGCACATAAGATGTGATGGAATAAAAATATAGTTTCAGGGGAGGAACCTGATAATGTTGTCGATGAAGAAGGGGATGCCTTGGGCATCCCCAAGCTTAGACGCTTGAGTCTTCTTGATATATGCAGGGGTGAACCACCGGGGCATCCCCAAGCTTAGAGCTTTCACTCTCCTTGATCATGTTGCATCATACTCCTCTCTTGATCCTTGAAAACTTCCTCCACACCAAACTTAGAACAACTCATTAGAGGGTTAGTGACAATAAAAATTAACATGTTCAGAGGTGACACAATCATTCTTAACACTTCTGGACATTGCATAAAGCTACTAGACATTAATGGATCAAAGAAATTCATCCAACATAGCAAAAGAGGCAATGCGAAATAAAAGGCAGAATCTGTCAAAACAGAACAGTTCGTATTGACGAATTTTATCGAGGCACCAGACTTGCTCAAATGAAAATGCTCAAATTGAATGAAAGTTGCGTACATATCTGAGGATTACTCACGTAAATTGGCATAATTTTCTAAGTTACCTACAGAGAAAACAGCCCAGATTCGTGACAGCAAAGAAATCTGTTTCTGCGCAGTAATCCAAATCTAGTATGAACTTTTCTATCAACGACTTTACTTGGCACAACAAAACACGAAACTAAGATAAGGAGAGGTTGCTACAGTAGTAAACAACTTCCAAGACACAAAATAAAAACAAAGTACTGTAGGTAAAAACATGGGTTGTCTCCCATAAGCGCTTTTCTTTAACGCCTTTCAGCTAGGCGCAGAAAGTGTGTATCAAGTATTATCAAAGGGTGGTGCATTCTCAGCGGGGTGTGGAGTTTTCTCAACCAGGCATAGTATATTAGATACATAAGTTTTAGCATCTCCTTTTCATTAGTCTTAGGCATGTTACTCTCATCAAACAAATTTTCAGGAACAAGCCAAGCATAGTTATTTTCTAGTGCATCATTCATAGCTAAGAGTTTACATGGTATTGGTGCTTTGATCTCCCCTCCATCATTAATATTATTAGTGTACTTTATTCTATCCATATCCATCTTTTCAAGGAGACTAACAAAATTGGTGTAAGTGAAGGAGATATGCCCTAGAGGCAATAATAAAGTGATTATTATTTATATCTTTATGTTTATGATAAATGTTTATATATCATGCTATAATTGTATTAACCGAAACATTAGTACATGTGTGATATGTAGACAAACAAAGAAGTCCCTAGTATGCCTCTTAAACTAGCTTGTTGATTAATGGATGATTAGTTTCATAATCATGAACATTGGATGTTATTAATAACAAGGTTATGTCATTGTGTGAATGATGTAATGGACACACCCAATTAAGCGTAGCATAAGATCTCGTCATTAAGTTATTTGCTATAAGCTTTCGATACATAGTTACCTAGTCCTTATGACCATGAGATCATGTAAATCACTTATACCGGAAAGGTACTTTGATTACACCAAACACCACTGCGTAAATGGGTGGCTATAAAGGTGGGATTAAGTATCCGGAAAGTATGAGTTGAGGCATATGGATCAACTGTGGGATTTGTCCATCCCGATGACGGATAGATATACTCTAGGCCCTCTCGGTGGAATGTCGTCTAATGTCTTGCAAGCATATGAATGAGTTCATAAGAGACCACATACCACGTACGAGTAAAGAGTACTTGTCAGGAGACGAGGTTGAACAAGGTATAGAGTGATACCGAAGATCAAACCTCGGACAAGTAAAATATCGCGAGACAAAGGGAATTGGTAATATATGTGAATGGTTCATTCGATCACTAAAGTCATCGTTGAATATGTGGGAGCCATTATGGATCTCCAGATCCCGCTATTGGTTATTGGTCGGAGTGAGTACTCAACCATGTCCGCATAGTTCTCGAACCGTAGGGTGACACACTTAAAGTTGGATGTTGAAATGGTAGTACTTGAATATGGAATGGAGTTCGAATATTTGTTCGGAGTCCCGGATGAGATCCCGGACATCACGAGGAGTTCCGGAATGGTCCGGAGAATAAGATTCATATATAGGATGTCATTTTATGTGAAATAAAATGTCGCGGAAGGTTCTATGGAAGGTTCTAGAAGGTTCTAGAAAAGTCCGGAAGAAACCACCAAGGAAGGTGGAGTCCACATGGGACTCCTCCATGCGGCCAGCCCTAGATGGGGAGGAGTCCCAAGTGGACTCCTCCATAGGGGCCGGCCACCCCCACATGGGAGGTGGAAATCCCACCTTTGGTGGGAGTCCTAGTTGGGCTAGGTTTCCCCTCTTATGGAAGGTTTTTGGTTCGGGTCTTATTCGAAGACTTGGACACCAACACTTGGGGATCCACCTATATAATGAGGGGCCAAGGGAGGGGGCCGGCCACCCCAAGACCACAAGCTGGCCGCCCCCCTTGAGTGGCCGGCCACCCCCTCCCAAACCCTAGCCGCCCCCTCTCCTCCACCACATCCCGCACGCTTAAGCGAAGCTCCGCCGGATTTCTCCACCACCACCGACACCATGCCGTCGTGTCGGATTCAAGAGGAGCTACTACTTCCGCTGCCCGCTGGAACGGGGAGGTGGACGTCGTCTTCATCAACAACCGAACGTGTGACCGAGTACGGAGGTGCTGCCCGTTCGTGGCGCCGGAACCGATCGTGATCAAGATCTTCTACGCGCTTTTGCAAGCGGCAAGTGATCGTCTACCGCAGCAACAAGAGCCTCATCTTGTAGGCTTTGGAATCTCTTCAAGGGTGAGACTCGATACCCCCTCGTTGCTACCGTTTTCTAGATTGCATCTTGGCTTGGATTGCGTGTTCGCCGTAGGAAAATTTTTGTTTTCTATGCAACGTTATCCTACAGTGGTATCAGAGCCGTGTCTATGCATAGATGGTTGCACGAGTAGAACACAATGTTTTTGTGGGCGTTGATGCTCTTGTTATCTTTAGTTTGAGTACTTTGCATCTTTGTGGCATAGTGGGATGAAGCGGCTCGGACTAACTTTACATGACCGCGTTCATGAGACTTGTTCCTCGTTCGACATGCAACTAGTATTGCATAAGAGGCTTTGCGGGTGTCTGTCTCTCCTACTATAGTGAAGATTCAATTTACTCTTCTATTGAAAACATTAGTATCAACGTTGTGGTTCATGTTCGTAGGTAGATTAGATCTCTCGAAAACCCTAAACCACGTAAAATATGCAAACCAAATTAGAGACGTCTAACTTGTTTTTGCAGGGTTTGGTGATGTGATATGGCCATAATATGATGATGAATATGTATGAGATGATCATTATTGTATTGTGGCAACCGGCAGGAGCCTTATGGTTGTCTTTAATTTTCATGTTGAGTAGTATTTCAAAGTAGTTGTAATAGTTGATACATGAGGTGAACAACCATGAAGACGGCGCCATGAACCTTGACGCTACGCCGACGATGATGGAGATCATGCTCGTTGATGATGGAGATCATGTCCGTGCTTTGGAGATGAAGATCGAAGGCGCAAAGACAAAAGGGCCATATCATATCACATATGAACTGCATGTGATGTTAATCCTTTTATGCATCTTATTTTGCTTAGATCGCGACGGTAGCATTATAAGATGATCCCTCACATTAATATCAAGATAATAAAGTGTTCTTCCCTCGTATGCACCGTTGTAACAGTTCGTCGTTTGAAGCATCTCGTGATGATCGGATGTGATAGATTCAATGATTCACATACAACGGGTGTAAGCCATGTTGCACACGGAATACTTGGGTTTGCTTGACGAGCCTAGCATGTACAGACATGGTCTCGGGACAACGGAAACCGAAAGGTTGAACACGAGTCATATGGATGATATGATCAACATGTTGATGTTCACCATTGAAGCTACATCATCTCACGTGATGATCGGTTTTTGGTGTAGTGAATTTGGATCGTGTACCACTTAACAACTATGAGGGATGTTGTATTAAGTGGGAGTTCATTAGTAATTAGATTAAAACATGAACTAATTATCATAAACATAGTCTGAGTAGTATTTTGAATTAATTTTGTAGTATTGGCATCCGTTTTCTACCATGCGCTAGTCTTGTAATTGAGATAGAAATACTGTTAAAATCTGACAAGAAACTTTACGGATTGGTACCGTATTGTTAAAGAATCAAGAATTGATTAAGTCCTATTGCAAACTTTTAGTAAACCTCACATTGTTGATTCAAAGAGCTATGGTTTCAATTAGTACCTAAAGTTATCTTGTCTCCGTGAAACTTGAAGTTCAAATCTGTTTGAAAAGTAAGGAGCTGAAAATTTAGTTTTCAGAAATAATCAAGGTATGAGATATATGTGATATCTAAGACCTTATTGCAATATGATAGAATAAAGTTTGGTGAGACTACATAAACTCATAAGTTTTATGGGAATGTACGAAGGTTGAAGACGCAAGGCGTCACAATCCTCCAACTATTGGGGCACTAACGATATTCGCATATCCATGAAGTGACCATCCTTAAATATGCACCGTTACTAAGACTCGTCGTTTCGAAGCATCACGTGATGATCGGGTGTGATAGATTCTACGTGTGCATAAAACGGGTGCAAGCTAGATTTGCACATGCAAATACCAAGGTTAAAATTTTACGAGCCTAGCATGTACAGACATGGTCTCGGAAAGTCGTCATGATATGATGGATAAAATTATGAGTGAAACTGTTCATCATATTACAAAGTTACTAATAGTGAAATCTGGAACACTTGTCATATGATGATCAACTTCAAAGTAAGAACCTCAAGGTTATTGGTATTTGACCAACAAACCTAGAAGTTAATGATGTTGATGTGTTTTTCTGAATAATGAGGAAAGCTAAAAGAGAAACTACAAAAGATTATTGGCAGAAAGAAAGAAAAGACTAGAATGTCTAGCTCAGGTGTATATAAATGATATACATGTTATGGTTGTATTCCTAGTTAGGTCTCACAATGAAATTCTTGGGTATTAGTATCATATTGGTTGGTATGAAGTGTCATACAAAACAAAGCAATACAAGAATACAATGGCCTAAGTGATGACAAGGAATATGATAGGAATGCACGTCTGGAACAAAATAAAGTGTTATTATGTTCATCGTTGGCATTCTATCTAGCCCTTAGAATTTATAATAAAGAACTTAATAATTGTTATTTTGCTCTGGTCAAATGAAAACAATGAGTTGTTCAAATTATGACATTACTCCATGTACGATGGATAAGTTATTATAAATCTTAATGGCGAAACATACATACATAACACTGACGCTAAAATGCCATAAGGCAAATGATTTGAATTCCACTTATTTGTGGAACCGCAATTTAGGTCATGTTAGAAAGGATCGCATGAAGGAACTCCATGCAAATGGATTTTTGGAGTCATTCGATTTGTTGAATCGTTTGGCACTTGCAAAATCTTTTCTAAAAAGTAATGACTGAAATACCGTTCATAGGCCGGGCAACTAACTTAGTGAAAACATACATAATGATATATGTGGTTCACTGGGCATAGTTGTGTGCGGAAGATTCTTCTACTTCATGAAAACTTTCAAACAATGAATTGAGTATATATGTGGATATATTCAATAAGGAAAAATTTGAAACATTTGAATAGGATTCAAATAAATTTCAGCATGAAGTGGAAATCATCGTAATAGAAAAATCAAATATCTATGATTGGATCATGGTGGAAATATTTGAATTACGAGTTTTAGCGAAAATCTAAGAGAGTTATGAAATTGTTCTACAACTTACATTTCTTGGAGTATCATAATGATGATATAGTATCCGAGATATGTATCCAAACCTTGTTGGATCAATGATGAGATAAAATATTGATGCCATTATATTTTGTGGATTATGCTTTAGTGACTACCGCTTTTACACTGAATAGAGCATCATCATGATCCATTGAAATGACACCATACAAGTTATGGCATGGGTATAAACCCTAATAGTCAACCAAAATCGGATGAATGTCTTTGTTGATTATCCCAGAGAATTGATTGGGAATTCTTCCCACTATGTAGACAAAGACAAAAGTGTTTGTCAATGTTTCTTACTTCCAAGAAATTGTTTCTAGTGAAGTATTTGAGTGGGAGGACAATATAATTTGATGAGGTTTATGAACCTGAGCATAATGATCAGTGTAGCGCAGCATCGGAAATTGGTTCCGGAAGCGACCACGACGATCATGGCTCCCATGACTACAAAGTGTTTTAGCCATGGAGATCGAAGTACATATTGAACCTTGTAGGTATGGTTTACTTTGTGATCAAATAAATGATTTGTGGACAAAGGATTGATTATGAACAATGATAAACCAACTACAAACAAAGAAGCTATGATGGGCCCTGACTCCGTTAAAATGGCTATACGCCATGAAATCCAAGATAGATGAATACTTTTTGAAAGTAAATGGATCTATAAAATTGATGGACTTGGATGAAATATCCTTGAAGAAGCTTGACTTGTCGAAAAGTTGTTTACGACAAAGTTTAAATAGTTGACTACAACAAGATTAGATCTTTCGTAGCAATGCTTATAGTCTATGTGGATTATTCTAGTAACCACTACATATTTCTTTTATGAGATATGTTAGTAGGATGGCAAAATATATTACTTATCAGAAGTGTGTATTAAAGGTGTATACAAGATACAACCAAGAGTTTTGCTGGTCCGTGGAATACTAGATAAGTATACGAACTTCAATTGGATGAAGTAAGTATCACGGAGTTAGAATCTTCACCAGATGAAATAGTCAAAGAGTTTTTGATTTCATCAGAGACGATGAAGAGGCTTGCATTTGCAAGAAATTAAGTGGGAGCGCTAAGACATATTTATAATACTTTATGTAGGTGACATATAGTTGGTTATAAATGATGTAATTATATACTTGATTAAAAGGTTTCATTGAGAAATTAATTTCAATGAAAGGATATGGACTGAAACATATCTAGTGTCAAGATCTATGAAGATAGATTGAAACACAAAATAAGTTTAAGTCAAAGTACATAGAATGGATATTGAAATAGTTCAATATAGAAATATTAAGAAAATGTTCTTGTCATGTGAAGTTTTAACAAGACTTGAGTGTATCTGACACTCAATGAGTAAAAACACATGAGTGATTATAGATCACGAATAATATGTACACAATCAGATATCCTATGCTCTAAGAGTGTTATGAGCATGATTCATGTGATGATCACTGAAAAACAGTAAGAATATTCTTGAGTACTTAAGAAGAACCAAGTATATATATATAGTTTTATATGGAGAAATGACAAACAAATCGCTGTAAGGTGATTACACCGATATTTGTTTTGTCACATATAAAAATAAAATTTCAATCTCAAATTAGACTAAGTGTTGTTTTAAAAGGTAGCACAATGAGCTAGAAGTTGTCTATGCTAGATTTAGAAGAGTTCTAAATATTATGACGGATTCTACAAAAGAAGGCAGAGTATGTCATTGTTTTGACAATGACAAAGTATGTTAAGTCAAGAGGTTCTTTAAGAACTTGGTGTATTTCCGACAGAGTCAGAACTTTGAAACTATATTGTGTGTGACAATATTAGTGACATATTTCAGACCGCGGAATTAAGGTTCCACCAGAAGACCAAACATATTTAATGCCAACTCATTTGGAAATGAGTGATGCGTTGAGACGCAAATGAATTACAAAATACATAACTTTCTGAGCATGTCAGATCCGTTGACTAAAACCTCTCCCGTGAGCAATACATGATAAAGCACCGAAGGCCAAGGTGTTATATCTTTACAAATGTAAACTAGATTATTGACTCTAGTGCAAGTGGGAGACTGAAGGAGATATGCCCTAGAGGCAATAATAAAGTGATTATTATTTATATCTTTATGTTTATGATAAATGTTTATATATCATGCTATAATTGTATTAACCGAAACATTAGTACATGTGTGATATGTAGACAAACAAAGAAGTCCCTAGTATGCCTCTTAAACTAGCTTGTTGATTAATGGATGATTAGTTTCATAATCATGAACATTGGATGTTATTAATAACAAGGTTATGTCATTGTGTGAATGATGTAATGGACACACCCAATTAAGCGTAGCATAAGATCTCGTCATTAAGTTATTTGCTATAAGCTTTCGATACATAGTTACCTAGTCCTTATGACCATGAGATCATGTAAATCACTTATACCGGAAAGGTACTTTGATTACACCAAACACCACTGCGTAAATGGGTGGCTATAAAGGTGGGATTAAGTATCCGGAAAGTATGAGTTGAGGCATATGGATCAACGGTGGGATTTGTCCATCCCGATGACGGATAGATATACTCTGGGCCCTCTCGGTGGAATGTCGTCTAATGTCTTGCAAGCATATGAATGAGTTCATAAGAGACCACATACCACGGTACGAGTAAAGAGTACTTGTCAGGAGACGAGGTTGAACAAGGTATAGAGTGATACCGAAGATCAAACCTCGGACAAGTAAAATATCGCGAGACAAAGGGAATTGGTAATATATGTGAATGGTTCATTCGATCACTAAAGTCATCGTTGAATATGTGGGAGCCATTATGGATCTCCAGATCCCGCTATTGGTTATTGGTTGGAGTGAGTACTCAACCATGTCCGCATAGTTCTCGAACCGTAGGGTGACACACTTAAAGTTGGATGTTGAAATGGTAGTACTTGAATATGGAATGGAGTTCGAATATTTGTTCGGAGTCCCGGATGAGATCCCGGACATCACGAGGAGTTCCGGAATGGTCCGGAGAATAAGATTCATATATAGGATGTCATTTTATGTGAAATAAAATGTCGCGGAAGGTTCTATGGAAGGTTCTAGAAGGTTCTAGAAAAGTCCGGAAGAAACCACCAAGGAAGGTGGAGTCCACATGGGACTCCACCTCCACGGCCAGCCCTAGATGGGGAGGAGTCCCAAGTGGACTCCTCCATAGGGGGCCGGCCACCCCCACATGGGAGGTGGAAATCCCACCTTTTGGTGGGAGTCCTAGTTGGGCTAGGTTTCCCCTCTTATGGAAGGTTTTGGTTCGGGTCTTATTCGAAGACTTGGACACCAACACTTGGGGATCCACCTATATAATGAGGGGCCAAGGGAGGGGGCCGGCCACCCCAAGACCACAAGCTGGCCGCCCCCTTGAGTGGCCGGCCACCCCTCCCAAACCCTAGCCGCCCTCTCCTCCACCACATCCCGCACGCTTAAGCGAAGCTCCGCCGGATTTCTCCACCACCACCGACACCACGCCGTCGTGCTGTCGGATTCAAGAGGAGCTACTACTTCCGCTGCCCGCTGGAACGGGGAGGTGGACGTCGTCTTCATCAACAACCGAACGTGTGACCGAGTACGGAGGTGCTGCCCGTTCGTGGCGCCGGAACCGATCGTGATCAAGATCTTCTACGCGCTTTTGCAAGCGGCAAGTGATCGTCTACCGCAGCAACAAGAGCCTCATCTTGTAGGCTTTGGAATCTCTTCAAGGGTGAGACTCGATACCCCCTCGTTGCTACCGTCTTCTAGATTGCATCTTGGCTTGGATTGCGTGTTCGCCGTAGGAAAATTTTTGTTTTCTATGCAACGTTATCCTACAGTAAGAACCAAGCATATTAAATTTAGCAAAGACCTTTCTAGCCTCTCTCGCTATACCACCAAATTCTCTAAGAAGGGTTTCTAAAACAAAATCTTTCTTTTCCCCTTCTTCCATATCACCAAGTGTGAGAAACAAGTGTTGGATTATAGGATTGAGATTAACAAATTTAGTTTCCAACATGCGAACTAAAGCAGCAGCAGCAATTTCATAGGTAGGGGCAAGGTCTACCAAGTGTCTATCCTCAAAATCGTCAACGGTACTAACATGGTTGAAGAATTCTTCTATATTATTTCTCCCAATTATAGACCCACGTCCTACCGGTATGTCTTTCGTGGTAAAATTAAAAGGAAACATGATGAATCAAGTAAGGTAAATGCAAGTAACTAATTTTTGTGTTTTTGATATAGCAAACAAGATAGCAAATAAAGTAAAACTAGCAACTAATTTTTTTGTATTTTGATTTAGTGCAGCAAACAAAGTAGTAAATAAAACTAAGCAAGACAAAAACAAAGTAAAGAGATTGAGAAGTGGAGACTCCCCTTGCAGCGTGTCTTGATCTCCCAACGGCGCCAGAAATTTGCTTGATGCGTGTAGTTGACACGTCCGTTGGGAACCCCAAGAGGAAGGTGTGATGCGCACAGCGGCCTCAGCAAGAAACCAAGGTTTAATCGAACCAGTAGGAGTCAAGAAGCACGTTGAAGGTTGATGGCGGCGGGATGTAGTGCGGCGCAACACCGAGATTCCGGCGCCAACGTGGAACCTGCACAACACAACCAAAGTTTTTGCCCCAACGAAACAGTGAGGTTGTCAATCTCACCGGCTTGCTGTAACAAAGGATTAACCGTATTGTGTGGAAGATGATTGTTTGCGACGAGAAACAGATTGCAGTAGATTGTATTTCAGTATAGAGAATTGGACCGAGGTCCACAGTTCACTAGAGGTGTCTCTCCCATAAGATAAACAGCATGTTGGGTGAACAAATTACAGTTGGGCAATTGACAAATAAAGAGGGCATGACCATGCACATACATATTATGATGAGTATAGTGAGATTTAATTGGGCATTACGACAAAGTACATAGACCGCCATCCAACATGCATCTATGCCTAAAAAGTCCACCTTCAGTTATCATCCGAACCCCTCCTATTAAGTTGCTAACAACAGACAATTGCATTAAGTATTGCGCGTAATGTAATTAGTGACTACATCCTTGAACAGAGCACCAATGTTTTATCCCTAGTGGCAACAGCACATCCATAACCTTAGAGGTTCTTGTCACCCCTCCAGATTCACGGAGACATGAACCCACTATCGAGCATAAATACTCCCTCTTGGAGTTACTAGCATCAACTTGGCCAGAGCATCTACTAATAACGGAGAGCATGCAAGATCATAAACAACACATAGACATGAATTGATAATCAACATAACAAGTATTCTCTATTCATCGGATCCCAACAAACGCAACATATAGAATTACGGATAGATGATCTTGATCATGTTAGGCAGCTCACAAGATCCGACAATGAAGCACAATGGGGAGAAGACAACCATCTAGCTACGCTATGGACCCATAGTCCAGGGGTAGACTACTCACACATCACTCCGGAGGCGACCATGGCGGCGTAGAGTCCTCGGGAGATGAATCCCCTCTCCGGGTGCCGGAGGCGATCTCCTGGATCCCCGAGATGGGATCGGCGGCGGCGTCTCGGAAGGTTTTACGTATCGTGGCTCCTGGGGTTTCGCGACGGAGGCTTTAAGTAGGCGGAAGGGCAGGTCGGGAGGCGGCACGAGGGCCCCACACCACAGGCCGCGCGGCCAAGGGGCGCGCCGCCCTAGGGTGTGGCCACCTCGTGGCCCCACCGTCTCCTCTTCGGACTTCGGAAGCTTCGTGGCAAAATAGGACCCTGGCGTTGATTTCGTCCAATTCCGAGAATATTTCGTTACTAGGATTTCTGAAACCAAAAAACAGGAACTGGCACTTCGGCATCTTGTTAATAGGTTAGTTCCAGAAAATGCACGAATATGACATAAAGTGTGCATAAAACATGTAGATAACATCAATAATGTGGCATGAAACATAAGAAATTATCGATACGTCGGAGACGTATCAAATGCACATAGCTTCACAATGGGCAGTCGAACATTTTCCGGTAGAAGCCCTCTCAATGCAATCGGAAGCAACTGTGTCATTATCACGTGACAGTCATGAGACTTCAGGTTCTGGAATGTTTTCTTCTCCATATTTATTATTCCCTTTATATTGGAGGAGAAGCCAGACGGGACCTTGATACTGCTCAGACATTCAAAAAATATTTCCTTCTCTGCTTTTGTAAGAGCGTAGCTGGATAAATGACGTCCTTTAACTCTCTCATGCAGCTTTTTGGGGTCTTTCCAACGTTGCTAGTCCTCCCGTGCTTCTGGTGTATCTTTTGTCTTCCCGTACACGCCTAGAAAGCCTAGCAGGTTCACGCAAAGATTCTTCGTCACGTGCATCACATCGATTGAAGAGCGGACCTCTAAGACTTCCCAATAGGGTAGATCCCAAAATATAGATTTCTTCTTCCACATGGGCGCGTGTCCGGCATCGTCATTCGGAACAGACCGTCCGCCAGGACCCTTTCCAAATATTACATCTAGATCCTTGACCATACCAAATATATCAACACCATCACGATGGAGAGGCTTCCTCCGGTGATCAGCCTCACCGTTGTAATGCTTGCCTTTCTTTCTTACGGGATGGGTAAGCCTAAGAAATCGACGATGCCCCAGGTACACGACCTTCTTACATTTTTCCAAATAATCACCTTCGAGCTCATGTAAACAGTGCGTGCATGCATTGTATCCCTTGTTTGACTGTCCTGAAATGTTACCAAGAGCAGGCCAGTCATTGATGGAAAAGCAGCGCTCTTAGGTCAAATTCCTCCTGCTTGTGCTCGTCCCACACACGTACACCTGCTAGAGACCACAGCTGTAGAAGTTCTTCAACTAATGGCTTCAGGTACACATCAATGTCGTTCCCGGGTTGCTTCGGGCCTTGTATGAGCACTGGCATCATAATGAATTTCCGCTTCATGCACAACCAAGGAGGAAGGTTATATATACAAAGAGTCACAGGCCAGGTGCTATGGCTGCAGCTCTGCTCTCCAAAAGGATTCATGCCATCTGTACTTAGACCAAACCGTAAGTTCCTTGCATCCTGTGCAAAGTTTGGGAAATCTCTATCGATTTTTCTCCATTGGGAGCCATCAGCAGGGTGCCTCAACATCACGTCTTTCTTACGATCTTCTTTGTGCCATCGCAACAACCTAGCATGCTCTTTATTTCTGAACAAGCGTTTCAGCCGTGGTATTATAGGAGCATACCACATAACCTTGGCAGGAACCCTTTCCGGGGCGCTCAACATCACCAGGGTCATCTCGTCTGATCTTATACCGCAATGCAGTGCACACCGGACATGCATCCAAATTCTCGTACTCATCGCGGTAGAGGATGCAGTCATTAATGCATGCATGTATCTTTTGCACATCTAATCCTAGAGGGCAGACAATCTTCTTCGCTTCGTACGTACTGGCGGACAATTCGTTACCCCTTGGAAGCTTCCTCTTAATTATTGTCAGCAACTTTCCAAATCCTGAGTCAGTGACACCGTTCTCTGCCTTCCATTGCAACAATTCCAGTGTGCTGCCTAGCTTTTTATGGCCATCTTCGCAAGTTGGGTATAACAATTTGTTGTGATCTTCTATCATCTTGTCGAAGGCCAACCTTTCCTTTTCAGTTTCACATTCTCTCCTTGCATCAGCAATGGCCCGGCCAAGATCATCATCAGCAGGCTCATCTGGTGCCTCTTGATCTTCTACTTCATTGTCTTCATTGCCTTCTGCAGTATCATCGTATTCAGGGAAATTGGGATAACCGTCATCATCCTCTTCCTCTTCGTCATTGTCTTCCATCATAACCCCTCTTTCTCCGTGCTTGGTCCAACAATAGTAACTGGGCATGAAACCGGATCGCAGAAGGTGGCTGTGAATGAGACTCGAGTGAGCGTAATTTACGGTATTCTTGCAGTCCACACATGGACAATACATGAAGCCACCATGTTTGTTTGCCTCCGCCACGGCCATAAAATTATCCAGGCCCGCAGTGAACTCGTCAAACCGTCGGTCAATGTACATCCATTGCCGATTCATCTGCATGATATAATTAAGCTGATCAAAACCATTACAGAACATCACGATGTATATATACACATGCATTTATCAATTGCAGATGAAAAGGATAAAGTTGTTAACCTCGATGAAGAAGAAAAAAGCAAGTTAAGTGTGGCTTGATTTGTGTAAACTCAAGTTCAAACACCTCTTGTGCATGTGAAGAAGAGAGGAGAGCAATACACCCCTCTTGTGAAGAAAGTGAAAAAATGGCAAAGTGTGGCTCACACTTGGGCAGGGGCAAGGTTATATAGCCAGAGGCGGGGCTTTGGACCCGGTTTGTATTACAACGGGACTAAAGGGTTCCACGCGACACGGCTGCAGCGCGTGCGGTGGACCTTTAGTCGGTTTGTATTACAAACCGGGTCAAAGGCCCTACGACAGCTCGGGTGGGGTCGTCAAGAACGAACCGGGACCAATGCCCCCATACCGGTTTGGTTCAGCACGGACATTGCTTAAGGCCTCTTCTCCACTAGTGTCCGCTGAACTCTCTGAAGGTTGATATGTAATTGTGGCGGTGTATATTTAAGTTGGCGTCAAGCCAGCATCCCGCAATGATGGAAGCGAGGTATCCCAACTCATATGTGACTCTCAAGATACAACATGCATTTGAGTCTCCAACTCGAGGCATCCTAAATCCAACAATAATAAAGCGCCTGAAAATAATGGTTAAGAAAAAGCATTAATATTGGTAAGGCACTTGGGTCTGAGAAAATGTAGGTACTACATAATAACGAACAAAACAATTGAGTTACTATAAGCGAAAGTATAGAGTGGGCAACATATTAATGAGGTTCTTATGTTTGTAGAAAAAAAGTTGCTGCTGAATACATGAGTGTGCATAAAAATTTAGATAACATACATAAATCAAATCATAGGGCAAATGAATCTCAATCTTCATACAAGTCAACTTCCTTTGTCAAAAAAATATAAAAAATCAATCAACTTCCAAGTAGAAATAAAGACATAGAAACTGATCAGAACTACTCCCTCCGATTCATATTAATTGACTTCAATATGAATGTATCTAAAACTAAAATGTGTCTAGATACATCCATATTAGAGTCAATTAATATGAACCGGAGGGAGTACATAAGTTCAGAACCACCAAAAAGATGGCCTCACTGTCACTGTTGTTTATGAGCTCTAGTATTTCATGCAGATCATGCAGAAGCCATGAACAAAGGAAAGTCACAACTATAGCGAAGCATATAGTCTAGACCAGGACAATCAACAGCATACTACTTCCTTCATTGACTGTGTGTGTGTGAAGCTCCAAAAGCAAACTGCTATCAGAAACGAACAGCAGAAGGAGGACGGTCTCTGATGGCACTCTGGCAGGGGCAGACCTACCCAGCAATTAAGAAGCTGTGATCTAACTAATCGGTATCATCGAGGAGAAATTAGCTCATCCCTGGATATAATGAACAAACAAAGCTCCTACCTCAAAAAGTCAAAACCAAAGGGAACGGCAATGGCGGCGGCGACGACGACGCGCGTGAGAGGCTGATGGGGTTTGAGGTCAGGTTCAGGCAGGTTTGATCATGGCGTCGGCGAGATGTAGCCGATTAGCTTATGTCAGGGTCGGGTTCGGTCAGGTGACTCGGCCTCCAGACTCCTTGTTCAAACCGGTTCAGGTTTTAACCCCAACACATCTCGGAGTGAACAGAACTGAGATTGAACGGGAGTCAGCTGGGGATTAGAGCATCTCCACTCGTCCCCCCGACGAGGCCCCCGAGCGACGTTTTTTCCATCCGGACGGCGAAATTCGCCGCCGCGTTCCTCGTTTTCGTCCGGATTTGACTTCATCCATCCGGCGAGCCCACGCCATCCGGCCCCGGCGCTTTCCGACGGCTAAACCAACCGCCCACGCCCACGTGTCTCCTCTTTCGTCCGGATTCCCCGAGCCATCCTCTTTTCTCCGAGAAACGCCGCTTGGGGAGCACGACGGAACTACTCCTCCCACGCCAAATCTTCCTCCAATCCGGACGAAAAATTCGCCGGATTTGGACGTGGGGAGCGCCAACGAGTGGGGATGCTCTTACCAACGCTCTATCTGAGACCTGCTCTATTAGGCAAGAAAAAAACTGTGAAGCTCGCGTGTTGCCAGATCGATCGTTCACACATGAAGCCCAAACACTTCACTGGTTTCTGCTTGCAATCAATTCTAGGTGCATCTTAGTTAGGGCATATGCAAATTCAACGCAAAAAAAAAAAAAAAAAAATCAACTTAGCAAAACATCCACTGCCAAGGACGTACATTTCATCAAAATCGGCAAAAACCCCATTCGGAAATTCCATCTGTGAAAAGCTACAACGACATTGACAACACTGAGATTCAACGCAATGAAGGAGACATCTATAACAAGCTAGTAGTATGTATCAGTTTCACAGCACCACCTACAAGACTACCACATGGGAGAAAGCACATTTCCTAGAAAAAAATCCACATCTGCGCTGCGACCTTGCGGAGGAAAGAAACATGGTGTAGTTTGATCAGATGGGTCAGAGACGGCTGTTGTTGCACAATTGCAGGACTTAGCCTATTGCCTGATTTTCTTGGAGCTGCTGCAGTCGGGGCACTTGTAGTGCTTTATGTGCTCCGCTTTAGCCGGGGTTATCCGCACGCACTTGCCATGGAACCACCGCTCGCAGATGTCGCAGCCGATCCAGAACTCGCTTGCGCTGTATATGCCGCCGCAGCTTCCGCAAAAGGTTTCGCTGTGCTCTTCATCCTCCTCCTCGTCATCGTCTTCTTCTGGTCCTCGAGCAACTGCCCTGGAGTTCTTTGCGTGAACATCCTCTCTTCGCTGCTAAAGAAGAAAGGGTTCGAGTTAGGTTCAGAGACAGGACCTCCAGTTTCTGAATTTCGAACAAACACAAACTACTGCAGGGTGGATCAGCCTGTGTACCTTTGGCTTTGATGAGTGTCTGGATTTGCCGCTGCTGTGCTTCCTGGCAACCATACTTTCGTACACGTTTGGGTGATCGTTGATCAAGCTGAACAAGCGCTTCCTGGCAAACAGGAGACCAAAGAATAGTTGGATTGGCAGCAGGCGCAGCTAAAAGCCCTCACACAAACTTAACACCGCATATCTTAAGAACTATTTCACAGAACACTCCCTTAATTAGTGGAGTAACATTCCTCTTAGACAAAAGGCAGCCAAGAAAAAGAGAGAACAATAATAAGATAACCAGAAAAGGCATGAAATCTATAAAAGTACTGAAAAATGACCCGGTTCAGAAAAATGAAGACATGGGAAAATGACAGACCACTTAACAAAGAAGACATCAAGAGCAAAAATCAGCAAGTGCATCCAACTGGTTCTTGCATGCAATCAGTTCTCCTAAGAGGATCTTCTTTTAGAATATTTTTCTTCACAATATAGGCTACATGATACCACTTCCATAGAGAAAGTACCACATTTATTGTGGCCGTGCTGAGTGGGGGACCTTTATCTTTAGTGCTAACACAAGGTAACGGACTGTAAATATATTACTAGCATGGCAAGCCACCAACATACAAGGAAAAACCTCAAGTCCTCTGGAACAATATGCTGCGAACGTTCTCCAAGTGGGCAAAAGTATGAATTTCACTATGATGACTAAGAAAAGAGTACATGGACATTCTGGTGAAAAGTATCCCTATTCTAAGTAAATTGTCTAACAAACCATAAAATAGTATAACTAAATATCATGGTCCAATTGTCAATTTCTAGAGATGAGATGATGAGTGACGGATAGAACGGCTCCCTGATGGAGTGTGATACTGAAGTGAAGATTGTTTAAGTTACTTCATTTCTTTTATTTCAATTAGCTGAATTGTAAAGAACAAAATAATGCCCAATATAAAGCTGGAACCTCGAAGGTACACAGACAAATAAACATTTAGGCAGCAAAATCTCACTGTAGTTCTTTTCTGGCGAAAAAAATATAGAACATGCATAAATTAACACATACGTCGATGTAAACGAAATGCTAGAATTATCGCTTACCAGCATGCTAGAACCATACATGGGTAAAAGAATGGGCATTGGTTGTTATCAAGTGCATCAAGAGAACAGAATGAGTAAATAATATGCCGCCCCAGAAAAAGAGAACAGAATGAGTTGTTCACAAGGGAGATCTACATACCACCATAATAATGGCAACTTAAGCACACCATGTTGCTTACTTGCTTAATCCCAGGTTATGTATTTATTTTCAACATCCCCACTGATCAATAGTACATTCAAAGAGGTTGATTTCCCAATCAAACTTCAAATCTGTCCTTGCTAAATTATGTGTGTGTAGTTTCTCACCATCTCAATTTGTTCAATTATTTGGATAGATGTACATCAATGAAGTGGACATGCAAGTACTAAAGAAGTGCCATTTGAACGATCTCCAACAACTGCAAGCATCAAGAATTTCTTTCACCATATTTTTGTTCACCTTGGTCATAAATTTGAAGCTCGGTGCAGTTGCTTGAGAAAGTAGATGGAGGCAACTTTGGTAATGGCTTGAGAAAGCTCGGGTCATATATTTGGAATGGCCATAATGTGCTAAACTCCATGTTTGCTTAAATTCTTTGTTAAGCCATCAGCAAAGGATCAATTTAGAGGAACTAAAATTCCTAGAATAACTTTGGTAAGTTAGCATGCCAGCATAAAAGCCTTAGAAGGGCAGAGGGTGCCTTATATAGCATTCCATCATGGGGTAGATCATGACCTCTATTAGTATGGTTTGTGATTCCTACATATTACATCAGCCAGTAAATGCACAACTTCTTCAACTACTACAACGACATCTACAGAAATAAATAACTCTGCAATTAACATGGCAGAAACTTCAGGAAAGAACGGTCCCAACATGAGAGTTTTACTCAGAGACAGGTGGCAGATTAATATTCGGCTCTACATAGCTAAGCTTAGAGCAAGTTGTGGCACAGTTCCTCGCCACTAACACAAAAACAGGATAGACACTAAATAAAATTCTAGAAATCAGCTGAAACTACGAGGATGGAACTAAGTAGGAGCACACTATACTCCATTTGTGCATGTGATTTCTGAAATAAAGTGAAAAGCAAGAGTTGTTTTTCAGGATGAGTCGATGTACCCTAATGGGCAGTTTCAAATAAAAGGGTCAGCAGAAAGAAGAGAAGCAACGAACTGGAAAACCGAATAAAGCAAACACATAGGAAAAGCATGACCCTCCGATTCACTCAAAGCAAAGAGGAGAAGCAGGGAAAAAAAGAGGAGCACAAGATACATGTGCACATGGCCACACATGCACCAACCACCAAGTGAAACAAAAATAAATGGACCATCAAATCGGTCACGCGTATCCCAACTCCCAGGTCACACCTAGCAAGCAAAGCTAAAGTAGTCCACCGAAAAGGCACATTGGATCTTCCCTGAATTGTCTATCAGGAATACTCTACTAGTTAATTCAGAAACTGATAAATCGACTACTAAAATACAGGAGTATGATGTTGTTCGCTCGATCGACAAAGGAAGGCACCGAAGCAGGTGAAATCGAAACTCAGAAGAAGAGCAGCAGCAGTGAAGGTATATACCGTTCGTTAGCGCTGAGCGGCGCGGCGAAGAAGAATGCGACGGAGAGGAGCCATGAGTCGGAGTGCACGGCGACGAGGGAGAGCCAGTCGCGGCGGTGCATGCCGTTGCGTGCGAAGTTGATGCCTAGCGCCGGCTCGGGCAGCTCGGGCGGCACCTCCTCCGCCGGCAGCGCCACCTCCCAGCTGCCGTCGGGGTTGCCGTAGAGGCACAGGTTCTCCTTGTCTGAAAAAAACCGAGCTCGATCCAGTCAATACCCGCCCGGATCCCACCGCCGGCGGCGCCTGGAAGCCAATCTCACTCACCTGGGTCGCAGAAGTCGTAGAAGTCGTCGACATCTGCACGGCGGACAGGAGAGGAGACGCGGGGGAGCGCGGTGTTAGATCTGCGCGCGCGCGAGCGCGGGTGGCCCGTCAGCGCGAGAAGGCGGAGACGAGGATGAGGAGGAGGGGAGCGGTTGGTTTAGGTACTGACCGGAGGTGAGCGCGCGGACGAGGCCGTCGCGGCGGGCTGCGAAGTCCTTGTAGATGGCCTCGACGGTGCGCGGCCTGGACGAGGCGGGGGCGGGCGCCCGCGCCATCTCCATCGGACCAGAAGGCGCGCGTGCCGGCGGGCGACGGGCGGCGGCGGCGGCGAGCGGAGGCGGAAGGCAGGTGGGGAGCGGGCGGCGTCGAGTCGAACCGCAAGCAAGAATAGGATTCGGTTTTATTACACCCTGCCGTGCTCAAAGGGTCTTGTTTGGCTGCGACCCCTGCACGCTGACTTCTGGGCCCGGAGACTGGATCTGGCGCCGGTCCCACGTGGATAAAGCGGGTACGCGGAGGGGTAGTGGGCCCGGGTAGGCTGCTGACCTGGCGCCGATGGGGATGGCCGACCTGGTCCTGAGCCCGACCATCTCAGATCCAACTAGCCGCCCCGCACGACCGCAGCGATGGCTCCCTGCAGTGCGACTTGTCGGGGACCACTCCCTGCCGTTTGATCTTGCCATCAATGGTCCAGATGAACACGTTACTAAACTGCTGTGAGGAAACAGCAGCAGCGTGAAGGCTGAAAAATTCTTTTTGCCACGACTCAACCGAGACACAGAACTTATGCTGCTAAGTTAACATAACACTGAGATGATACTGAACAAGTGGCAAAATTCATGGTACAAACTGAAACTCAGCGGCTTAAAATTCAGATGTTTCCTCGAGAAAAAAAAACTAAGCACAGAAACAGGCAGCTGACAAGTTCATCTCAACATGAGTTCTGATGTAGCGGTCCACAGTAACCAGCCAAGGCCGAAGGGGGTAGCTGTTTTAAGATCTGGGCTTCTCCTTCTTCTCCTTGAAGAGGGCGAGGAGAGACACGCCGGACACCTTCACGACCTTGAACCTGACACCGGGAATGTCTCCCACAGCATGTCCCTTCCGACCGAACCCAGCGATCAGCACCTCGTCCTACACACACAGTATGGGCAGTGTTAGCACTTAGCAGAAAGGGGGGTTGACCATCGACGCTCGACACTGATGTCACAGAAGACAGAAATAATCCTTACATTCTCCTCGATGTAGTTCAGGCAACCGTCGTTCGGCACAAAGGCGGCGATCTTCTTTCCATTCTTCACCAGCTGGACACGAGCGCACTTACGGATAGCAGAGTTCGGCTGCTTAGCTTCAATGCCGCTGCAGTTCAAGCAGGGTGTGCGCGTCAGTTATTTATTCTTCTTCGGAAATAACATGCACTAGCTGTTCACTGAACTCACATCTTTTCAAGGACAATGCCCTTTGCGTGGGATGAACCGGCAAAGGGTTTCTTCCACTCGTTCCCGAGATGGCTCTTCTTGTAGGCTTTGTCGGCCCACCTCTGGTTCCTTCTGTGGGTCTTGAGCTTGCGCCCAGCTCCCATACCACGTGTCTTACTGCATCAGCATTTCAGACGTTAGGATTCAAGAAATACATACATGAGAACAAGCCCAACATAAAAGGCTCTATTTCGAACAATTCCAACAAACAATATCAAGGCAGAGTCAAGGTGCAGTTGCATCCATGATAAACTGAAGAAGGACAAAGTAAATGAATGTGTTCAACAAGCATATTCAAGTGAAGAAGTAGACCGATTTTCTCTACTAAACATTTCCACTAACCAAAAGCATGAAATCATAATCAAGTCCCGACAAGCAATTAAAACAGACATTTCACAAAGACACGGTGTACCAAGGAGAGTGATGTGGAGCAAGGAGCACTAGTGCTGATTAAACCAGATCTAGTGAAACAAATAACACAAATGCAGGCACATACCAAGTACCTACTCCTCCACATGTTTGCTACAACCTGAGTTTCTTACGCTAGTCAGTTTAAAGCACTTACTGGCAGTACATGCAATTAAAAAAATAGCTCAAGGACACTTCATTGGTAGGCTGTTAAAAATCACACTGAAGTTCCATTACTTAACTCCTGAACCTCCATAATTGAGCTACATTCTCTACTTTGGAATGAAGTTCTCACTCTGGCTTTGTATGTTCAGGAAGCTGAAGTACAAATTGGAGGAAAAAAATAGTATACTATCAATGAAGTTCTCACTCTGGCTTTGTATGTTCAGGAAGCTGAAGTACAAATTGGAGGAAAAAAAATAGTATACTGGAAAAAAAAAAGCTAACAGTGTGGAAAAAAAACACAGTCAGACCAAATAGTGAAGACAAACAAAAACTAGATTTCCTGGACAAATCAATGAAGTACTGCAATCACGAAATTTAAAAAATATACATTGCAAGCATCCATAAGTGAAACCACATCCACATATACAATGACACATTCAGTGCTTGCCCCATATGCATATCCCAATGAACTAGAGACAGACACTAATACCACTAACAAAATGTAGGATATGCCTCCTCAAAGTCAGGGTGATACATGGATGTATATAATGTGTGATCATGCTCGGTACAAAAACCTTTGGTCCTCTTGCTATATGGAAAATCGAAGAGGATACTAGACTACGGCATTAATACCCCATGGTCTATATGGGTAACGCATAATAAAACGGATGGATGTAACTAGAGCATTGGACACAATAGAGGTGTATGTTTCTTCAATCAGAAGTGCAGAATGCAGCAAGTACCTTCATGTTAACAGACAACTAAAGTAATTCTCAATTATTTTTAATGGCCAAAAAGTCAAAAGCAAAACCAAGACTTAAAGGTGAGCAATTTGCGCAAGCAAACCAAGGATCATTTCAGACTACAGAGTTGCCTCTTCTATTCAACTAGTGTCCACACCACAACTATGAGTTCAAGTGCACCACGGGTTTGAAAGCTACTAGCGTGACCAGGCCCCCTTTTGAGCTAGTAGTTTCATCCTTCACAAATTAATTGGTACACACGCAATTCGAATTAAGAACCAAAGTTATACAGATCCCTACTCTTAAAATTCAGTTCATATTTCACAGTTGCATCAAACAATGGGTCTAGGATCTAACTTGCTACACCAGATGAACACATCGTAAGGTGGAAGAGATAAATTATCGGAATCTAACAGATCTGTTGAGAGAGGCAGAGAGCAAGTCCAACAGAATAAGGCAAAAATAGTAGGAGATAGGCAAGGTAAGCCGCGAAGCTCGAAGGTGTAGCTGCGTGGCCAACGGCAATGGCGCTGGAGCTAGCAGCGGCGGAAGGATCTGGTTGGAGACTAGGAGGTTGGCAAGGTTGGCAGTGGGTTGTGAAGGGTTTATCGAGGAAGATGAGCCGTGGGGCTGTGGGGCCATGGTGCTGGGCTCAGTTATTCGTTGGCATGGGCCTCATAGATGGTCTGTTGGTTCTTTATGAGTTCGGACTTTCAGATCCAGAATTGAAAGGCTTGGCGGGGTCGTTTGAATGGTACTAGCGCCGCAAGGCATCCTTTCTAAGATAATTCCAATTAAGCACCAAAGCAATAAAGATTCCTACTCTTGCTAATTACCTTCAAATTTCACAGCTGCACCAAACAAAGGGTCTAGGATGTGCCTCCACATATAGATCAAACATTAATTGTTCATGTCCCCATGATCTAGAGATACACGTTAATACCACTAGCATTAGGCAGGATGTGCCTCCTCAAAGTTCATACATGAACATATAAGAGGTGCAACCATGCTCAGGAAAACTATTTGGTCCCCCTTCTGTATGGTTAAACAATTACTAGACTACTGACTGCTGCATGAATGCCCTATGTTCTAGTATGTTCGGACGCAGAAGAAAACAGATAGATGAAACTAGAGATTAGTGCCAGGAGGAGGTGTATGTTTCTTCAATCAGAAGTGCACAATGCAGCAAAGTACCAACATGCTAACAGACAACTAAAGTAGTTATCAATTATTTCTAATGGCCAAAAAGTCAAAAGCAAAACCAAGACTCTAAAGGTGAGCAATTTGTGCAAGCAAACCAAGGATCATTTCAGACTACAGAGTTGCCTCTTCTATTCAACAAGTGTCCACACCACAACTAAAACTTCAGGCGCGCCACGGGTTTCAAAGCTAACTGGCGCGGCCAGGCCCCATTTTGAGCTAGATCCATCCTTTACAAATTAATTGCTACACACGGGATTCGAATTAAGAACCGAAGTTATACAGATCCCTACTCTTAATAATTCTGTTCAATTTCGCAGCTGCATCAAACAATGGGTCTAGGATCTATCTTGCTACACCAGATGAACACATCGTACGGTGGACGAACTAAATTATCGGAAACTAACAGATCTGTTGAGAGGGCAAGTCCAATAGAATAACGCGAAACTAGTCGGCGATAAGATACAGAGTAGAGAAAATTTTATATTACCCCATGTTGGATAGGCAAGCTGAGCTGCTAAGCTCGAAGCTGTAGCTGCGCGGCCGACGGCGAGAGCGCTGGAGCTAGCGGCGGCGGCGGAAGGATTTGGTTGGCGACTAGGAGGTTGGCAGTGGGCGAAGGGTTTATCGAGGAAGATGGGCCGTAGGCCGTAGTACTGGGCTCAGTAATTCATTTCCATGGGCCTCCAGATGGTCTGTTGATCTCTATGTGTTCGGGCTTTCAGATCCAACCTTTTGGCGGGGTCGTATGGGAAAAGAAAAAAAAGGTCCAGAACTGAAAGCCTCCTTTCGGGCTTTGATCTGCGAATTCTCCATTCCTCCTGCCACTGCGGCTTTCTCGAAAAACAATCCAACTCTAGGATCTCTTTTCGTAAATTCGAAAAGGATGGCCAATTATCCACAGCCCATAGTGTCCACATCAGCATCATCATCATCATCAAATATTAAAAACAACAAGTTGAAGCACACTATAGTTGAAAACAAAAAAAATGTAAACATAGATGTAGATTATGCTACAACATCAAAAATAGGGGCAACGGTAAATTGTCACCAGCGTCACTATAGCTCTTTTTGCCGATGTCAATTTCCTTTCATGGACACGTCGGCGTGTACTGACACCGGATGGACACTGCAACCCGCTTCTCCTAAAGTTAACATTATTTGGTTGATGGCAAATTTTACCACCATCAAACCAAGGACTAATCTTGGAGGTAGTCACATACACATACGCACGCCCGTCTCCGTCTACATCTCCCTCTCCCTCCCGGCTCGCTCCCCCTCGGGCGGCTTCGGAGGAGATCCATCTACCCCGACCCCGTCCCTCCTGCTATATTGTGATCCAAATTCAAATTCATATACTAAACGGAGGCTAACTTCTGACGAGCGGAGCGAGGCCCCCGCGGTACGGATCGTTGCCACCGCCTATATATACATCTTGTAAGCCGGCTAGGTTTATCAGATTATAAGATAACCCATGGCGTTTGTAAACACTCCTCGATATAGTGAAGTTTTTGCTAAGTTTTTGCTGGCTGACGCCCGTGGTTTTTTCCCTTCTGTATTGGAAGGGATTTTCCACGTTAAATCTTGTGTCCCCTGCGTGTGTTCATGTTTCGTTCTTCGTTATTTGCTTGTCGCGTTTATAACAAGTGGTATCAGAGCCCGTGTTTCAATCTAGAGCTTGCGACATGTCTTCCTTGAAGTTTGATTTACCGCGGCTGGACTATACCACGAGATTTTCTCTGTGGCAAGTGAAGATGAGGGCGATCCTTACCCAATCTTCTTATCTGGATGAAGCTCTTGATGGATTTTGCAAGAAGATGCCAAGACCTGGACAGACGACGAAAAAAGAAAAGACCGTAAGGCTTTTTTTTTTAATTCAGCTTCATCTATCCAACAATATCTTGCAGAAAGTGTTGTCTGAGAAATCTGCATCGGCACTGTGGTTGAAACTGGAATCGATCTGCATGTTCAAAGATCTAACCAGTAAGAAGCACGTGAAGATGAAGTTGTTCTTGCACAAGCTGCAAGAAGGTGCGTCAATGATGAATCACCTGTCGATCTTTGGAGAGATCGTTTCTGATTTACTGTCCATGGAAGTAAGTTATGAGGGTGAGGATCTCGCTCTTATACTGTTAGTCTCATTGCCTAATTCTTTTGCGAATTTTCGAGACACCTTGTTATACAGTCGTGATGAACTAACCCTTGCCGAAGTTTATGAGGCCCTCCAGCAGAGGGAAAATATGAAATTTATGTGCGAGGAGGGTTCGTCATCTAAAGGAAGCACTAAGTCCGAGGCAGGACCGAGAATAGAAACAACAACTACAACAGAGATAAGAGCAAGACCGATAGAGGTCGCTCAAAGACCAAGGGACGAGATGGTAAGTTCTGCAAGTACAGTAAGAAAACTAACCACAATGTTGATGATTGCTGGAAATTGCAGAACAAAGAGAAAAGAAACGGTACTTACCAACCGAAAAACAAATTTGATGGTGATGGTAAAGATGATGTTGTTTCTAGTGATAATTTTGATGGCGATTGCCTAGTTGTTTTTGTTGGTTGTGTTTCTGGTAATGATGAGTGGATCATTGATTCTGCATGTTCGTTTCATATTTGTTGTAATAAAGACTGGTTCAGTTCTTATGAGTTTGTGCAGAGTGGAGATGTTGTGCGTATGGGAGATAACAACCCACATGAGATCGTGGGCATTGGCTCCGTTCAGATCAAGATGCATGATGGCATGACACGCACTCTGACAGATGTGAGACACATACCTGGCATGGCCAGAAATCTGATCTCTCTCAGTACCCTTGATGTTAAGGGTACAAACACTCCGGTTCTCGTGGAGTTTTGAAGGTATCAAAAGTTTCTCTCATTCACACGATTGGTGATATGAATTCTGCAAAATTATATGTTCTTAGAGGTAGCACTTTGTCTGGTATTGTTGCTGCTGTTATTCCTGATGAACCTGGTAAAACTAATTTTTGCCATATGCGACTTGGACATATGAGTGAACATGGCATGGCAGAATTGCATAGGAGAGACCTGCTAGATGGCTGCAATTTGAGTAAGTTTGAGTTCTGCGAGCACTGCATTTTTGGTCAGCATAAAAGAGTTAAATTCAATGCTTCTGTTCATACCACTAACGGGATTCTAGATTATGTGCATGCTGATGTGTGGGGACCTTCCCGCAAGACTTCTCTTGGTGGTGCAAATTACATGTTTACTATCATACATGATTACTCCATAAAAGTGTGGTCTTTCTTTCTGAAACATAAATCTGATGTGTTTGATGCTTTTAGAAAGTGGAAAGTTATGGTAGAGAAGCAAACAGAAAAGAAAATTAAATTTCTTCGTACTGACAATGGCATGGAGTTTTGTTCTACTGTTTTCAATGATTATTGCATTGACGAAGGCATTGTCAGGCACCACACCATCCCATATACTCCTCAGCAGAATGGTGTGGCGAGAGGATTGATACGTCTCCAACGTATCGATAATTTCTTATGTTCCATGCTACTTTATTGATGATACCTACATGTTTTATGCACATTATATGTCATATTTATGCATTCTCTGGAACTAACCTATTAAGACAAGAGCCTTCTGTTTCCTCATTGTTTTGGAAATCCTAGTAAAGAAATATTCTCGAATTGACGAAACTTTCGCCGGGTCCTATTTTTGCACGAAGCTTCCGAAGACCGAAGAGATAACGAAGTGGGGCCACGAGGCGGGCCAGGGTGGCGGCGCGCCGGCCCCGCCGCCGACTACCCCTGGGCCCCTCGTGTGGCCCCCGCGTTGACCCTCCGCCTACTTAAAGCTTCCGTCGCGAAACCCCAGTACCGAGCACGATACGGAAAACCTTACAGAGACGCCGCCGCGAATCCCATCTCGGGATTCGGAGATCGCCTCCAAGACTGCCGAGAGGGGATTCATCTCCGGAGGATTCTACACCGCCATGGTCGCCTCCGGAGTGATGAGTGAGTAGTTCACCCCTGGACCATGGGTCCATAGCAGTAGCTAGATGGTCGTCTTCTCCTTGTTGTGCTTAATTGTTGGATCTTGTGAGCTGCCTAACATGATCAAGATCATCTATATGTAATTCTATATGTTGTGTTTGTCGGGATCCGATGGATAGAGAGTACTATGATTATGGTGATTATCAATCTATTGTTCATGTGTTGTTTATGATCTTGCATGCTCTCCGTTATTAGTAGAGGCTCTGGCCAAGTTTTTACTCTTAACTCCAAGAGGGAGTATTTATGCTCGATAGTGGGTTCATGCCTCCATTGAATCTGGGACAGGACAGAAAGTTCTAAGGTTGTGGATGTCTGTTGCCACTAGGGATAAAACATTGATGCTATGTCTAAGGATGTAGTTGTTGATTACATTACGCACCATACTTAATGCAATTGTCCGTTGCTTTGCAACTTAATACTGGAGGGGTTCGGATGATAACCTGAAGGTGGACTTTTTAGGCATAGATGCATTGGATGGCGGTCTATGTACTTTGTCGTAATGCCCAATTAAATCTCACTATATTTATCATATCATGTATATGCATTGTTATGCCTTTCTCTATTTGTCAATTGCCCGACTGTAATTTTTTCACCCAACATGCTTTTATCTTATGGGAGAGACACTGGACCCCGGTCCTATTCTTTACATAGCATACAATCTACTGCAATTGTGTTTCTTCTTTGCAAACATCTTCCACTCGATATGTTTAATCCTTTGTTACAAGCAGGTGAGATTGACAACCTCACTGCGTTGCAAAGTACTTTGGTTGTGTTGTGGGTTGCGCGCGGAATCCCCGGTGTTGCGCCGCATCACATTTCGCGACCATCAACCTTCAACGTGCTTCTTGGCTCCTACTGTTCGATTAAACCTTGGTTTCTTTCGAGGGAAAACTTGCTACTGCGCATCATACCTTCCTCTTGGGGTTCCCAACGAACGTGTGAGTTACACGCCATCAAGCTCTTTCCTGCCGTTGCCGGGGAGATCAAGACACGCTGCAAGGGAGTCTCCACTTCTCAATCTCTTTACTTTGTTTTTGTCTTGCTTTATTTTATTTACTACTTTGTTTGCTGCACTAAATCAAAATACAAAAAAATTAGTTGCTAGTTTTACTTTTTTATCTTGTCTCTATATCAAAAACACAAAAAAATTAGCTACTTGTCTTTACTTTGTTTGCCTAGTTTACTTTTTGCCTATTGCATCATGTTTCCTTTTAATTTTACCACAAAAGACATACCGGTAGGACGTGGGTCCATAGTTGGGAGAAATAATATAGAAGAATTTTTCAATCATGTTAGTATCACTGAAGATTTTGAAGATAGACACTTGGTAGAACTTGCACCTACCTATGAAATGCTGCTGCTTTAGTTCGCATGTTGGAAACTAAATTTGTTAATCTCAATCCTATAATCCAACACATGTTTCTTACACTTGGTGATATGGAAGAAGGGGAAAAGAAAGATTTTGTTTTAGAAACCCTTCTTAGAGAATTTGGTGGTCTAGCAAGAGAGGCTAGAAAGGTTTTTGCTAAATTTAATATGCTAGGTTCTCATACCAATTTTATTGGTCTCCTTGAAAAAATGGACATGGATAGAATAAGGTATACTAATAATGTTAATGATGGTAGGGAAATTAAAGCGCCAATACCTAGTAAACTACTAGGGATGCTTTGGAAAATAACTATGCTTGGCTTGTTCCTGAAAATTTGTTTGATGAGAATAGTAAGCCTAGGAGCAATGAGAGAGGAGTTACTTATATAGACCAGATACAATGCATTGTTGAGAAAACTCCCAACACCTCTAGTAACGATGTTGATGCTTCTACTCTCGATGTTACTTGATTTGCACTTTCTGCGCCTAGCTGAAAGGCGTTAAAGAAAAGCGCTTATGGGAGACAACCCATGTTTTTACCTACAGAAATTTTTTGTTTTGTTGAGTCTTGGAAGTTGTTTACTACTGTAGCAACCTCTCCTTATCATGTTTTTGTGCCAAGTAAAGTTTCTATGTCAAAGTTGATGTTATATTTGGGATTGCTGCGCAGAAACAGCATTGCTGTCTGTCACGAATCTGGGCACAGTTCTCTGTAGAAAATTCGAAAAAATCTGCCAATTTACGAGCGTGATCCTCAGATATGTACGCAACTTTCATTAGTTTTGAGTTTTTCCATTTGAGCAAGTCTGGTGCCATTTCTAAATTCGTCTTTACGGACTGTTCTGTTTTTGACAGATTCTGCCTTTTATTTCGCATTGCCTCTTTTGCTATGTTGGATTTATTTCTTTGATCCACTAATGTCCAGTAGCATTATGCAATGTCCAGAAGTGAAAATAATGATTGTGTCACCTCTGAATGTGTGAATTATTAATTGTGCACTAACCCTCTAATGAGTTTGCTTGAAGTTTGGTGTGAAGGAAGTTTTCAAGGGTCAAGAGAGGAGAATGATATACTATGATCAAGAGGAGTGAAAGCTCTAAGCTTGGGGATGCCCCGTGGTTCACCCCTGCATATTTTAAGAAGACTCAAGCGTCTAAGCTTGGGGATGCCCAAGGCATCCCTTCTTCATCGACAACATCATCAGGTTCCTCCCTGAAACTATATTTTTATTCAATCACATCTTGTGTTCTTTACTTGGAGCGTCTTTGTTTTTGTTTTTGTTTTTGTTTTTGTTTGAATAAGATGGATCCTAGCATTCACTTTGTGGGAGAGAGACACGCTCCGCTGTTGCATATGGACACATGTGTCCTTAGGCTTTACTCATAATGTTCAAGCGAAGTTTCTTCTTCGTTAAATTGTTATATGGTTGGAATTGGAAAATGCTACATGTAGTAATTCTAAAATGTCTTGGATAATGTGATACTTGGCAATTGTTATGCTCATGTTTAAGCTCTTGCATCATATGCTTTGCACCAATTAATGAAGAAATACATAGAGCTTGCTAAAATTTGATTTGCATATTTGGTCTCTCTAAGGTCTAGATAATATCTAGTATTGAGTTTTGAACAACAAGGAAGACCGTGTAGAGTCTTATAATGTTTACAATATGTCTTTTATGTGAGTTTTGCTGCACTTGTTCATCCTTGAGTTTGCTTCAAATAACCTTGCTAGCCTAAACCTTGTATCGAGAGGGAATACTTCTCATGCATCCAAAATCCTTGAGCCAACTACTATGCCATTTGTGTCCACCATACCTACCTACTACATGGTATTTCTCCGCCATTCCAAAGTAAATTGCTTGAGTGCTACCTTTAAAATTCCATCATTCACCTTTGCAATATATAGCTCATGGGACAAAATAGCCTTAAAAACTATCGTAGTATTGAATATGTACTTATGCACTTTATATTTTATTAAGTTGCTTGTTGTGCGATAACCATGCTTCTGGGGAACGCCATCAACTATTGTTGAATATCATGTGAGTTGCTATGCATGTCCGTCTTGTCTGAAGGTCTATCATTTTAGTGGTTGGAGCATGCAAAATTGTTAGAGAAGAACATTGGGCCGCTAACTAAAGCCATGAATCATGGTGGAAGTTTCAGTTTTGGACATATATCCTCAATCTCATATGAGAATAATAACATTGCTACATGCTTATGCATTTAAGAGGAGTCCATTATCTGTTGTCCATGTTGTCCCGGTATGGATGTCTAAGTTGAGAATAATCAAAAGCGAGAAATCCAAAATGCGAGCTTTCTCCTTAGACCTTTGTACGGGCGGCATGGAGGTACCCCTTTGTGACACTTGGTTGAAACATGGCATGCAAAGATCCGGTAGTCCAAGCTAAGTAGGACGAGGTGCGGGCACTATTAGTATGCTATGCATGAGGCTTGCAACTTGTAAGATATAATTTACATAACTCATATGCTTTATTACTACCGTTGACAAAATTGTTTCATGTTTTCAAAATAAAAGCTCTAGCACAAATACATCAATCGATGCTTTCCTCATTGAAGGACCATTCTTTTACTTTTATTGTTGAGTCAGTTTACCTATCTCCTTCCACCTTAAGAAGCAAACACTTGTGTGAACTGTGCATTGATTCCTACATACTTGCATATTGCACTTGTTATATTACTTTATGTTGACAATATCCATGAGATATACATGTTATAAGTTGAAAGCAACCGCTGAAACTTAATCTTCCTTTGTGTTGCTTCAACACCTTTACTTTGATTTATTGCTTTATGAGTTAACTCTTATGCAAGACTTATTGATGCTTGTCTTGAAGTACTATTCATGAAAAGTCTTTGCTTTATGATTCATTGTTTACTCATGTCATCACCTTTGCTTTGATCGCTGCATTCATTACATATGTTTACAAATAGTATGATCAAGATTATGATGGCATGTCACTTGAGAAATTATCTTTGTTATCGTTTTACCTGCTCGGGACGAGCGAACAAGCTTGGGATGCTGATACGTCTCCAACGTATCGATAATTTCTTATGTTCCATGCTACTTTATTGATGATACCTACATGTTTTATGCACATTATATGTCATATTTATGCATTCTCGGAACTAACCTATTAACAAGATGCCGAAGAGCCCTTTCTGTTGTTTTTGGTTTCAGAAATCCTAGTAAAGAAATATTCTCGGAATTGGACGAAACTTTCCCAGGGTCCTATTTTTGCACGAAGAAGACCGAAGAGATAACGAGTGGGGCCACGAGGCGCCAGAAGGGTGGCCGGCGCGCCCGTGCCCCGGCCGCGCCGACCTACCCCCTGGCCCTCGTGTGGCCCCCGCTGACCCTCCGCCTACTTAAAGCCGTCGCGAAACCCCGAGAGCCACGACGGAAACCTACGAGACGCGCCGCCGCGAATCCCATCTCGGGGATTCGAGATCGCCTCCGCCACTGCGGGAGAGGGGATTCATCTCCGGAGGATTCTACACCGCCATGGTCGCCTCCGGAGTGATGAGTGAGTAGTCCACCCCCGGACCATGGGTCCATAGTAGAGATGGTCGTCTTCTCCTTGTTGTGCTTAATTGTTGGATCTTGTGAGCTGCCTAACATGATCAAGATCATCTATATGTAATTCTATATGTTGTGTTTGTCGGGATCCGATGGATAGAGAGTACTATGATTATGGTGATTATCAATCTATTGTTCATGTGTTGTTTATGATCTTGCATGCTCTCCGTTATTAGTAGAGGCTCTGGCCAAGTTTTTACTCTTAACTCCAAGAGGAGTATTTATGCTCGATAGTGGGTTCATGCCTCCATTGAATCTGGGACAGTGACAAAAGTTCTAAGGTTGTGGATGTGCTGTTGCCACTAGGGATAAAACATTGATGCTATGTCTAAGGATGTAGTTGTTGATTACATTACGCACCATACTTAATGCAATTGTCTGTTGCTTTGCAACTTAATACCGGAGGGTTCGGATGATAACCTGAAGGTGGACTTTTTAGGCATAGATGCAGTTGGATGGCGGTCTATGTACTTTGTCGTAATGCCCAATTAAATCTCACTATATTTATCATATCATGTATATGCATTGTTATGCCTTTCTCTATTTGTCAATTGCCCGCTGTAATTTTTTCACCCAACATGCTTTTATCTTATGGGAGAGACACCTCTAGTGAACTGTGGACCCCGGTCCTATTCTTTACATAGCATACAATCTACTGCAATTGTGTTTTGTTTTCTTTGCAAACATCTTCCACTCGATACGTTTAATCCTTTGTTACAGCAAGTCGGTGAGATTGACAACCTCACTGTTTCGTTGGGGCAAAGTACTTTGGTTGTGTTGTGCAGTTCCGCGCGGCGGAATCTCTGTATTGCGCCGCATCACATTTCGCGACCATCAACCTTCAACGTGCTTCTTGGCTCCTCCTGGTTCGATTAAACCTTGGTTTCTTTCTGAGGGAAAACTTGCTACTGTGCGCATCATACCTTCCTCTTGGGGTTCCCAACGAACGTGTGAGTTACACGCCATCAAGGATGAACAGAACCATCATCTCCAAGGCTCGCTGCATCTTGTCCAATGTTGGTATGCATAGATGTTTCTGGGCTGGAGCGGCCTCCACCGCTTGTTACTTGATAACAGGTCACCTTGCATTCCGCTTGACAAAAAAACTTCTGTTGACGTATGGTCTGGTTCACCTGCTGATTATTCACAGTTGAGAGTTTTCGGCTGCACTGCTTATGCTCATGTTGATAATGGAAAGCTAGAGCCCAGGGTTGTTAAGTGTGTGTTTCTTGGTTATGGTTCAGCAGTTAAGGCATATAAGTTATGGAATCCTGAAACTAAGAAAGTTTCGCATAGCAGCAATGTTGTCTTTAATGTGGTTGTCATGTTTTATAAGAGTTTATCTACAGATGTTACTGCTGCTGTTGATTTTTCTGATAATTCTGATGAGGAGCAACAGAGGATCATCATGCAGGTGGAACACGTGGAGGAGAAAGAAAATGATGTTGTTGAAATTGATAACATTGTTGTTCAGCACTCACCACATGTTTTGCAGCAAACAAATAGTTCCATTGATGTTGATAGACCGAGGCGTAATAAAGGTCCACGTCCTCGTTAATTGAAGAATGTAATCTTGTTCACCATGCTTTGAGTTGTTTTGAACAGGTGGAGCATGATACTGAACTTGCTACATATACTGAGCTGAGGCCGTTGCATCCGTTGACCGCGTGAAGTGGATTTCTGCTATGCAAGAGGAGATGCAATCTGTCGGGGGGATGACCCCCGGTAGGTCAAGACTATGGCAAATATGCCAATATAAAGTATTTATCAACCGGATTAAAGGATAACCCGGATTATGAAGACTTGGTTTAATAGAGCTAAGTGAAACAATCCGGTATACCAAGAGGGGTATACCGGGGTAAGGGCAACCGACGATATCTAAGCCAGAGACACGTCCAAGCTAACTAAACTCTCATGATAAAACGAACAAGAGTCCGGTTTATACCGGTTAAGGTACCGGGGATCCGGCATAGTCTCAACTGTAGCATGTCGGCACCTTGGTCAAAGATACCCTCAAGGACCAAAGGACAAGATGATCAAAGCAGTTGAACTTTAATCGATATGATGAAGCTGATTCCGGCTTAGAAAGAGTCGGGTATCACAGGTATCCTTTGGGAGAACGTGTTGGAGAAAGATGCCTGCCAGAGCATGATGCGCGACATAGATTGGACAGAGTATACTTGTCCGAGATGATTGAGTCTGAGGGACCACCGGGTCCGCCATGTTTTGGCCCCTGGATCATGAGGGAAGAACCTCCGGTGCGTAACTTTCAGTTGCCTCGGGATACAAAAACGTATGACGGCACCACTAAGCCGGAATATTGGCTCGCGGATTACATCACAGCAGTATATGTCGTTGGGGGTGGAGGAACAGTTGCTGGAGAAGGAAACCGACGCTGGGCGGTACGTCCATTCCAACCTTCTTTCCTCGTTCGTGGAAGAAAATAGTTGTCTTCTGAGTTGGCTGAATACCAACAAATCGTCTCCTCCAGGATGTTCCCTCCTGAACTGCTCCCAATCTCCACATTCAGAGTATCTACGGCAGTCCGATCCGGTTCTGACATGAAAAATATCCGTTTATGTCCGTTTTTAGCGCAAACAAACAGCTTGTGCCGGACCCGCTAGGGATGCCCTAACAAACATGACCAATACTTTCTGCGAACACAAAACTCCATCGTCTCCTCCGTCTCCCTGAACGCCAAAACCAACCATTGAAAGACCGGCTGAATAAGCATGCGAGAATAAGTCTAGGTTGTGTGGCGTCTAGCATGGTTTTCCTTTTAGGAGGACATAAAAGAGTTGGAACGTGGACCTGTATGGGCTTTAACAAGGTAGATTTTCAATGATGCGGATAACTGTTCTTTAGTGATAGCCGTCAATGTATTTAACCTGTATCCGATGTGTATCTCCATATTGTAGGATTGTGTTTAACGGTACAAGCACACCATGATGGATTTCGTGAAAACATCATGGATGAAGGCATCAACAAGTTATACTTTCCACCATGCATGGCCTTTCCGGACCAGTATCTTCTTCCACGCTACCAAAAAGAGTGTCTATCACGATAATTTCACCATATATTAACTATGTATGATCCTTAGAATAACTTGACAAAAAAAAACTACAACTAATCTGAAGGTGAAACTATCGTCCACTCTCCAACCTGCACAATTCAATCATGCGTCATGTAAAAGAAGGCAAAACTTGAAGTTCCAAAAGGAAAGAAGGGTAAATAATGAAATCCTCCCTCCACCACCCGCACCCCCACCCACAACCCCACCACCCCCCACAGACACAGACGCACACACACAATTACAAAGCAGTTAAGACTTTTCCCCATCTGAAACCCTCCCCACCTCCACCAACCATGCCGCTGCCGGCACCGGATCTGCCAGACGAAATTCTCGTGCAGATCTTCCTCCGCTTCCCACCGAACGAACCAGCATGCCTCGTGCACGCCTCCCTCGTCAACAGATTCTGGTTCAACCTTCTCTCCGGCGATGGGTTTCGTGGTATGTACGATGCGTTCCATGGAGATCCCCCATGATTGGCTTCGTTTATTTCCCGTCCTCAAACCCCGTCCCACCCTTGGTAAGCACCAGAAAATTGGGAGCACTATCTCGACTACTAGGGGAGCCACAAGTACTCTCTGTGGATTTGTCGCCATGTCCTAGTTCTTCTTCAACTTTGGTGTAGTGGTGTTTGTTCTTTAAATATTATCATTAAGCTTGATAATTTCCTTGTATTGTGGGCATGCCTAAGTGGGTGATTGGATTATTTGAACCTATAGTTTATTGCAGCATCAGCTATATATGTGCAATGTTGTTTAAATTTCTCCGAATGCAACTTCACAAAGTAGATTGATTAGTATTTCCATTTCAAGAATTCTGGAATTTGCTCTCCCAGCTTTGACCTAATCTCTGAATTCACCCCCAAAAGAAGTACAACCGATAAGACGATGATGAGGGCATATGTTTAGAGCTACTTCTTTCTGTTTCCCCATAGATGGTGATGGTTTCTGCGTGCTAGCTTCCTATTATGTCTTAATTTATCATTTCATATTATCTAATGATACATGTCAAGTGCTCATGTCAATGTGGTTTTGCTTAGCGAGCAATGTGACTGAAATCTAGAGCTATAGAATTTAGGGAAGAACAAAGAGTCTGATAGGATATTTGTGGGAAGACCTCATAGAAATTTTTGTTTGCTACAATAGCTCAGCAAAACTATGAGGTATTTAACTACTGTATGTTTTAGGCCTACAATGCACATAATAATAGACTAAAATATCCATGTACTGAGATATAATGTTCACTAGTTTCGTCATACTGTGATAGGATTGCAATAGTTTTGGTATATCAAAATTTCCATATTGTTTTCACAGATTTTTCTTCTTAGACAACATATTTTACTAAAATGCATCAACACACATTTCATCGTGCTTTCTATATATAAGAGGTATAGCTCTAGTCCATTCCAACCTTCGTTCCTCATCCGTGGAAGAAAATAGTTGTCTTCTGAGTTGGCTGAATACTAATAGGTCGTGGCACCTTTGAAACATCTCCTCCAGGATGTTCCCCCTCCTGAACTGCTCCCAATCTCCACTAAGAGTATCTACAGCTGTCTGATCCGGTTCTAACATGAAAAATGTCTGTTTTTAACGCAAACAAACGGCTTGTGTCGGGCCCGTTAGGGATGCCCTAACAAACATGACCAGTACTTTCCGCAAACATGAAACTCCATTGTCTCCTCCGTCTCCCTGAAAGCCAAAACCAGCCATCGAAAGACCGGCTCAATAAGCATGCGAGAATAAGTCTAGGTTGTGTGGCATCTAGGATTGTTTTCCTTTTAGGGGGACATAAAGAGTTGGAACGTGGACCAGTCTGGGGTTTAACAACTTAGATTTTCAATGATGCAGATAACTGTTCTTTAGTGATAGCCGTCAATGTATTTAACGTGTATCCGATGTGTATCTCCATCTTGTAGGGCCATGTTTAACGGTACAAGCACACCATGATGGATTTCGTGAAAACATCATGGATGAAGGCAACAACAAGTTATACTTTCCACCATGCATGGCCTGTCCAGACCAGTATCTTATTCCGCGCTACCAAAAATAGTGTCCATCACGATAATTTCAGCATATATTAACTATGTATGATCCTTACAAGAACTCCTTGACAAAAAGAAAAACTACAACTAGTCTGAAGGTGAAACTATCGTCCACTCTCCAACCTGCACAAGTCAATCGTGTGTTGTGTAAAAGAAGGCAAAACTTGAAGTGCCAAAAGGAAACAAGGGTAAATAATGAAATCCTCACCCCACCACCCACAACCCCCCGCCACACACACAGACTCAGATGCACACACACAATTACAATGTAGTTAAGACTTTTCCCCATCTGAAACCCTCCCCACTTCCACCAACTATGGTACCGCCGGCACCGGATCTGTTAGACGAAATTCTCATGCAGATCTTCCTCCGCTTCCCACCGGATGAACCCACGTGCCTCGTGCACGCCTCCCTCGTCAGCAGATTCTGGTTCAACCCTCTCTCTAGCGATGGGTTCTGTGGTATGTAGGATGAGTTCCATGGAGATCCCCCATGATTGGCTTCATTTATTTCCCGTCTTCGAACCTCGTCCCACCCTTGGTAGGCACCAAAAAATTGCGAGTACGATCTCGACTACCAGGGGAGCCACAAGTACTCTGTGTGGATCTGTCGCCATGTCCTAGTTCTTCTTCAACTTTGGTGTAGCAGTGTTTGTTCTTAAAATTTTATCATAACTTTTCATTAAGCTTGATAATTCCCTTATATTGTGGGCATGCCTAAGCGAGTGATTGGATTATTTTAACCTATAGTTTGTTGCAACATCAGCTATATATGTGAAATGTTGTTTAACTTTCTCCGAATGAAACTACACAACGTAGATTGATCAGTATTTCCATTTATAGAACTCTGGAATTTGCTCTCCCAACTTTGACCCAATCTATAAATTCGCCCCCAAAATAAGTACAACCGATGAGGCGATGATGAGGGCATATGTCTAGAGCTACTTCTTTCTGTTTCCCAATAGATGGTGTTGGTTTCTGCTTGCTAACTTCCTATTATGTCTTAATTTATCTTTTCATATTATCTAAGGCTACATGTCAAGTGCTCATGTCACTGTGGTTTTGCTTAGAGAGCAATGTGAGTGAAATCTAGAGCTATAAAATTTAGGGAAGAACTGATAGGATATGATTTGCGCGAATAACTCATAGAGCTTAGCTCAGCAAAACTGTGAGGTATTTAACTAATGTATGTTTTAGGCCTACAATGCACATAATAATAGACTAAAATATCCATGTACTGAGGTATGATGTTCACTTGTTTCGTGGTACCGTGATAGGCTTGAAGCAGTTTTGGTATATCAAAACTTCCATATTGGTTTCACGGATTTTTCTTCTTAGACAACGTATTTTACTAAAAATGCACCAACACACATTTCATCATGCTTTCTATATAGAATAGGTATAGCTCTAATCCATTCCAACCTTCGTTCCTCATCCGTGGAAGGATATAGTGATCTTCTGAGTTGGCTGAATACCAACAGGTCGTGGCACCTTTGAATCGTCTCCTCGAGGATGTTCCCTTCTGAACCGCGCCCAATCTCCACATTAAGAGTATCTACAGCAGTCGATCTAGTTCTGACATGAAAAATGTCGGTTTATGTCTCTTTTTAATGCAAACAAACAGCTTGTGTCGGACCCGCTAGGGATGCCCTAACAAACATGACCAATACTTTCTGCTTGTAGGTCTGTGTTTAACGTGTCAAGCAGACCATGATGGATTTCGTGAAAACATCATGGATGAAGGCAACAACAAGTTATACTGTCCACCATGCATGGCATGCTCAGACCAATATCTTCTTCCGCGCTACCAAAAAGAGTGTCTTCACTAATGTTGCCCAGTCCCAATAGATTTCGTCAGCAAGATAATATGGCTGGTCGTATGCATTGCCATTGATCTCATAGCTGATCACAAGAGCATTGTCTTCTACAAGCCTAGAGAATACCGGAGAACGATGGAGCATGTTGATGTCATTGTGAGAACCGGCTATGTCAATAAAGGTGTGACAAATCCACATATCATGTGATGCCACTGCTTCAAGAATGACATTTCACCAATCGGCATGCCCGCAATACTTCCCTTGTCATGCAAATAGATATTTTTTTCACTCCTAGTGCATGCAATATATGCTTCCGATTTTCTCTGGAAAACCTCTTGCCTCGTTGATCGACAACAGCCGGGTAGTGTCACCAAAAGTTGGCTCTCTCACGTAAAGATCACCGAACATCGCAATCACAACTAGGCAGAACATGTACGTCGCCTCCAGGAAGGTGGTCTCTGATGGCGTGTAACTCACACGTTCGTTGGGAACCCAAGAGGAAGGTATGATGTGCACAACAGCAAGTTTTCCCTCAGAAAGAAACCAAGGTTTATCGAACCAGGAGGAGCCAAGAAGCACGTTGAAGGTTGATGGTGGCGAAATGTGATGCGGCGCAACACCAGGAATTCCGGCCAACGTGGAACCTGCACAACACAACCAAAGTATTTTGCCCCAACGAAAGTGAGGTTGTCAATCTCACCGGCTTGCTGTAACAAAGGATTAACCGTATTGTGTGGAAGATGATTGTTTGCAAGAAAACAATAAAACAAGTATTGCAGTAGATTGTATGCGATGTAAAGAATAGGACCGGGGTCCACAGTTCACTAGAGGTGTCTCTCCCATAAGATGAAAGCATGTTGGGTGAACAAATTACAGTCGGGCAATTGACAAATAGAAAAGGGCATAACAATGCATATACATGATATGATAAATATAGTGAGATTTAATTGGGCATTACGACAGTACATAGACCGCCATCCAACGCATCTATGCCTAAAAAGTTCACCTTCGTGTTATCATCCGAACCCCTTTATTAAGTTGCAAAGCAACAGACAATTGCATTAAGTATGGTGCGAATGTAATCGACAACTACATCCTTAGACATAGAATCAATATTTTATCCCTAGTGGCAACAACACATCACAACCTTAGAACTTTCTGTCATCCCATGTGTCAATGAAGGCATGAACCCACTATCGAGCATAAATACTCCCTCTTGGAGTTAAGAGTAAAAACTTGGCCAGAGCCTCTACTAATAACGGAGAGCATGCAAGATCATAAACAACACATAAACAATAGATTGATAATCACCATAACATAGTATTCTCTATTCATCGGATCCCGACAAACACAACATATAGAATTACAGATAGATGATCTTGATCATGTTAGGAAGCTCACAAGATCCAACAATGAAGCACAATTAGGAGAAGACGACCATGTAGCTACTGCTATGGACGCATAGTCCAGGGTGAACTACTCACTCATCACTCCGGAGGCGATCATGGCGATGAAGAGTCCTCCGGAGATGAATCCCCTCCCGGCGCGGAGGCGATCTCCCGAATCCCCGAGATGGGACGCGCGGCGGCGCCTCCAAGGTTTTTCGTATCGTGGCTCTCAGATCGGGGTTTCGCGACGAGGCTTTAAGTAGGCGGAAGGGTAGGTCAAGGCATGATGACCCACAAGTATAGGGGTGTATCGTAGTACTTTCGATAAATAAGAGTGTCGAACCCAACGAGGAGCAGAAGGTGTTGACAAGCTTGATGAAGGATTCACTGTAAATGCTGGCACAAGTATTCAGGGGGTTTTGATATTGCAGATAAAGTACAAGTAAATAAAATGCGAGAGAAATAATTGCAGCAAGTGGCCCAATCCTTTTTAGCACAAAGGACAAGCCGGTTTGTTTACTTATAATGACCAAACGTTCCTGAGGACACACGGGATTTTAGTCTAGTGCTTTCGCTACATACAGCTGATTAATCTTCATTGTTTTGATAAGTGTTGTGTGGGTGAACCTATGCTAATGCACCGCCCTTCCTAGGACTAATACATACTTGTGATTATACCCCTTGCAAGCATCCGCAACTACAAGAAAGTAATTAAGATAAATCTAACCACAGCCTTAAACTCGAGATCCTGCGATCCCTCCCGCATCGATATACTAACGGGGGCTTAGGTTTCTGTCACTCCGGCAACCCCGCAATTAGCAACCGAATACAAGATGCACTCCCTAGGCCCATAAATGGTGAAGTGTCGTGACGTTCACACGACACCACTAGAAGAATGACACCACAACTTAAATATCATAACATTGAATATTACTCAACCATAATTCACTACTAGCATTCAGACTTCACCCATGTCCTCAAGAACTAAACGAACTACTCACGAGACATCATATGGAATACAATCAGAGGTGATATGATGATGAATAACAATCTGAACATAAACCTTGGTTCAATGGTTTCACTCAATAGCATCTACAACAAGTATAGAATAACACCCGGAGAGTTTCCCCTATCAAACAATCAAGATTTAACCCGAATTGCTAGCGATGACGAGGTGCAGCGGTGGTGATGGCGGTGTAGATGGTGGAGATGATGATGATGATGATGGAGATGATGTCCCGCTCGATGACGATGGCGATGGCGTCGATTTCCCCCTCCGGGAGGGAATTTCCCCGGCGGATTCCTGCCCGCCGGAGAGCTCTTTTCTCTCTGGTGTTCTCCCCCAGAGGCGGCTGTAACCCTTCGTGAGGATCCCTCCGTGGCTTAGGTTTTCGGGACGAAGGAGTACGAAGAAAAGGAGGCGAAAGAGGCCGTGGGGCCCCCAGCATAGGGTGGCGCGGCCAGGGCCTGGGCCGCGCCGCCCTATGGTCTGGGCCCACGTGGCCCTCTCTTCTTCCTTCTCGCTCCTCCTCATGGAAAAATAGGAATTTTCGTGAAATTCCCTTCCACAGTTGATCTTCCGAAATATTGCGTTCCGACGGTGCTTTTTCCAGAATCCTGGCTCCGGTGCTTGATCCTCCAATGATGATGAAACATGCAAAATAGATGAAATAACATAAGTATTGTGTCCCAATATGAAATATATCAATGAATAACAGCAAATTATGATACAAAATAGTGATGCAAATTGGACGTATCAACTCCCCCCAAGCTTAGACCTCGCTTGTCCCCAAGCGAAACTGAGCTCGATAAACAAGACCACATGTTTATGGAGTGAAGAGTCGATAAATAAAATACGGACAAGAAGCATCATATTCATTCACACAAGACATTCTAGTAAACAACTTCCTCATATAACTCATCTCGAAATAAGTAAAGAGAAATCACAAGTAAAGGTGCATAAGAAATCATAGTTGGTGATGGCAAACTTTGTTCTTGGTCAGAGAACTGCTAACGGATTGTACTTCTAAGCAAAGCTTTCATATTAGAATTTATAGCTGAGCCTTCATATTTAAGCATAACAATCTCTTCATAATCATTGATAACTTCAAAGTCATATTCATTCAGATAAAATTAGTACTAAACAAGAAAGTATAAAAGACATGATCAACTGAATCATAGCATAAATGATTGGTTCACAACAACTCAATTGCTTGCTTAGGATAGAGGGAAATAGGTAAACTGACTCAACATAAAAGTAAAAGACAGGCCCTTCGCAGAGGGAAGCAGGATTAAATCATGTGCTAGAGCTTTTCAAGTTTTGAAATCATATAAAGAGAACAAAAGTAAGATTTTGAGCGGTGTTTGTTGTTGTCAACGAATGGTAGTGGGCACTCAATCCCCCTTGCCAAACGAACCTTCCAAGAGCGGCTCCCATGAGGGACGGCATCTACCAGCAAGGTAGATCATCCCCTTCTCTTTTGTTTACACATGTATTTTAGTTTTATTTAGGATGACACCCCCAACCTTGGCTTTCTCAATCCATGGCTAACCGAATCCTCGGGTGCCTTCCAACATTCACATACCATGGAGGAGTGTCTATTGCAAAATTAAGTTGCTTACTGATGAATCAGAGCAAAACATGTGAAGAGAATTATTAATGAAAGTTATTAATTGAGGCTGGGAACCTCATTGCCAGCTCTTATTGCAAAGTTATTGGGTAAGCGGATGTGCCGCTAGTCCATTAGGAAAAGTTCGCCCAACAAGATTGAAAGATAAAACACCACATACTTCCTCATGAGCTATAAAACATTGACACAAATAAGGAGTAATAGTTTGAATTATTTAAAGGTAGCACATGAAGTATTTACTTGGAATGGCAGAAAATACCATGTAGTAGGTAGGTATGGTGGACACAAATGGCATAGGTTTGGTCTAAGGTTATGGATGTATGAGAAGCATTCCCTCTCGATACAGGTCTTTGGCTAGCAAGGTTTGATAGCAAGCATAAAGGTTGAGGGAAACAAACAAATATACATATGATAGAAACAATCATGCATCTTTCTCATAAGCACAAGCAATTTTAACTTAAGAATACTAAGCATAGAGATAATGGAGTAATGTATCTAAGTGTATTTCTCTCTTCTATTAAACATCGATGTTGTTGCTATTGACCAATGCTAAGTTTGCCAAAACCAAATAGATTTACTTAATGTTCCCAAAGTGATATCAATACTCATGTCAAGAGTAATCATATAATGGAGATTGCAAACTAAAATAAGGTGTGCAAAAAGTAAATGATAAGACTTCTCATTAATATTCCATAACGATAACTCACACCAACGGATACATCGATAACTAACTAAGAGAGATACTTCCACATTGCATACTATTCTATATGATAACTTCCCTACTCATGATATGACACTACTTGATAGTAAAAGATAAAGGTGGTGGTGATGTGATACCGCGGCACTCCCCCAAGCTTGGAACAAACCAAGGGGATGCCAATACCGATGATGAATTACTCCTTCGGTGATGATGGTGATGGATTCTCTCGCGCTTCATAAGGATCTCCTTCAGCTTCTTCTCAATTTTGTAATTCTGCACCAAAACCTGAAGAGACTCATTGTTACCCGAGTGTGGCGGTGACGGCCTTGTGCTGGGATTTGAGTAATATTCCAGCATTCTGCGAAGTCGCTGGTTCTCCTCCTGAAGTATCTCCACTTCCCTCCTTAGAGCACGATATTGATCACAAAACTCATCAGCTACCCGTATTGCTTCCTCCACACAAGGGAAAGAGTCGAGGTCCAGAGCAGGCGGAAGAGCTCCCTGCAAGTTATGAGAAAAAGAACGCCTGTTAACCGATCCCACCAAGATTGGCTTACTCCTCGTAGTTTCCCACTCTCCTTTTCTGATGCTATCTTCTCCTTCTCCTTATTGATCCTTTCATCTATCTCTTCCCTCCAAGGCCCCTTGTCTTTGTTGTTGGAGACCATGGCGCTTCTAAACTGAAACAAATCTGGCAGAAAACAGCTCGAAACAAAACACGACGAAACGATATTACGGACCTCCAGGGGTCCGGGGATTATATAGCAAATATTTTTACGACAAAAGGAAGGTTCCAGGCCGAAAACGAGTAAACGGGCAACGAGGCGGCAGACCATAGGTCGGCGCGGCCTGGTGTCAGCCGCGCCGGCCTATGGTGGCACGCCCGCGTCTTTTCCACTCCGTTTCGATTCCGTAATTTTTCATATTTTCCAAAAACAGCAAAAATAATGTTCGGAAAGGTAAACGCGGACTTTTTATTACCTATACTGTTACCTATTCAAAAGTTCTGGCGGACTGTCAATTTGTCCTTTGATGAAAGCCTCCGGTGTTTCCACTTGAATAATATCAACATCAACATTATAAGAATCGCCCGAGATATAATGCTTGAGTCTTTGTCCATTCACCACTTGTGTGGCATTGCCTTGGAGAGAGCTAATTTTAATTGCTCCTGAACGATACACCTCCTCAACAACATATGGTCCTTCCCACTTCGAGAGTAATTTCCCTGCAAAGAATCTGAGACGAGACCGATACAATAGAACTTGATCTCCAACATTAAATTCTCTTTTGATGATCCTTCTATCATGCCATTTCTTAACTTTTTCTTTAAAGAGTTTAGCATTTTCATAAGCTTCACTTCTCCATTCATCTAGAGAACTTAATTGCAACAACCTCTTATTACCGGCTAATTTAGGATCTTTATTTAGTTCTCTAACAGCCCAATAAGCTTTGTGCTCTAGTTCTAAAGGTAAATGACAAGCTTTTCCATAAACCATTTTATAAGGCGACATTCCCATAGGATTTTTATAAGCAGTTCTATAAGCCCATAGCGCTTCTTTCAATTTGCTAGGCCAATTCTTTCTAGATTTATTAACAGTCTTACCCAAGATAGCTTTAATCTCTCTATTTGATAATTCTACTTGACCGCTAGTTTGAGGGTGATAAGCAAGCAATTCTATGATTAATACCATACTTAGCAAGAGTTTTTCTAAAACCTCCATGAATGAAATGAGAACCTCCATCAGTCATAATATATCTAGGTACTCCAAATCTAGGAAATATAATATCTACAAGCATTTTTATAGAGGTCTCACCATCAGCACTTTTTGTAGGTATAGCTTCTACCCATTTAGTAACATAATCAACAGCGACAAGTATATGAGTGTTACCGTCTGAAGAAGGGAAAGGTCCCATGAAGTCGAATCCCCAACAATCGAATGGTTCAATAACAAGAGTATAATTCATAGGCATTTCATTGCGTCTGGAGATATTACCAACTCTTTGACATTCATCACAAGATAAAATAAATTTCCTTGCATCTTTGAAGAGTGTTGGCCAATAAAAACCTGATTGTAGAACCTTTTGCGCGGTTCTATCTCCAGCGTGATGTCCTCCATAAACACTTCCATGACATTTATTCAATATCTCCCGTTGTTCATATTCAGGAACACATCTTCGCATAATACCATCCACTCCTTCTTTATATAAGTGTGGGTCATCCCAAAAATAATGCCTCAAGTCATAAAAGAATTTCCTCCTTTGCTGAGCTGAAAAGGTTGGAGGCAAATACTTCGAAACAATAAAGTTAGCATAATCTGCATACCAAGGGCTCTCTCGCGAGCTCACCTTTATTACAGCCAATTGTTCATTTGGAAAACTATCATTAACAGGAACAGATCATAAGCAATATTTTCCAATCTAGACAAATTATCAGCAACAGGATTATCAGCACCTTTCCTATCTATAATGTGTAAATCAAATTCTTGCAAAGAATACCCATCTAATAAGCCTTGGCTTAGCATCTTTCTTTGTCATAAGGTATCTAATTGCAGCATGATCAGTATGAATTGTAACTTTTGAATCAACAATATAGGGTCTAAACTTATCACAAGCAAAGACTACAGCTAACAATTCTTTTTCAGTTGTAGCATAGTTTCTTTGAGCAGCATCAAGAGTCTTACTAGCATAATGAATAACATTTAATTTCTTATCTACCCGCTGTCCAAGAACAGCGCCTACAGCAAAATCACTAGCATCACACATAATTTCAAAAGGCAAATTCCAATCAGGAGGTTCAACTACAGGAGCAGTTGTTAAGGCTTTCTTTAAAGTTTCAAAAGCTTCCTTACAATCATCATCAAAAACAAAAGGTACATCTTTTTGAAGAAGATTAGTAAGAGGCTTTGAAATTTTAGAGAAATCTTTAATAAATCTCCTATAAACCCAGCATGACCAAGAACACTACGAATACCTTTAACATCCCTCGGATAGGGCATCTTCTCAATCGCTTCAACTTTAGCTCTATCAACTTCAATACCTTCTCAGAAATTTTATGTCCCAATACAATTCCTTCATTAACCATAAAATGGCATTTCTCCCAATTAAGAACAAGGTTAGTTTCTTCACATCTCTGCAAAACTTTATCGAGGTTTCGCAGGCAATTATCAAAAGAATTCCCATAGAGAAAAATCATCCATGAACACCTCTACAATACTTTCGCAAAAACCATGAAAAATAGCAGACATGCATCTTTGAAAAGTAGCAGGAGCATTACATAAACCAAAAGGCATACGCCTATAAGCATAAGTTCCATAAGGACAAGTAAAAGTGGTTTTCTCTTGATCTTTAGCTTTAACAGCAATTTGTGAAAACCCAGAATAACCATCAAGAAAGCAAAAATGAGTATTTTTAGACAACCTCTCTAACATTTGATCAATAAAGGGTAAAGGGTAATGATCTTTCTTAGTAACTTTATTAACTTTTGAAAATCAATGCACATTCTATACCCTACAACTATTCTTTGAGGAATAAGCTCATCATTATCATTAGGCACAACAGTCATTCCTCCTTTCTTAGGAACACAATGCACAGGACTAACCCATCTACTATCAGCAATAGGATATATAATACCAGCTTCAAGGAGTTTTAATACCTCGTTTCTTACCACTTCCTTCATCTTCGGAATTAGACGACGTTGATGTTCAACAACAGGCTTTGCATCTTCTTCCATATTAATAGCATGTTGGCAAATAGAAGGAGAAATCCCTTTCAAATCATCAAGAGTATAGCCAATAGCTCCTCGGTGTTTCTTCAATATTTCCAATAACCTTTCTTCCTCAATCTCTGAAAGCTTAGAACTAATAATAACAGGATATATTTTCTTATCATCAATATGAGCATATTTAAGATTATCAGGTAAAGGCTTTAGATCAAAAACAGGATCTTCTTTCGGTGGCGGTGTTGTACCCAAATCTTCCACCGGTAAATCATGCTTGAGAATAGGTTGGCGACGAAAGATTTCCTCAAGCTCATCTCTTTCTTTCCTAAAAGCTTCACTTTCACTATTCTCCAAATGTTGCTGCAAAGGGTTATTAGGAACAAGAACAATAGATGCACACTGCTCCATTTTAAAATCATTACTAGGCAAGTCACTTTATAAGGAGTTTTGGTAAATTTAGAAAAGTTAAATTCATAAGGTTCACCAGCAAATCTAGTCAAAATTTCTCTTTCTTACAATCTATAATAGCTCCACAAGTATTTAGAAAAGGTCTACCAAAAATGATAGGACAATGATCACTAGCAGCAGAACCAAGTACCAAAAAGTCAGCAGGATATTTAATCTTACCACATAGAACTTCCACATCTCGAACAATACCAATCGGAGAAATAGTTTCTCTATTAGCCAGATGAATAACCACATCAATATCTTCAAGTTCACAAGAACCAATTTCGTGCATAATCTCCGTGTAAAGTTCATAAGGTATAGCACTAACACTTGCACCAATATCACATAAACCATAATAGCAATGATCACCAATTCTAACAGATAGCATAGGAACACTAACTTGTTTGGATTTATTAGGATGTGAAACAATATTAGAAGCATCTTCACAGAAAATAATATGACCATCCTCCACATTTTCAGTCACAAGATCTTTAACTATAGCAACAGCAGGTTCAATTTTAATTTGTCCTTCAGGTTCTTTAGGTTTCTTTTCACTTTTATTAATCGCACTAGATATGACAGAGTACTCCTTCATTTTAGCAGGGAAAGGAGTTTTTTCAATATAAGCTTCAGGAATAACATTATCAACAGTTTCAATCACTACACATTTGTTTACAGATGAATCAATTTTATCTTTATACGGTTCATGATACTTATCAAAATTCTTCTTAGGCAGTTCATAATGAGAGGCAAAAGCTTTATAAAGATTTGCAACAACTTGGGAATCAAGACCATATGTAGCACTCATATTACGAAATTTATCAGTATCCATAAAAGCTTCAATGCATTTATAATCATAAATTATACCTGATTCTCTATCTTTGTCATTCTCCCATCCTTCAGTATTTTCTTGGATCCGATCAAGAAGGTCCCTTTTAAACTCTTCATTCTTGCGTGTAAATGATCCAGAACAAGAAGTATCCAGCAAGGTCTTGTCTTGAAAAGAAAGTCTTGCATAGAAATTATCAATAATAACATTACCAGGAAGCTCATGAATGGGGCATTTGAGCATTAAAGACTTCAATCTCCCCCAAGCTTGGGCAATACTTTCTCCATCATGAGGCCAGAAATTATATATGCGGTTCCGATCTTTGTGAATTTCACTTGGAGGATAAAATTTGGAATAGAATAAAGGCACAATGTCCTCCCAATCAATAGAATCACCATTCTTCAGCAATTTATACCAGTGCGCCGCTTTACCAGACAGCGATATAGTGAATAGTTTCTTCCTAACTTCATTCATGGAAATACCCGCACATTTGAATAAACCGCATAATTCATGCAAAAACAAGAATGATCACCAGGATGGACGTTCCATCCCCTTCATAGCGGTTATCCATAACACGTTCAATAATTTTCGTAGGTATTTTATATGGTACTACTTCCTCACCTGGCGCTTCATCCACTACCGTTGCAGTAGTAGTAGATTTCCCAAATAGAAATTGAAGAGAAGATCTCTCCATAATGATTATAGCAGCAGGCAGAAATAAAATCAGCACAAACAGTAAAGGTTTTCCTTACCAATTCCACTTACCAATAGCGCTTCACTCCCCGGCAACGGCGCCAGAAAATAGTCTTGATGACCCACAAGTATAGGTGTATCGTAGTACTTTCGATAAATAAGAGTGTCGAACCCAACGAGGAGCAGAAGGTGTTGACAAGCAGTTTCGATGAAGGATTCACTGTAAATGCTCACGACAAGTATTCGGGGTTTTGATATTGCATATAAAGTACAAGTAAATAAAATGCGAGAGAAATAATTGCAGCAAGTGGCCCAATCCTTTTTAGCACAAAGGACAAGCCGGTTTGTTTACTTATAATGACCAAACGTTCCCGAGGACACACGGGGATTTTAGTCTAGTGCTTTCGCTACATACAGCTGATTAATCTTCATTGTTTTGATAAGTGTTGTGTGGGTGAACCTATGCTAATGCACCGCCCTTCCTAGGACTAATACATACTTGTGATTATACCCCTTGCAAGCATCCGCAACTACAAGAAAGTAATTAAGATAAATCTAACCACAAACCTTAAACTCGAGATCCTGCGATCCCTCCCGCATCGATATACTAACGGGGCTTAGGTTTCTGTCACTCCCGCAACCCCGCAATTAGCAACCGAATACAAGATGCACTCCCCTAGGCCCATAAATGGTGAAGTGTCGTGTAGTCGACGTTCACACGACACCACTAGAAGAATGACACCACAACTTAAATATCATAACATTGAATATTACTCAACCATAATTCACTACTAGCATTCAGACTTCACCCATGTCCTCAAGAACTAAACGAACTACTCACGAGACATCATATGGAATACAATCAGAGGTGATATGATGATGAATAACAATCTGAACATAAACCTTGGTTCAATGGTTTCACTCAATAGCATCTACAACAAGTATAGAATAACACCGGGAGAGTTTCCCCTATCAAACAATCAAGATTTAACCCGAATTGCTACAGCGATGACGAGGTGCAGCGGTGGTGATGGCGGGGTAGATGGTGGAGATGATGATGATGATGATGGAGATGATGTCCCGCTCGATGACGATGGCGATGGCGTCGATTTCCCCCTCCGGGAGGGAATTTCCCGGCGGATTCCTGCCCGGAGAGCTCTTTTCTCTCTGGTGTTCTCCGCCCCGCAGAGGCGGCTGTAACCCTTCGTGAGGATCCCTCCGTGGCTTAGGTTTTCGGGACGAAGGAGTACGCGAAGAAAAGGAGGCGAAAAGAGGCCGTGGGCCCCCCAGCAGGGTGGCGCGCCAGCCCTGGGCCGCGCCGCCCTATGGTCTGGGCCCACAGTGGCTCCTCTCTCTTCCCCTTCTGGCTCCCTCCGTCATCTGGAAAAATAGGAATTTTCGTGAAATTCCCTTCCACAGTTGATCTTCCGAAATATTGCGTTCTGACGGTGCTTTTTCCAGCAGAATCCTGGCTCCCGTGCTTGATCCTCCAATGATGATGAAACATGCAAAATAGATGAAATAACATAAGTATTGTGTCCCAATATGAAATATATCAATGAATAACAGCAAATTATGATACAAAATAGTGATGCAAATTGGACGTATCAAGCAACGAGGGCCCCACACACCAGGCGGCGTGGCCCACTGCCGCGCGCCCCGGTGTGGCGGCGCCTCATCGCCCACTTCGTTATCCTTTCGGTCTTCTAGAAGCTTCAAAAATAGGACCCCGGGCGTTGATTTCGTCCAATTCGAGAATATTTCGTTACTAGGATTTCGAAACCAAAACAGCAGAAAAAGAACTGGCTCTTCGGCATCTTGTTAATAGGTTAGTTCCGAAAATGCGTAAATACGACATATAATGTGCATAAAACATGTAGATATCATCAATAATGTAGCATGGAACATAAGAAATTATCGATACGTTGGAGACGTATCGCCTCCAAGCTTAGTTCTGCTCGTCCCGAGCAGGTAAAACGATAACAAAGATAATTTCTGAAGTGACATGCCATCATAATCTTTATCATACTATTTGTAAACATATGTAATGAATGCAGCGATCAAAACAATGGTAATGACATGAGTAAACAAGTGAATCATAAAGCAAAGACTTTTCATAAATAGTACTTCAAGACAAGCATCAATAAGTCTTGCATAAGAGTTAACTCATAAAGCAATAAATCAAAGTAAAGGTATTGAAGCAACACAAAGGAAGATTAAGTTTCAGCGGTTGCTTTCAACTTATAACATGTATATCTCATGGATATTGTCAATATAGAGTAATATAACAAGTGCAATATGCAAGTATGTAAGAATCAATGCACAGTTCACACAAGTGTTTGCTTCTTAAGGTGGAGAGAGATAGGTGAACTGACTCAACAATAAAAGTAAAAGAAAGGTCCTTCAAAGAGGAAAGCATCGATTGCTGTATTTGTGCTAGAGCTTTTATTTTGAAAACATGAAACAATTTTGTCAACGGTAGTAATAAAGCATATGAGTTATGTAAATTATATCTTACAAGTTGCAAGCCTCATGCATAGTATACTAATAGTGCCCGCACCTTGTTCTACTTAGCTTGGACTACCGGATCTTCGCAATGCACATGTTTCAACCAAGTGTCACAAAGGGGTACCTCCATGCCGCCTGTACAAAGGTCTAAGGAGAAAGCTCGCATTTTGGATTTCTCGCTTTTGATTATTCTCAACTTAGACATCCATACCGGGACAACATGGACAACAGATAATGGACTCCTCTTTAATGCATAAGCATGTAGCAACAATTATTATTCTCATATGAGATTTGAGGATATATGTCCAAACTGAAACTTCCACCATGATTCATGGCTTTAGTTAGCGGCCCAATGTTCTTCTCTAACAATATGCATGCTCCAACCATTAAGGTGGTAGATCTCCCTTACTTCAGACAAGACGGACATGCATAGCAACTCACATGATATTCAACAAAGAGTAGTTGAGGGCGTCCCCAGCATGGTTATCGCGCAACAAGCAACTTAATAAGAGATAAAGTGCATAAGTACATATTCAATACCACAATAGTTTTTAAGGCTATTTTGTCCCATGAGCTATATATTGCAAAGGTGAATGGAAATTTTAAAGGTAGCACTCAAGCAATTTACTTTGGAATGGCGGAGAAATACCATGTAGTAGGTAGGTATGGTGGACACAAATGGCATAGTGGTTGGCTCAAGGATTTTGGATGCATGAGAAGTATTCCCTCTCGATACAAGGTTTAGGCTAGCAAGGCTATTTGAAGCAAACTCAAGGATGAACCGGTGCAGCAAAACTCACAAAAGACATATTGTAAACATTATAAGACTCTACACCGTCTTCCTTGTTGTTCAAAACTCAATACTAGATATTATCTAGACCTTAGAGAGACCAAATATGCAAACCAAATTTTAGCAAGCTCTATGTATTTCTTCATTAATGGGTGCAAAGCATATGATGCAAGAGCTTAAACATGAGCACAACAATTGCCAAGTATCACATTATCCAAGACATTTTAGAATTACTACATGTAGCATTTTCCAATTCCAACCATATAACAATTTAACGAAGAAGAAACTTCGCCTTGAACATTATGAGTAAAGCCTAAGGACATATTTGTCCATATGCAACAGCGGAGCGTGTCTCTCTCCCACAAAGTGAATGCTAGGATCCATTTTATTCAAACAAAAACAAAAACAAAAACAAACCGACGCTCCAAGTAAAGAACACAAGATGTGATGAATAAAAATATAGTTTCAGGAGGAACCTGATGATGTTGTCGATGAAGAAGGGGATGCCTTGGGCATCCCCAAGCTTAGAAGCTTGAGTCTTCTTAAAATATGCAGGGATGAACCACGGGGGCATCCCTAAGCTTAGAGCTTTCACTCCTCTTGATCATAGTATATCATACTCCTCTCTTGACCCTTGAAAACTTCCTTCACACCAAACTTCAAGCAAACTCATTAGAGGGTTAGTGCACAATAAAAGTTTACATGTTCAGAGGTGGCACAATCATTCTTTACACTTCTGGACATTGCATAAAGCTACTGGACATTAATGGATCAAAGAAATTCATCCAACATAGCAAAAGAGGCAATGCGAAATAAAAGGCAGAATCTGTCAAAACAACAGTCAGTAAAGACGAATTTTAAAATGGAACCAGACTTGCTCAAATGGAAAAACTCAAAACTAATGAAAGTTGCGTACATATCTGAGGATCACGCTCGTAAATTGGCAGATTTTTTAGAATTTTCTACAGAGACTTGTGCCCAGATTCGTGACAGACAGCAATGCTGTTTCTGCGCACCGATCCCAAATATAACATCAACTTTGACATAGAAACTTTACTTGGCACAAAAACATGATAAGGAGAGGTTGCTACAGTAGTAAACAACTTACAAGACTCAAATATAAAACAAAGTACTGTAGTAAAAACATGGGTTGTCTCCCATAAGCGCTTTTTCTTTAACGCCTTTCAGCTAGGCGCAGAAAGTGCAAATCAAGTAACATCAAGAGTAGAAGCATCAACATCATAACTTGTTCTAATAATAGAATCAAAAGGCAACTTCATTCTCTTTCTAGGGAAGTGTTCCATACCTTTCTTAAGAGGAAATTGATATTTAATATTACCTTCCCTCATATCAATAACAACACCAACGGTTCGAAGAAAAGGTCTTCGCAACACAATAGGACAAGATGCATTGCATTCGATATCCAAGACAACAAAATCAACGGGGACAAGGTTATTGTTAACCGTAATGCGCACATTATCAATCCTCCCCAAAGGTTTCTTTTTAACATTATCGGAAGATTAACATCCAAATAACAATTCTTCAATGGCGGCAAGTCAAGCATATCATAAATCTTTTTAGGCATAACAAATACTTGCACCAAGATCACATAAAGCATTACAATCAAAGTCATTGAATTTCATTTTAATGATGGGCTCCCAACCATCTTCTAATTTTCTAGGAATAGAAGTTTCAAGTTTTAGTTTCTCTTCTCTAGCTTTTATGAGAGCATTTGTAATGTGTTTTGTAAAGGCCAAATTTATAGCACTAGCATTAGGACTTTTAGCAAGTTTTTGTAAGAACTTTATAACTTCAGAGATGTGACAATCATCAAAGTCTAAATCATTATGAGCTAAGCAATGGGATCATTGTCCCCAAGGTTGGAAAAAATTTCAGTTTTATCACAAGCGCTTCAGCAGTTTTAGCAATTTCAGGCGTTTTGTACGCTTTGCACTAGGAGTAGAAACATTGCCAACACCAATTATTTTACCATTGATAGTAGGAGGTGCAGCAACATGTGAATCATTATCATTACTAATGGTGGTAATAGTCCAAACTTTAGCTACATTATTCTCTCTAGCTAGTTTTTCATTTTCTTCTCTATCCCACCTAGCACGCAATTCAGCCATTAATCTTATATTCTCATTAATTCTAACTTGGATGGCATTTTCTGTAGTAGTAATCTTATTATCAATATCATTATTAGGCATAACTTTCAATTTTAAAAGATCAACATCGAGGCAAGTCTATCAACTCTAAAAGCAAGAATATCAATTTTATCAAGCTTTTCCTCAACAGATTTGTTAAAAGCTTGTGTACTAATAAATTCTTTAAGCATAGCTTCAAGACCAGAGGGTACACTCCTATTATTATTGTAAGAATTCCCATAAGAATTACCATAACCATTACCATTAGCAGAAGGATATGGCCTATAGTTATTACCAGAGTTGTTCCTATAAGCATTGTTGTTGAAATTATTATTTTTAATGAAATTCACATCAACATTTTCTTCTTGAGCAACCAATGAAGCTAAAGGAACATTATTAGGATCAACATTAGATCTACCATTCACAAGCATAGACATAATCACATCAATCTTATCACTCAAGGAAGAGGTTTCTTCCAGAATTTACCTTCTTACCTTGTGGAGCTCTTTCCGTGTGCCATTCAGAGTAATTTATCATCATATCATCAAGAAGTTTTGTAGCCGCCCAAAGTGATGGACATAAAGGTACCTCCAGCAGCTGAATCCAATAAATTCCGCGAAGAAAAATTTAGTCCTGCATAGAAGGTTTGGATGATCATCCAAGTAGTCATCCATGGGTTGGGCAATTCTTTACCAAAGTTTTCATTCTCTCCCATGCTTGAGCAACATGTTCAGTATCTAATTGCTTAAAATTCATTATGCTACTTCTCAAAGATATAATTTTAGCGGGAGGATAATATCTACCAATAAAAGCATCCTTACATTTAGTCCATGAATCAATACTATTCTTAGACAAAGATAGCAACCAATCTTTAGCTCTTTCTCTTAATGAGAAAGGAAACAATTTCAATTTAATAATATCACTATCTACATCCTTATATTTTTGCATTTCACATAGTTCAACAAAATTATTAAGATGGGCAGCAGCATCATCAGAACTAACACCAGAAAATTGATCTCTCATAACAAGGTTTAGTAAAGCAGGTTTGATTTCAAAGAATTCTGCTGTAGTAGCAGGTGGAGCAATAGGTCATGCATAAGAAATCATTATTATTAGTGGTTGTGAAGTCACACAACTTAGTATTTTCAGGGGTATTCATTTTAGCAACGGTAAATAAAACAAACTAGATAAAGTAATTGCAAGTAGCTAATTTTTTTGTGTGTTTTTGATATAGAGAACAAGACAGTAAATAAAGTAAAACTAGCAACTAACTTTTTGTGTGTTTTGTTTAAGTGCAGCAAACAAAGTAGTAAATAAAATAAATCAAGACAAAAACAAAGTAAAGAGATTGAGAAGTGGAGACTCCCCTTGCAGCGTGTCTTGATCTCCCCGCAACGCGCCAAAAAGAGCTTGATGGCGTGTAACTCACACGTTCGTTGGGAACCCCAAGAGGAAGGTATGATGCGCACAACAAGTTTTCGCTCAAAAAAACCAAGGTTTATCGAACCAGGAGGAGCCAAGAAGCACGTTGAAGGTTGATGGTGGCGAAATGTGATGCGCGCAACACCTGGGATTCCGGCGCCAACGTGGAACCTGCACAACACAACCAAAGTACTTTGCCCCAACGAAACAGTGAGGTTGTCAATCTCACCGGCTTGGTAACAAAGGATTAACCGTATTGTGTGGAAGATGATTGTTTGCAAGAAAACAATAAAACAAGTATTGCAGAGATTGTATGCGATGTAAAGAATAGGACCGGGTCCACACTCACTAGAGGTGTCTCTCCCATAAGATGAAAGCATGTTGGGTGAACAAATTACAGTCGGGCAATTGACAAATAGAAAAGGGCATAACAATGCATATACATGATATGATAAATATAGTGAGATTTAATTGGGCATTACGACAAAGTACATAGACCGCCATCCAACCGCATCTATGCCTAAAAAGTCCACCTTCAAGTTATCATCCAAACCCCTTCCATTAAGTTGCAAAGCAACAGACAATTGCATTAAGTATGGTGCGTAATGTAATCGACAACTACATCCTTAGACATAGAATCAATGTTTTATCCCTAGTGGCAACAAGACATCACAACCTTAGAACTTTCTGTCACTGTCCCAGGTGTCAATGAAGGCATGAACCCACTATCGAGCATAAATACTCCCTCTTGGAGTTAAGAGTAAAAACTTGGCCAGAGCTCTACTAATAACGGAGAGCATGCAAGATCATAAACAACACATAAACAATAGATTGATAATCACCATAACATAGTATTCTCTATTCATCGGATCCCGACAAACACAACATATAGAATTACAGATAGATGATCTTGATCATGTTAGGCAGCTCACAAGATCCAACAATGAAGCACAATTAGGAGAAGACGACCATCTAGCTATGCTATGGACCCATAGTCCAGGGGCGAACTACTCACTCATCACTCCGAGGCGATCATGGCGATGAAGAGTCCTCCGGAGATGAATCCCCTACGGCAGGTGCCGAGGCGATCTCCCGAATCCCGAGATGGGACGGCGGCGGCGCGTCTCGCAAGGTTTTCCGTATCGTGGCTCTCGGTACTTGGGGTTTCGCGAGAGGCTTTAAGTAGGCGGAAGGGTAGGTCGGGCGGCACGAGGGCCCCACACACCAGGCGGCGCGGCCCAGCCCCGGCCGCGGCCTGCGGCGCTCGTCGCCCCCACTTCGTTATCCTTTCGGTCCCGGAAGCTTCGCAAAAATAGGACCCGGGCGTTGATTTCGTCCAATTCCGAGAATATTTCGTTACTAGGATTTCGAAACCAAAAACAGCAGAAACAAACTGGCTCTTCGACATCTTGTTAATAGGTTAGTTCCGAAAATGCGTAAATACGACATATAATGTGCATAAAACATGTAGATATCATCAATAATGTAGCATGGAACATAAGAAATTATCGATACGTTGGAGACGTATCAGTCTCCCGCTCATTCGCAAGTACTCATCAAGGAGAGCATCAGCCACTCCATACACAAGCATACGAATAGCCGCGAAACACTGATAAGAGGTGAATCCTAGCTTACCATTGGCATCGGGCATGCATCCGAAGTAGGTCTCAAAATATCTCACGCTCCGTAAAATAGTCAAGAACAAGTCTCTTGACATCCAATAGCTCCGCCGGAACAGGCCTTCGTGAAGACCGACTTGGTGGGATGGAAGTAGTCCTGATACAGCCGGTAGGGGACACTTCTGATAAGAGGTGAAGCCTAGCTTACCAGTGGCATCAGGCCTGCATCCGAAATAGGGGACGCTGTCTCTCATGCCCCTTAGAAAAGTCAAGAACAAGTCTCTTGACATCCGATAGAGCGATCGGAAGAGAGCCTCCATGAATACCGGCTTGGTGGGATGGAAGTAGTCATGATACAGCCGGTAGTGGCCACCCTATCTATCGTGCTTCAAGTTGCCCCTGTGAGGGCTCGTCGAGCCCCTGTGCACCGGCCTCTATCTCTCAGTGTGCTCGTGGATGACTGAGTCCGCAACAACCATGAGCTCCAAAGAGCTGCCCGACTCCTCGTCCGACGAGCTGTCAAGGACTTCCTTATGAAGAAGTTGATCGAGGTACTCAGGTCCACTGCGGGGAAAATAATTATGGATCAATGGCCTGCCTACTTCATAAAAACGGCCGAAAATGGTCTAAGCTTTCGTACCGAGCAATTGGCCAAACAGGTCGTGGCCGTCGAGGCCGACTGGCGATTCCGAGCGGAATGGTGGCTGACCGGGGTAGGTGCTACATCGAGGCCAGCAAGGGCACTCAACGCCGCCACTAATAGTGTCCTCCAGCAAGCTACGGGCCGAAAAAAAGGTGTCGACAATGGCAAGCGACAGGGCAGGCGATAACCTCGCTCTAGGGTTTCAAAGGGGGAGGGTCGTGAATGGATGAGGTGGATTTGTTGTCCCTCGTGGGCGCCCCCATGTCTAGTAGGAGTATGCATGTGGACTCTTGTTGTCCGCGTTAACCCATTCCAAGTCTAAATTGGGATGTGACTGTGTTGCCGTGGACTCGCTCATCCACGAGGTCAAAGCTTGCATCTCCATTGTGACAGCTTATGCCTGGTAAAAAAAAGACAGGTTGTCAGCTTCAGTAAGTATATTACTGTACTTATATTATTACATTTGCGCACTACTGGTCGTAGCATGTCAACATTGCTCTAGTTGCTGTAAAGAAGGAACTCCTGCTATCAACCAACTTGGGATGATGCCCGTGTACTTTGCAGTCGCGGTCGAACCATATACTCCTCCAGTGCGAAACAAGTGAACTCCCTCATGCGCGCGACCAGATAAGATGATGATGCGAACGTGCGGCAACCAGAGCGTTGCGACCTCGCGCTGTGCGCTCCACCTTCCCTTCCCGATCGACCGTCGCGCATGCAGTTCCATGGAGCCGCGCACACACGCACAGGAAACACCCCGGCCCGTCGCGTCAAAGTGGTCAACGTACTGTACCGCACCCATTTGCGGCGCTGTCGATCGCCGCGCGCCCGGCCCGGCCGGCCGACCGGGTCATAGTCCGCTCTCTCTCTCTGGGTCGCTCCCCCGCCGTGCGTGACCGTGACCGTGACGAGCGACCGATACATACGCTCCACATACACACCGTGCACGTAAAAGACCGCGAGAGACAGGTCGGACCAGTATCTTCTTCGGCGCTACCAAAAAGAGCGTCTGTCACGACAGTTTTACACAATATTAAGATGCTTACAAGAACTTCTTGATAAAAAAAAAACTAGTCTGAAGGTAAAATTATCGGTCCACTCTCCGACCTGCACCAGTCAATGGTGTGTCCTGTAAAAGAAAGCAAAATTTGAGCTGCCAAAAGTAAAGAAGGGTAAATAATGAAATCCTCTCCCACCCCCCCCCCCCCCCCACCCCGCCCCCACACCCACCAACCCACACAATTACAAAGCGGTTAAGACTTTCCCCCATCTCCCCATCTGAAACCCTCCCAGCCTCCACCAACCATGCCGCTGCCGGCAGGACCGGTTCTGCCAGACCAACTTCTCGAGGAGATCTTCCTCCGCCTCCCACCGGACGAACCCGCGTGCCTCGTGCGTGCCTCCCTCATCGACAGATTCTGGTTCATAGTTCTCTCCGGCGGTGCGTTCCGTCGTGCGTACGAAAGGTTCCATGGAGATCCCCAATGATTGGCTTCGTTTAATTCCCGTCCTCGAACCCCGTCCCAGCCTTGGTAAGCACCACAAAATTCGGAGCACTATCTCTGGGGGAGCCACAAGTACTCTGCGTGGATCTGTGGCCATGTCCTAGTTCTTCTTCAACTTTGTTGTAGTGGTGCTTATTATTTTAATATTATTATTAACTTTTCATTAAGCTTGATAATTTCCTTGTATTGTGGGCATGCCTAAGCAGATGATTGGATTATCTGAACCTATAGTTTATTGCAACATTAGCTATGTGCAATGTTGTTTAATTTTCTCCGAATGCAACTTTCCAAAGTAGATTGATTAGTATTTTCATTTCAAGTACTCTAGAATTTTCTCTCCCAGCGTTGACCCAATCTCTAAATTCACCCCCAAAAGAAGTTCAACCGATGAGCCGATGATGAGGGCATATGTCTAGAACTACTTATTTCTGTTTCTCAGGAGATGGTGACGATTTCTGCGTGCTAGCTTCCTATTATATTTTAATTTATCTTTTCATATTATCTGACGCTACATGTCAAGTGCTCATGTCACTGTGGTTTTGCTTAGCAAGCAATGTTACTGAAATCTTGAGCTATAAAATTTAGGAAAGAACAGAGAGTCTGATAGGATATGATTTGCGCGAAGAACTCATAGAGATTTTTGGTTGCTACAATAGCTCAGCAAAACTGTGAGGTATTTAACTATTCTATGTTTTAGGCCTACAGTGCACATAATAATAGACTAAAATATCCATGTACCTAGATATGATGTTCAATTGTTTCGTCATAGTGTGATAGGCTACCTTGATCAGTTTTGGTATATCAAAATTTTCATATTGGTTTCCCGAATTTTTGTTCTTAGACAACATATTTTCCTAAAATGCATCAACACGCATTTCATCATGCTTTCTATATTAGAAGAAATATAGCTCCAGTCCATTCCATCCTTTGATAGTCATCTGTGGAAGAAAAAAGTTATCTTCTGAGTTGGCTGACTACCAATAGGCCACGGCACCTTCTAATCGTCTCCTCTAGGATGTTGCCTCCTGAACTGCTCCCAATCTCCACATTAAGAGTATTTACAGCGGTTCGATCCATTCCTGACATGAAACATGTGTGTTAATGTCTGTTTTTAACACAAACAAACATCTTGCGTCGGAACCCGCTAGAGATGCCCTAACAAACATGACCAATACTTTCTGCAAACATGAAACTCCATGATCTCCTCCGTCTCCCTGAACGCCAAAACCAGCCATCCAAAGACCGGCTGAATCAGCGTGCGAGAATAAATCTAGGTTGTGTGGCGTCTAGGATTTTTTTCCTTTAGGAGGACACAAAAGAGTTGTCACGTGGACCAGTCCGGGCTTTAACAACGTAGATTTTCAATGATGCGGATAAATGTTCTTTAGTGAGAGTCGGCAATATATTAACGTGTTTCCAATGTGTATCTCCATCTTATAGCGCTGTATTTAACGTGTCGAGTAGACCATGATGGATTTCGTTAAAACATCATGGATGAAGGCAACAACAAGTATATTGCCCCCCATGCATGGCATGCCAAGTCCAGTATCTTCTTCCGCGCTACCCAAAAGAGTGTGTATCATGATAATTTCACCATATATTAACTATGTATGATCCTTACAAGAACTCTTTGACAAAAAGAAAAAAGTACAACTAGTCTAAAGGTGAAATTATCGTCCCACTCTCCAACCTGCACACCCCCCCCCAACACACACACACTCCCACCCCACACACACATATAGATGCACACACACAATTGCAAATACGTTAAGTCTTTCCCCCATCTGAAACCCTCCCAACCTCCACCAACCATGCTGCCGCCGGCACCGTCTCTACCAGACAAAATTCTCGTGGAGATCTTCCCCCGCTTACCACCGGACGAACCTACGTGCCTCGTGTGCAGCTCCCTCGTCAGAGATTCTGGTTCAACCTTCTCTATGGAGGTGGGTTCCGTGGTATGTACGACGAGTGCCATGGAGATCCCCCATGATTGGCTTCGTTTATTTCCCGTACTCAAACCCTGCCCCACCCTTGGTAAGCACCACAAAATTTAGAGCACTATCTCGACAACTGGGGGAGCCACAAGTATTCTGCGTGGATCTATCTCCATGTCCTAGTTCTTCTTCAACTTTGGTGTAGGGGTGCTTGTTCTTTAACTATTATCATTAAGTTTTCATTAAGCTTGATAATTTTCTTTTATTGTGGGCATGCCTAGGCGGGCGATTGGATTATTTGAACCTATAGTTATTGCAGCATCAGCTATGTGCAATGTTGTTTAACTTTCACTGAATGCAACTTCACAAAGTAGATTGATTAGTCTTTCCATTTCAAGAACTCTGGAATTAGTTCTCGAAGCTTTGACCCAATCTCTAAATTCACCCCCAAAAGAAATACAACCGATGAGCCGATGATGAGGGCATATGTCTAGAGCTACTTCTTGCTGTTTCCCAGGAGATGGTGATGGTTTTTGTGTGCTAACTTCCTATTATGTCTTAATTTATCTTTTCATATTATCTAACGCTTCAAGTCAAGTGCTCATGTCATTGTGGTTTTGCTTAGCGAGCAATATTACTGAAATCTTGAGCTATAAAATTTAGGGGAGAACAAAGAGTCTGATAGGATATGGTTTGCGCGAAGAACTCATAGAGCTTTTTGTTTGCTACAATAGCTCAACAAAACTGTGAGGTATTTGACTATTGTATGTTTTAGGCCTATTGTGCACATAATTATAGACTAAAATAGCCATGTACTGAGAGATATGATGTTCACTTGTTTCGTCAAAGTGTGATAGGCTACCTTCATCATTGCAACAGTTTTGGTATATCAAAATTTCCATATTGGTTTCACCAATTTTTCTTCGTAGACAACATATTTTACTAAAATGCATCAGCACACATTTCATCATGCTTTCTATGTAGAAGAGGTATGCTCTAGCCCATTCCAACCTGCGATCGTCATCCATGGAAGAAAATTGCTGTCTTCTGAGTTGGCTGACTACCAACAGGTCACGGAACCTTTGAATCGTCTCCTTCAGGATGTTGCCTCCTGAACTGCTCCCAATATCCACATTAAGTGTATCTACATCGGGTCGATCCCTTTATGTCTGTTTTTAACACAAACAAATAAGTTTTGCGGACCCGCTCCAGATGCCCTAACAAACATGACCAATACTTTCTGCAAACACGAAACTCCATGATCTCCTCCATCTCCCTGAACGTCAAAACCAGCCATCAAAAGACCGACTGAATCAGCAAGCGAGAATAAGTCTAGGTTGTGTGGCGTTTAGGATTTTTTTCCTTTTAGGAGGACATAAAAGAGTGGCACATGGACCAGTCTGGGCTTTAACAACGTATATTTTCAATGATGCGGATAAATGTTCTTTAGTGAGAGCCGGCAATGTATGTAACACGTTTCCAATGTGCATCTCCATCTTGTAGGGTTGTATTTAACGTGTCAAGCAGACCACGATGGATTTCGTGAAAACATCATGGATGAAGGCAGCAACAAGTATACTGTTCACCATGCATGGCATGTCCGGACCAGTATCTTCTTTCGCGCTACCAAAAAGGGTGTCTATCATGATAATTTCACCATATATTAACTATGTATGATCCTTACAAGAACTCCTTGACAAAAAGAAAAAGGTACAACTGTCTGAAGGTTAAATTATCGTCAACTCTCCAACCTGCACATGTCAATGGTGCGTCGTGTAAAAGAATGCAAAACTTGAAGTGCCAAACGGAAAAAGGGTAAATAATGAAATCCTCCCCCCCCCCCCCCACACACACGCACACACACAATTACATAGCGGTTAAGACTTTTCCCCATCTGAAACCCTCCCCACCTCCACCAACCATGACGCCGCCGGCACCGGCTCTGCCAGACCAAATTCTTGTGGAGATCTTCCTCCGCTTCCCACCGGATGAACCCGCGTGCCTCGTGCGTGCCTCCCTAGTCAGCAGATTCTGGATCAACCTTCTCTCCGGCGATGGGTTACGTGGTATGTACGACAAGTTCCATGGAGATGCCCCATTATTGGCTTCTTTTATTTCCCGTCCTCAAACCCCGTCCCACCCTTGGTAAGCACCACAAAATTCGGAGCACTATCTCGACTACTGGGGGAGCCACAAGTACTCTGCGTGGATCTGCCGCCATGTCCTAGTTCTTCTTCAACTTTGGTGTAGTGGTGCTTGTTCTTTAAATATTATCATTAAGTTTGATAACTTCCTTGTATTGTGGGCATGCCTAGGCGGGTGATTGGAATATTTAAACCTATAGTTTATTGCAGCATCAGCTATGTGCAATGTTGTTTAACTTTCTCCGAATGCAACTTCACAAAGTAGATTAATTAGTCTTCCATTCAAGTAATTCTAGAATTTGCTCTCCCAGTTTCGATCCAATCTCTAAATTTGTCCCCCAAAAGAAGTGCAACCGATGAGCTGATGATGAAGACATATGTCTAGAGCTACTTCTTTCTGTTTCATAGGAGATAGTGATGGTTTCTGGGTGCTAGCTTCCTATCATGTCTTAGTTTCTCTTTTCATATTAGCTAATGCTACATGTCAAGTGCTCATGTCACTGTGGTTTTGCTTAGCGAGCAATGTTACTGAAATCTTGAGCTATAATATTTAGGAAAGAAGAGAGAGTCTGATAGGATATGATTTGTGTGAAGATCTCATAGAGCTGTTTGTTTGCTACAATAGCTCATCAAAACCCTGAGGTATTAGTTCTTTAACTATTGTATGTTTCATGCCTACAGACTCTACAGTGCACAAATAGACAAAAATATCCATGTACAGAGATATGATGTTCACTTGTTTCGTCAATTTGTGATAGGCTACGTTGATCATTGCAACAGTTTTGTTATATCAAGATTTTCATACTGGTTTCAAAGATTTTTCTTCTTAGACGACATGTTTTACTCAAATGCATCAACATACATTTTATCATGCATTATGATATATATGCCCGTGTACTTTGCAGTCGCGATCGAACCATATACTCCGTTGCGGCAGTGCGAAACAAGCGAACCGCGCACGCGCGGTGCGCTCCACCTTCCCCGACCGGCGACCGCGCGCAGTTCCATCGAGCCGCACACGCACAGGACACGCGCGTCCCGGTCACCACGTACGTCGCCGGCGCGGCCCATTTACGGCGCTGTCGCCGCGCGTCCCCCGTCGATCCATCCATCCATCCATCGGCCGCGGGCTCTCTCTCTCTGGCCCGCCCGCCCCGGCCCGGTCCGTGACTCACTGACCACGACCGTGTGCCCGTATGTACGTGACGAGCGACGGATACGCGTACGTACGTAGGTAGCACGTATGCATTTGTAGAAACGGATAACGTTTCGGATGGAGCACGCTGCACGCGTAGGCTTGACCGACCGTAGCGGCACAGTGCCCCGGACAGGTACGCCTGCGGCTACCCGTTCGTCTCGACGCATTTTAGCGTCCACGCGAGGCGTCCGTTTGCGTCGGCATATTTGGTCGAAAACGACCGCGCATCCGTCAAGGCTGCGGCTCAACAAGACGACGCATTTTTGATTAATCATTTTTTTAAACATGAAACATAATTTACATACTTAAAACAAAAAAATAAACCCTAAACGCTATCGCTCTCATCGCCGCCGTGTCGCTCGCCGCTGTCGAGCACGATGAGCTCGGCACACCCACGCCGAGCCATCGGGGGAGCGCGCGCCGGTGCTCGAGGTTGAGGAGGCGGCGCCGAGGCGCGGAGGCGCCGAGCGGTGGCGGCGGATGAGGAGCCGCACCATAAGGCTGGCGGCGCAGGAGGCGCCAAGGGCGGCGGCGGCGGCGGTGGAGGAGGCGCGCCGAGTCGGAGCGCTTCGTGGCTTCATCCGCGGACAGGCCCGGCGCATGACAGCGGTCGCAGTGGCAGGCGCCTGCACGCGTCGTACTCGGAGACGAGGAGGCGAGCTTGGCCATATCGTCGTCCGTCATGTTGTCTGAACTCGAGTTCGCCCTCCGCCATGGCCTGCTGCCATTCGTGGAAGACGAGGCCGACGTAGTCCTCGCTTCGTCCTTCACCTCCTCGCTATGCTACGCGGCGCCTCGATGTAGTCGTCGTCGTCGCACGCGTAGGCTTCGCGTCGCGTCCTCGTCCTCGCGGTCGGTGCGGCTGCCGACGACGCGTCGGCGCTGGCGACGAGGCGCCGGCGTGCGGGCCGAAGGGATAATCTGTCGCCCATGAAGCCAGCCGTCGCTCTGTCCGTCTCCGTGGACGGTACGTACGCCATTGCTCGAGTCGATGGCGTACGTCGGATCGGCGCGAGGTCCGCCGCAGATATCGCCTCCTCGCGCCGGATCTCCTTGGTCCGCTCGGCTCGCGGTGCGGAGGGATGGGCACCCGGCCGAGGCCCGCCAGCCTACGCCGGAACAGCGTCGCACACCCATTGGCCGTATGAGCCTCCCCGTGACGGGGAGCGACACCTTCTTGCTGCCGAGGACCTCGAAGTCGTTCTTCTTCCCGTGCGCACGGCGGATGGCGGAGTGGAGCTGGGCGAAGGAGCGCGTGGACTTTTGGCGGCCGCGCGCGGGATACGATGCCATTGAAGGCGTGAAGCCCGCCGCCGCCCGCCGCACGCGCGAACAGCGCGCATTCATGGCGAAGGCTGCGGAAGCGATGGCCAAGGAAGCGACTCCATGCGAGCTCGCTGCGGGCCGGTGAGACCGGGCGACACTTTACGCGTAGCGCGCGAGACGCAAACCTGCCGCATATTTGGGCCTATTGCGTCTCGCAGACGCCCTGTCGGTCACGGGGAGAGGGCTGCATTTAACCAAAGGACAATGACCGTTCAGCGCGACGCCGAGATGCCCTAATGGCGCCCATCCACATACACAACGGGGACCCGCCGGCCCGTCCGGAGAGACCGCGAGAGACAGGTCGGACCTAGTGCGTCCAGTACAATACATACTACACACGTACCATGTACGAGCGGTGCACGTACGTCGTACGTATACCAGCAGAGCAGAGCTGAAAGCCTGAAAGAGTGATGGATACTAGTACATTCGTAGATAGAGGTGTCGCTCAGATCCGTTACTCCACAATGGGGCTACACCTACTGCTAGCTAGACGCAGCCGGAGCGTACATACCTGGCTTGGCTCCCGTCTCGCCAACCGTGCTCGGCACGGACGTCCCCGTTAGGCAATGTACGATGTGAGCTATTTAGAAGGGTCTCACTCGAATTTCCGCACTGCATTTTTTATTTTATTTTAATAATTAAAGGAGTTTGTACAAAGTGGCTAGACAGAAGCAACTACGAAAAAAAGAAAACTTGTAGAGTTCCAACTATCTGAAGCTTGCCACCCAGTTCCAAAGGCCCAAATAAGATTTTACTATCTGAATGAGAGGTGTCTAGTTAGGCATTTGACTAGTACAAATAAGCATCGATGCTTTAATAAAAATTGATTTATTTTCTAAACATCACTCTAAGCATCTTCAATTGTACATGCTCTCACATCATCTCCATTCGTCCCCTAATACAACGTCCAACGAAGTCGTTTGTTTGGCCCGTCAAAGGCCTATATGGGCAGGTGACTTAAAAGGTCAGCCTATATATACATAAAACATCGTATATAGGTAAATAGGTATCGCAATCGTAAACGTTAAAATCGAGTATTTCCTATCTTTTTTTCTTTCCACCCGCCTCATCCCCAATCAGTCTCAATTCCGTTATCGACGCGCCCTGCCTACAATCGTCGTGTTGCCCATCCCCACGAACAGATCGAGGCCACCCCACTGCGCCCAAGTCCACCCCGATTTGGATATATGGCGGCCGATTGCAGCGAGCATCGAGCATGCGCGTGTGCCACAACCCTGTCCTAGCACGTGGAGCGCGAGTTTTTCGTGCGTGCAGGTGTGTCACTCCTTGCTCGTGTGCCACGTCGTGGCGAGACAACGATAAGGTGGTGTACGGCTCCATGGTGCTTGTGCCGACAACGGTTGGCATACATCATGGAGAGGACGATACCATGCTAATAGTGTTCAACTCCAAGGTTGGTGATGACGTACAACACGTTTCGAAAAAGTTGGCCAGATTCCAACGAGTTCCACGGTACAAGAGCGCCAACACATCCTAAAACTTCACTTCTACAAATGGTCAACGAATTTTAAGGGGCACCCAAAAAATGCCTCCCCACTTTAGATACGGCAAGGGATGAGAGGTTTGTTTCAAAAGATGCCTCAAAAATTTGAAAAACCAGTCCAGTTGGAATGGACATATTTTGCACGCATAACGGTAAAATAGAAGCAATTAAAATACTTAGTAGCAATTAAATTACGTGTTTGGTTGAGATGCTGCAGTGGCCGTGGTCAACGCAGTCGAGATCGGCCGCAACATGTGCGTTCTGCCGGAGTACGTAGGATTACGCAGCCGGAGTACACGATCGAACCTCAGCGGCGCAGCTCGTGCAGCCGCAAACCAAGCATCTACGGGCGCACTGTTGATTAGGGATTTGATTACCACTTTGCCTTCTTTTAGTGTGGTCCTCGTAGCAGTACGTCCGGCCTGGGCTACACTAACACTACTAGCTTGCTTTGCTTGGTTAAATAACACCATGAGCTTGATGGTGTCTGACAGTGGACATTGATTATTGCGAACCAAAAGAAACTGTCTGCTGCACACAGCACACACCGTGCTTTGCTTTCTTTAGGAGGAGATGGACCATTTTGCATGGTTCGCCATTGCCCGCAATCAAGTTTTTTTTTTTTGGTTAAACTAGCAGGTGGTTTAAGACTTTAAGTGTCACTCCTATGTGCTCCATCCAATTCATGTTACTTGTCGTTAATATGTATATATCTAAATATATTTTAGTTTTAGATAGATACGTATCAATGATAAGATCGGAAGGAGTAATAGAAAGTTGCATCAATTGGTTTTTGGTTAGCATCGTTGTAAACTACTGTATATACATTGTGTATATGTATTTTTTCTTTTTTTACATATGATGTACCAGTAATGCTGGTTTATTTGTTGTAGGGTACTTGTATAGATTTATTAGGGTGCCTATTTTGTTTTTTCTCTATGAGGGTAGACTATACATGACGTGTTTAATTGTTTATAGCTTCAATAACATTTTGGAGTGGTTCTACGAGTAAACTGTGCTGTGTGCTTGTCAAATCTAGGAGAAATTGTATCATTTGGCTTTAGAATAATCCATATGTAAATAATATGGCCTTTTTATGTGTACCCTGTTTTTTCTTCACATTAGTGGTACCTAGAACATTTGTTTAGCTTTTGTCCTCGCAGTATATTAATAATGATAGGATGATTCTAGAGTAGTCCAGTAAGCCCAAATTTCTATGAGACTTGCATTTTTACTTTTTTTATGGAATGACAGACTTTACAAAATGTACTTGTATTATTACTATAATCTAGACTTCCAGAACGTCCGAATCCATGGACGTATGGTCTTTCTATATATCTTATAATATTAATTATTACGATTCACAAATTGTACCGGTAGATGTATATAAATTCATGATGCACATGCGGTCATCGATTGATTTTTATATAGTAAAATAGCTATAAACCGTGTATTGCATATAATTATTTTGTTCTTTTCACCTGAGATTTAACATTAACGCTAGTTCAATTGTTTGGCATTTGGTAAATTAATATATTATTACAACGTGCGATGTAATAATTATATTATCGCTATAGGGTATTTATATAGATTTACTAGTTTTTACTTTCTTTGGTACACAAGGATCAACTTGACATCTCATTGCATTGTTCACTAGTGACTGGCTACACTACAATCGAGAATTCTTTGGCGTAAACTAAGAAGGGTTCCAAGTGTGCCTTTCCGATCTAGTAGCAAGTTGCGTCGATTGACTTTTATTAGCATTAGCGTAAACTTCAAGTATTGGATGTAAGTTTTTTTCTTCCACGCAAGATGTATGCTTAAATTGTTTTTCATTTGGTTAGTTCATATATTACAACACACGACATAATAATGGTACCATCTTGCAGTGTATCTAGTATTAAATAAATTTATTAGGGTTTCTACCTTATTTTTTCTACATAAGTATTTGTTGAACCGGAGCCTCTAGAACGCTTTGGAGTGGTTCTTTGAGTGAACTGAAAGGGGCTTTGAGTGTGTCCGTCAAATCTAGTACCAGAAAGTTGTACCAGAAAGTTGTACTACTTGACTTTAGAATAATTCAGATGTAAGCTCATTGCATTTCTATGTGCATAATCTTCTTCTTCGCGTGGTTGTACATGGAACGTTTAGGGTTCGTCCTCATATTATATTACTACAACATGCCACATAATAATGGTAACATCCTTGTAGAGCAGACCACTACACCCAAAGCTTGCACTTTACTTTTGTTTAGACAATGATTAACTTTACAAAGTGAAGGTATATTGTTTGAATAACTAGGCTTCAAGAACGTTCGGAGCCGTCGACGTATGACCGTCCTATGTACAAGATAAACAAATATGGGTTGTAGATGGTACCAGATGCAGATGTGTGGGTGTATAAAAAAATTCATGGTGCACGTGAGTTCTTAAAAAACAAGATTAAATTACTCAAACTAGTTGTTAGTTTTTTGTATTATTCTACGGTCTATCGGTACCGTTACAAGAGACAATAGATAAAACTATAAACACCATGGCATTTTGGATAGTGAATATTTTAAACCTTGTCTCTTACCCGCCAGATCCAAGCCTATGCTCCAAATTTTCAGAATGGAAATGCCAAGTGCAGACGGGTAAAAAACCCATGGGAAAATGAAGAGCTTGGTGCACCTCCGGCGCTAGCGCGACACGTTAGCGGGGTTCGTCCCGCACAAGCGTCGCGTGTGGGCGTAGCGAATAGGGAACCTCCGCTGCACAAAAATAGTTTAGGAGTGATGCCCTTGGCCTCCTGGACGTCCCATCTCTCTTTCCTTTTCTCCAACTGGCCCCCCTCCTCTCCTCGTCCTCCTCCTCATCCCCCCGTCCCATGGCCTCCACCACCACCGCCTCCTCCTCAACCTCCCACCACTACTTCTACTCCTCCCACCTCGCCCTCGCCTCCCGCGGCCACCGCGCTCCCACGCCATAGACACGCTTCCGCACGTACGAGCCTACTACTTCCTACAACCGAGCTAGCTGGGAGGTCGGCGGCGGTGGTGGCGAGGAGGAGGCGGCGCACGCGCGGTTTGGCCCCGGATCGGAGATGGTGCTGGATCTCAATGTGGAGTCGCCGGCGGACTCCGGCACGTCCAGCTCGTCCGTCCTCAACTCCGGGGACGCCGGCGGCTTCCGGTTCGGCCTGCTCGGGAGCCCCGACGACGACGACTGGTCCGGGGAGGTGGCCCCGGCCCCGGCCGCGTCCGCGTACGTGACGAGGCAGCTCTTCCCCGCGACGGCGCCGGGGCACGCCGCGGCCGGGATGATGATGCACCCGGAGCCGGCGCCCGCGCCGGCGCCGGCGTGGCAGCCGCGCCGCGCCGAGGAGCTCGGCGTGGGGCAGCGTGTGGCCGTCCCGAAGAAGACGCGGCGCGGGCCCAGGTCCCGCAGCTCGCAGTACCGCGGCGTCACCTTCTACAGGCGGACCGGCCGCTGGGAGTCGCACATCTGGTTAGCCTCTCGCCTAGCTACCTGCTACTACTCCCTGATTAATTAGCTTACCAAAACCATCAATTAACCGGTTTCCATTTCCGTCTGATTCCGGCAGGGATTGCGGGAAGCAAGTCTACCTAGGTGAGCTCAAATCCCAGCTCCAGCTCTACTATCTGTTCATGATTACTCTCTGCTGATGTTATCTAATTTCTCCAGGTGGTTTCGACACCGCGCACTCTGCCGCGAGGTTAATCAATCAAGCTTCCTACTAGTTTGAACTTTCACTGCTCTCGATTGGATTGGATCATGAGCTGTACTGAATCTCGCCTTGCGCAGGGCCTACGATCGCGCAGCGATCAAGTTCCGGGGCCTCGACGCCGACATCAACTTCAATCTGAGCGACTACGAGGAGGATCTGAAGCAGGTAACCAACAAAATTAGGCAAAGTGCTAAACTCTTTCAGCTTATATAAATGTGGGTGCCTGAAACATACGTATATCGGTGAGTCTGATGGCGGTGGTGGGTGGGCGTTGTTGTTTTTGCCAGATGAGGAACTGGACCAAGGAGGAGTTCGTGCACATCCTCCGCCGCCAGAGCACGGGCTTCGCGAGGGGCAGCTCAAAGTACCGCGGCGTCACGCTCCACAAGTGCGGCCGCTGGGAGGCCAGGATGGGCCAGCTGCTCGGCAAGAAGTAACCTCACTCTGCCACCCACTAATTTTGGTCTTCAGATAATAAACAGGAATATCTGAATGAACCTGCCGGACTAATAATTTGTCAATGGGTGGAGGTCACACAGCATAGTAGCTAGCTGCTCATGCTAGGGACATCACATTTAATTTGATTGCCGTAGGAAATCTATCTTCAAGCTTAGTTTTAGTGGGATAGTGAAGTTAATCCATATGCTACTAGTTGTTGCTGTTAGGGCGTCCTGTTTAGGCTGGTGAAACGTCCACTTCCCGCTACACTCGATTGCAGAGACCTATTTGGAGCAACTGTTAGGTTCCACATATATATGAGTTGGCGAAATGATACAGTCCTTTGCACATTATAGCTCAGAGCCAGAATTCTCAGAGTAGCCATCACTCTCTGTTGAGAAGTCATCTCATTGCTGATATTTACATTACTACACGCAGGTACATATACCTTGGGCTGTTTGACAGCGAAGTCGAAGCTGCAAGGTACCACTGATTTGCACTGATCATTGTGAAACAAGCATGCATTGTCACAGAAAGTTCCTTAATCTCCGCTCACTCTCCTGTCCTGCTTGATCCTTGGTTTAGAGCTTACGACAGGGCAGCCATTCGCTTCAACGGGAGGGAAGCTGTGACTAATTTCGACACTAGCTCCTACAACGGGGATCCTCTACCAGACACCGAAACTGAGGGTACTTCCACAATAGCTCTCACACCCATCGAATTTTCACTGTCATACCAAACTTTGTCTCATGGTTAAATATAACGTTTCCTCAGCGATCGTTGATGCGGATGCCCTTGACTTGGATCTGCGGATGTCGCAGCCTCACGCACCCGAGTCCAAGAGGGGCAACATCATGCCTGGCCTCCAGTTACCTTTCCCTGAATCGTCAAGCGCGATGGTCAATCAGGTAAGGAAACTTGAGCACTTAAACAGTGGTGGTTACATTGCTGTTAGAGATAGTTTCGTGTGCGCACCAGCAAGAGTGTCGGTTGAGATATTAATGATCCGAGCAAAGTATATTAAACTTACGATATTTGTACTGCCTTTTGATATTGCTGTAGCCAATGAGCTCATCTTCCCAGTGGGCTGTGCATCAACATAGCACAGCGGTACCACCTCAGCAGCACCAACGTTTGTACCCATCTGCTTGTCCCGGCTTCTTCCCCAACCTACAGGTACTACTCTGCGCTACTCCACCAGCTAATTGGGACTGTTGCTGAATAATGATGTTTCAAAAGAAACTGTTACTGAATAATGTGGCAAAGAAACTGTTTGTTTATAATGTGGCAAAGAAACTGTTTCTGAATAGTATATCCTGTGTAAGCATATTTCAGTTATCGACAAGCTAGATGTGGACAGGTAGAACAGTTTATTTCCTAATTCTAGTTTTTCCTAAAACTAAGCATGCCTGTTTTCCAAAATCATTAGCCTTGTAGCTATTGATGTCTTTATCCACTGAACATTAGCAGGCATGTTTCCTTCCTTTAAACGCAAAACTTTTGAATGGCATCTCAAGGACATAGCATGAGTACTTACTTGATGTGGGTACTGTTTCCCCTGTGAGTCGATTGATGGTTCAGTCAGGTTCATCCGTGAGCCTGCATCTTTTGGAAAAAAAAACTGCAGTTCCACGACACAACTTTAGATGCAACTTAGTACCCTGATCACATGGTGCAGCTTTAGTCTGTGTTGGGAGATACTGTGCGTTCACATGAAAGCTTGCACGGCTATGACTTGACACTATTGCTCTGGTACTACTCTTCCACGGTGTGGTTTCTCAAGTTGCATCAAGTGCTGGACACCACCCTGCACTTATGTATTCAAGATTCTTTTACTTGTGAAGCAAAGCCTCTGAACTTATGCACATATGTAGTATTCAAGATTCCTTTACTTGTGAAGCAAAGCCTCTTAACTCAATGATCGATGGTTGTTCACCGCTGAAGTTATGTTAGTACTACCGCTGTAACCTCCTTGATGATGGTGTTAAGTAACAAAGGAACTTATGTGCTTGTGCCGTTTGTGGCTGCAGGAGCGGCCGACGGAGCGAAGGCCCCCTGAGTTGTTGGTTCCCCAGTCATACCCCCCGAGCTGGGGGTGGCAAATGCCGGGCTCCTCCCACTCTCCGTTGCTCCACGCTGCAGCATCATCAGGATTCTCTACCGCCGCCGGTGCAAACACCAGCCACACCGTCCCACCGCCGTTCCCGGATCACCGGTTCTACTATCCCCCGTCCGCCTGAACCAGGATGGCGGAAGCTGGTGTGTGGTGTGCGCGCCTCGCCGTTGGTACCCAACCGTTGTGAATTTAAATCATCAGAGAGACAAATCCCAAGTTTGTTTGGTGTCTCTGCCTCGCCACGAAATACTACTCTGTATTACATCGTGGCTGTTGATTATTAGATTATGTATCTGTTCAAGCTTCTCCCCAATGAGCTGGGGGAAAACATCCATATGGCAAACAAACTCATGCATCAATGACAATCTCTTCATCCGCTTCCAGGATGGAGTAGCATGTTTATGCTTAACCGTTGTGGTTTCTGACGAGCAGGGATTGACGGGTGGGCCCGGGTGAAAGATAGGTCAGTGAGCCAAGGAGGAGGAGCTAGGCTGTCAGTGATTGTTCGTTGGCATCCGCCATTCTGGGAGCAACCTCTGATTGATGGGCCGTAACCGCAGCGCCACTTTTAGGAAACAATACGCCATTTTTATATTCGTCTTCAACCTCCGAACAGTGAAGTGAAAGGCCGTGCGCGGGTACCCTCACCTTGTGGCCCTAGCTTGCAAAGCTACTCCATCCAACAGTAGGCGTACCACCACCATTGTTGAGCCAGTAGTACGCTGTAGGCTGTAGCGATGTGGGGCTGGCCGTCTCGGAGGAGGAGTACAACAGTAGAGCTGCACACGCACTGGAGCGGCACAGTGCGCCGGGTCTCCTATCCCAGTGGGTTTCTCGTCCATTGCCCCCAATGGCGCGGCGCCGTGTGCAGCAGTGGATAGCCATAGCCTCCTATAGGGTGGTGCTTCCCCGGCTCCCGAGGCCGCGGCGGAGCGCAGCGCTGCAATCCTGCAACTGCAAGCGAGAGCGGGCGCGATCCCCACCCCCTCTTTTTGGCTCTCCATCGGGCGCCGCGAACTGCAGCTACCTAGCTAGTACACCTCTGCAACATAGGCAGGGTTGGATTGGGGGTGTAGATGGATGGACGGAAGCTATGGGGGCCATGGCCGGGTTCCGGCACCAGCTGTCACCGTCCGGGTGGCTAGCCCGTGCTGCTGTTCCAACTGCAGTGCCAAGGACCCCCACTTGCCGCTTTGACTGCTTCCTTTTCCTCGCTCCTCTTCTTTGTTCGTTTCTTTGCTTGTTCCGATGGGTAAACTGCTGCTGATTGCACACCCCCCGGTTGCACGGGAATGAACGGCGGACCGGAGTGGATGATGGGCATCTCCAGCGGGCGGGACGCGATTTCATTTTGCTGGTAAATGCGTCGACACCTCTTCTGACGACGAAATGACGCGTCAGGCAAAACCCGCGCATATTTGCCAGGTTTGCTCGGAGCCGCGGACGCCAAAGTGTGTACCTCCAGGGCGCCTCGCAGCAAGCATGAGGGCATCGCTTCCACGCCGGGCGCTTCCGTGTCCGCGCAGCTTCCTGCTTCGCATGCACGGCGGTGGCTTCGCCGCTTTAATGGCATCGATCGTGCGCGGCCGCCTTAAAGTCCACCGCCGCGTTGCTCCTTCAGCGCAGCTCCACTCGCACCACAACCGCACGTTGGGGAAGAAGAACGACTTCCTGTGCCTCGCAGAAGAAGGTGCCGCTCCCCGTCACACGGGAGGCTCATGCACGGCCAATGGGTGCCGTGCGACGCTGTCTGCACACGCCGGCCGCTCACCGCGCGGTGCCCATCCTGCCACTGCGAGCCCGAGCGGACCAAGGAGATCCGGCAGAGGCGATATTCGCGGCGACCTCGCGTCGATCCGGCGTATGCCATCGACTCGGAGAGTTGGCGACGTACTGTCCACGGAGACGGACAGACGGGGGGCTTCATGGGCGACAGGATTATCCCTTCGCCCCCGCACCGTCGGCTTGTCGTCGGCAGCGCCGACGCGACGTGAGCGGCCGCAGACAACGAGAGGACGAGGACGAGAACGAGGACGACGACGACGGCTACGCCGTGTACGACGACGACGACGACTACATCGAGGCGCTCGCGTACCATAGCGGGAGGTGAAGGACGACAGCGAGGACTACCGGCCTCGTCTTCCACGAATGGCGCAGGCCATGGCGGAGGCCGAACTCGAGTTCCCGACAACATGACGGAGGACGAGATGGCCAAGCTCGCCTCCCTCTCCGAGCACGACGCGCCGCCGCCGCCGTTGCCCGCTACGCGACCGCCGTCATGCCGCCGGCTCGTCCGCGGATGAAGCCCTCGACGGCGCTCCTAGACTCGCGGCGCTCCTCCACCGCCGCCACCTTGGCGCCCCACCGCCGCCACGCCTTGGCGCTCCCACCGCCGCCATCGCCTTATGGCTGGGCTCCTCATCCGCCGCCACAGCGCAGCCCTCCGCCGCAGCCTCCTCAACCTCGAGCACCGGCGGGCGCCCGGCGTACGCTCCCGGATGGCTACCGGTCGGGTCATACCGAGCTCATCGTGCTCGACGACGAGGAGCAGCACAACGACGAGCGAGGCGTTTAGGGTTTTTTTTATGTTTTAAGTATGTAAATTATGTTTCATGTTTAAAAAAATGATTCGTCCTAAAAAATGCGTCGTGCCGCTGGAGCCACCCCGCAAACGGGACGCGCGGTCGTTTTCGACCAAAAGGGCCGACGCAAACGGACGCGCGCGGACGCTAAAATGCGTCGCGCCGCTGGAGATGCCCTTACCCAAATTTCAGGCGTCCTGAGTTGCGGAAAAATCGACAAAAAATAACTTTAACCCAGAACAAATTCGAGAAATGAACCTTGGGCAAAACTATTTCACCAAATTAACCATTTTGTTCCTCACTATTCCCTATGGCGCATGTTCCTACAGGTATTCTCCCTCATTTCCCTTGTTTTTGATCTATTAGATTGTCGTATTTTCGTGGCATATGTTCAAATCTTGGAAATCCTACATATGAAGTGACCCAAAATGCATCTTTTATTCTTGTTGCTTTCACCAATGTTGGCTTCTATGATGTATAAGAAGCATTTTGCTCAAGATTTGTATGTTAGGGTTAGGGTTTTTGTTAGGTTAGGTATAGGACAGTTGTTATATTAGGCTTAGGGTTATTAATAGTTTGTAGGTTAGGTTATGGTTTTGTGATCACGATGTTTGTGTTAATCTTGGCTTCGGTATTTATTGATTTTTTGTATTGTTGTGTTGTCATGCTTATTTTAGGGATGGCAATAATTTTCGATGTTCATCACGTGGACAAGGACACATTTTTTTAAAAAGGAAACATCGATCCGGACCTGGATGAGGTTGACTTGGTGTTCGAACATAGTTCCAACTATGTTGAGGTCTTGGAACAAGTTATGATTGATTTGAATTGGATGGACACGAGTTATGTTGTTGAGTTGGAGGAAAGGCATAATGCAGGGTTCGGAATGAATGTCAGTTGGAAGACAATGCGTATCAACTCCGAGCAACGTTGGGTTGCATACAAAGAGGTGGTGGCCAAATCACTAGAGAATGCTCTTGAGTTGTTTGCCACCAAAAATGTTGATAGTACTTTGCACTTGGACTTGAATCGGCTTGCCTCCCCGTTGAATGGTAGAAGTCCTCAACCCTTGAACCAAGGGGAAATGAACAAACCTCGTTGGACTCAACATGACGGGATGCAAACTTTGAGCCCGATTTCAAAGAACCAAGACGAAGTTTTGAAGAGGAAAATGATGTGTATGGGGACAATGAGAACTCAAGGTGGAGCTCCATGACAACAATGCTAGAGATTTAGATAAGTATTATACATAAGAAAATATGGACCGTGACCTCCCATATAGTCGATGTTATGCATCAGACTCTGATGACGATGGGTCGATGGTCCCGATGGAGAATTTGATGATGAAGGGTTCATGTCCAATGACGCCGAAATCTACGATGCGATACTGGGACGGGATCATCGGGTACCTTTGTTTTGTGATCTATGTCACGCGGATGAAGCCAGGGTTCACGGCGGCAAGTGTGTAGTGCTTGGACCAAGGCCTATTTCTCACCGGGTGTAATCACAAGAAGAATGGAATTTCTCCCGGATATAAGTTCACTACATTGTTGGAACTGAAGCATTGGCTTAAGGAGTACTCAATTAAGCATCAGCATCCGTACACGATGGTTCACTCGGACGTGAAGAAGCGTTACACGGTTAAATGCGAGGAGGATGGATGCCCTCGGATTGTGCGTGCAAGACCATGGAAGGGAGGCCCCGATTGGCACATATCTAGATGTATATCAACTCACATGTGCCGAGGCATGAGGATGGATGGCAAAGATTCCAAGCACGAGCACCGACAACTCAAGCCCGATTTTATTGCGTATAGGCTTCCGAACTCTATCTCGTCACTTCCAACAATGAGCATCAAGAGTGTGCAAGAGCTTGTGAAAGCTATCTTTGACTATAAGGTGAAGTATGGCAAGACACGTGAGAATACCTCGAGGAAGAGGTTGACATGAAAATCACCGGAGAAATTCCTCACATCTGTGGGCTTGGGTGAGGGGATTGGAGGAGGAAGGAAGAGAGGACCGAGCGTCGGCGCTGCACCTGGAGGAACCCTATGCTCGCACGAGGGAAGAAAGAACTGGCCCGGGCTGGGCCAGCTCGGCCGACAAATCACATGCCGATGTGCCACGCCTCACACCACGACGCGGCACACCGCGAGTGAAAGCGCCACACTAATGCCCCGGGGCCCTGCAAGTCCACGTTAGTGGTTGTGCTGCGCCGAGCTCCGTGCTGTGTCATAGAGGTTTTCGGTGCTCCTATTACAGGCGCGACACAAAAGGGTTATTTCCTTGAAATATTTTCCCGAAAGTTTATTTCTCGGATTCTTTCGAGTTTGAATTAGTTTTGTCGATTTTACCCTGTGTTGGCCACCAAAAATCGATGTATGCATGATTCTTAGGCCATCTCCATCCGCATGATCATCCGGTTCTGGCCCGTTCTAAACGATCCGCGCAGACTGGTGGACCGCTTTTACGCGATACATCATCTCCTATGTGATGTATATTTGCACCTGATGCAAAATATACATCGCGATGTAAAAAATTTGGACTTTTTTTTCATGTACATCATCTGTGGGGGCTGTTTTTTTCCCCAATGTGATGTAATCAGTAGGAATTTTACATTTACATCATCTCTTGAAGATTCTTTTAGCAAAAACACTTCTGCTGCGATGGAGGAAAAAATATTATGGGCAACCAAACTAGCATCTAAACATAAATCAAAGCTTGCATGCGTCTGCGCAATTTGGCCAGCTGCCCAAAATGGCTGGCAGCAACCAAGGACTTGGCTTTGGCTTGCGAGTGGTCAGCAGTGGTAGAGCTGTAGTTGATGCGGATTGGTGGTCCGGGAACTAGATGCTGCTGCTGCTGCTTGCTTTCTTGTTGCTCTGTAGGCAGCAGCTACTGTTCTGTGCTCACTCGTCACTGTGCCGCATCGATCTCTCTATCCATGTCTTCATGCTTGCGGATTTAACAGTTTTCAGAAATTCTATACGTTGGGTTGTTGCTGTTTGTGGGCTTGTATCGTTTCGCTGACACCTTGCTTGCGCTACATCGACATTTTCTTTTTCTTCTCTGGTGGAACAGTGAGATAGCAAATTTCCAGAGCGTTTTTTTTCTTGCTGAAGATCAATGCCTGGAGGCCTGAACTGAAAGTTACTGATCTGTGAAACAACAGTAAAAAATTTGGCTTTGGGTTTCAGATTTTGCACGGTGCACTCTCTGATATTTGTGTTGCCCATGTGGGCACACGCAGACGCAGCAGCAGCTGATACGACGCCCGGCTGTCTATTCCGGTCCATTTCGAGATAATTGGCGTGGAGCCACCTTATTCATTCCGAAAGGACGCGTGAAACATCAGACCTGCTCGATGTGCTCCTGCCTTGTACCACTCCCGTCCTCAACCAGTACTATACTAGCTGGCTAGCGCCAAAGGCGACCTACGTATAGCACGGCTTGATATACGACCCGTCCTGTGTACTGTACACATCAAGTATGCACGCGAGGATAGCACATAGGTAGGTGTTCAAGCTCAAGGACAGTTTTAGATATGTGCTGACAAATAGAGAAAAATGTACACATAGCTATGCAAGCCTGAGTAGTAGGCAAGTAGATGTAGGTAGGAACAATTGCAGGATGTTTGGTTGGTGATTCCTACTACCCCCGTTCCCATAAATAAGTGTATAAATTTTGCCCAGTAAATTTAATTAAATATAAAGAAAAATGTATTAACATCAACAGTATCAAATAGATATATTATAAATACATATTATGGTGAATCTGTTGACACCGATTTGCTATCGTAAAAGTTTACTTTTTCTATAACATTTGTCAAATTTAGATGTTGTTGATTGTTTTTACAAAATTTATACGCCTTACTAATTTGAAGGGAGTTTTTCTTTAGGGGGAGATGTTGGTTAGTTGCCCGAATTTGGTGACGAGTTAGGCATGCTAGGAGCCTAGCATGTGTTAGGCCAACAATAATGTCTCCACCAAAGTTTAATGACACCCTTTCTTAGGGTCTCTTTGGTTTGCAGTTTTTTCACCTTAGAAATAGGAAAACCATAGAATCTGGATCAGATGGTATGTTTAATCTTATAGTAATTGAAAATACACAAAACTTAAATGGATGTCTCTTAGAGCATCTCCAGCCGTGTCTCCCAAACCGCCCCCCCAAACGGCGCCGGATCGAACGTTCCAGTTACCGAAAGGTGTCTTGCATAGATTGGACTATTTTCGATCAAGATTCTTTTGGCAAGGGAATAGTGAGAAGAAAAAGTACTGGTTAACTAAATTGAGTGTTGTATGCCATCCAAAAGATCAAGGTGGACTTGGTGTCCATGATCTTGAAGTTAAGAACAGGGCCTTGCTTGGTAAATGACTGGTCAGGTTGTTGACGGAGGATGGTGTGTGGCAACAACGACTGCGAAAAAAGTATGTTGACTCAAAGGCGATCTCTCAGGTTCTTTGGTAAACAGACGATTCGTATTTTTGGACTGGCATCATGGCAACTAAAAAATACTTTTTCCCATTTGGTTCTTTCTCCATTAAGAATGGGGCGGAGATACGGTTCTGGGAGGATAAATGGTTGAGAACGACCATCATTCGCGAACAGTATCCAGCTTTGTACACTATTGTTTGACATAAAGGGGATACCTTACAGAAGGTGTTGGAAACTTCCCCTCCCTTTATGACGTTCAGAGGTGATCTTATTGGTCCCTGATACGTCTCCAACGTATCTATAATTTCTGATGTTCCATGCTAGTTTTATAACAATACCTACATGTTTTGCTCACACTTAATAATGATTTTATGCATTTTCCGGAACTAACCTATTAACAAGATGCCGAAGTGCCAGTCGTTTTTGCTTTTGGTTCCAAAGGCTGTTCGGGCAATATTCTCAAGTCGACGAAACAAAGACCAAACATCTTAATTCACCGAGACGGACTAGAACACCGAAGGGAGACGGAGAGGGAGACCCGGGCCCCCACACCATAGGGCCGCGGGCAGCCCTCGCCGCGCCGGCCTATGAGGGCGCCCGGTGCCCTCCGATGCCTCTTCGCCTATAAAGTCCCTCGCGACCTAAAACCCGACACCGAGACGAAACTCCGAAAGACTCATGGCGCCGCCGCTATCGCGAAACTCCATTCGGGGATGAGTCTGTCCGCACGCCGCCGGACGGGAATTGCCCCAGGCATCTCCATCGACACCACCGCCATCTCCATCAACGCCGTTGCCTCCATGATGAGGAGGAGTAGTTCTCCTCGAGGCTAAGGGGTACCGGTAGCTATGTGGTTAATCTCTCTCTTGTACTTCAATACAATGATCTCATGAATTGCTTTGCATGATTGAGATCAATATGATGAGCTTTGTAATCTAGAAGTAGTTATGTTATTCAAGTGGATTTTACTTATGTGATCTCCGGAGACTCCTTGTCCCACGTGTGTAAAGGTGACATGTGTACCTGTGGGTCTCTTAGGCTATATTTCACATAATACTTATTCACTGGGTTATGATTTGAGTTGGATGTCTCTATGAAATTGTGTGTGTTAGTACCTCCTATGAATGCTCAAAGTGACAACGTGGGGTGTTTATTAGTACTTGGGAATGCATCTTTAAGGTTTGCTTTTGCATCCCTACATGGTGAATTAGTGTTCGTTATCTAGCCAGAGAGTAGTTCAGAGTAGCATAGTGAAGTGCTTATATTTATATTTAATTATGATTGCATTGTTGAGAGTGTCCACTAGTGAAAGTATGATCCCTAGGCCTTGTTTCTAAGCATTGAAACACCGTTTCCAACAAGTTCTGCTACATGTTCGCTTGCTGCAATATTTACTTCATATCGCAATTACTATTTACTACCATCTATACCACCTGTGTTTTACTATCTCTTCGCCGAACTAGTGCACCTATACATCTGACAAGTGTATTAGGTGTGTTGGGGACACAAGAGACTTCTTGTATCTTAATTGCAGGGTTGCTTGAGAGGACTATCTTTGACCTCTACCTCCCCGAGTTCGATAAACCTTGGGTGATTCACTTAAGAGAAACTTGTTGCTGTTCTACAAACCTCTGCTCTTGGAGGCCCAACACTGTCTACAAGAATACAAGCACACGTATACATCAAGCTATTTTCTGGCTCCGTTGCCGGGGAGGTAAGGTAAAAGGTATTCACATCCTCCGACTACTAAGCTATTTCCTAGCACTGTTGCCGTGTGTGAGTGCTCGAAGCTATCTCCTTTAGATTATGCAATTTTATCTTTTTGTCTCTTGTTTTTATTTTCACTAGTTAGGCTTAATGGAAAACAACAAAAAAATTAGTGAGCTTTTAATCTTTTTCCCGATTTAGAATTGTTTGATGCGAAAATTAAAAAACCTATGGAACCTTATTTGCATGCTAGTAGCAATGTTATTAGTACGAATGCAATTACTGCTAATGCTATGGAAAAGTCTAAGCTTGGGGAAGCTAGTTTTATGATCTTTGTAGCCTCCCAGTTTTGGGAGAGAAAATTTGCTCTGATAATATTTTATCTCCCATATGCTATAACTCTAATGATGCTATTTTAAATCCACCTACTGAAAATATTCCTTTTAAGATACCTATGAAAATTATTGAACGTGTTATGGATAACCGCTATGAAGGGGATGGAACTGTTCATCCTGAAGATCATTTACTGTTTTTGCATGAATTATGCGGGTTATTCAAGTGTGTAGGTATTTCTATGGATGAAGTTAGGAAGAAATTATTCTCTATGTCGTTGTCTGGTAAAGCGGCGCATTGGTATAAACTGCTGAAGGATGGGCATTCTCTTGATTGGAAGGATATTGTGCCTCTCTTTTACTCTAAATTTTATCCTCCTCATGAAGTGCATATTGATAGGAATTACATTTATAACTTTTATCCTCGTGATGGAGAGAGTATTTCCCAAGCATGGGGGAGATTGAAGTCTCTAATGCTCAAATGTCCCATTCATGAGCTCTCCCGTAATGTTATTACTAATAATTTTTATGCAAGGCTTTTAGGACACCACAAGGACTATCTAGATGCCTGTTTGGAGGGATCTTTCACAAGCAAGAAGGTTGAAGCTAGATGGGATCTTCTTGAAAGAATTCAAAGCAATACTGAAGATTGGAATAATGACAAAGGTACAGAATCAGTTATAAACTACGAGTATGATTGCATTAAGTCTTTCGCTCAAACTGCTGATTTTCAAGAGCTTAGTGCTAAATATGGTCTTGATCCTCAAATTATGGTCGATTGCTATAGAGCCTTTGCTTCTCATATTAATGTTCGTAAAGAAAATTGGTACATGTATCATGAACCTTTTAAAGACACTTGCATGGAAAATAAAATTGTTGTTAATGATTGTAATGAACATGTTCAAACTTCTAAAAATGCTATTTCCTATAAGCATGTTAATTTTTGTGGAGTTCATAGACCTTGTGAAAAGAATGAAATTGAAGAAGAATATTGTATCCATCATAGGAATGAACAAACTAGAAATTGGTCTAGGACTCTAGATGATCTTGGTAAAAAGTTTGTGCCATCTATCCTTTTATTTGTGAACTTTGCCATAGAGTGGGTCATTTTAATTTTCAATGCTCCTCCAATAATAATTCGAACCTTATGAGTGCTACAAATTTGTATTGTGATGATGAAATCACTCCTAATCAGCATGATGAACTTACTTTATTTTTGGGGTGTGAAGAGTTATTGAGAAAAACTTCTTTGGTGGATATGAGTGCTCTTGATATTAATAGTGTCCTGCATGGGTGTCTTTCTTATTGCATTGATAATTGCCACACAAATACTTACATACAAAATATTTTAGAAGATGACACTTTGCCAAAATATGATAGGACCGCTGTGTGTTTCAAACTTATTAATGAAAAGGAGGAATCCTCCCAAGTTTCGGATACGTCTCCGACGTATCGATAATTTCTTATGTTCCATGCTACATTATTGATGATATCTACATGTTTTATACACATTATATGTTGTATTTACGCATTTTCCGGCACTAACCTATTAACAAGATGCCGAAGAGCCGCTTGTTGTTTTCTCATTGTTTTTGGTTTCGTAAATCCTAGTAAAGAAATATTCTCAATTGGACGAAATCAACGCCTGGGTCCTATTTTGCACGAAGCTTCCGTAAGTCCGAAGAGGAGACGAAGTGGGGCCACGAGGTGGGGACACACCATGGCGGCGCGGCCCAAGCCCTGGCCGCCCCTAGTGTGTGGGCCCCGTGACGCCCTTTGACCTACCCTTTCGCCTACTTAAAGCCTCCGTCGCAAAACCCCCGCACCGAGAGCCACGATACGAAAACCTTCCGAGACGCCGCCGTGAATCCCATCTCGGGATTCAGAGATCGCTCCGCACCCTGTCGGAGAGGGAAATCATCTCCGGAGACTCTTCATCGCCATGATCGCTCCGAGTGATGAGTGAGTAGTTCACCCCCGGACTATGGGTCCATAGCAGTAGCTAGATGGTCGTCTTCTAATTGTGCTTCATTGTTGGATCTTGTGAGCTGCCTAACATGATCAAGATCATCTATCCGTAATACTATATGTTGTGTTTGTCGGGATCCGATGGATAGAGAATACTATGTTATGGTGATTATCAATCTATTACTTATGTGTTGTTTATGATCTTGCATGCTCTCCGTTATTAGTAGAGGCTCTGCCAAGTTTTTGCTCTTAACTCCAAGAGGGAGTATTTATGCTCGATAGTGGGTTCATGCCTCCATTGATACCTGGGACAGTGACTGAAAGTTCTAAGGTTGTGGATGTGCTGTTGCCACTAGGGATAAAACATTGATGCTATGTCTAAGGATGTAGTTGTTGATTACATTACGCACCATACTTAATGCAATTGTCCTTGCTTGCAACTTAATACTGGAAGGGGTTCGGATGATAACCTGAAGGTGGACTTTAGGCATAGATGCATGATGGCGGTCTATGTACTTTGTCGTATGCCCCGATTAAATCTCACTATATTTATCATATCATGTATATGCATTGTTATGCCCTTTTCTATTTGTCAATTGCCCGACTGTAATTTGTTCACCCAACATGCTTTAATCTTATGGGAGAGACACCTCTAGTGAACTGTGGACCCCGGTCCTATTCTTTACATCGCATACAATCTACCGCAATACTTGTTTTTCTGCTTTCTTCGCAAACAATCATCTTCCACACAATACGATTAATCCTTTGTTACAGCATGCCGGTGAGATTGACAACCTCACTGTTCGCTGGGGCAAAGTACTTTGGTTGTGTTGTGCAGGTTCCACGTTGGCGCCGGAATCCCGGTGTTGCGCCGCATCACATTTCGCCACCATCAACCTTCAACGTGCTTCTTGGCTCCTCCGGTTCGATAAACCTTGGTCTTTCTGAGGGAAAACTTGCTCCTGTGCACATCATACCTTCCTCTTGGGGTTCCCAACGAACGTGTGAGTTACACACCATCAAGCTCTTTTTTGGCGCCGTTGCCGGGAGATCAAGACACGCTGCAAGGGGAGTCTCCACTTCCCAATCTCTTTACTTTGTTTTTGTCTTGCTTTATTTTATTTACTACTTTGTTTGTTGCACCTAAACAAAACACACAAAAATTAGTTGCTAGTTTTACTTTATTTACTGTCTCTTCTCTCTATATCAAAAACACAAAAAATAGTTACTTGCATTTAGTTTACTTTTGTTATCATGTCTAGCTCTGCACTTGTTACTTCTTCACCCGAGGAATTAGTTTTTACTTTTAAACAAGGGGATGAGGAGAGTTTTAAAGATGCTTGGTCGAGAATTTTACTTCTTATCGTAAAGCTGAACCTCAAATGACTCTAAGTTTGCTCCTTAGTAATTTTTATTTTGGTCTTATGATTCGCTATAGATATGCCTTGGATGTGTAGTGGGAGGAGATTTCCTTCATTGCAATGGGGATCAAGCTTTTAATGCCATAAAGAAGTTGGTTGCATCACATGATTCAGCTAATAACTTTGATTCAGCCCTTATTAGCATTTATAATAGATTAAACACTCTTGAGACAAGTGCATCTCGCTTGAATGAAAATTATAGATATGTTCGTAACCGTCTTGATCAAGTTTTAGTGAACTCTGAACCTTCATTATGGGATCCTACTGTTAAAATTGTTATCGGTGACCAAACTCTTCATGCCAATTGTGATATTATGTCTGAATTTTGCTTAATGCCTAAGAGTATTCATGAATCTTTGCAACTTTGGGGATTCGTTGAAGGGGAGAAGGAATAACTCTTATTGATAACTCTGTTATAATTCCTAAAGGAATAGCTGCGGGTGTGCATACAACCATTCTTGGTAGAACAATATCCATTGATTATCTTGTTATTGAATGTGCAGGAACAGGACAAATCACACTCGGAAGATCCCTGCTGAAACTATTGGGGGCAGTCATAGATATGGGAGAAGGCACCCTAAAGTTCACCTCTACACCTGGGGGTAGACATGTATTCCCTAAACCAAAGAGTAAGAAAAAGAACAAGAAAGGTAAAGGTAAAGCCCAAGGTAATGTTGATGCCTCATTTCTCGATAATACTTGATTTACACTTTCTGCGCCTAGCTGAAAGGCGTTAAAGAAAAGCGCTTATGGGAGACAACCCATGTTTTTACTACAGCAATCTTTGTTTTATATTTGAGTCTTGGAAGTTGTTTACTACTGTAGCAACCTCTCCTTATCATGTTTTTGTGCCAAGTAAAGTTTCTATGTTAAAGTTGATGTTATATTTGGGATTGCCGCAGAAACAGCATTGCTGTCTGTCACGAATTCTGGCATAAGTCTCTGTAGAAAATTCGAAAAATCTGCAAAATTACGAGCGTGATCCTCAGATATGTACGCAACTTTCATTAGTTTTGAGTTTTTCCATTTGAGCAAGTCTAGTGCCCCTTTCAGGTTTGTCTTTACGGACTGTTCTGTTTTTGACAGATTCTCCTTTTATTTCGCATTGCCGTATTTGCTATGTTGGATGAATTCCTTTGATCCATTAATGTCCAGTAGCTTTGTGCAATGTCCAGAAGTGTTAAGAATGATTGTGTCACCTCTGAATATGTGAATTTTTAATTGTGCACTAACCCTATAATGAGTTTGCTTGAAGTTTGGTGTGAAGGAAGTTTTCAACGGTCAAGAGAGGAGTATGATATACTATGATCAAGAGGAGTGAAAGCTCTAAGCTTGGGGATGCCCCGTGGTTCATCCCTGCATATTTTAAGAAGACTCAAGCGTCTAAGCTTGGGGATGCCCAAGGCATCCCCTTCTTCATCGACAACATCATCAGGTTCCTCCCTGAAACTATATTTTTATTCGGTCACATCTTGTGTTCTTTACTTGGAGCGTCGGTTTGCTTTGTTTTTGTTTTTTGTTTGAATAAAATGGATCCTAGCATTCACTGCGTGGGAGAGAGACGCTCCGCTGTTGCATATGGACAAATATGTCCTTAGGCTTTACTCATAATGTTCAAGGCGAAGGTTGAAACTTCTTCGTTAAATTGTTATAAGGTTGGAATCGGGAAATGCTACATGTAGTAATTCTAAAATGTCTTGGATAATGTGATACTTTGCAATTGTTGTGCTCATGTTTAAGCTCTTGCATCATATACTTTGCGACCATTAATGAAGAAATACATAGAGCTTGCTAAAATTTGGTTTGCATATTTGATCTCTCTAAGGTCTAGATAATTTCTAGTATTGAGTTTTGAACAACAAGGAAGACGGTGTAGAGTCTTATAATGTTTACAATATGTCTTTTATGTGAGTTTTGCTGCACCCGTTCATCCTTGAGTTTGCTTCAAATAACCTTGCTAGCCTAAACCTTGCATCGAGAGGGAATACTTCTCATGCATCCAAAATCCTTGAGCCAACCACTATGCCATTTGTGTCCACCATACCTACCTACTACATGGTATTTCTCCGCCATTCCAAAGTAAATTGCTTGAGTGCTACCTTTAAAATTCCATCATTCGCCTTTGCAATATATAGCTCATGGGACAAAATAGCCTTAAAAACTATTGTGGTATTGAATATGTACTTATGCACTTTATCTCTTATTAAGTTGCTTGTTGTGCGATAATCATGCTTCTGGGGACGCCATCAACTTTTCTTTGTTGAATATCATGTGAGTTGCTATGCATGTCCGTCTTGTCTGAAGTAAGAGAGATCTACCACCTTAATGGTTGGAGCATGCATATTGTTAGAGAAGAACATTGGGCCGCTAACTAAAGCCATGAATCATGGTGGAAGTTTCAGTGCTTTGGACATATATCCTCAATCTCATATGAGAATAACAATTGTTGCCACATGCTTATGCATTAAAGAGGAGTCCATTATCTGTTGTCCATGTTGTCCCGTATGGATGTCTAAGTTGAGAATAATCAAAAGCGAGAAATCCAAAATGCGAGCTTTCTCCTTAGACCTTTGTACAGGCGCATGGAGGTACCCCTTTGTGACACTTGGTTGAAACATGTGTATTGCGATGATCCGGTAGTCCAAGCTGATTAGGACAAGGTGCGGGCACTATTAGTACACTATGCATGAGGCTTGCAACTTGTAAGATATAATTTACATAACTCATATGCTTTATTACTACCGTTGACAAAATTGTTTCATGTTTTCAAAATAAAAGCTCTAGCACAAATACAAGCAATCGATGCTTTCCTCTTTGAAGGACCTTTCTTTTACTTTAATTGTTGAGTCAGTTTACTTATCTCTCTCCACCTTAAGAAGCAAACACTTGTGTGAACTGTGCATTGATTCCTGCATACTTGCATATTGCACTTGTTATATTACTTTACATTGACACTATCCATGAGATATACATGTTATAAGTTGAAAGCAACCGCTGAAACTTAATCTTCCTTTGTGTTGCTTCAATACCTTTACTTTGATTTATTGCTTTATGAGTTAACTCTTATGCAAGACTTATTGATGCTTGTCTTGAAGTACTATTCATGAAAAGTCTTTGCCTTATGATTCATTTGTTTACTCATGTCATTACCATTGTTTTGATCGCTGCATTCATTACATATGTTTACAATAGTATAATCAAGATTATGATGGCATGTCACTCCAGAAATTATCCTTGTTATCGTTTGCCTTCGGGACGAGTAGAAGCTTGGGGATTCTGATACGTCTCCGACGTATCGACACTTTTTATGTTCCATGCTACATTATTGATGATATCTACATGTTTTATACACATTATATGTTGTATTTACGCATTTTCCGCACTAACCTATTAACAAGATGCGAAGAGCCAGTTGCTGCTGTTTTTGGTTTCGTAAATCCTAGTAAAGAAATATTATTGGACGAAATCAACGCCCAGGGTCCTATTTTTTGCACGAAGCTTCCAGAAGTCCGAAGAGGAGACGAAGTGGGGCCACGAGGTGGGGACACACCATGGCGGCGGCGGCCCAAGCCCCGGCCGCCGCTTAGTGTGTGGGCCCCGTGACGCCCTTTGACCTACTCCCGCCTACTTAAAGCCTCGGCGCGAAACCCCTATACCGAGAGCCACGATACTAAAACCTTCCAGAGACGCCGCCACCGCGAATCCCATCTCTGGGGATTCAGGACCTCCGGCACCCTGCCTGAGAGGGGAATCATCTCCTGAGGACTCTTCATCGCCATGATCGCCTCCGGAGTGATGAGTGAGTAGTTCACCCCTGGACTATGGGTCCATAGTAGCTAGATGGTCTTCTCCCAATTGTGCTTCATTGTTGATCTTGCGAGCTGCCTAACATGATCAAGATCATCTATCTCGTAATACTATATGTTGTGTTTGTCGATCCGATGGATAGAGAATACTATGTTATGGTTATTATCAATCTATTACTTATGTGTTGTTTATGATCTTGCATGCTCTCCGTTATTAGTAGAGGCTCTGCCAAGTTTTTGCTCTTAACTCCAAGAGGGAGTATTTATGCTCGATAGTGGGTTCATGCCTCCATTGATACCTGGGACATGACAGAAAGTTCTAAGGTTGTGGATGTGCTGTTGCCACTAGGGGATAAAACATTGATGCTATGTCTAAGGATGTAGTTGTTGATTACATTACGCACCATACTTAATGCAATTGTTTGTTGCTTGCAACTTAATACTGGAAGGGGTTCGGATGATAACCTGAAGGTGGACTTTTAGGCAGATAAATGGCGGTCTATGTACTTTGTCGTAATGCCCGATTAAATCTCACTATATTTATCATATCATGTATATGCATTGTTATGCCCTTTTCTATTTGTCAATTGCCCGACCGTAATTTGTTCACCCAACATGCTTTAATCTTATGGGAGAGACACCTCTAGTGAACTCTGGACCCCGGTCCTATTCTTTACATCGCATACAATCTACCGCAATTGTTCTTTACTGTTTTCGCAAACAATCATCTTCCACACAATACTATTAATCCTTTTACACAAAGTGGTGAGATTGACAACCTCACTGTTTTGTTGGGGCAAAGTACTTTGGTTGTGTTGTGCAGGTTCCACGTTGGCGCCGGAATCCCTGGTGTTGCGCCGCATCACATTTCGCCACCATCAACCTTCAACGTGCTTGGCTCCTCCCGGTTCGATAAACCTTGGTTTCTTCGAGGAAATTGCCGCCGTGCGCATCATACCTTCCTCTTGGGGTTCCCAACGAACGTGTGAGTTACACGCCATCAGTTTCTTCTATTGTTTCTGGAAATAAATCAGGTTATGTGGAGAAGCCTCTCTTCAAGCCTTTTCCTCCTAAAGAAGGGAACGAGGAGAAGGAAAGAAGAAGAAGAAGAAGAAGAAGAAGAAGAAGAAGAGGGGGAATAAAAAAAAGAGGTAACGGCATATCCCCGCGTGTATGAGGTAACAATAGGTAACCGTAAGTATGTTGCTCCTAATGATTATTATGATAATGAATCTGAGTACAATGATCTTCCTATGCCCTTTACCCATATTAGTGATCATGATTTGGAAGAGCACACTACCTTTGATTTTGGAAATCTCTTTGGTATCGATTCTGAAAGTAATGATGTTAGCACTATTCATGTTCCCTCAAACAATGATATTGAAAGCTCTAAGCTTGGGGATGTTGTGCTTGAAGATCCTATATTTGAGACCTTTACTTTTAGTGAAAATGATGATATTACATATTCTGGTTTAGATAATCGTTATAGAGATGGATATGACACATGTTATAATTATCCTTATGAAACTTGTCATAGTTATGTTGGGATTGCCAAAAACCATTCCCTTAGTATGCAACTTGTTTACCATGTTCAAATTTTGATAATGATACTTTTATGCATATGAACCATGATAAGAATGTTTTAAGTGATGGTTATATTGTGGATTTCATCAATGATGCTACTGAAAGTTATTATGAGAGAGGAAACATGGTTATATGCATCTTAATAATATTAAGTTTCCTCTTATGTTGAGAATTTTGAAGTTACTGTTTTATCTTCCTATGCTTGTCACTTTGTTCTTCATGAATTTATTTGTGTACAAGAATCCTTTTCATAGGAAGTGGGTTAGGCTTAAATGTGTTTTGAATTTGCTTCTTGATGCTCTCTTTTGCTTCAACTCTTAATTCTTGCGAGAGTATCATTGAAATTACTGAGCCCATCTTAATGGCTATAAAGAAAGCACTTCTTGGGAGATAACCCATGTTTATTTTTGCTACTGTTTTGTTGTGTCTTGGAAGTTGTTACTACTGTAGCAACCTCTCCTTATCTTTATTTTCTTGTATTTTTGTGCCAAGTAAAGTCTCTATAGTAAAGTTGATGCTAGATTTGTATTGCTGCGCAGAAACAGAATTGCTGTCTGTCACGAATTTGCGCAGAACTCCCTGTAGAAAAATCAAAAAAATCTGCCAATTTACGTGCATGATCTTCAGATATGTACGCAACTTTCATTAGTTTTGAGTTTTTCCATCTGATCAAGTTAAGTGCCTCAGTAAAATTCGTCTTTACGGACTGTTCTGTTTTGACAGATTCTGCCTTTTATTTCGCATTGCCTCTTTTGATATGTTGAATGGATTTCTTTGTTCCATTAACTTTCAGTAACTTTGTGCAATGTCCAGAAGTGTTAAGAATGATTGTGTCACCTCGAACATATGAATTTTTGATTATGCACTAACCCTCTAATGAGTTTGCTTTAAGTTTGGTGTGGAGTAAGTTTTCAAGGGTCAAGAGAAGAGGATGATATAACGTGATCAAGAAGAGTGAAAAGTCTAAGCTTGGGGATGCCCCGTGGTTCATCCCTGCATATTTTAAGAAGACTCAAGCATCTAAGCTTGGGGATGCCCAAGGCATCCCCTTCTTCATCGACAACTTATCGGGTCCCTTCTAGTGAAACTATATTTTTATTCCATCACATCTTATGTTCTTTACTTGGAGCGTCTGTGTTTTTTATTTTTGTTTTGGTTTTAATAAAGTTGGATCCCACCATCCTTGTATTGGAGATATTACGCTCCGCTTTTTCATATGGAACACTTGTGTTCTTAATTGTGCTTTAATGTTCATGGCAAAGGCTGAAATTGCTTCGTTAAATTGCTATTTGGTTGGAATCAGAAAATGCTTCATATGGTTTGGAATAACTTGAAACTTGGCAATTGTTTTGAGCTCTCATAGATCATGTTTAAGCTCTTGCATCATGTAGTTTAAATCTATTAGTGGAGAACTACCGTAGAGCTTGTTAAAATTTGGTTTGCATGATTGGTCTCTCTAAGTCTAGATATTTTTTGGTAAAGTGTTTGAACAACAAGGAAGACAGTTAGAGTCTTGTAATGCTTGCAATATGTTCTGTGTAAGTTTTGTCCTGTTCATACTTGTGTTTGCTTCAAACAACCTTGCTAGCCCAAACCTTGTACTGAGAGGAAATGCTTCTCGTGCGTCCAAACACCTTGAGCCAAAACCCATTCCATTTGTGTCCACCATATCTACCTACTATGTGGTATTTTTCTGCCATTCCAAAGTAAATTACTTGAGTGCTACCTTTAAAATTTCATTCCTTTGTCTTTGCAATATATAGCTCATGGGAAAATAGCTTAAAACTATTGTGGTGATGAATATGTAGTTATGTGTCTTATTTCTTATAAGGTGCTTGTTGAGCGGTAACCATGTTTCGGGGACGCCATCAACTTTTTACCTTTGTTGGATATCATGTGAGATGCTATGCATGTTCGTCTGGTTCTCAAGTAAGGGCGATTTTCATGATCAAATGGTTTGAGTACGCATATTGTTAGAGAAGAACATTGGGCCGCTAACCAAAGCCATGTATCATGGTGGAAGTTTGGGTTGGACATATATCCTCAATCTCTTATGAGAATATTATCCTGTTGAATGCTTATGCATTAAAGAGGAGTCCGTTATCCTGTTGTCTATGTTGTCCCGTATGGATGTCCTAAGTTGAGATCTATTAAACGAGAAATCAAATGCAATTGATCTCCTTGGACCTTGTACAGCGGCATAGAGGTACCCTTTGTGACACTTGGTTGAAACATATGTTATGCAATGATAATCCGTGTTAATCCAAGCTAATTAGGACAAGGTGCGAGCACTATTGGTACTCTATGCATGAGACTTGCAACTTGTAGGAAGTATTATGCATAGCACATATGAATTATTACTACCGTTGACAAAATTGTTTCTATGTTTTCAAAATAAAAGCTCTAGCACAAAAATAGTAATCCATGCTTCCATCTGCGAAGGGCCTATCTTTTACTTTATTGTTGAGTCAGTTTTACCTATTCTTTCCATCTTAGGAGCAAACACTTGTGTCAACTTTGTGCATTGATTCTTACATGTTTATCTATTGCACTTGTTATATTACTCTATGTTGACAAATATCCATGAGATATACATGTTACAAGTTGAAAGCAATTGCTGAAACTTAATCATCCTTTGTGTTGCTTCAATGCCTTCTACTAAGAATTTATTGCTTTATGAGTTAACTCTTATGCAAGACTTATTGATGCTTGTCTTGAAAGTACTATTCATGAAAAGTCTTTGCTATATGATTCAATTGTTTAATCATCATCTTTACCATTGCTTTGAATCACTTCATTCATCTCATATGCTTTACAATATTGTTGATCAAGGTTATGTTGGTAGCATGTCACTTCGTAAATTATTGTTGTTATCGTTTACCTACTCGAGGGCGAGTAGGAACTGCTTGGGACTGATACGTCTCCAACGTATCTATAATTTCCGATGTTCCATGCTAGTTTTATAACAATACCTACATGTTTTGCTCACACTTTATAATGATTTTATGCATTTTCCCAACTAACCTTATTAACAAGATGCCTATGCCGCCTTGTCACTGTTTTTGGTTCCAGAAAGGTGATGACCCACAAGTATAGGGGACCGCAACAGTCTTCGAGGGAAGTATTACCCAATTTATTGATTCGACACAAGTGGAGACAAAGAATACTTGTAAGCCTTAACAATGAGTTGTCAATTCAGCTGCACTGGAAAAGACTTGCTCGCAAGAGTTTATCAAGAGTAACAGCTTTATAGCGAGGAATAGTGAAATAACAATAGCTGTGAAATAAAGACAAGCAGTAGTGATTATAGTAAATAGCAGGATTAAAATACCGTAGGCACAGGGACGGATTAACGGCGTTGCATGGATGAGAGAAACTCATATAACAATCAAAGCAGGGGCATTTGCAGATAATAATAAAACGGTATCCAAGTACTAATCAATCAATAGGCATGTGTTCCATATTTAGTCGTACGTGCTCGCAATGAGAAACTTGCACAACATCTTTTGTCCTACCAGCCGGTGGCAGCCGGGCCTCTAGGGAAACTACTGGAAATTAAGGCCTTTAATAGAGTACGAGCAAAGCATTAACACTTGTGAACACATGTGATCCTCACATCACTACCATTCTCCGGTTGTCCTGATCACTTCTAAATATTGTCTGACATGACGTGTGTATACAACTTGCAAAGATCATAAACAACGAATATCTTCATGAATCAATAACATGTTCAGATCTGAGATCTCAGGCCCTAGTGACAAGTATTAAGTATAACAAGTTGCAACAATATCATAAAAGTGACATCTACGATACTAGGCATTATGCCCTAACAATCTTATGACTATTACATGACCAATCTCATCCAAGCCCTACCATCCCCTTCAGCCTACAGGGAATTACTCACACATGGATGGGGGAAACATGGCTGGTCGATGGAGAGGCGTTGGTGGTGACACAGAAGATCTCCTCCAACCCCCGTCCTATAGAGTGCCGTAACGAGACTTCGGCTCCCGAGACGAGTTTCGCGGCGGCTCGAGGGTTTCGGCGACTTCGACTTCTCCCCGTGCGTTTAGGTCGAGGCGATAAGTAGTCCGAAGGAGGGCGCGGAGGCCAGCCCGAGCCGCCACACACTAGGCCGCGCGGCTCCCCCGGCCGCGCCGGCCTAGTGTGTGGGGCCCTCGTGCTCCCAACGCTTGCCCTTCCGCCCGCTAATATTCTCGGGGAAAATAGGGCCTTCGTATAAATTCCGAGGTTTTCCGAAAGTTGGATTTCTGCACAAAAACGAGACACTGTGAGCAATTTTGCTAAAAACAACGTTAGTCCGTGTTAGTTGTATCCAAAATACACAAATTAGAGGCAAAACAATAGCAAAAGTGTTCGGGAAAGTAGATACGTTTGGACGTATCAACTCCCCCCAAGCTTAGCTTATTGCTTGTCCTCAAGCAATTCAGTTAACAACCGAGCGATAAAAGAACTTTCACGAACACATTTGCTCATATGATGTATATATTCTCATGCTATGGCTAATACTTAAGCAGTTCATAATGAGATACATGCAAATAAGATCATCCAACAGCTATGTCAATCATGGAGAGGTACCAACAATTAATAATAAGCATCATGAATCATGTATATAAGCAGATTGCAATGTTCATAAGAGAATATGATAAAGTGGTATCTCGCTTGCCCGTATTTGATCGGCAAAACATAAATACCTGGCACCTCTCGAGTTCATAGAAAGACTAGAAGTAGTGATTGTCAAAGATAAAAGCATCAAAGTTATACCACAATCAATCATATTTTGAGACAAGCATATTATACTAAGAATGACAATCAGCTCTCAAGATAGTGCTCAAAGAAAGAATGGAGACACATAAAAGTAAAAGATTGACTCTTCGCAGAGGGAAGCAGGGATTAACATGCGCTAGAGCTTTTCATTTTTAAAACAGAGTAAAATTATTTTGAGAGGTGCTTGTTGTTGTAACGAATGGTAATGGGTACACTAACTACCTCACAACCGGACTCCCAAGAGCGGCTCCCATGAATTATTTGTATGTTTATGTGGCACTCCTTCCAACCTTTCTTACACAAACCATGGCTAACCGAATCCTCGGGTGCCTGCCAACAATCACATACCATGAAGGAGTGCCTTTTTATTTAAGTTTTATTATGATGATGACACTCCCCCAACCTTTGCTTACACAAGCCATGGCTAACCGAATCCTTCGGGTGCCGTCCAACAATCACAAACCATGGAGGAGTGTCTATTTAAGTTAATTAATTTGGGACCGGAATCCCATTGCCGCTCTTTTTGCAAAATTATTGGATAAGCGGATGTGCCACTAGTCCATATGAGAGTCCGTCAAAAGTAAATGACAAGGTTGCTAAACACCACATACTTCCTCATGAGCTATGAAACATTAACACAAATTGAGGAGCATTTTGAAAGTTTTAAAGGTAGCGCATGAGAATTTACTTTGAATGGTTTGAAATGCCATGCATAGGTATTTATGGTGGACACTTTGGAACAACTTGGTTTTCAGTGTTTAGCACGAGCTGCCCGCTCAAGACAAGTGAAGGCTAGCAGACTACCAGCGACAAATCAAGAGAGCAAGAATCAGCCATAATCATGCTTGCGGCAAAATAAATTAACAGAGGTATAAAAGTGATACAAGAAAAGCAATATAAATCATCGAGGCTTAATTGACTTTTTGTTCAGTCATATGCATGCATGAGCATGTGCCAAGTCGATATAAATGAATTATTCAGAGGAGGATACCACAATGCCATACTTACTTATGAATAAAACAATGCAAACGAACATCCATGACATGCTACTCATATTAATAAATTGGAGCTAAACATGAGAGATCATGAACTACTAGACTTTCTCAAATAACATATATCTCACATGAACCAAATAAGCATGCTCACATGGATGAGTATATGTACAAAATGAAAACAAATAGAGTTCATACCACCTCTCACCACAATCCAATTGTTGTAGATCGTCATTATTGTCTTTCACTTGTGTAGCTTGGATAATATGAAATGAAAACCACGCCCCAGCCACCGAAGACCATTGAACTCATGATGAACTTTACAAACCAAAGAAGAACAGCAATATTTTTGGTGTTTTCGAATTGAAACAAGAACAAAAGAAACACGAAAACAAAGCAAAATATTTTGGGTTTTCTTGCAACTAGCAATAGCAACTAGAAACAAATGCAAAAAACCAAAGCAAACAAATAGTGAAGAGAAACAACAGAAATATTTTTGGTCTTTGTGTTTTAGGAAAGAAACAAAGCGAAACAAAAGAATGCAAACTAACAGAAACATAAAAGCAGGATGACATAAATCTGCCAAAACCTGACAGCAGTACATAAATCGAAATTAACAAAAATCTTCCATTGCTCAGCTCAAAAGCGTTCAACTAATGAAAGTTAGATAACAACCTGGGGTACATGCTCAAAAATTGGCAACTCAAAATAACGTTCTGGCTGTGCGTAATTTTTTTGGTAAATAAAGAATCTGTTTTTGGACAGCACTTCCCAAATATCATCTCCTTCTCATTAGAAAACCACCCTAAGAAACTAAACAAGTATGTACAAGTATCCAGCAACCATAATATGCAAAGAATGAGTGATGCCGGTATACCTCCCCAAGCTTAGGCTTTTGGCCTAAGTGGAGTTCAATCCCATCGAGGCCATGAGGTAGTATCTCCGTAGTACGACGAAGATGGATTGATACGTCTCCGACGTATCGATAATTTCTTATGTTCCATGCTACATTATTGATGATATCTACATGTTTTATACACATTATATGTTGTATTTACGCATTTTCTGGAACTAACCTATTAACAAGATGCCGAAGAGCCAGTTGTTGTTTTCTGCTGTTTTTGGTTCTGTAAATCCTAGTAAAGAAATACTCTTAATTGGACGAAATCAACGCCCAGGTCCTATTTTTGCACGAAGCTTCCGAAGTCCGAAGAGGAGACGGCTGGGCCACGAGGTGGGGACACACCATGGCGGCGCGGCCTGCCTCGGCCGCGCCGCCCTAGTGTGTGGGCCCCTCGTGACGCCCTTTGACCTACCCTTTCGCCTACTTAAAGCCTCCGTCAAACCCCCAGCACCGAGAGCCACGATACGGAAAACCTTCCAGAGACGCCGCCGTGAATCCCATCTCGGGGATTCAGAGATCGTCCGCACCCTCGCCGGAGAGGGGAATCATCTCCCGTAGGACTCTCATCGCCATGATCGCTCCCCGAGTGATGAGAGTAGTTCACCGGACTATGGGTCCATAGCAAAGAGCTAGATGGTCGTCTCCTAATTGTGCTTCATTGTTGGATCTTGTGAGCTGCCTAACATGATAAAGATCATCTATCTCAATACTATATGTTGTGTTTGTCGGATCCGATGGATAGAGAATACTATGTTATGGTGATTATCAATCTATTACTTATGTGTTGTTTATGATCTTGCATGCTCTCCGTTATTAGTAGAGGCTCAAGTTTTTGCTCTTAACTCCAAGAGGGGAGTATTTATGCTCGATAGGTTCATGCCTCCATTGATCCTGGACTGACACAAAGTTCTAAGGTTGTGGATGCCTGCCACTAGGGATAAAACATTGATGCTATGTCTAAGGATGTAGTTGTTGATTACATTACGCACCATACTTAATGCAATTGTCTGTTGCTTGCAACTTAATACTGGAAGGGGTTCTGATGATAACCTGAAGGTGGACTTTTTAGGCATAGATGCATGCTTGATGGCGGTCTATGTACTTTGTCGTAATGCCCTGATTAAATCTCACTATATTTATCATATCATGTATATGCATTGTTATGCCTTTTCTATTTGTCAATTGCCCGACGTAATTTGTTCACCCAACATGCTTTAATCTTATGGGAGACACCTCTAGTGAACTCAGACCCGGTCCTATTCTTTACATCGCATACAATCTATTGCAATACTTGTTTTGTTTTCTTGCAAACAATCATCTTCCACACAATACTGTTAATCCTTTGTTACAAAAGCCTGGTGAGATTGACAACCTCGTTGTTTCGCTGGGGCAAAGTACTTGGTTGTGTTGTGCAGTTCCACGTTGGCGCCGAATCCCGGTGTTGCGCCGCATCACATTTCGCCACCATCAACCTTCAACGTGCTTCTTGGCTCCTCCCGGTTCGATAAACCTTGGTTTCTTTCTGAGGGAAAACTTGCTGCCGTGCGCATCATACCTTCCTCTTGGGGTTCCCAACGAACGTGTGAGTACGCCATCAATCATATTCCGGTATGTGCAGAAGAAGCACCTGGACACGTGACTGTAGTCGTAGGAGGGCTCGGCGTCCTCGGAGTCATGCTGCTGGTGGAAGTCTTGTATCTTCATATGTTACTCCACCTCCTCCTTAGTGCGCGACCATGATTGCTCAATATTGAACAAACCTGGCTGGGAAGAGGGATTTCCTTCTCATCCCCCGTCAAGAAACAACATTCTATAGACCATATTATCTATAGTGGAATCAGTAGTAACAAAATGATGACTCTTCATAGCAGCAATATCAAGTCTCCTAGGGGTAATGGCACATCATTAGGATCAAGAGGGAGTCTTAAATGTGTTAAAATGCGCAGCTGCAATAGTTCCTCCAAAAATAGGCCCCCTGCTAGACGGCTAGCAATAAGAGAACCAAGATGATAAGGTGTCTGTCCAGTGCAGCATTCAAGAAAGCAAGATGATAGCTAGAAATATTACTAGTATTCTCCCTACCAAGAATGCTAGTAGCAATGTAATATGCAAAATATTTAATGGCGGGGAGTTGAATGTTTCTTATCTTGCCGCGCTGAATGGTGCGGCAATCATCACGGTGATCCCTCGATAGCTCCAACAAGTCCCGCGGGTTGTCATCAATCCTCCTTGCTGTACCTACAGGGGCAATATCCAATGCACGACAAAATTCTTCCAATTCCATAGTAACAGGATTACCATAGATCTTGAATGCAACTGTTGGCTCATATTGCGTGTTGTGGAACTTGAAGCTCTCAACGAAAATTTTGGTGAGCATGTAGTATTGCTCCCTTTCATCTCCCACGTAGGTGGCTAAGCCCGCCCTGTTGACAAGGGTGAAGAAATCATCCAATATCCCTGCATTTGTCAAAAAATCATAACATGGGAAGGATGAAGCATTAGGAGCCCCATTGTCCTCTTCGCGCGAAGCTAGGCGCGATGATATCCTCATTGTAGGATCGCCTAATCTGAGTGGACGCCCTCGAGGGCCTCCCGGTGCTGGTTGTTCCTCTCTTGAATAATTCTCCAAAGTTGAATTTCTTCATCTTCCTCTTCTTATATTGAATTGATATGGATCCAATCACAAGAGTTTGATATTCTTCTTTAGGCTCATATATAGGACAATCAATGGATCCCACTTTGATAGTTTTCACATTAAAAATTGTATTAACTCCATATACTTTATCAATCCCTCTTGAAAATAGACAGTATGTCCTTATCATCAACATTGAAAGTAACCTTGCCTTTATTGCAATCAATAACAGCCCTGCAGTATTAAGAAAGGGTCTTCCAAGAATAATGGACATATTATCACCTTCAGATGCATTTCCAACACAACAAAATCAGTTAATATCAAGCAATGTTGAGTAACTTGAACAGAAACATTTTCACATACACCAACAGAATAGCAGTAGATTTATCAGCCATTTGCAAAGATATATCACTTGGTATCAACTTATCTAAATCAAGTCTCTTATAAAGAGAAAAGGGCATTACACTAACACCTGCTCCCAAATCACATAGAGCAGTTCTAACATAATTATTCTTGATAGAACAAGGAATAGCTCAGATACCTGGTCTCCAAGCTTCTTTGGAACTTTACCACTGAAGGAGTAATTAGAGCATAGTGGAAATCTCCTCATTGGGAATTTTCCTTTTGTTAGAGACAATATCTTTCATATACTTTGAATAAGGAGGCAATTTAATAGCATCAAAGGGATTACAAAAATAAAGGTTTCATCCAATCACAAAATTTATTATAATGTTCCTCCTCCTTTGATTTTAGTTTCTTAGCAGGAAAAGGCATTTGCTTTTGAACCCAAGGTTCTCTTTCATTACCATGTTTCTCAGCAATAAAATCTTCTTTAGTGTATGATGTCTACGGGTGCTTCTATTCTTGTAGACAGTGTTGGGCCTCCAAGAGCAGAGGTTTGTAGAACAGCAGCAAGTTTCCCTTAAGTGATTACCCAAGGTTTATCGAACTCGGGAGGAAGAGGTCAAAGATATCCCTCTCATGCAACCCCGCAACCACAAAGCAAGAAGTCTCTTGTGTCCCCAACACACCTAATAGGTGCACTAGTTCGGCGAAGAGATAGTGAAATACAAGTGGTATGAATGAATATGAGCAGTAGTACGGCGGAGAAATAGCTGCTGGCGTGCAGCTGATGGTAGTAATATTGTAGGAAGTAAACATGCGTAGTAACGCAGCAGAGTAACCCAAGAAACAGTAAACAAGCAGCGATAGCGTATTTAGGAACAAGGCCTAGGATTAGACTTTCACTAGTGGACACTCAACATTGATCACATAATGATTAGATAAATGCATACTCTACACTCTCTTGTTGGATGATGGACACCACTAATTGTGTAGGATTACACGAACCCTCAATGCCGGAGTTAACAAGCTCCACAGGATTCTATATTCATGTTTAAGTAACCTTAGAGTGCAAGATAGATCAACACAATTACACCAAGAACTAACATAGCATGCACACTGTCACCTTCACGCTTATGTAGGAGGAATAAATCACATCAATACCATCATAGCAATAGTTAACTTCATAATCTACAAGAGATCACAATCATAGCCTACGCCAAGTACTCACACGGTGCACACACTGTCACCTTTACACACGTGGAGGAGGAATAGAGTACTTTAATAACATCACTAGAGTAGCACATAGATGAATAGTGATACAAAACTCATATGAATCTCAATCATGTAAGGCAGTCATGAGATCATTGTATTGAAGTACATAGGAGAGAGATTAACCACATAAGACCGATACAGCCCCGAGCCTCGATGGAGAACTACCCTCCTCATGGGAGCAAGCAGGTGATGAAGATGGCGGTGGAGATGGCAGCGGTGTCGATGGAGAAGCCTTCCGGGCACTTTCCCGCTCCGGCAGGGTGCCGAACAGAGACTCGTCCCTGCATCTTGGCTTCGCGACGGCGGCGCCTGAAGGTTTCGCGACCGTGGCTTCCTCCGTCGGGGTTTTTAGGTCGACTTTAAATAGGCGAAAGGGGAGCCTCGGAGGGGCCCAGGGGGCCCTCACCACCAGGCGGCCAGGCTCGGGGCTCGCGGCCAGGCCCGGGCCCGCGCCCAGTGTGGTGTGGGGCCCCCCCGGCCCATCTCTCCCTCTTCGTGATCTGAAGCTTCCGGAAAAATAGGAACCCGGGCGTTGATTTCGTCCAATTCCGAATATTTCATTAGGATTTCGAAACCAAAACACAGAAGAACAGGAACTGCACTTCGGCATCTTGTTAATAGGTTAGTTCCAAAATGCGTAAATACGACATATAATGTGCATAAAACATGTAGGTATCATCAATAAAGTAGCATGGAACATAAGAAATTATCGATACGGAGACGACGCATCCCAAGTTAGTTCTATCATTCTAGCAGTAAAACGATAACAAAGATAATTTCTCAAGTGACATGCCATCATAATCTTGATCATACTATTTGTAAACATATGTAATGAATGCAACGATCAAAACAATGGTAATGACATGAGTAAACAAGTTAATCATAAAGCAAAGACTTTTCATGAATAGTACTTCAAGACAAGCATCAATAAGTCTTGCATAAGAGTTAACTCATAAAGCAATAAATCAAAGTAAAGGTATTGAAGCAACACAAAGGAAGATTAAGTTTCAGCGGTGCTTTCAACTTATAACATGTATATCTCATGGATATTGTCAACATAAAGTAGTATAACAAGTGCAATATGCAAGTATGTAGGAATGCACAGTTCACACAAGTGTTTGCTTCTTAAGGTGGAGGGAGATAGGTAAACCGACTCAACAATAAAAGTAAAAGAATGGTCCTTCAAAGAGGAAAGCATCGATTGCGTATTTGTGCTAGAGCTTTTATTTTGAAAACATGAAACAATTTTGTCAAAGTAATAAAGCATATGAGTTATGTAAATTATATCTTACAAGTTGCAAGCCTCATGCATAGTATACTAATAGTGCCCGCACCTTGTCCTACTTAGCTTGGACTACCGGATCTTTGCATGCCATGTTTCAACCAAGTGTCACAAAGGGGTACCTCCATGCCGCCTGTACAAAGGTCTAAGGAGAAAGCTCGCATTTTGGATTTCTCGCTTTTGATTATTCTCAACTTAGACATCCATACCGGGACAACATGGACAACAGATAATGGACTCCTCTTAAATGCATAAGCTTGTAGCAACGATTATTATTCTCATATGAGATTGAGGATATATGTCCAAAACTGAAACTTCAACCATGATTCATGGCTTTAGTTAGCGGCCCAATGTTCTTCTCTAACAATTTTGCATGCTCCAACCACTAAGGTGATAGATCCTTCAGACAAGACGACATGCATAGCAACTCACATGATATTCAATAAAGAGTAATTGATGGCGTTCCCCAGTAAGCATGGTTATCGCACAACAAGCAACTTAATAAAAGATAAAGTGCATAAGTACATATTCAATACTACGATAGTTTTTAAGGCTATTTTGTCCCATGAGCTATATATTGCAAAGATGAATGATGGAATTTTAAAGGTAGCACTCAAGCTACTTTGGAATGGCGAGAAATACCATGTAGTAGGTAGGTATGGTGGACACAAATGGCATAGTAGTTGGCTCAAGGATTTTGGATGCATGAGAAGTATTCCCTCTCGATACAAGGTTTAGGCTAGCAAGGTTATTTAAAGCAAACTCAAGGATGAACAGGTGCAGCAAAACTCACATAAAAGACATATTGTAAACATTATAAGACTCTACACCGTCTTCCCTTGTTGTTCAAAACTCAATACTAGATATTATCTAGACCTTAGAGAGACCAATTATGCAAACCAAATTTTAGCAAGCTCTATGTATTTCTTCATTAATGGTGCAAAGTATATGATGCAAGAGCTTAAACATGAGCACAACAATTGCCAAGTATCACATTATCCAAGACATTTTACCAATTACTACACGTAGCATTTTTCCAATTCCAACCATATAACAATTTAACGAAGAGGAAATTCGCCATGAATATTATGAGCTAAGAACACATGTGTTCATACGAACCAGCGGAGCGTCTCTCTCCCACACAAGGATGAACTTATTCAGAGAACTAAGATAACAAAACAAAAATAAAAGCACACACAGACGCTCCAAGTAAAGTACATAAGATGTGACCGAATAAAAATATAGTTTCACTAGAAGAAACCTGATAAGTTGTCGATGAAGAAGGGGATGCCTTGGGCATCCCCAAGCTTAGATGCTTGAGTCTTCTTAAAATATGCAGGGATGAACCACCGGGGCATCCCCAAGCTTAAACCTTTCACTCTTTCTCGATCACATTATATCACCCTCTTCTATTGACCCTTGAAAACTTCCTTCACACCGAAACAAACTCATTAGAGGGTTAGTGCATAATCAAAAATTCACATGTTCGTAGGTGACACAAACATTCTTTTCACTTCTGGACATTGCATAAAGCTACTGACATTAATGATCAAAGAAATAAATCCAACATAGCAAAAGAGGCAACGTAAATAAAAGACAAAATCTGTCAAAAACAGAACAGTCCGTAAAGACGAATTTAAAGATGGCACCAGACTTGCTCAAATGGAAACTCAAAACTAATGAAAGTTGCGTACATATCTGAGGATCACGTCTGAATTGGCAGATTTTTTCGAATTTTCTACAGAGAACTGTGCCCAGATTCGTGACAGACAGCAATGCTGTTTCTGCGGCAGCGATCCCAAATATAACATCAACTTTGACATAGAAACTTTACTTGGCACAAAAACATGATAAGGGAGAGGTTGCTACAGTAGTAAACAACTTCCAAGACTCAAATATAAAACAGTACTGTAGTAAAAAACACATGGGTTATCTCCCAAGAAGTTCTTTCTTTATATAGCCATTAAGATGGGCTCAGCAGTTTTAATGATGCACTCATAAGAAATAAGAGTTGAGGCAAAAGAGAGCATCAAGAGGCAAATTCAAAACACATTTAAGTCTAACATGCTTCCTATGCATAGGAATCTTGTAAATAAACAAGTTCATGAAGAGCAAAGTAACAAGCATAAGAAGATAAAACAAGTGTAGCTTCAAAAATTTCAGCACATAGAGAGGTGTTTTAGTAACATGAAAATTTTTACAACCATATTTTCCTCTCATAATAACTTTCAGTAGCAACATGAGCAAACTCAACAATATAACTATCACATAAAGCATTCTTATCATGAGTCTCATGCATAAAATTATTACTCTCCACATAGGCATAATCAATTTTATTAGTTGTAGTGGGAGAAAATTCAACAAAGTAGCTATCATTATTATTCTTATCATCAAATATAGGAGGCAAAGTATCATCAAAGTAAATTTTCTCCTCAATGCTTGGGGGACTAAAAATATCATGCTCATCAAAGCCAGCCTCCCCAAGCTTAGAATTTTCCATAGCATTAGCAACAATAGTGTTCAAAGCATTCATATTAATATGTTCCATGGGTTTTTTAATTTTCGCATCAAACCATCCATGTCTTAAATCAGGAAATAGAATAAAAAGCTCATTGTTGTTCATTATGCCTAACTAGTGTAAACAAGAAACCAAATGTCGCAATTGCGGAGTCTAAAATAGCTTCGAGCACACACACAATGGCGAAAAGTACCGTTACCTGGAACCGAAGTATGAGTGCCTTTACCTTTCCTCCCCGGCAACGGCGCCAGAAAAGTGCTTGATCTCTACGGTGCTTCTATTCTTGTAGATTGTTGGGCCTCTAAGAGCGTAGGTTTGTAGAACAACAGAAGTTTCCCTTAAGTGGATTACCCAAGGTTTATCGAACTCGGGGAGGAAGAGGTCAAAGATATCCCTCTCATGCAACCCCCGCAACCACAAAGCAAGAAGTCTCTTGTGTCCCCAACACACCTAATAGGTGCACTAGTTCGCCGAAGAGATAGTGAAATACAAGTGGTATGAATGAATATGAGTGATATAGCACCAGAAAAAGTGCTTGCTGGCGTGCAGCTGATGGTAGTAATATTGTAGGAAGTAAACATGCAGAGTAACGCACAGTAGTAACTCAAGAACAAAAGAAACAAGCAAATATAGCGTATTTAGGAACAAGGCCTAGGGATTAGACTTTCACTAGTGGACACTCAACATTGATCACATAATGAATAGATAAATGCATACTCTACACTCTCTTGTTGGATGATGAACACCACTAACTGTGTAGGATTACACGAACCCTCAATGCCGGAGTTAACAAGCTCCACAGGATTCGATATTCATGTTTAAGTAACCTTAGAGTGCAAGATAGATCAACACAATTACACCAAGAACTAACATAGCATGCACACTGTCACCTTCACGCTTATGTAGGAGGAATAAATCACATCAATACCATCATAGCAATAGTTAACTTCATAATCTACAAGAGCAATCATAGCCTACGCTAAGTACTCACACGGTGCACACACTGTCACCTTTACACACGTGAGGAGGAATAGAGTACTTCAATAACATCACTAGAGTAGCACATAGATGAATAGTGATACAAAACTCATATGAATCTCAATCATGTAAGGCAAATTTCATGAGATCATTGTATTGAAGTACATAGGAGAGAGATTAACCACATAGCGTTCTGCATGTACCTTCCACTCATGGAGAACTACTCCCCTCCTCATGGGAGCAAAGAATTCATGATGAAGATGGCGGTGGAGATGCAGAATGCTGGTGAGCCGATGGAGAAGCCTTCTGGGCACTTCCTCGCTCCCATAGGTGCCTAACGAGACCTCGTCCCCGATCTTGGCTTCGATATGCGTCCGAAGGTTTCGTACCGTGGCTTCCCTCTCCATCTGGGGTTTTTAGGTCAGACCTTAACAGGCGAAAGCAGCTCGATGTGCACTCCGGGTGCCCTCACCACCAGGTGGCGCTGGCCAGGCTCCTGGCCCGCGCTCTGGGTAGTGTGGTGCTGGGCCCCTCGGCCATCTCTCGGTCCCCTCTCTTCTGATCCGAAGCTTCCGAGGCCAGGAACTCCGGGCGTGATTTCATTCCCACCCGAGAATATTTCGTTACTAGGATTTCTCAACCAAAAATGCTATAAAACAGAAATCGCACTTCCAAGATTCATTAATAGAATAACCTAAATGCGAAATACGATATATAATGTATAAAACATGTAGATATCATCAATAAAGTAGCATGGAACATAAGAAACATTTGATAATGCTGAGATCTTCTTTAGTGTACTTTTTATTTTTTAGCATGTTTTTTAGGTTCTTCTTCAACCTCTTCTTTATCGAGTATCATCCTTATCATTATCTTTATCATGTTCATTACCACTTTCAGTTTCAGCATCAGAAATAGAAATACTATTAGGATCATTAACAGGTTCAGAGGACTCTACAACATTCTTATGTTTCTTTTTTTTTTCTTAGATGGAGAACTGATACGCGTAGATGCACACGTCCGTTGGGAACCCCAAGTGGAAGGTATGATGCGTATAGAAGCAAGTTCCTCAGTAAGAACCAAGGTTTAATCAACCAGTAGGAGAAAGAAGCATGTTGAAGGTTGATGGTCGCGTAAAATGTGATGCTATTACACACTGTGGATTCCTGCCAACGTTTAACCCACAACACACCTAAGTACTTTGTCCCAACGAAATAGCGTGAGGTTGTCAATCTCACCATTGTCAGAACAAAGGATTAAACGTAACGAGTGGAAGATGTTTGCAAAGAAAACAAGAAACACACCATGATTGTACAAGTTATGTAAACACAGGGGACCGGGTCCACAAATACTACTGTAGAAAGGCTCTCTCCCATAAGATAAAGCATGTTGGGTGAACAAATTATTGCGGCAATTGACAAATAGAGAAAGGCATAACAATGCATATACATGACATGATAAATATAGGGAGATTTAATTGGGGCATTACGACAAAGTACATAGACCGCCATCCAACTCCATCTATGCCTAAAAAGTCCACCTTCAGTTATCATCCGAATCCCTCCAACATTAAGTCGTGTGCCAAATGCACAATTGCATTGCGATGGTGCGTAATGTAATCACAAATTACATCCTTAGACATATAATCAATGTTTTATCCCTAGCAACAAGACATCCACAACCTTAGAACTTTCAGTCACTGTCCAGATTCAATTGAGGCATGAACCCACTATCGAGCATAAATACTCCCTCTGGAGTTACAAAAGTAAAACTTGGCCAGAGCCTCTACTAATAACTGGAGAGTATGCAAGATCATAAACAATACATGAACAATATTGATAATCACCATAATCATGGTACTCCATCTGATCCCGACAAACACAACATATAGTATTACAGATAGATGATCTTGATCATGTTAGGCAGCTCACAAGATCCTACAATGAAGCACAACAAGGAGAAGACGACCATCTAGGCTACCGCTATGGACCCATGGTCCAGGGGTGGACTACTCACTCATCACTCCGAGGCGACCATGGCGGTGTAGAGTCCTCCGGGAGATGAACCCCTCCGGCAGCGCCGGAGGGCGATCTCCGTAATCCCCCGAGACGGGATCATGCCGGGGCGGTGTCTCCGTAAGGCTCTTTCCCGTATCGTGGCTCTCAGTACAGGGGTTCGCGACGGAAGCTTTAAGTAGGCTGAGGGTCAACGCGGGGGCCACACGAGGGCCCAGGGGCAGTGCCCATGCGCGAAGGCCGCGTGAGCCGCCTCCTCCTCGGCCGCCTGGGGCCCCACTTCGTTAGGTCTTCTGGCCTTCCGGAAAACTTCGTGCAAAATAGGACCTCGGGGGCGAGCTCTGTCCCATTCGAGAATATTTTCTTTACTAGGATTTCGAAACCAAAAACAGCAAAAACAACAACTCGTTCTTTCGCATCTTGTTAATAGGTTAGTCTCCGAAAATGCATAAATAGGACATATAATGTGCATAAAACATGTAGGTATCATCAATAAAGTAGCATGGAACATAAGAAAATATCGATACGTCGGGAGACGTATCACATCCCTGCTTAGTTCTCGCTTCGTCCCGAGCAGGTAAAAACGACAACAAAGATAATTTCTCAAGTGACATGCTCATAATCTTGATCATACTATTTGTAAACATATGTAATGAATGCAACGATCAAAGTAAAGGTAATGACATGAGTAAACAATCGAATCATAAAGCAAAGACTTTTCATGAATAGTACTTCAAGACAAGTGATACGTAAGCTTTGCATAAGAGTTAACTCATAAAGCAATAAATCAAAGTAAAGGTGTTGAAGCAACACATAGGAAGATTAAGTTTCGGCGGCAGTTGCTTTCAACTTATAACATGTATATCTCATGGATATTGTCAACATAAAGTAATATAACAAGTAATATGCAAGTATGTAGGAATCAATGCAGAGTTCACTGCTTCTTAAGGTGGAAGGAGACAGGTAAACTGACCCAACAATAAAAGTAAAAGAATGGTCCTTCAAAGAGGAAAGCATCGCTTGCCGTATTTGTGCTTAGAGCTTTTATTTTGAAAACATGAAACACTCTGTCAAACGGTAATAATAAAGCATATGAGTTATGAAAATTATATTTATAAGTTGCAAGCCTCACGCATAGTATACCAATAGTAGGGCCCGCACCTCGTCCTACTTAACTTGGACCACCTGTTCTATTAAGTGTTTCAACCAAGTGTCACAAAGGTACCTCCATGCCGCCCGTACAAAGGTCTAAGGAGAATGCTCGTAATTCTGGATTTCTCGCTTTTGATTATTCTCAACTTAGACATCCATACCCGAGACAACATGGACAACAGATAATGGACTCTCTAAATGCATAAGCATGTAGCAATGATTATTATTCTCATATGAGATTGAGGATATATGTCCAACCGAAACTTCCACCATGGTTCATGGCTTTAGTTAGCGGCCCAATGTTCTTCTCTACCTCCATGCTCCAACCACTAAAATGATAGACCTTCGGACAAGACGGACATGCTAGCAACTCACATGATGTTCAACAATAGTTGATGGCGCTCCCCAGAAGCATGTCGCACAACATGCAACTTAATAAAATATAAAGTGCATAAGTACATATTCAATACTACGATAGTTTTTAAGGCTATTTTGTCCCATGAGCTATATATTGCAAAGGTGAATGATGGAATTTAAAGGTAGCACTCAAGTATTACTTTGGAATGGCGAAGAAATACCATGTAGTAGGTAGGTATGGGGGGGACACAAATGGTATAGTAGTTGGCTCAAGGATTTTGGATGCATGAGAAGTATTTCCTCTCGATACAAGTTTAGGCTAGCAATGTTATTTGAAGCAAACTCAAGGATGAACAAGTGCAGCAAGACTCACATAAAAGACATATTGTAAAACATTATAAGACTCTACACTGCCTTCCTTGTTGTTCAAAACTCAATACTAGATATTATCTAGACCTTAGAGAGACCAACTATGCAATCAAATCTTAGCAAGCTCTATGTATTTCTTCATTAATGGTTAAGGATATGATGCAAGAGCTTAAAAACATGAGCACAACAATTGCCAAGTATCACATTATCCAAGACATTTAGAATTACTACATGTAACATTTTCCAATTCCAACCATATAACAATTTAACGAAGAAGAAACTTCGCTTGAACATTATGAGTAAAGCCTAAGGACATATTTGTCCATATGCAACAGCGAGCGTGTCTCTCCCACAAAGTGAATGCTAGGATCCATCTTATTCAAACAAAAACAAAAACGAAAAACAAACCGACGCTCCAAGCAAAGAATACAAGATGTTGAATAAAAATATAGTTTCAGGGGAGGAACCTGAGGATGTTGTCGATGAAGAAGGGGATGCCTTGGGCATCCCCAAGCTTAGACGCTGGAGTCTTCTTAGAATATGCAGTGAACCACCGGGGCATCCCAAGCTTAGAGCTTTCACTCTTCTTGATCATAGTATATCATACTCCTCTCTTGGACCCTTGAAACTTCCTTCACACCAAACCTCAAGCAAACTCATTAGAGGGTTATGCATAATTAATAATTCACTCATTCAAGAGGTGACACAATCATTATTTTCACTTCTGGACATTGCATAATGCTACTCGGACATTAATGGATCAAAGAAATAAATCCAACATAGCAAAAGAGGCAATGCTAAATAAAAAGGCAGAATCTGTCAAAAACAGAACAGTCCGTAAAGACGAATTTAGAAATGGCACCAGACTTGCTCAAATGGAAAACTCAAAACTAATGAAAGTTGCTGCATATCTAAGGATCACGTCAGAATTGGCAGATTTTTCGAATTTTCTACAGAGAATTGTGCCCAGATTCGTGACAGACAGCAATGCTGTTTCTGCGGAGCGATCCCAAATATAACATCAACTTTGACATAGAAACTTTACTTGGCACAAAAACATGATATGGAGAGAGCTTGCTACAGTAGTAAACAACTCTCAAGACTCAACAAAACAAAAATTGCTGTAGGTAAAACATGGGTTGTCTCCCATAAGCGCCTTCAGCTAGGTGCATAAAGTGCAAATCAAGTAACATCGAGAGATGAAGCATCAACATCATAGCTTGCTCTAATAATAGAATCAAAGGTAACTTCATTCTCTTTCAAGGGAAGTATACCTCTCTTGAGAGGAAATTGATATTTAATATTACTCTTTCCTCATATCAATAACAACACCAACAGTTCAAGAAAAGGTCTTCCTAACACAATAGGACAAGATGCATTGCATCCCAGTATCCAAGACAACAAAATCAATCTGGGACAAGGTTATTGTTAACCGTAATATGCACATTATCAATCCTCCCCAAAGGTTTCTTTTAACATTATCAGCAAGATTAACACATCCAAATAACAACTCTTCAATGGTGGCAAGTCAAGCATCATAAATCTTTTTAGGCATAATATTAAATACTTGCACCAAGATCACATAAAGCATTAATATTTAAAGTCATTGAATTTCATTTTAATGATGTGCTCCCAAATTGTTCAACTTTCTAGGAATAGAAGTTTCAAGTTTTAGTTTTTCTTCTCTTTTATGAAAGCATTTGTAATATGTTTTGTAAAGGCTAAATTTATAAGACTAGCATTAGGACTTTTAGCAAGTTTTTATAAGAACTTATAACTTCTGAGATGTGGCAATCATCAAAATCTAAATCATTATGAGCTACAACGAATGGGATCATTGTTCCCAAGGTTAAAAAAATTTCAGCGCTTTATCACAAGGCCACAGCTTTAGCAATTTCAGTACTTTTTGTACGCTTGCGACTAGGAGTAAACATTGCTAAATCAATTACTTTACCATTGATAGTAGGAGGTGCAAAAAACATGTGAAGATTTAGCATTACTAGTGGTGGTATGTCCAAACTTAGCTACATTATTCTCTTTTACTAGTTTTTCATTTTCTTCTCTATCTCACCTAGCACCTGGCTCACCATTAATCTTATATTCTCATCAATTCTAACTTGGATGGCATTTGCTGTAGTAGTAATCTTATTATCAATATCATTATTAGGCATAACTTTCAATTTTAAAAGATTTACATCGGAGGCAAGCCTATCAACTCTAGAAGCAATAGTATCAATTTTATCAAGCTTTTTCCTCAACAGATTTGTTAAAAGCAGTTTGTGTACTAATAAATTCTTTAAGCATGGCTTCAAGACAAGAGGGTACACTCCTATTATTATTGTAAGAATTCCCATAAGAATTACCATAACCATTACCATTAGCGGAAGGATATGGCCTATAGTTATACCAGAGTTGTTCCTATAAGCATTGTTGTTGAAATTGTTATTTTTAATGAAATTCACATCAACATTTTCTTCTTGAGCAACCAATGAAGGAAGGAACATTATTTGGATCAATATTAGATCTACCATTCATAAGCATAGACATAATCATATCAATCTTATCACTCAAGGAAGAGGTTTTCTCATATAATTTACCTTCTTACCTTGTGAGCCTCTTTCCGTGTGCCATTCAGTAATTTATCATCATATCATCAAGAAGTTTCGTAGCCCCCAAAATGATGGACATAAAGGTACCTCCAGCCGAACCAATAAATTCCGCGAAGAAAAATTTAGTCCCGCAGAAGGCTTGGATGATCATCCAAGTAGTCACTCCATGGGTTGGCAATTTTTTACCAAAGTTTTCATTCTCTCCTATGCTGGAGCAACATGTTCAGTATCTAATTGCTTAAAATTCATTATGCTACTTCTCAAAGATATACTTAGCCGGAGGATAATATCTACCAATAAAAGCATCCTTGCATTTAGTCCATGAATCAATACTATTCTTAGGTAAAGATAGCAACCAATCTTTAGCTCTTCCTCTTAATGAGAAAGGAACACTTTCAATTTAATAATATCACCATCTACATCTTTATACTTTTTCATTTCACAAAGTTCAACAAAATTATTGAGATGGGCAGCAGCATCATCAGAACTAGCACTTGTAAAATTGTTCTCTCATGAGATAAGATTTAGTAAAGCAGTTTAATTTCAAAGAATTCTGCTCAGTAGAAGGTGGAGCAATAGGTGTGCATAGGAAATCATTATTATTTGCATTTGTGAAGTCACACAATTTAGTATTTCATGTGGTTTGGCCAGTTTAAAAACAGGTAACAGTATTAACTAGATAAAGTAAAGTGGTAATTCTTAATTTTAAGTTTTCTATATAGAGAAAAAAGACAGAAATAAAAAAATCTGGCAACAATTTTGTGTTTTATTTATGCATATACAAAGTAAAAAATAAAAATAAAAAGTACAAACAAAGTAAAGAGATTGAGAAGTGGGACTCCCTTTGCAAATAAGAAAGTCTTGATTCTCCCAAGAATTCAAGGTCAGAATTTAGCTGCTCGATACGGTAGATGCACACGTCCGTTGGGAACCCCAAGGGAAGGTAAGGATGCGTATAAAGTTTCCCTCAGGATGAAACCAAGGTTTAATCGAAACAGTAAGAGGAGCCAAGAAGCACGTTGGATGCTGATGGTCGCAAATGTATGCGCACAGAACACTGTGGGATTCGCGCCAACGCGGAACCCGCACAACACACCCAAGTACTTTGTCCCAACGAAATAAAGGAGGTTGTCAATCTCACCGGGCTTGCCGTAACAAAGGATTAAACGACGAGTGGAAGATGTTTGCAAAGAAAACAAGAACACAATTGGTAGTTGTATGCTATGTGAAGAATAGGACCGGGGTCCAAGTTACTTCACTAGAGGTGTCTCTCCCATAAGATAAAGCATGTTGGGTGAACAAATTACAATGGCAACTGACAAATAGAGAAAGGCATAACAATGTGCATATACATGACATGATAAATATAGTGAGATTTAATTGGGTATTACGACAAAGTACATATACCGCCATCCAACCGCATCTATGCCTAAAAAGTCCACCTTCAAAGTTATCATCCGACACCCTCCAGCATTAAGTTGCAAAGCAACAGACAATTGCATTAAGTATGGTGCGAATGTAATCAACAACTACATCCTTAGACATAGCATCAATGTTTTATCCCTTGTGGCAAGGCAACAGCACCTCACAACCTTAGAACTTTCTCACTGTCCCATTCAATGGGGGCATGAACCCACTATCGAGCATAAATACTCCCTCTTGGAGTTAAGAGTAAAAATTTGGCCAGAGCCTCTACTAATAAATCTATAGCATGCAAAGATCATAAACAACACATGAACAATAGATTGACAATTCAACATAATCATAGTACTCTCTATCCATCTGGATCCCGACAAACACAAATATATGTGGCATTACAGATAGATGATCTTGATCATGTTGGGCAGCTCACAAGATCCCACAATGAAGCACAACAAGGAGAAGACGACCATCTAGCTACTCCTATGGACCCATGGTCCAGAAGTAAATTACTCACTCATCACTCCTGAGGCGACTAAGGCGGTGTAGAGTCCTCCCAGAGATGATCCCTCCGCAGGGTGCCGAGGCGATCTCCTAATCCCCCGAGATGGGACTGCGCGGCGCGTGCCTCTGTGAAGGTTTTCCGTATCGTGCCTCTCGGTACTGGGGTTTTCGACTAAGCTTTAAGTAGGCGAGGGTCAACGCGGGGGCCACACGTAGGGCCCAAAGGTCTGGCGCGCCAGGTCTTCGGGCCGCGCGCCCTCCCTCCCGGCCGCCTCAGGCCCCACTTCGTTAGGGTCTTTGCCTTGAAGCTTCAAAACAGGACCTTGGGCGAAAGTTTCGTCCCAATTCCGAGAATATTTTTTTACTAGGATTTCTCAAACCAAACAGCGTAAAACAAAGAATCGTTCCAAGATCTCTTTGCTAATAGGTTAGTCCGTAAAATGCATAAATATGACATATAATGTGCATAAAACATGTAGGTATCATCAATAAAGTAGCATGGAACATAAGAAATCACGATACGTTGGAGACGTATCAGCACTAGTTTTAGTTAGTTGAGAATCTTGTTCAACTCTTTTGGGATGCCCTTCAGGATATAGAGGATCCTGGGTAGAAACACCACCTCTAGTTGTTACTTCATAAGCATGTTTTTCTTTAGAATTATTTCCTAACAAGTCATTTTGCACTTTAGTGAGTTGATCAATTTGAGTTTGAACCATATGAAAATGTTTAACAAGTATCTTAACATCATTGGAGGTTCTCTCCACAATATCATGCAATTCACTAATAGCTCGAGAATTTTCCATTAAATGATTCTCTACTCATATTAAAGTTTTCTTGCTTAACAATATAATTATCAAACTCATCTAAGCATTGAGCAGGAGGTTTTGAATATGGAATATCTTCCCTAGTAAAGCGTTGAAGAGAGTGTACCCCAATCATGGATGAAGGGGGAATCTACATAAATCTTCTATAGGAGGTAAATTCTTCACATCTTCAGGTTTAATATCCTTCTCTTTAAGAGACTTCTTGGCTTCCCTCATATCTTCATCATTTAATTTAAGGGATTTCTATTTTCGTGCCCCTGGTTCGTTAGTTGTACTCAGTTTTCCCCAGCCCCTTAGTTTTTCCTCAGTTTTCCCCTCCCTCTAGTTTGAAACCCGTCGCAGACGCTCAGACGGGAGGGTTGCCGTCTGGTCAGAGGCCTTCACCGTTACCGGTGACGGCTCGGAGCCGCGTTGGTGTTGAATTGACCGTTTCTTTCGAACTATGTTGACTGTTGACTCGAGGAGCTCACCCAAAGCTTTCCACTCCGCCCGATACTGGAGGAGCTCACACACCGCCCCTCCGCCGCCACGCCGTCCTGCCCTCCTACCTTATGGCGTCGTCCGCCGCCGAGCCGCCCCCGCCCCCACCACCCCCCCCGGAGGCGGAGAGGATCCGCCTCTCATCAGATCTAGACTTACCTGTCATGTAGAGTTTGTATATCCGCTCATGTACCGACTCTCCGTCACCATGAGAAGATTGGGAATCTGGAGGGATCTAACGATGGATTCCATCTGCAAGCATCACCGCCATGAATTAACAAGAGGCGCTGAGCGCCAATTGTTGTTGCTCAACTAACTGCGTTGCTTTTCGAATAGGATTGATCCAACGCTGGCTTTTTGGCTGGTGGTTAGGCTTGATTCTAGCTTTACGCGTGATTCTAAACGCCAAATGAATGGGTTTTACTTCCCTGCGGTGGTTGCAACCACCCTCTCGTTGAGGGATTTGAAAGCTAACATCTTCGATAAGTACCCCTGGAGCCCTCGCGATGCAGTTCATTTCGAATATTTCAACAGCACGGAGCAAAGATTGGTTCCACTAATTGCCGACGATGATCTGGGAATTCTTTTTGCTTTTGAATGCTTCTTATGTCATTTTGCAGGGGAATTATGGTTCATGGGAGATGGGCTGTGCATCATCCGGTGTTCCCGGCATCAATGTGGCTCAAGATCAGTGGCTCCGGCATCATGTTCTCTACTCGTCGCTCGTTTATTGTGTGTAAGGGCCACGATATCCTTATCCACAAAGTACATCTACATCTCGTCTCCATGAGTGGTAGCGTATCGTTCCTATGGTCAATGTGGAGGACGATGCAGAGATTGGGGATCAGGCTCCTGAAGATGATGAGATGAGTTAATGTTTCCTGAATTGGTAGATCGATGCAGTAAGCAAGCAATGGAGGATCAATACATGGAAGATATTGCTTTTGGTGCCAGATTTGATGAGACTGATGATGAAGAGAAGAATGAGAACGATGATAGCCTCGTTTTAGCCGATTACGAAGGTGAAGACTTGCCAACAATTGAGTGGAACAGGGAGGATCCTCAGCTTGCAAAAGGCACTGTGTTTCAAACGATGATGGACTGCCGTAATGCAATTACTACATATCACATTCTCACTAAGAATAATTATGATGTTATTAAAAGTGAGCCATGTAGGTTCACAATTAAATGCCCATACCCAAGGTGTGGTGGTTTAGGTCGCATGCATCTGGCTACAATGTGTTGTATGTGCCTTGGTTCAGTGTAATTACGCCAACCAGCTTGTGTATTTAGGATCACTGTAAAATTTGTTATCTATTACTGACATCCCTTATCATTATGTTTCGGGATAAAGGTTAGCTGTTGAGATCCATAGTGTCCACCTCTAGGTGGAGATCCAGACTGGAAACAAAGCTAGCGAAGACTAGGTGGTTAGCAGATATAATCCTAGATTGGCTGAGAGAAACTCCTTCACTTGGTCCAACAGACCAGAAAAAGGTGGCTGAGAAGTATAAAGGGATGAAAGTACCTTACATGAGGATGTTCTATGCAAAGGAAATGGCTCTTGACAAGATCAATGGTCCAAGGAATGAAAGCTTTCAGTTGCTTTAACTTTCAAAGCTGAAGTGGAGATGGCTAGTCCAGGCAGTGTTGTAGCAATAGATAAGCATATAGTTCCCTACAAATTGAAAAGCGGGAAGATAATGCACAAGGAATGTTTTAGAAGGGCTTTTGTTTGTTTCAAAGCTTGGCTCGGAAAGGCTTTTTGATGGTTGCAGCCTTATTTGGCCGTGGGATGCATCACTCTTCAGGTTTAAAGGGGATGTTTAGTTGCTGCCATCAGCTTGATGGACATAATTGGATGTTCCCTCGTTGCTTATGGAGTTTTGGAGGTTGAGTCAGAGGAAAGTTGGACTTTCTGCAGAATTTGTGCGACCTTATAGGTCATCCACTAGGACTTGTTATCCACATAGACGCTTGCAAAGGTTTGGAGAGTGCGGTAGAAGCAGTATTCCCTGGAGTGGAGCATAGGGAATGTATGCGACACTTGGTACAACATTTTACAAAGAAATTCAAGGGTAAAGTTTTTACTGACAACCTATGGCCAGCTTCATACACATGCAGCTCTAGGAAGCATATGTTTCATTTGGATGTGTTGTATAAACAAAAACCCGGGGTGAAGGAGTACTTGGATGAACATCATGGTAGGGTGTGCAAGAAGCCAATTCAATGAAATTTGCAAGGTAGACTATGTAACGAGTAACCTTGCGGAGAGTTTCAACTCAAAGGTCAAGTCATTGAAAGGGCTTATGCTGTGGCAAATATTTGATAAGATTAAGCAGATGATCATGATAAAGATCGACCTGCGTCAAAGAATTGCATCCACAAATTATGTTGGCCATCTCATGCTTCCATCTTTTGATTAAGTCTTAATACGAGGGCAAACAACTGAGGGGATGCAATGCCATTTAAAAGGAATGGAGGCTGAGGTAACTCACACCGACAAAGAAACATGCAGTGGAGGTATCCAATGAGTTTGGTTGATAGGACATGCCATCAGAGGGGGATGGCAGATGGGATACCCTGCATACACGCATTGTTTTTCATGAGTGTTATAGGGGGTCAAGACGGTGAAGTTGATCAGTATGTGTCAGAGTATTTCTCTGTTGCAAAATTTAGGGCTGCATATGCTATGAATGTTCCTACCTTGTTGGGAAAAGACCAATGGATGAAACTCGATCCAGGCTTCAAACTGTACTCTCCAGTATTGACTAGACCGGCAGGTAGGCCGAGGAAGAATAGGATCAGAGCTAGTGCAGAGGGTGGTGCACCGATTCAAAAACGTAAGTGCAAACGTTGTGGAATCCCCTCGACACATTGCTAGGCTTTGTAAAAATGGAGTTGATCCGGCTTTGGAATGGAAGATCAAAGGAGCAGAAATGCAGAGGGGAGAATGAAGAAGAATTAACTTGAGATTAGCTACTAACATGAGGAGAAATTCAACATGAGGAGATTGAAGCAGCAATTCAACATGAGGAGATTGAACCGATGGATCGAGAGCTGCTTGAACCGATGGATCGAGAGCAGAGGGAACAGATGGATCGAGAGGCCGTTGAAGAAAGGATTCGCCAGATGAGTGAACAGGTGGAAGAGCAGATTGTAGAAGCAAGGGAAGAAAATGCATTAGAAGAAAGAGCACAAGCTTTGTATGATATGGTTGTCTCGGTCTTGGTACAACCCGAAGTGAAGAAGAAGAACAAGAAAGAGGGCAAAAGGAAGGTGCAGACATCCTAGAATATCCTCGGTAGGGTTACCCGAGTAAGGTGGTGGCCCTGGCGAGTCACACCAGGAGCAAGAGAAAGATTTTATTCTGATTGACCAATTTGAATTTGTATGAACAATTTGTATCGGGTCCTTTTGTATTGGGGATCCCTTTGTATTGGGGTTCCCTTTTGTATTGAACAATTTGTATTTGCTAACTTGTATTTGGGAGTTTTGTGTTGAACAATCAACTTGTATGAACAATTTGTATCAGGTTCCCTTTTAGCTGGGGATCCCTTTGTGTTGAAACAATTTGAATTTGTTTGAACAATTTGTATGCCACATTTAAGCCACATTTAAGCCACATTTATCATTTTAGGGTTTTAGGGTTTTAGGGTTTTAGGGTTTTAGGGTTTTAACATTTTAGGGTTCAAATCAAAATAATTCAAAACATGGTGGAACCTTCCCATGGAGCCTTGTTATGTTACCTACAACCTAGAGAAATAATAATGGAAAAGGAAATATAGAGATATGAAGTTTTTATGCCAAAAGCTTCAAAACCACTTCCTAGTCCATGAGCTACTAGATATGAAGATGTAGGGCTTTCTGCTCAATACACCTCCCAAATACCCACTATGCTTACAAACTTTGTCCAAATGAGTCCAAATTCGTCACACTTGTGTATCTTTGTTGCAAACAATATCACGTCGGCCAAAAATGTAATATATTGTTCAAATAACACAATTTTACAATTTTTATGCCAAAAGCTTCAATTTCCCTTAGTCCGTTTATTATTTGGGTGCCCCTGCTTTTACTTAGTGTTACTCAGTTTTCTCCGGCCCACTTGTTTTACTCTACCACTCTGGCTTTGCTCCTTCCGATAAATACTTCACTTTTCCCTCTCGCCTCTACTCAGCTCCTAACTTGTACCACCGGCCGATCCTTGATCGGGTCGAGATGTATGTCACACCCGATCTTGGTTGGATGAAAGCTCAACGACGACGACTGTTTCATCATTTATGATCTGACGGCTCAGATCTCTCTCTACACACGATGGACGACACGGAGACAAGAGCGCAGCACATACCTACCAACCCTGGCAGTCGTGATATCTAGTCAGATCCTCCTCTCTAACTGCAGCTATGGCTAATATCTAACTGGTGTTGGCGGCTAGGTATGGGCGGGCGCTGGATCTAATCATATGTGGCATACGCTGATCTAACTGTGCGTATGGCACAGAAAAAAGGGCAGGCGGCGGCGTTAGATCTAATCGTAAGGTATAAGCGCGCATACATGGTTGTATCTAACTGCGGAGGCGGCAAGGTGGTATCTAACTGCGCGTGGCGCCTGTGGATCTAAGAGTGCTTGAGGATCTAACCGGCCGAAGAAGTTGAAATACCCTCTCTGCCTCACTTTCATTCTATTCTCAGATCTCTGGCAATGATGAAGAACACCAAGATGGCGGCCGTGCGTTTATTGCTGGGTCATCGATGCCACGAACATTGAAGTCATCGCCTACAACATCGCTTCGACGGCGCAGACCCAGCCTTCAAATGTCGGAGTCTGTTGATGTCTCACTTCCGGTGCCGAGAGTGCGAACCGATGCCAAGACGATTGAAGCCATCGTTTCAACCGCTACCGCAGCCGCTCGATCCAGCCCTCCGCGCAGATCCGCGCCGATAAGTACACCAAGACAAGTGGCTCCGACATCGGTCATCGATGCCACGAATATTAAGCCATCGCCGATAACATCGCTTCAACGGCGGATGGCGCAGATGACCACTCCTCACCCGCCTGTCGTCCCGCCCCATTGCTGCGCGGCCGTGTTCGACGCCGCAAATTGGGATAAATTATTATAAATTTGTATTTTTCAATTTCCAAATGGGATAAAATTGTTCACTACTACCTCTGTCTCAAAAAAAGCTTCTTCACGTTCTTGATGTGTCCATGTACATCCGTATGTATGATTTGAATTCTATCCCAACTTGATTGGGAAGATATTGATATGTATTTGATCCGGAGGCTAGTACATGCTTTCACTTTTGGGATCCCTTCACTTTTATAAAATTATCGTGCGCATTACTTAGCACAAGTAGGAAATTGTACACGAAATACAACAGTTGTAGCTGATACGTCCAAAACGTATCTACTTTCCCGAACACTTTTGCTATTGTTTTGCCTCTAATTTGTGTATTTTGATACAACTAACACTACCAACGCCAAGTCAGCACTGCTTCCTGTGTCTCGTTTTTTGTGCGTAAACTAACTTCGGGAAAATCCCCGACTTCTTCCGATGGCCCTATTTTACCAAAATATCGACGGAGAGCCAGAAGGGCGAAGGAGGTGGAGGCCTGAGGCCCCATACCATAAGGCGCTGCTCAGTGGCTCCGCGGCCCTATGGTGGGGCTCTTCACGGGGCCCGACGCCTCTCTTCTGATTACTTATTCGCCTCGACTCAAAACACTGAGGAGAAGCTTTTCCATACCGCCAACCCTCTGCAAAGCGTCACATCGCGAAACTCCGTCAAGGAGCGGGTCTCCGCCTCCGTGACTGGGACGGGGAATTGGAGGAGATCCTCACCGCCATCACCGCCAACGCCTCCATCAACTCAACCAGACATGTTTCCCCCATCCATGTGTGAGTAATTCCCCGCTCGTAGGCTGAAGGGGATGGTAGGGATTGGATGAGATTGGTCATAATAGTCATAAGATTGTTAGGGCATAGTGCCCAGTATCCCGTGGATGTCACTTTTATGATATTGTTGCAACTTGTTATGCTTAATGCTTGTCACTAGGGCCCGAGTGCCATGATCTCAGATTCAACATGTTATTGTTTCATGAAGATATTCGTTGTTTATGATCTACTCCGCAAGTTGTATACACATCGTCGCTGTCCTAACCAACGGCCCCTAAGTGACGTAGTCTAGGACAACCTGAGGGGATGAGATGTGAGGATCACATGTGTTCACTGAGTGTTAATGCTTTGCTCCGAGACGAATATTAAAAGGAGTACCCTAATATCCAAGAGAGGTTTCTAGAGGCTCGGCCGCCACCGGCTGGTAGGACAAAGATGTTGTGCAAGTTTCTCATTGCAAGCACGTACGACTAAATATGGAACACATGCCTATTGGATTGATTAGTACTTGGATACTGCTTTTATTATTATCCGCAAATGCCTATGCTTTGATTTGTTATGAGTTTCTCTCTATCCATGCAACGTCTGCTAAATCCGTCCTCCCCGTGCCTACAAAAGATTTTAATCCTACTGTTTACTATAATCCCTATCGTCAGTTTTTATTTCACCGGCCACAGCATTCGCCATTTCACTACCATAGAACTGGCATTACTGAGCAACTCTTGCGAGCAAGTTCTGCTTCCTGTGTGCGCCTGAATTGACAACTCCGTCGTTATGCCATAAGTATTCTTTTGTCTCCTTTGTGTCGAATCAATAAATTAGGTAATACTTCCTCGAAGACCGTTGCGATCCCCTATACTTGTGGGTCATCAAGACTATTTTCCGGCGCTCGTTGCCGGAGCATAAAGGCTATTGAAGTTCACTTGGAGCTGATATTGTTCGGCTGTGAAATTCTCCATCATGGGTAAACTCGCGATACTAAGATCGCCATATTACTATCCACTACAAGAAAAGGTACAACTCTTAGCACCTCTGCTGCTCTATCTGTGATTGATGAACTTGTTTCACCGCCACATGCTTCGTGGCCGGTATCGCTAACTGAGAATTACACATTATTGATAATGTTTCACATGGTTTGATGATAAGGGGTTCATTGGGACCTTTTCTAGATGCTACACAATTGTTAAGTCTAGACAAATTGAAAACACTCTAAAACTCCTAATGAAAATGTTGCTACACCTGTTAATTCACCTGAGTCTGATGAATATTCTAGTGATGATCTTGACGAAGATATGTGTAGCTTAATGATGATTTTATTGAAAATGCAATGCTACTACCGATGCAAGAAAAATTAAAAATTGCTTGCGGAACATGCTGTTAGATATAAACCATCTCCCGATCCTAAATTTGCCACATCTCCTATAAACATTAGGGATAAAGATTATGATTTTTCTCTTTGATTTATCTCACATAGCTATTGTTGAAAAAACACCCTTTTGTGGTACCTAAAAGAAAGGCTGCTGAACACCGACTGAGTTATCTACTTCCAGTATGGTTTTCTCGATGATGTCAAGATGCGTGACTTATTTTGCTTCAATAAAATTTTTCCTAGTTTCATTAAAGGATGATGCTAAAACTTTGTATAATAATTTGCCTCCTGGTTCTATTAAAAGTCCAACCGACTTGCGTGATGTTTTCTTTCGAAAATACTTTCCTGCTAGTGCTCAACATGCCGCTTTGCAGAGAATTTATAATTTTGACCAGGAAGATGGAGAGAAATTGCCTGAGGCTTGGGCTAGATTTTGTTCTCTTATTAGAGCTCAACCTGACCATGATTTGGAAAAGAATGATTTACTTGATATATTTTATAGTGGACTAACCATTGAGTCTAGGGCATACCGGATAGTTGTGCCTGCTCGTTTTCAGAAAAGAACCTGCAAGACGTACTAATAATTATTGCTAAAATAGGCCTAATCATGATGTGATTGGTCTACACCTCAACCAACCCCGACACGATAGGGAAGAAGAGGGGTATGATTAAATTGAATGATGAAGATACGAGGGAAGCCAAGAAGGAGAAGGGTATTAAATCCGAAGATGTGAAGAATTTACCTCCTATAGAAGATATATGTGAGACAATTCCCCTTCATCCATGATTGAGGTACACTCGCTTCAACACTTTACTAGGGAAGATATTCCGTATTCAAAATCTCCTGCTCAATGCTTAGATGAATTTGATAATTATATTGTTAAGCAAGAAAATTTAATATGAGAGTAGAGAATCATTTAATGGAAAATTCCCGAGCTATTAGTGAATTGCATGGTATTGTGGAGAGAACCTCCAATGATGTTAAGATACTTGTTAAACATTTTCAAATGGTTCAAACTCAAATTGATCAACTTACTAAAGTGCAAAATGACTTGTTGGGAAATAATTCTAAAGAAAAACATGCTTAGGAAGTAACAACTAGAGGTGGTGTTTCTACCCAGGATCCCCTATAATCCTCAAGGGCATCCCAAAAGAGTTGAACAAGATTCTCAACCAATTAAAACTAGTGCTCCATCTAAGAAAAAAGAAAAAGAAACAAATAAACATAAGAATGTTGTAGAACCCAACCCGTTAATGATCCTAATAGTATTTCTATTTCGGATGCTAAACTTAAAGTGGTAATGAACATGATAAGATAATGATAAGAATGATAATCCTGATAAAGAAGAAAAAGTTGAAGAAGAACCTAAAAAAGCATGCTAAAAATAAAAAGTACACTAAAGAAGACTTTATTACCGAGAAGCATGGTAATGAAAGAGAACCTTGGGTTCAAAAGCAAATGCCTTTTCCTGCTAAGAAACTAAAATCAAAGGAGGAGGAACATTATAATAAATTTTGTGATCGGATGAAACCTTTATTTCGCAAATCCTCTGATCGATGCTATTAAATTGCCTCCTTATTCAAAGTATATGAAAGATATCACATTAACAAAAGGAAAGTCCCACGAGGAAATTTTCACTATGCTCGTTAATTACTCCTTCAATGGTAAGATTCAAAAGAAGTTGGGCCCATGTATACCGACTATTCCTTGTTCCATCAAGAATACTTATGTTAGAACTGCTCTATGTGATTTGGGGAGCAGTGTGAGGTAGATGCCTTTTTCTCTTTATAAGAGACTTGATTTAGATAAATTGATACCTTACCGATATATCTTTGCAAATGGTCGATAAATCTACTTATTCCTCTTGGTTTATGTGAAAATGTTCCCGTTCAAGTTACTCAACTGCTTGATATTAACCGATTTTGTTGTGTTGGAAATGTTCAAGATGATAATATGTCCATTATTCTTGGAAGACCCTTTCTAAATACTGCTATTGATTGCAATAAAGGCATGGTTACTTTCAATGTTGATGATAAGGGACACACTGTCTATTTTCCCAAGGGGATTGATAAAGTATGTGGAGTCAATACAATTTTTAATGTGAAAACTATCAAAGTGAGATCCATTGATTGTCCTATATATGAGCCTAAAGAAGAATATCAAACTCTTATGATTGGATCCATATTAATTCAATATAAGGTAACATGATTGATTTGGGGTTTATTTCTTCTTATGTCATATAAAATTTATTTGGTAGCAAGACTTGATCAACCTTGTTAACAAGTATATTTTATTGCATAAAAGGGCTAAACAACACTTCTTTCTTTCTTTTTCCCTCCACTTATTTTACTTGTCAGAAAGCACTTTTGTTTTGCATATGCTTTAGTCATTTAAGATTTTAGAAATCATTTTACTGCACAGTAATCAAATTTAATACCCATAAATGTGCATTTTTCAAAGTTCTCTAAAAATTACAAAATTACACCGTTGGTCCTATTTTTCGACGAGGCACTGGGAGCACCTGAGGATGACCTCGTGTACACTGTGGGGTGCCACACTACAGGGTTGGCCATGGCCAAAGAAGGGGGTCACACACCATGTATGTACGCCTCACTCACACCATCTCTTCCTCCCAAGACTCTCTCCCGAAAAACTCGTACCAATTTTCTCTCACTCGTGTTTCTGCTCAAGAACTCGCGATTTTTCGATCTCTCCTTGCTCAAATTCTTATCGTTCAATGTTGGCCATTTACTCCTTGGTATGGACTCCTGATTGTCCAATTAGAATTTCATTTGGTTGAGTATATCTTGAATATTTTGCTGGTTATATAACATGTTTAGTGAGCTTGGATGCTTGTCTAAGTGGTAGAAATTAGTTTTGATGCATGTTTAGCACTCTAGCAAGTTCCTATAGTAGTTCCTTCAATTACACACCTTGAAATCAAATTTTATAATGATCGTTGAAATTTCATAAGGGGAAGATGAAGAAATTCCAGTTTGGAGAGTTGTTCAAGAAAGCAACAACCAGCACCGGTAGGCCCTCAAGGGCGTCCACTCAAATTAGGCGATCCTACAATGAGGATGTCATCGCGCCTAGCTTCGCGCCCGAGGAGGACCAAGGGGCCCCTAATGCTTCATCCTTCCCTTGTTATGAGTTTCTAACCAATGCAGGGTTAATGGATGACTTCTTCACCCTCGTCAACAGGGCAGGCCTAGCCACCTACGTGGGAGACGAGAGGGGACAATATTACAGGCTCACCAAGATTTTCGTTGAGAGCTTCAAGTTCCACAACACTGAATATGAGCCGACAGTCGCATTCAAGATTTATGATATTCCTGTTACCATGAAATTGAAGAATTTTTGTTTTGCATTGCATTACCCCGTATGGCACAAAGAAGAAGGATTGATGACAACCGGACTTGTTGAGCTCTACCAGATCATCAGATGATTGCCGCACCATCCAAATGAGGGGAAGATAAGAAAAACATTCAACTCCCGCTTATTAAGTATTTCAAAGATATTACTGCTGGTACTAAAGATTTGGGTAGAAAATACTAGGTAACATTTCTAGCTGACCATCTTGCTTTCTTGAATGTTGCAATTACTGGAGAGACACCTTATCATCTTGGTTCTCTTATTGCTCGCCGCCTGTCTAGCAGGGGGCCTATTTTTGGAGGAACTATTGCATCACGCATTCTAACACATCTAGATATTCCTCTGGATTCTAATGATGTACCATTAACCCCTAGGAAGCTAGATATTGCTGCTATGAAGAGCCATCATTTTGTTATCGCTAACTCCACCATAGATAATATTGTCTATAAATGTTGTTTGCCGATGGGAATGAGAAGGAAATCCCTCTTCCACAGGGGTTTGCTTAATATTTATTGCCAGCAATCATGGTCGCTAACAAAGGAGGTGGTGGAGAACATATGAAGATACAAGAATTCCACCAGCAACATGACTGAACGCCGAGCCCTCCTACGACTACACCGTCACGTACTCCCGATCGTTTCTCCAAAGACATACATGGAACTGGTCGTTCTTCATCATACTACGGAGACACCACTTCAGGGGGACCGTGGGAATGAACTCCACTTAGGCCAAAAGCCTAAGCTTGGGGGGAGGTATACCGGCATCACTCATTCTTTGTATATTATGGTTGCTGGATACTTGTACATACTTGTTTAGTCTCTAGAGTGGTTTTCTAATGAGAGGGAGATGATATTTGGGAAGTGCTTGTCCAAAAACAGATTCTGTGCTGTTACCAAAAAATTCGTACGCACAGCCAGAACGTTATTTTGGGTTGCCAATTTTTGAGCATGTTCCCCCAGGTTGTTATCTAACTTTCATTAGTTGAACACTTTTTGGTCTGAGCAATGGAAGATTTTTGTTAAATTCGATTTCTGTACTGCTGTCAGGATTTGCCAGATTTCTGTCATCCTGCTTTTCTGTGTTTCTGTTAGTTTGCATTCTTTTGTTTTCGCTTGTTTCTTTCCTAAAACACAAAAAGACCAAAAATATTTCTGTTGTTTCTCTTCACCATTTGGTTATTTGGTACCTTGCTCTTAGTTTGCTTTATTTGCTATCGTTAGTTTGCTATGAGAAAACCCAAAAGATTTTGCTTTGTTTGCTTGTTTTCTTTCGTTCTTGTTTCTAATTCGAAAACACCAAAATATTTGCTGTTCTTCTTTGGTTTGTAAAGTTCATCATGAGTTCAATGGTCTTCTGTGGCTGGAGCGTGGTTTTCATTTCATATTATCCAAGCTGCACAAGTGAAAAGGCAATAATGACGATCTACGACAATCTGATTGTGGTGAGAGGCTGGTATGAACTCTATTTGCTTTCATTTTTGTGCATATACTCATCCATATGAGCATGCTTAGTTGGTTCATGGGAGGTATATGTTATTTGAGAAAGTCTAGTAGTTCAGATCTCTCATGTTTGGTTCCGATTTATTAATATGAGTAGTATGTCATGGATGTTTGGTTTCGCATTGTTTTATTCATATGGCATGGTATCTGGTGGTATCTCCTCTCGAATAATAACTCATTTATATCATTTGGCACATGCTCACGCATGCATATGGACTGAACAAAAAGTCAATTAAGCCCCGATGATTTATATTGCTTCATAGTTATTGTATCACATTTTTTATGCCTCCGTTAATTTATTTGCCGCAAGCATGATTATGACAATTACTGCTCTCTTGATTTGTCGGTCCCTAGTCTTTTGCTAGCCTTCACTTGTACCGAGCGGGAACGCCGCTCGTGCTTCCAAACACCTGAAAACCAAGTTGTTCCAAAGTGTCCACCATAAAACATGGCATTTCAAACCATTCCAAGTAAATTCTCATGTGCTACCTTAAAACCTTCAAAATGCTTCTCAATTTGTGTTAATGTTTCATAGCTCATGAGGAAGTATGTGGTGTTTAGCTTTCGACCTTGTCATTTACTTTTGACGGACCCTCATATGGACTAGTGGCACATCCGCTATCCAATAATTTGCAAAAAGAGCTGGCAATGGGATTCCCAGTCCCGAATTAATTAAATAGACACTCCTCCATGGTTTGTGATTGTTGGACGGCACCCGAAGGATTCGGTAGCCATGGCTTGTGTGAGCAAAGGTTGGGGGAGTGTCATCATCATAATAAAACTTAAATAAAAAGGCACTCCTTCATGGTATGTGATTGTTGCCAGGCACCCGAGGATTCGGTTGGCCATGGTTTGTGAAAGAAAGGCCGGAAGGAGTGCCACCCAAAAATAAATAAATGGGAGCCGCTCTCGTGTCCGGTTGATGAGGGAGTTAGTGTACCCATTACCATTCGGTGACAACAACAAACACCTTTCAAAATAATTTTACTCCTTTTCAAATGAAAAGCCCTAGCGCATGTTAATCCCTGCTTCCCTTTGAAGGGTCAATTTTTTACTTTTATGTTGTGTCTCCATTCTTTCTTTTGAGCACTATCTTGAGAGCAC